>OX439378.1:4420408-5650408 GCA_949319315.1 Zelleria hepariella | reverse complement strand
GGTAGGTAATTTGTAAAAAAAATGTAGAAAAAAAACTAACTTATATTTTCAAGCGTTAAGGCTGATTTACATTTGATTTTTTTTTAATTCGTTTTGAGCATGCTATTTCAAAGCATACTTAAAAAGCACGTATTTAGCTAATGTGAATGTGCTATGCTTTTTAGCACTCTAAAAAATCTGATTGACTCTCAGATTTTTTCGTCAATCGTGCTTTTTGTTTTAATCTGTGCGTGCTTTCAAAAAAGGTTAATAAAAATGGCGTCGGAAATAAATTGGGCTCGGGATTTGACGCTACAATTATTATCAGAGTATGAAAAACATAGTTGCCTATGGGATTCCTATAGTGAAACATACAAGAATAAAATTCTTCGAGATAATGCATAGGTATGCAGATATTGAAAAAATGTCTAAGCTAAACATCCAAATCCGTTAAGCCGTTTCAGCGTGAAAGAGTAACAAACATCCATCCATCCACACTTACAAACTTTCGCAAATATAATATTAGTAGGATAGGATATTAGGATAGGAAGTAGGATAGTAGGATAGGATGTGAAATAAGAATATTCGCTCTTCAGAGCTTAGAAAGGTAAAGAATCCGTATTTGCCATAAGTGTGGAATGCGAGTGCTTTCGTCGCTTTTTGAGACAACTGTGATGAAAATAGCATAGCAAATGTATATCGTCGTTTTTAATTAGCACTCTTTTAGATTAGCATGCTAAAATAAGAATGCTAAAATAGCAAGAAATTATAGCAAATGTAAACCAGCCTTTACTCAAACTATGGTCCCCGAGTCGGGTGTCACCGACCATTTTGCTTTATTTTAGGCGTTTTATTGAAATGGGGCGCTACATAGCATAAATTTTCACATCCCACAATTTTAACGCGGCGACGGGATTTATTCGTAGGTTCTAGAATCTGGAATCTAGACCTTAGGTTCTAAAAATAGTAAGAGTCTGACATTCGTGTAAAAGGCTCTTAAGGCGCGGTGCATAGTGAATAGGCCGCGCGCATCGAAAAATGCACAAAATCGATTCCTGTATCAAATACACTAAACAAATCGAAAATTTTCATATATCAAACCCTAGAATTAGGTTAGACCTATATAAAACAACCAGTTTCGTGTTGACATTCATAAACGTTTTGAAGATATTTTGGCTAAAAAAAAAAAATAGGCGGCGCACTTTTTTTCAGCGAAAATATCTTGTAATCTGTTATTGATATCAACATGAAACTGGCTGTGTTAGATAGGTCTCAACTAATTCTAGGGTTTGATTTTTCGATTTTTTTAGTGTATTTGATACAGGAATCGATTTTGTGCATATTTCTTTGCGCGCTATGCCTAGCGCCTTAAAAAGCGGTGGTAGAGCTTAAGCTCTATAATAATTGGAAAAAGAGATTATTAATGGCAGATTTTTTTTACGTAGAGCACGAAACAACAACGCAAACATAATAAATTATTTACCAAAAATTAACCATCTACTTATTGAAAAATAAAAATGCAAACCAATAAAATTATTCCACTCATTTCACCAAACGCTCATCTTTTCCATAATTTCCATTCACTGATGGAATCCTGGCCGAAAAACACTCCGGTTTTTATAGAAAAAAATAACAAAGAAAAGAAAAGAGGGACGCATTCTCAATTTGAATTGAAAAACAGAACACGATCAAGTGCAAAATAAAGAGATAAAGGGAGCATCCGAATCCAAATTCTAATACCCGAAATGCAATTTGTTCCAGATTAAATACACTCCCGGGCAAATTTATTGGATTCACTCCGTTAACATGATACCAATAAACATGAAAATTTCACATCCACAGTCAAAACGCTTTTCATCGAGCATACTCACACACGCGGTCATGTGAAATTGCACTTTACGCTGTGACATTTGCGATGTAAATCGTGAAATCTGGACTTTTATTGTACAATAAACCGCTATACATATACGAGCGAGCTCGTTTAGTAAAACAGTCTTATATCATAGAGTCGAGTTTCCTTCGGCAGTAGCTGGCAAGCTTATTACCGAGAGAGGCAGGTTGAATTTATGATGTGAATGGACTAAAATATGATGTATGCTTTGTAAGGGAAATAGATTTATACTAAACGGTTAGTTATAAAAGACACGGTGGAGTCCGTATCCGGTTGTAATTTACTAGGTGCGGTTACCTCTACTTCGAAATTGAATTATTCCAATGAAAATTGAATTTTGTGAAGATATTATTAATCTGTGGAAGCGAAATTTGACAGCCACATCCCGGTCCTTGTTGGCTTAGCCTATGAGCGCCATCTAGCAAGGACTTTGAATTCAGCTTTTAAATGTCAGTTGAAAACGGACCATTGGTACAGCACGTAAATCCGTATGCAATGCGCGCGCCTTCGCGAATGGTGTTAACAAAAGGTTACACATCGCGAGTTCATAGTTCAGTCCAAACTACTAGTTACTGTGCTAACATAGAAATTTTGCTTGCGCGATGCAGGATTGCAGCGAGTGGCGTTTAGCTAAAGTATGTAGCAGTTTCCTGAGCACCCGGCAGGGGTCGCTACAGTACAGTAAAATATCAATGTCACTCAAGTTCCATCCGTGCAATAATTCTGCTCTGCTTCACACAAACTCTATAATCCATGAGCTCTGTTTGACGAAACTTGAGGGTTACTGACATACGATTATTTATTTTGAACACTGCAATAACGACAGTAGCAAATTGGTTAACGTAAAGAAGCGTTTTACCAATGCCATTGCATCCCCGTAATGAGATGATTCAGACAGCGTCCAGTGGCAATTTCAATCAAACTAGTGGGGAGGTAATGGGTGAACAGACCACTCGGACGCTGCAATGCCAAATTATACGTACCTATTATTTGTCGAAAAAAGATTTTTATTTATATTTTCCCGCAATTAAACCGGTTTGGAGAACTAGCAACTGTGCCGTTTTTTTTACAGAATAAGCCCATAGGAGCAAATTCTAGGCTCAAGTCTGTGTCCGTGTTTCGACAACATCAATGTTGTGAGTAAATTCTGTCTTAGTTGCATTGTGCACTATACTTGCCGAGGGCGCATAAAGTGAAAAATTATGGTTCGCTAGCTAAAACGTATAAAACATTTTTCTCACGGACAGAAAAATAAACATTTGAAACTCCGTTCTATTTTCACATTTTATTACATTTTATTAGGCAGGCAGTCGTTAGCTGGGAAAGCAGTGGGAGCTGGAGAGGGCCTGTTTGGAAGGGCCCGAACAATAATACAAAGTTCGTTTGAAGGGTCCTCGCGTCTGGCCCTTGGGATGCGCGATACAGTTCGCTGTACTGTCGACCTCAGCTGTTTCTGGGTAAATATATGCTGGGAATTTGCGTGCCTTGAGGCTAACAACCAAGTTACAAGCGCATAAATTAACTGATATGCCAGGAGCATCTCCCTTTCTTTTTTACCAACGCATATTTTTTTAAAATGTTTTTTACAGAACTTTTTTTTAAATGAACCGATTTTGATTATTCTTTTTCTGTTAGAAAAAGTATAATACATCCCATTAGGTCCCAAAAATGGTGAAGATCTGATGAAGAACTTCGGAGATGGAGAACAGAACTCCTCAAAGGACAGCAGCAAATCTTTCAGAATCAGTGCAATACCTTAATAACAGTGTAGGTACCTTTTTCACCAGTGTAGTTTTTTTAATTTGGTTAACTTTAGATTTGGCCCCTTCACCAACATCTTAGGCCATATAAAGGGCACCAAGTAGTGTGTCCTTTTCATATCTCTACTTTAGGTAGTACACATGGTTTTTTCTCAGAATTCCGCAACGCAAACTGCTTTATTAGGTAGGCACGGTCGGCCACAATCTCAGATACCCCATTACCGCGCGCGGTATAAGGGCGCCAATCGAACAAAAAGGGGTATCTGAGACTGTGGCCGACTTTACAAGCCGTGAAGACGCCATAAGCTCATCTAGTGTGCAGGTATAGGGAAAGCTTGTCCATATTTTCCTTGCGCCAGCCGACCTGGATCATTACAGGAATTATTACAGATTTCCAGTATGGTCCGTGAATATATTATGTCAAAACAGTGGTAGCGACCCCTGTCGGGTGCTCAGGAAACCGCTACATACTCGTACTCTAGCTGTTAAACGCAACTCGCTACAATCCTGCATCGCGCAAAAATGTTTCGTAGCTGATCATAACGACCAACAATGTTCAGTTGGACCCGGCCAGTCCCTAAGCATAGCCTGCTTGGCGTTAAAAAAACCCTTTATAGTTATGGAAAATGTTCATCGGCCCTTCCTATACATACAATATAATCCTATGATAATATACAGGGTGGCCCAAACATAGACGTCAAGCGAGAAAATCTAGATAGCTGACATCGAAGGCTACCCGAATCATTCCCATGTATGTTCAGCCATTTTTTGTCGTTTAGAAGTTATGAGGCTTTTAAGGTTTTTTTGAAAAAAAAAAAAAAACCTAGCATTGGATTTTATTTTGTAACTTTTTTTTCTTTTGACATTTCAGTAATATTTTTTTATTTTTTAGGGTCTCAGATAATTTATCTATTACCAAAAAAATAATGATCAGCTATGGACTTCTAGAAATTACCGCAATTTTGGTCCAAAGTCCAAAAATGTTGTTTTCGAGAAATCGTCACTCAAATTGTTAGTATGGAGAAAAAATTAATTAGAGGTCTGAAGGACTTTCTTTTAATTTCATAAACTTTCCCAAAGTGTTAGTGCTTAGAATAGTACAAAAAACCTGTCACTTTATGGGACTTTTATTCAAGTAATTCGCGATCAAAGTTGAAAAACTGGAATTGGAAGAAATTTTATTTCAATATATTTTAATTTATTTTAGTTTATTCGGACAAAAATCATTGCAGGTAGGCTTAATATCGCCTGTCAGCATGGCCTGCATTCGAAATCCACGAAAAAAATACAATAAAATATTTTTATTTTTTTGTGCTTTTTTTTCATTATTTGAATTTTAAATTACCTATTTTATTACCGAATTTACTTCCAAAAAATTATGAAAAAAATAAATTTAGAAAAAAAAAAAACCGAAAATTTGAGGATTTTTTTTTATTCTTCCGTGAATTTCGAATGCAGGCCAAGCTGACAGGCGATATTAAGCCTACCTGCAATGATTTTTGTCCAAATAAACTAAAATTTATTAAAATGTATTGAAATACAATTTCTTCCAACTCCAGTTTTTTGACTTCGATCGCGAATTACTTGAATAAAAGTCCCATAAAGTAACAGGTTTTTTGTTCTATTCTAAGCACTAAGACTTTGGGAAAGTTTTTGAAATTAAAAGAAAGTCCTTCAGACCTCTACTAAATTTTTTCTCCATACTAACAATTTCAGTGACGATTTCTCGAAAACAACATTTTTGGACTTAGGACCAAAATTGCGGTAATTTCTGGAAGTCAATATCTGATCATTATTTATTTGGTAATAGATAAATTATCTGAGAACCTAAAGAATAAAAGATATCACTGAAATGTCAAAAGAAAAAAAAGTTACAAAATAAAATCCAATGCTAGGTTTTTTTTTTTCAAAAAAACCTTAAAAGCCTCATAATTTCTAAACGACAAAAAATGGCTGAACATACATGGGAATGATTCGGGTAGCCCTCGGTGTCAGCTATCTAGATTTTCTCGCTTGACGTCTATGTTTGGGCCACCCTGTATGTATATTAGTTTGTGTATTGATATAATATGTAGGTATATAATATTGTATATCTATTTAAGATGAAATACGTCTCACAACTAGCGCCGCCAATGGAAAAAAATCATATCTTTTTTTGGATGCGTTTTTAGCAAAAAACGCTCCTGCAATTTCTCAACGCAAGGCTTATCTATTTTTAGGACCTGAGGTTTGGATTCCAGATCCTAGAACTTAAGAATGCAATCGATTCTCGTAAAAGTGGCCACTTTTGGCTAGAATCGATTGCATTGGTAGGAAATCCAATCTTGGAATCCAAACCTTAGGTCCTAAAAATAGTTAAGCCTCGCGTTGAGAAATCGCAGGTGCGTTTTTTGCTAAAAACGAATCCAAAAAAAAAGACATGATTTTTTTTTCCATTGGCGGCGCTAGTTGTGAGACGTATGGCGTTTTAATGGGTATTAGTATGTATTTGTAACTGGTAATAGTACATTACTGCCGCGGTCTTTAATGGGTGTGTTTCTGGCGCGCTTTTGATGGCCGACAGAGCGCAGCGTAGCGCAGCTCAAGGCCTTCACAGCGTGGTCAGCATTGCAGCCCTTGATGGACAAGCTGAAATGAAGGCCGAGACCGAAGGTCGAGGCCTTTATAGCGCGGACAGCAAGGGCTGCAATGATGACCAAGCTTGAGGGCCGAGAGCGTACTGTAACACTTGTGTGTTATCCCTAGCTATAACTCTATCAATTAAACTCGAACTTCCGATATTCCTATTTATTTCTTAGTTAAAATATACATTTTCGTCCGCACCCAACGGCGGATCTCGTCTCAGTCTCTACTTGACAATCTTATTTACAGCCTTCCAACATATAATTTTAAACAGCCTACCTAATTCAAATATTATCATCAGCCAGTAGTCCAACGGAGGTTACATCATTACATCTTCCCCCTTCTAGTTCATTAAATTTTGATAGTGATCAAAATTTAATCAACTGTGGTCGGTCTTGAAAATCTCAAAAATCAAAATTAGACAGGAATCTTAACTATCTAACTATACATCAATAAACAACTTAAATATTTCAATTAAATAATAGTACAACACTTCACTGTCACTTCACTATCACCATCCCTAAATACCTACCTCCCTACTCATAAAAAGCGAGAATACTACCCTGAATTCGTATAATACAATCTGGCAAAGCTGGTTAATAATCCGGCTGAGTTAAAATTGGATACTCCAAGCCATCATAATTTACAAGCGAGGCCCAAAGATTACTCGACTTCATTCGATACTATTCCGCCCTTACATAATTGGGCTACCCAATCGTCGACATAAAATATAAAAAACCTGCGCTATTAACAGTTGGGACCTCGGCACTATGTCAGTCAGACCCACCAAAAGCAACCAACTTCCCCATCAAGCTATACTTCTATCTGAGGGGTAAGTCCATCCGACTCATGCCAGTGTCTCCCCTGTCTCCCTTCCTATCATCATAAATGTCGGCCTCGTAACGTATGGCTGTTGGAGTATCCGTCGACACGCATCGGACACGCTGCTGCCGGCAGCTCTCCGATCCACGTCAACAAGCCTCAGCCTCGCTGCACTCTGCAGCTCCAAGCTTTGCCGCCTCAGGTAGTAGTATTTTCGTGCAAGCCGCATATGAAAATATTTACAAGCATTAGTATCTATATTATACATCATTGCAACAACAATCTACCTAATCTTTTTAGAAGAGTGTCTTTCTTTCCTTCCTACTGTCTTTTCTTTTCTTAAACTACTGGATTATCTTTTCCTTCCACTTTATCACTTCACCAACCAACAGGGATCTCAGTCTATCAATTTTTAAGGGACCCTTGAACTTCCAGCGCCTGCTTTGATAACCATTGATCGTTTCCCCCGCGATCTCTTCTCGTTCACATTTATAACACGGTCGCGTTTTATACTTTGACTTCTTCTTCTTCATTGCCACCTTAGGCCTCCTTTTAACCCATCGCGCTTTGCGACCTTTGAACCGATCAGAAAATATTTTCCGCATTGTGCAAAAATCAATATTTTTGACAACACTTGTCATGACAACTTTTTTTTTAAAACTGTCATCGCATTTGTCATTTACATTTGACATCACCTTTTTCAACTGCACCTTTTTCAAGTTTTCCTCGGACTTGACCAAGGAGTCTGAGTTACTTACTTCGGTTGTAAATGGCTCTTTCATTGTCGATGCCTTATTTTGACAACTTGTCAGCTGTCCGCTTCCTTCAACAGTGACAGGACATTTTTCTGTTTTGATGAGGGGAGATCCTGAAAATGAAACTCCCGCATTCTCTTGCAGCACACCCTGGCGCCGGATCACGTCGTCGCGTTGCGGCTCTCTTTCTTCTTCTACTAAATCTACTTTAGTAACCGGATCAGACCCACCGGATTTTTGTTCCGTGTCTTCTATCATCAGCTCTTCCACCAGCTGCACGGTTGGGCCATCTTCCTCTGCGAACACCTGCTTGTCCTCATCGTGCGCGTCTGCACACGGAGGTGGCGGCTCCGACTGCTGCCATTGATTGTCCACCTCGTCTACTTCTTTTCTCTGTAATTCATTCGAACGGTTGCAACGGTTCGGGATAACCTGCTTGCTAATTGCCGACTGCTGAACAATAGGCTGCTCTAGCGCTTTCGGCGCTTCACGGGTTCCATAACCCTCGTTAATTTTCGGCTCATTCCACGGCTGAAACTCTGCCCTTAAGGCCTCTTTCACCTCTTTATAGGTCGTAGTAGTTTCGTACAGAAACCCCCTATAATAATAAAACGCTGCACCGGACAAATACGCTGCAATCACAATCCTTTTATCTTCATCCGACCAGTCTTTTATCGCCGCGATTATTTCGAACTGGCGAAAAAATTCGTTGATGTCGACGGAAAACCCGTCGAAGGTCGACGCCATGGTTTGCTATGCAGAAACCCACAACATAGACCAGTTCACTTTTATAAAAACATCAACCACTTAGCTTTAATTTGTGTGCCGTCCTCTTTGGCACTTATTACAACGATTCTTCCTCCTCTCTCAAACGTAAGGGCAACTCTGCTTGGCTGCTTGGCTCATCATTACCATCATCATTCAAATTCATTCAGGTCTTCGTCCTTTTTCGGGGCGTATCGTTGTGTGACGAGCTGAAACCTGACCTAAAAACTATCGGGGTAACTCGCGATCTAAGGCGCCTCCACCACTGTAACACTTGTGTGTTATCCCTAGCTATAACTCTATCAATTAAACTCGAACTTCCGATATTCCTATTTATTTCTTAGTTAAAATATACATTTTCGTCCGCACCCAACGGCGGATCTCGTCTCAGTCTCTACTTGACAATCTTATTTATAGCCTTCCAACATATAATTTTAAACAGCCTACCTAATTCAAATATTATCATCAGCCAGTAGTCCAACGGAGGTTACATCATTACAGTACCTAAGCTGAGCTCGAGGCCATCATAGCGTGGCCAGAAGCGCACTCATTGCAGACCAAGGCTTGTATAGTGCTTTACTCAAACAATGCGAGTAATTTAAATAGAACCAGCTTACCTTTTGTCTTAGTTTACTTTCTGTTGATTTTCCATTCCGCAAACTTTTCGCAGATAAACTTGTATTTTTTCTTTGACTTCGGTGGCAATAGGCACCTTTAAATATCTTATTTCGCTTCCTTTTTATGTTCGGCGTTGTTAAACATATTGAATCGGAGGATTCGTTGCCTGAAGAATTCACTTTTATTTACAACAAAAACAGCACGCACAGAAAAAATCACTTCGAACATCACGCAAAGCGGCGAAAACAATATGGCCGCGCTTTTTTTTTCTATCCAATTTGTAGACTGCCAGCACCCAAACAGCCAAATTCTAAATAAATACTTTTTGTGCCTGATTTTTGAGTTCTATTTTTGAAACAAAACTCGACATTAATGGATTTTCATACAGTTTTTCTGGCCGCAAAACACGACATTAATGAAATTCCATACAACTTTTCTGGCGCCTAATCAAAGTAGCCCGCAAGTCCTCCTTTGCTCAAAGAAGGTTGTCGAATTAATGACCACATTACGAGCTTTTTTGAGTAAATATATTTACATCCCACATTTGTAACTTTCTTAAGTATATTAAATTATTTTCCAATGTTATATTTATGTGCACTAATGTTCAGAATACTATAATTATTATCTCTGTCCTGTCCATCCAATGGTTGCCTGGCAGAGATCGCTTTTAGCGATAAGGCCGCCAATTGTATGTTTACTGATTATTTTTAAGAATTCCTTTGTTAATTTTTTTCGTGTACCTACAATAAACAGTTTTCTATCTAGCTATCTTTAATCCGAACACGATGAGAATGGGACGCTACCTTCTGAAAGTGAATCGATTTTTTTTACTTTGACATGGTTGGGTCGACGCGTCAAAGCAACCTTGTCAAAGTAAATATGGTACATTTTCGATTCACTCAGAATCAGAATCAGAATCAGAATTATTTATTTGTCAAACATAGGTATAAATTATGAATAGGTGTTAAAAAATAGTATGTCCTCTATGTCTTGCCAAAAGGCGTACAAATTTAGTTATTTACATTGCATGCAGATAACTTATGAACTATGAACATATTTACATGGTAATTAATTAAATGAAATAAAAATAAATTTTAATTTAATGTCAATTATTAAATCAAATTGTATATAATATTTAGTTTATGGTTCACTTTGACAAGGTAGCATCCCATTCTCATCGCACGCGGACATGCCGGGAAGCCCCCAGTCCACCCTTTTGTACAGGGTGCACTCTAAGTCGATAGTGAAACTTTAAGTAGGATGTCTACTGATCAATACAAACAACTTGTACTAGGTGGCGAAAAAAATGGAGTGGAAAAAATATCAGCTGTTCCATACAAAAGGTCGCTTCAGTACTGCGCCAAATGTATGAAACAGCTGATATTATTTTCGCCCCATTTTTGTCGCCACCTAGTACAAGTTGTTTGTATTGTTCAGTAGACATCCTACTTAAAGTTCCGCTATCGACTTAGAGTGCACCCTGTAGTACATTTTCGATTCACTTTGACAAGGTAGCATCCCATTCTCATCGCACGCGGATTATATCTCCTGTCTGGATGTACCGTAGCCCGCGTCCTAATCCCGGACATGCCGGGAAGCCCCCAGTCCACCCTTTTCTAGTATTTACCCGCTCGCCTCAATTACACTCCTTACTTACCTGCCTGTTTGTTTCCGAGTGGCTTTTTAATTTTAATTAGATACGGCGCGGGGATTTTCAATGGAGAGGTGAGCCCTTGTTTTGTTTTGATGACACAATACTGTATCTATGGATGATTATGTGTGTAAATATGTGAACACATGAATACGGGACCTTATCGTTGGTATAATCCAGAGAATAAAATTGTGAATAAATCTTTTATATCCATATCAGTACAGTTATACATTTTGGACAGTAAGAGAAAGCACCTGCACATTCGAAACCAGCAATGAAAAAAAGGTTTTGCAGATAATTAAGTTTATTTCAAAGCACTACACAATATAGGTACACTAATGGGCATTGATCAGTGAGGCATCGATTGTCGTAAATTGAAAACCATTTTGAGGAATAGGGATACTGATTACTATTAGGGGTTTAAATAATTAAAATTGAAACGGATTATTAATATTTATCGCCAAAAATTTTTACTTCATTTTTCTTTCGATGACGTCATCATAGCCTATATGCGGTAGTTCCATTGCCTACAAATATTTAAAAAAAACATCCGTCAACAACAACTGTCAAAAGTGTCAAATAACTGAGAAAATATCCTTCTTGTTGACTTGACACTGACATTTGTCAAACGTCAACATATTTTTATTTATGAAAAGCATGAATGAATGCAATGAACTTAGTACATAATGCCAGTGGTGACGTCATACACAAAACTTTTAGAAATTTTAAATAATTAATAAAAAAATATTTACATAAAGAATTAAGAAAATATTAAAATTAGTTTTTATAGAATAAAAAATAGGATTTGACGATGCCCATTCCTGGAAATCATCCCATCACAGGGTAAAAAGGGGTCCGCAAGTTTGTAAGTATAAAAACAGTAAATGGGGAAGTTAAAATAAAAAAAAATACAAAACTCTAGATGGACGAAGACGTCTTGATTCCTGGGCCCTGGGACGTCTGAGGCAATCCTAAGGGTGGTATTCTAGAACGCTACTTAAACTCAGTTTAAACAGAGTTCAGACTGTCGATAAAGCAGTGCATGTTTTGATATGAAGGGAGGGATATTAAAATCAAAACATGCGCTGTTTTATCGACAGTCGACACTACTAAACTCTACTTAAACTGAGTTTAAACAGAGTTCAAGGAGCTTTCTAGTTTGAACTGAGTTTAAACAGAGTTTAAGTAGCGTTCTAGTTTGAACTGAGTTTAAGTATAGTTCATGAATACCACCCTAAATATCGGTGAAACTCCCAAGAATATACTACCTCCGACCCGCACCGAGGGCAAAAGGTTAATCTCATAATAGAAACGAAGAGTCATCGTATCAAATATGTACACACGACAGCACGTCGGAGTGTACACTTTTGTTGTAAAGTCGCCCGTAACGTAACCGAGTAGAGTGCTAGCGTGTAAGGGGCGACGTGCTGTCGTGTGTACTAACAGGGTATGTTTCGGGCATCGTATGGAGCCGATTGTTCGTTTAATAAAAGCCTGTCAGAAACATGTGGGTGATCGATGCCCGTATGCAAAGAGCTGGGAGGCAGTGGGGTGTATAATGACCTCTGAACAATGTGGGAGAGTAGCAAAAATTTACTTTGATTAATATTTTTAACCCCGGACCCAAAAAGAGGAGTGTTATAAGTTTGACCGCTATGTGTGTGTGTATGTGTGACACCGTAGATCTTAAACGAGTGAAAAATACTTTTTTTTTTTAAATCAGGTTTTCAAGTGTTTTTAGATATGTTTTATCAAAATCGCTTTAGCCGTTTATGAGATATGCTTATTTGAAGCTAAATTTGAAATTTGAAAAGTGGTTATTGTAAATCTACTCCTTCTATTCATGGTATAATAACTATAATATCGTAATATCTCTCATGGATTTTCCGGATAACTGCGGTGAGCTATCCATGGTGCCGCCTTGCGGATAATGTAACACTATATTTGGCAACGGCATATATGTATATTTCAGAACAAAAAGCTCGACATATTTAAAAACAAACTGACAAGCATTCCCAGTAAATAATAAAGTCTGAAAAAAATACTGTACTTTTTCACAGTCTCTAACAGTATTTTTTAACCATCAATTTTGACTTCATTTGCCGGCACCAGGTGGATCATACAACTACAAAAAAGCGTCGGAATAAATAAATCTCTCTTTTTAAAACTATGCGTTTATTTTTTTTACTCGCCTGTCAGTTGTTGGCTTTAACTTTTACCTACTATATTTGGTTACCTAAAGGAAGATAGTATTGCATTTATAACCCGTATCATTAAAGAAAACATTTAGGACGGAGTTAAAAACCTAGCGTTGTCTCGCTTTGACTGTATTAATTAGAACGAGAGGGCGAGTGTTTTGAAGTCCATCCTAAATGTTTTCTTTAATGACACGGGTTATACAGGGCGTTTCAGATAGATCTTGTCTTACTGAAGAGGGTTGCTTAAATCATCAATACAAGCAACTTTTACAGTTGGTCCAAAGGCGAAATCTCGAGAAAATAAAAACAGCTGCTCCAACATTTAGTGCAGTAGGTATCGATTTTTAGAATGAAAACACCTGATATTTTTCGACTTTTCTGGAAAACCCTGTAGAATAAGACAGCGTATACGATCTATGAACGTACATAACATACGACAGCACGTAGACGCTTACACGCTAGCACTTGGTTACGTTACGGGCGACTTTACGACAAAAGTGTACACTCTGACGTGCTGTCGTGTTTTACATTTACTGTACACAGTAAGATAGTTCATTGTCAGTTTATTTTCTGCCTCCATACGACGACGAACTTTGATATCTAAATACGAGCAGGTAGGTATAAGTGACCGCTCGTAGTCGCTTACACTTTCGTAGCAAAATCGCCCGTAACGTAAGCGAAGCGAAGCGAGGGTGCACGTGTGAGAAACTGGTTATTTTTACAAAGTTTTTCACTTGAATATTAATTAATTATTTCGATTATAATATTAGTCTCTCGATTCTAATCTTAGTCTTTGCCAATAAAATCATGGTAAGCTGTAAACACTGTTACACTTTTAAAAAAAATATCGTTGGGTACCCTATAAAAAGCTGCCACCGCGTGGTGCGGCGCTCTTTCTCTCTGTATTTTTCCATACGAATTGTTGGTTTGTGTCGACATCCTGGCTGCTAAAAAGATAAGTACTTTAATATTGCTGTGTAATGTAGTAAAAGTGTTAAAATGTTTCATAATTGCTAAATAAGTGTTTTATCCAAGAAAAAGTACAATTTGCTTATTGAGTCTCCAATACTTTTAAAATAAAATCACCACGTAACGGTTATTTTTGCTAAACATTATTTTTATTTCCAAAATGTTTGATATTTGCTAAATAAGTATTTGATCCAAGAAAAAGTACAATTTGCTCATTGAGTTTCCTATATTTTTGAAATAAAACACGTAACGGTATTTTTGCTAAACATTATTTTTATTTCCAAACCCCTTCCTATTTTAGTATCAATTTATAACAGCCCAGTTTAGTTATAAATTCATTTGTATTTACTGATTTATTGATAAAGTAATAAATTGATATTTCCTTGATTTAAAAGTAGTAAATTGAATAGATTCGATATTGTTAAACTGAATTTCCTTTTATTTCACTGTGGGATTTTATCTTACAATAGGTAGGTAATTCAATAGTATTTCATTTTCCAGAATTATTATTCTCTTTTCTTATTATTTCGGGGGTTTTATAACATCAGAAGTGGGATGAGAATAGCCTTTATTGCCTACTGACACCTATTTTTCTTTCAGTTTTAAAGACTGAAAACCGGTTTTGGCCTGATGATGGACATGCGGTATGCTGTAAGCTGCTGTCTCGTTTGCCAAGCAGAGCACTGACTGGCATTGTGAGCCAGTATTTGACGCAGAGTGCCTGGAATCACATCAGCCTGGAGTCGAAAAGAGCGGAAAACATAGTGTGGATGCGGAAAACCATTGGAAAACCCGGTAATATCCTCTTACTTGATGGTTTATACAGTGTCCAGTGGCATCTTCACTCACACTGGATGGGTAATGTGCCCATTTGGTTGCCGCAGTGCCTGGGACGTTGCCCAGTACCTTTACTATTCTGAAAGCCTGATCGGCCTGGCCCACGGTAGGGACAAGTCAAGACAAGGGTAATTTCCTCCTCAAAGGAAATTTCCTTCTTCCCGGGGGATAAGTAAGACGGTTCTGTTTTTATGTGTGATCATGATAATGATGATGCTGATGATGAAAATGTTGGTGTTGATGATGATGATGATGTCGATGATGGTGATGATGACTATGACTACGACTTTATTACTGTGCTGTTGAAGTCCACCTGGTGTTAAGTCTAGACATCATGGCAGCAGTGATGGGACTCATCACGACAGGTGTGACCTGGTGTTTTACGTTTTGACTGCTGGTAGTGTGCTGTTGAAGTCCACCTGGTGTAAAGTCTAGACATCATGGCAGAAATGATGGGACTCATCACGACAGGTAGGACCTGAACTGCTGGTTTTTAACCTGGTGTGAAGCTTAGCGTACCTACAGTAGGTAATGCGGTGGATCACGACAGGTGTTTTGTGACGTGTAACTTGTGACTGTGACCATATTATAATAACCACATATGATTTTATTCTTTTTATTCTGTTTTCAAATGTTGGTAACTTTTGGGTATTATTGGCATTACTCGGTTGGAATATTAGACTAATTTGATGATACCTTTTGTTACTGAATAACGATCAAACGGGCCTAGTTTAATTGTTGTTACTTTGGTAAATTAATATTACCTACCCACTTTGATATTATTTTAAAATTACTGAGTTTCCCTAGTGGTATTTGAGAGTTTGACCAAATTGTTGGTCAGGTATGACCGAGCGACATAGATACTTTGCGTAGATTTTTCTTTCGCAGATATACCTAGATCAAACAAAGAAGTTTGACTGGCTGTTCGAAACTAACTGAAGAGGCGATGATGTACCTATCAACCATTGGGTTAGGTACCTATCGTCAATGTTCGGAACCAACCGTTCCTGTGGTTGAAGGTAGTGGTATTTTTCGATGGGTGAGTTGTCAAAAATGTTAAAAGTTATTTCTTTGTGAAATTGTATCCGAAGTTATCTCGTCAATCCGTTTTTATTTTGGAATGTTATAGTAATGTAGGAATTCGGCATAATGTTGGCTGTTCACCAATGTAAATATTTTAGTAATTTCTGAGACATTTTTGTTAAAATCAATCCGATATTAATTCGTCAATCCGATAAAGTTTTAAGATATTGTCGTAATATAAAGATTAAGCCTTATTTTAGCTGTTTGAATATGTTTATATTTTTGTAATTTCTGACACATGGTAAAATTAAATCCAAAAATATTTCGTTAATCCGATATTATTTTCGCATAACATTGTGATATAAGGATTCAGCCTTATTTTAGCTTATCGAATAGATAAATATTTCCGTAATTTCTGAAACTATGGCAATTTAGTCAAATTAAATCGAAAAATATTTATTTAATCCGACATTATTTAAATATTATATTGTGATGTAAAGATTCAGCCTTGTATTGGCATTTTTATAAAAAGAAATTCGACGTTATTTCGTCAATCCGGTTTTTCCAGCACATTGATTACAATGATGTTAAGATTCGGCGTAATATTGTACTTTCAGATTCAATATTTCTGTATTTTTTAGAAACTAGTTCTTTGTCAAATTAAGTCTGTAAATTACTTTTGAACCCGATGCCAATTCAGTGATATGAAGGTTAGCTTTTACATAAGTTAAATAATTAGGTAAACTTTGAGTATAGTAGCGATTTAGTAAATATAAAACATTAAAATGCTGTAA
The DNA here is from genome assembly GCA_949319315.1 of Zelleria hepariella. Taxonomy (NCBI): domain Eukaryota; kingdom Metazoa; phylum Arthropoda; class Insecta; order Lepidoptera; family Yponomeutidae; genus Zelleria; species Zelleria hepariella. The sequence goes on along the minus strand of OX439378.1, from coordinate 5,633,724 downwards.
ACATAAGCTTTTTGTTGCTTGAGTAGATAATTTTGATAATCGGATTACCAAATAAGTAGGTCTTTTCAATTATATCAGTGCTGTAAACATTAGATTTTTGTTAGATGTTCACTTGAGTAGATATTTTATAAGATTGAATTACCAAATAATTAGGACTTGCAAAGTCTTTTCAATTATATCAGTGCTGTAAACATTATATTTTTGTTAGATATTCACATTAGTAGATATTATTTTTTAAGATTGAATTACCAAGTAAGTAGGACTTTCAAGTGTTTTCAATTATGTCAGCGTATGAATAATAATAATAAGTTTATTTCAGCTTCAATTATAACATGATTTAAATTTGATTAAATAGAATTCGAATAAATTAAAATAAATCTAAAATAAATTAAAACAAATCCAAATTAAATTGAAATAAATCCAAAATACGTTAAAATAAATTGAATAAGTTCAAATAAATTCAAATAAATTGTAATAAATTAAAAAAAATTGAAGTAATTCCAAAATAAATTAAAACTACAATCACAGTTGACATTAAAATAGAAACAAATAAAAAAAAAATTGTAAACATCGAGATAAAGAAATATCCGGAATTCCAGACAGGTTTTCTTGTTGCTTCTTTTTTCTGTCTGTGTGTAGGTTAGAAGCAACATAGAGTCATAACTTTGTGTAAAAAAAAAAAAAAACAAACAATTCACGAAAGCTTCGTAATAAATTATAATAATAACAATAAAATATTTTTGGTTATAAGATGCCAAACCAATCCTTTTCAATGTAAATGTAGATCGAATTACTTCGAGAGCGAAGTATGGTCAGTATGGCCGTGTGAGAAACTGGTTATTTTTACAAAGTTTTTCACTTGAATATTAATTAATTATTTCGATTATAATATTAGTCTCTCGATTCTAATCTTAGTCTTTGCCAATAAAATCATGGTAAGCTGTAAACACTGTTACACTTTTAAAAAAAATATCGTTGGGTACCCTATAAAAAGCTGCCACCGCGTGGTGCGGCGCTCTTTCTCTCTGTATTTTTCCATACGAATTGTTGGTTTGTGTCGACATCCTGGCTGCTAAAAAGATAAGTACTTTAATATTGCTGTGTAATGTAGTAAAAGTGTTAAAATGTTTCATAATTGCTAAATAAGTGTTTTATCCAAGAAAAAGTACAATTTGCTTATTGAGTCTCCAATACTTTTAAAATAAAATCACCACGTAACGGTTATTTTTGCTAAACATTATTTTTATTTCCAAAATGTTTGATATTTGCTAAATAAGTATTTGATCCAAGAAAAAGTACAATTTGCTCATTGAGTTTCCTATATTTTTGAAATAAAACACGTAACGGTATTTTTGCTAAACATTATTTTTATTTCCAAACCCCTTCCTATTTTAGTATCAATTTATAACAGCCCAGTTTAGTTATAAATTCATTTGTATTTACTGATTTATTGATAAAGTAATAAATTGATATTTCCTTGATTTAAAAGTAGTAAATTGAATAGATTCGATATTGTTAAACTGAATTTCCTTTTATTTCACTGTGGGATTTTATCTTACAATAGGTAGGTAATTCAATAGTATTTCATTTTCCAGAATTATTATTCTCTTTTCTTATTATTTCGGGGGTTTTATAACACACGCGTATAATTATAAGAGTCTACTTACTGTCTTGTGTATATTAGATTATGTACAGTAGTACATTATCTAATATTTTCGATGCAGTAACGAGCTACAATATCTGCTTACTTGAATTGTGATGATCTGCTTGATTGGTTGTGATGATCGAAGGAAGCAATCTGCCAACAAAGAAAATATATGATATTAGTTAAAACAGTTTTTTGTCTATGCCAACAGCTGACGTCATGGGCTAGTTAGAAAGATAGAGAGCTACAGAGGTATAGTCTTCTAATCATTCATGGAATGAGAATTGTATCAAAAATACACCGAGCAATTTTTAAATTGCTTTATTCCTGAAACAAGTCAACTTCTAAATGTGATTTCCAACAAATTTTGTTATACGACTTATCGAAAAGCTCGATACAGGTCGCGTCACGAGTTATGAGCGCTGACCTTGAATGCGCAGAACTCATTTTTTCGGTCTGTTTGGTGGGGTACGCGGGGGGCGACGGAGAGGCGCGGTCGCCGGCGAGCGCGGGCGCGTGATTGGTAGATCAGTCGCTCTAGCCTCGGGGTACAGTCGCACATAACGTTTTTTTATTTCCTCGCAGAAAGAATGCCGAAACAAAATGTTTTAAAAAGACGGTTCAGAAAGATTCAAAAAAGTTATTGAGTACAATACATATTGGATTGAGATTATTTTTCATTCATTGTACACCCGTTTTTATCGTAATGTCAGGATTATTGTATAGAAAACCATTTAAAATATAACGTCCGAGAATACTTTAAATCGTTAAGTTTAGTCAGTTTCTCCGATTTTTATAGTATCTCACTCAACTATAGTTCAGCTCAGCGTCAGTATTAGATCCCGCGTGGATATTAGACATTTTGCGCGCGATTGTACACACTTGCGCAGAAATCCCCACCAGTTTCGTCGAGCGCTCATAACTCGTGACGCTTACTGTACTTTTAAATTACTAAACGTTTCTTATGCTTAAAAAGTTGCAATGTGTGCCATTTCAGCGCTGCCTGCGCGGAGCCCTTTCGTGCCCCTCCACTCTCTACCACCTTTCCAGCCTATCTGTATGCTTAGCATGGTTGTTTTGGCACTCTGTCGAACTCGAGTGAGATACTTGCCATGTCTATTGTGCGAGCATAGCAGGCGGGACTCGAGATGGCAATAGATTAGGGTCATGTCGAGCAACAAGTAGTTATTGCTATTCTAAATAAAAATGTTTATGTATGCATTAGAAAATACGAACATACAGCGAAAAAACAACAAAAACTAAGAAAAAAATGTATATTTCCCCTCTAATCTATGCTCTTGAGGCCTTGTCTACACCTCCGTGGGTGCCAGACATTTGTGTCGGTCGCATCTGTCAAAATTAGGCCGATACCATCAATGCCGCCATGCTGCCGGTTGCAGACAAGGCTCGGTCGACGACATCTCGATCTCGGTCGCCATGTTGGCGTAGAGCCAACTCGAGCCCGACCGACAAGTTGAACGTTTTGCATAGAGAAGGGCCTATCTCGGGCTTACCATGCTGCCCGTACTGCTACTACTAGTTACCCTGCGACAAAAAAAAAAAATGTTTCATTTTTAAATATAATGAAATAAATAATAATGAAATAAAATGCGTTTTCACCAAAATCGTAGAATAAAATGTTTTTGGAAGGCGCCCCTAGCGACAAATCTGAGCTCGGTAGTCTTTGGGGTAGAGCTACTGCGGTATGCCAGGTTGCGGCTTCATTACGAGATATATTTTTTAACTTTATAATAAATCTTTTATTTTTCTAGCACGGGTTAGTGCGTTAGACTTCAGAAAAACAAAAAAATACAACCTAAAGAGCCTGGGCACCGACCCGTGCTCGATAGAACGCCTGTCTACCTCGATGTCTTCCCGCTCCTACCCATGTCAATCGCTCAGTCTGCCGACCGATATTAGATCCGACCTGATAGATAGCTGCTCCGATAGCCAACGATTGGGTTAGGGGGCGTTCAGCTGGCTTAGCATGAGCGGAGTGAGAAAGGACGTTTTTTTTAACGAGCTACGAAGCGAGAGGAGTTTTCCGACAATCCGGCGTTCTTGAACGTGTGAGCGAAGTTCTCCGAGTCTACTCGAACAATCCGGCGTTTGTATGTATGTATGTATGTTTGTATGTATGTTTGTATATATGAGTGTTCGTTCGACGATAACTTGAGTAAATTTTGTCGGATGTAAGTGGGTAAATGAGGCAAAGAGAATTTTGAAGTTCGAACATGAGCCAAATCGGTCGAGGGGTTGCTGAGATATGGGGTCGCGAGTTCGTAGTTCGGGGCGAACCACTAGTTATGTGTGAATGTTTGTTCAACGATAACTTGAGTACGGTACTGCAACGTCTAACATTCCAGCCCATGATCAACTCCTAGTCTTGTCTATCATAATACAACCGTCTTTTTAGTCGACTGCCCAAGTGCATGGTTATTGATGTCATCGATGGACCCTTTGAATTATCCACCGGACGTCAAGCAGTTCTTGACCACCACTGTGACGGGTCAAATAATAACTTTCTGGAATGTCATTGGAGTCAAAGAAAGTAGCGTGGCGAGAAAGCCCAAATGTTCAGAGTTTTTATTTTATTTTGCATGGTCTCTGGTCTACAAACCGTTGGTAAGCACAAAAAACTAGAACTTCAAGCAAAACTCGGACTGAATTATTGTTGTTTTGTTGCTTGGAATAATTAAAACAATACTACTCGTATTTTATTGTCGTGAAACTCGTTCATCGTTGAACAAAAATAGATCAGTTTAGCTACAAAATTTAAAAAAGCTTTGAAAAGGTTTCATGTCACGTCACGCTACTTTCATTGACCCTTAAACAACTACAGATTATTCTAAAGGCAAAATTACTAATTTTACGTAAGTAGGAATGTTGATAGGTTGACTTGACGTTGACTGTAGATAACATCCGCACAAGGAAAGGACATCTTAAGGAAGAAAGAGCAGACATTCTACCTTGTCCTCCAAGAAACTGTAACCACTCACAATCTACACGCATCCTTACTTCACAGAAACAGCGTTATTTGTTCGCAGGCGACTACAGTCCACACCGCCACACAAACCGTGCTAAATCGACGTGAAACACTTGACTGCAAGGCGCTGCTGGGTTGTCGATAGCGTTTATTCGTTGTGTAATAGGACGTTTCGTACACGCATCGGGTGTTAAAGGTTATGTTATGGCCGTGTTAGCGGGCGCGGTTTTATGTGGGTGTTTGAAAGACAGGTAGTTTATAAACCGTTCAAAAAGGTCTGTCGGCCCGCTACTTTTCGCGATCGCAGGGTGAAGATTATCAAACACTTGACGATCAAGATTCACCTGTCTGTATAATTGAATATTGAAAAGAATAGGAAAAGCACAGCTCAACAGTTTAACGAGAAGAAAAAAAAACGGAAATTATGGATGTGCAGAGAGTATCGCAAGTGACCATGCAAATAAACTGGTTTTGAGGACTACGAGTAGCAACTGTGCGGATTTTTTTACAGAATAAGCACACAGATTCTACAGTCCTACGCGGAGGTCTTCTAGGTTCTAGAACTAGTAATGACATTTGTAAAAACAAAAATGTAGATAACTATCGTAGAAGTTAAGTTATTGTTTATCAGTGGCACCCTTTATAAGATGTAGTACCTACGTACCTTAAAAGTACCTACACGTACTAATAGCTGGGCACAGGCTTCACTCACTCACTGACATATACTTAGAGTTCGGGCTGCGGATTGGCCATTTTTCGTAGCCCTTGTTGGGTTAGAGGGGTGACGACAGAAAAAGATGGATGAGAATATTAGCGAGATAAATTGTAAAAAGCGTAAACTGCTATGTTGACATGTTTCGAGTGACAGACACACCTACCATAGATTGGAATTTGTAAGTAGGTTAGTTTAAGTTCCAACAGCCCTCCCTTTGTTATTCAATTCGTCTATGATACTTTGTAAGTATATTTTTTTAATAAAACGCCTCGACCTACGAAATGCACCGTGTTTACGCCGTCAATTTACAAGGCGTCTTTATGAAAAATTCATGATTCTAATGGGACGCAATTTGCATTATACGCGCGGCAATATTTTCACACCACGCCCCCGTCTCGAGTGCGTTCGTCTCAAATCTGCGAAGTGTTGCGAAGAATTCTTCGTTCGACAAATTTTCGGCCCATTTATTTACGTTTTTGACTACAAGCGTACCATATTTACGTCTGTATCTCGAGGAGATGAGCAGAAACTACAATTATTTGCTTTATACTTTTGTCAGGATGGTATAGGTGCGGTGCGCTGGGCAAGCCTATTCCATCTAAAACAATGTCCCAGGCACTGCAGCGCCGAGTGGTCTCTTCACCCATCTAGTTTGAGTGAAGGTGCCACTGGACGATGTATAAATCAGCGTGTACAAAAACATGGATCTTTTAGCATGAAGCAAACTACCAAATAAAATAAAAGTCAGCTGCCTGCAGCTGATATTTCTTTCGAGATGTAGCAGTGGACACCATAGTAATTAGTTGCCAGGAACTTTCTATAACACCTTGTAGGATTGATACCGAATCATTAAAAGTTCTTCTCATCGGATGAAGGATTAATTCGATATTTTAGTAAGAGAATAGAAGAGGCAACTAGAACCCTCTTACCAGGTGTTTACCGTCGTACAATGAAAACAAACATTCTATGTTTGTGTAAAACAACACCATTTGAATACGTCGACAGACGCATCCGGGCTCTAATGGCTCCAATAATATCCACTGAACTAGCGCCAAGGAAAACGCTGTCGGCAAAAAGCGGGGGTAGAAAAAGCGAAATAGACTGAGCTCAGCATCTAAAGTCTAATTCTTTATTCAGGATAGTAAACTGACAGATGCTAACTGTCACTTTGCAAAATAATGTTGCCATATTTATTGTAATAGTGATGCATTCCACTCGTTGTGCGATTCAGCTCAGTCACAAAAATCCGCATGGTAGCCCGTGCGTCAGGAATTCCGGACGGAAAAAAAACGTTCGCAACGCAATATTTCCGTAGCTCATTTAAAAACACAATTTTTAAAGCATTTAACACTCCTAAAAAAAAGTGGAACAAAACACACTTTCTCATTACTAATTAATTTTCACCAGAGACTGGTCACACCGTAAAAGTCAGTGTACTATCTTGAATGAAGAATTAGACTTTAGGTATACCTATCTATCTATTCAGCCCTTAAATAAAGACCACTGCTGGGCATAGGCTTCTTCCTTTTCACGCCAACCCCATCGGTCTAGTGCCAATCTCGTCCATTATCTTCCCGCTGTTTTGACAATGTCATCGACCCATCGAGCTTTCGGTCTACTTCTTTTTTTTCTCTGTGGGTCTACCCACTGACCGTCGACCCATTCTAGGCCACCATTCCGTGACTGCTCTATTCCCGCCTAGCCAGATGCCCTGCCTATCACCACTTTTATCTTAAGGGTCCGTATAAGGCTAACTAGCGCCACCAATGTTGAAAAAATCATATCTCGCTTCAGAAGAAGTTTCTGACAAAATCCTAAGATGAGCTCATGCGCCATGCTTTTCTAGATTTTTAAGTGTGGGTACCCAACTCAATTTCTAGTCTTAAGCTAAAAAATTTTCGATAACCGCCAAAAACGGCCGTTTTTGGCGGTTATCGAAATTTTTTTAGCTTAAAATTAAATTTCGAAGAGGGTATCTACACTTAAAAATCTAGAAAAGCATGGCGCATAGGCTCATCTTAGGATTTTTCCAGAAACTTCTTCTAAAAGAAGATATGATTTTTTTAACATTGGCGGCGCTAGTTAGCCTTATACGGACCCTTAAGATTCGCGCGACCTAAGACTTTGGTCTTCTGCCGAATGTCGAAATTGCGCACACGATCAAGACCCGCTCCATAATAGTTCTATGTGCAATTTGGATCTTATACAAGTTGGCTTTGGTAAGCGACCATTTTTCGGTCTGTCTGTGGCACCGTCGTCGTAGCTCTCAAACGGGTGAACAGATTTGGATGTGTATCTTTTTATTTGAAAGCAGGTTTTCCAGCGAGTGTTCTTAGATATGTTTTATAAAAATTGGTTCAGCCGTTTATCAGATTGCTTATTTGAAGCTATTCGATACCTATGTACCTACCGAGATACAAAAATTTAGACTCTATCTACTCTGAAATATTGTAAAAAAAAACTTAACGGTAGGAGTGGTTAGGCTGTCAACATTTGTTATGTATGTATGACTGTTATTTTAACCCCTCCATCGTCAAAACAATACATTCTGGCCATACTTTTATGTAATGCAAACCACATTTCAACGCGGCAATAAAACATCTTCCTTCGATGAAATATGAATCCCTCCCTACCGCCCGCAAGTCGGATGTTACGCGGAAAAAAACGGATAGCAAAAAATACAAAGCTTATAGCCATTGAACGATGGTAAATGAAAGTCTATCACGGTAGTACGTCAGACTGTACACTTTTGTTGTAAATTCGCCCGTAACGTAACCGAGTACCTAGAGTGCTAGCGTGTAAGGGTCGACTTGCAGACTTGTGTACGAGTACATTATACATTTTCTTTTTCTTGAGCCGCGTTTTCACGGTCTTAGTACACTATGACGGAGCGCGCCGTCAAAGTTAACTAATGCTAATGATTGGTGGTTTTCATTACAGCGCTACATCACGTCACTAAAATGGGCAATCAGAAGCTTTATCTGACTTGGACGGCTAAATTCGTCATAGTGTTCTAAGAGCGTTAAAGCCAGCTTTAAGCCGCGTTTTCACAGTCAATGTACATCAAGATGAAGAGCACAATGTACTCTGTGAAGAGCAGCGTCCAAGCAAGCTAAAGCTTCTGATTGGTCGGTTCTTCTGTTATGTTGTGTATGGGTACAAAAACGTCAACTAGGACGGAGTTCTACTCGTCAAAATTGACTTGGATGGAAATAAAACAAAATGGCCGACCAATCAGAAGCCCCAGCCTACTTGGACGGTGCTCTTCGTTGCAGTGTAGTACTTTGACTGTGAAAATGCGGCTTTAATGTGCCTCTCCATTATTAGAGATTGGCAGCCGCTCTTTGCATGGTTCAGGACGAAAGTTTTAGTTCAGCATATCCACTGGCCAATTTTTGGTTCCCCGGGAGAGTCTTGTGTCCAACAGAGAACACAACATGAGCTAACTAAGTGATTGATTGTGATTGAGCGTCAACTTGGACGCCATTACATAAAATGCCTATAGTAAATTGTCAGGTACCTCCGACGAAGGCAATCAATAAGGCTGCGCTGTCAACACGCCACAATTTGCCAAATCACTGTGTGTCATTTGCAGCTGTGTTAGGATAAAGTTGCTTATTCACAAAGAAACATGAGCTATTTTACAGCAAATTCAAAATTACGTCAGGCGCTTATTGTGCCTCAATGAGGGCTACCGCGCTTGGATGTGCCGCTAGGAGCGCCAGTGTTGCGCAAGGTCAGAAATGTCACTGTTTGTATGGGCTACGCGGATTTCTATTAGTTAGAATAATGTTGTGAATATTTTGAAATACCACCTGAGATTAATTATGGCAAGTAGTTGATGTCCCACTACTAACTACTGCTTTACCTCTTTCGGAAAATACAGGGTGTTAAAAGACCGCCAACAAAGCGGGAAACCACGTATTGTCCTCATCATTATGAACATTTTTGCCCAAGGAACTATGCCTGGGAAATCAACGGTTTCTGAGATAATGGGGTTCAAAGTCGGACTTATCAAAACTTTTTTTTTGCAGAAATGTATTCAGTATCTATATAGTTCTTAACATATCTTCTCAAGAAGCCATATCAAAATTATGAATATTTCTTACAAAAAAAGACGTTAAAATTGCAACCCGCAATATATTCTAAACATCGGCACTTCTAGATTGAGTAACATAAACTTATACTTACGCTTGCGCAATATGACTTCTGTGCGTTACACGTCCATTGCGTAATAAAATATTTTTAAAAATTATAACCTAAAAAACCAAAATCATTTCCCAGCAATAATTTATCAAAAAAGTACTTTGTTTTGGTGTCTAGTATGCGTGGCTTTCGGGTCTGTTGGCGGTCTTTTAACACCCTGTATACTTCTAATTTTATTCTTCTATTTAGAAGTCGCCACTGGTTTTTGTCCTGCGTGGTTGGTCTCCGTCCAGTCGCCTGTCTGGTATGTCCTTGTCCGACTTCATCCCTCCAGCGGCACCTTTTAGCGACGGCCAACTGGTCTTCGACGGCAATTTGTTGCTTGGTGAATATAAGGCTTTAACGGGTAGATACTGTATTCAATGACGCGGCACCGGTCAAACAATGACCCGCAGCTTTAGTCATTTAACAGGCAGGGGTCGTTCGATGTAAGTTGCGGCTCTTCAGTCCCATGTGCAAAAATATAACTCAATAAGACATAGAGAGCGGTAAATTATGATTCAGGGGACATGATCTCCCCAAAGTCATTAGCCATTATGAAATCTAAGAGTCAAATCGGCTATTTTTTCTAGCACGCTGCGTCCGTTTGCGCGAGAGTCGAGGCTAAAATCAATGAAGTTTTGGGCGCACTTCATGCATGCATCCCAAAATCTCACGTTACATTTATACATATTTCATCGCATGGGTGATTTTCAAGAGTTTTCCTAACTAGCTTGGCTCTAAAAATAGCACATTGGTGTCGATATCAGAGCGAGGCAATAAAGCAGCGTATTTTGTCGGAAGCATATCAGAAGAGGAAATTTAATGACTCTTCCGGTTTCAATAGACTTTGAGTAGCCTGGTTCCAATATTGTAAGCTAGCCGGTGATTGAAACTTAGATCAGATGTCCACGTATCTTGTATATAAACTTTATAGTATAAAGGATAGAAGCCCGGTTTTATTAATAAATAGCCTTTCATGCAGGCTGTGTGTCCTTAGTGACTCTTGATACGTTCATGAATGATGAAATTCTAGAGGCTGAATTTGAATCACTGAAAGCAGTACTTAACGGATGTTTCACTTCTTGCTGCTTTCATTTAGCATCTCGAGGAACTTCTAACCATGCAATAAAAGTGCCGAATAATGAATAATTAGTGAACCGATATGAACTTGGATCGGCAACAGCAACTCTTCTATCTATATTTTTAGCCCATCTCAGAGGGAGCAATTAATAGTGTGGATCAGTACTGTTATCTATTTCGTATGGATTAACTTGTTATTGCTTCACACAATATGTTGCACCACAAGGTAGGACGGGTGGGTGATCTCCTCTTCATTATATAGGAACATTTATTCTCGTCGAGTTAGTTATTTAAGCTATTCTGGGGCCAACCGAAAATGCTTGTAAGATGTGAGATATTTTGCTGGCGCGATGCAGGATTGACTGAATAAGGTCCTTTTTTATTTTTATTTATTTATTTGTAGCACCCGCTGGGTGGTAGCTTTTTCCTGTAGCACCGATAGGAGTTGCTACATATGTTTTAACCTACCTTAAAACCTAGAAACCTGTAATACCGCCCAACTTAATACCACAAAGTTGTTAAATCGAGCGACCCGCACACATCTAAGCCTACATTATTGTAGTTAGTAGTAGGTAGTGTAGCTGGTATATCATTACTTTCCATTCAGTGCTTCGTTCGCTACGGACCGTGCCATTGTGCAAAACATCCGAGGTACCTACCATGATTTGCAAGGAACTGTAATTTTAAAAACTTAGTTGGTGATTTTAAACTTAAACTTTCGTAAGCACTGCACATTTTTATATCGATTTAACGGTTTCACTTACTTTTATTTTGTCGGAATAGCCGACATGTTTCGACCTAGTCCGGAAGTCTTAGTCATGGAGGAGGGACGGACGACGCGTTCGTCACGGCGTTCATCCGCTCACTGCGGGCTCGTTGACGATGCACCCGCGCGAACAGCTTATGTATCTATCTTCGTGCTATCCCAGCCCACAGGCCAAAAGCCACAAATAAATTCTCGAAAGGAAATGGCGATGGATCGGACACGCATTGCGGAGACCGGACAGTCAACTGTCCAAACAAGGACTGACGTGGCAAGCTAATGGCAAGAGACGGCTGGGCTGCCCCTGTATTACTTGGAGGCGCTCAGATGACAAAGAGGTTGCATCGACTGGACTCGGCTGGAAGGAGCTAGAGGCTACCGCGCAAGACTGCGAAAAATGGAGATACCTTCTTCGAGCCCTATGTCCCTGATAAGGGATAAAAGGATATCATCTATGAGTATCTACCCATAATATCTCGCACTAGTCTATCTGATGGATGAAGTAACCGCTCGGACACTGCAATGGCTGCGAAATGGAAAACATGCTGAGGAAACGCGCAGATCTGGGGGCACGGCAGTGCCCCCGCCAGGTCGAGCGCGAAGCAAACACTGCCGTACCATCCTTTACTGGAACCATTTCGCCGCATTTTCAGGCCCCTATTTGAGAACCTCTGGATAAGACCAGAACGCAGAAATTTTCGTCATCTAATAAGCTATAATCACATACTTAAAATCCAAAATTTCAAGTCTGTAGGTCATTTAGTTCCGAAGTTAAGCGAAAGCAAAGTTTCGCATTTATGACACACACTCACTCACTCACTCACTCACTCACTCACTCATGATCATCATAATAGAACTAGTACTTCCCATAAACTCAGAGAGCTGAAATTTGGTACAGAGTTAGGGTTGAATGGCCACATAAAGGGAAAACTATAAAAACTAGGATAATCGAAGATCTGGAGTACCTGGTGACCCTGATTAGAAAACACAAGAGCCCTAATAGAACTAGTACTTCCCATAAACTCTGAGAGCTGAAATTTGGTACAGAGTTAGGGTTTAATGGGCACATAAAGGGAAAACTATAAAAACTAGGATAATCGAAGATCTGGAGTACCTGGTGACCCTGATTAGAAAACACAAGAGCCCTAATAGAACTAGTACTTCCCATAAACTCAGAGAGCTGAAATTTGGTACAGAGTTAGGGTTTAATGGACACATAAAGGGAAAACTATAAAAACTAGAATAATCGAAGATCTGGAGTACCTCGTGATCCTGATTAGAAAACACAAGAGCCCTAATAGAACTAGTACTTCCCATAAACTCAGAGAGCTGAAATTTGGTACAGAGTTAGGGTTTAATGGGCACATAAAGGGAAAACTATAAAAACTAGGATAATCGAAGATCTGGAGTACCTGGTGACCCTGATTAGAAAACACAAGAGCCCTAATAGAACTAGTACTTCCCATAAACTCTGAGAGCTGAAATTTGGTACAGAGTTAGGGTTTAATGGCCACGTAAAGGGAAAACTATAAAAACTAGGATAATCGAAGATCTGGAGTACCTGGTGACCCTGATTAGAAAACACAAGAGCCCAACCAAACTATTATAGATCGACATATACCGCCCTTACAAAAAATATTCAACTTGGTGGGCCGCTTCATTTGATGTCATAATCTAAGGTCTGAAGTATCTGATGAAGAACCCTCAGCTGGTATCAGCTTTATTAGAGATATTATGTTAATGCCCCTTCTACTATTGGTACATAAAAAAATCGACTGTCATTGCAAAAATCCAGCGTAGTGGGACACATCTTCATTTAATCTAGCCTATAGCGTCCCACTAGTGGTTCGCTCCGAACTATGAACTCGCGACCTCAGTTACAGATGTATAACTTTGCTTACGCCATTCGTGCAGGCGCGCGCGTGCTTTGCATTTAAACTATACAACCCCATATCTCGGCAACCCATTGACCGATTTGGCTCATGTTCGAATTTAAAAATTCTTTTAATTTAGTTTACCCGCCTATCAAATTTCATAACGATCCGACCAAATTGACTCAAGTTATCGTCGAACAAACATTCATACATACAAACATACATACATACAAACGCCGGATTGTTCCAGCAGACTCGGAGGACTTCGCTCGCTTCGCTCGCTCGTTCAACAAGAAATAGTCGGACGATTAACTTTATTCTACTCGAACATTACACAAATTTAAAAATTGTGTCAAATAAGAAAATCTAATAAAATTTATCAATATGCCCTCGTTTCTACAAAAAGAAGTGAAATCCCACCAAAAACATTCTGTAAAAAGTAGCCAGGTCTCGATGGATCTGCTTGTTTATCTCTAAAAAAGTAATGAAATCTAGACAAAGTCGTGCCAAGTCTAAGGTTCCTTACTGCGATTTCTTTATTATTATAGTTAATGTTGTGAGACTTGGCTGTTGAAGGGTACACAAGGGTACAAAACCAGGTGCTCCATGACACCATTGTACCAATCTGTCGCCAGAACCGCTTGTGTACCCTTCAACGGCCAAGTCTCACAACATTAACTATAATAATTAAGAAATCGCAGTAAGGAACCTTAGACTTGGCACGACTTTGTCTAGATTTCATTACTTTTTTAGAGATAAACAAGCAGATCCATCGAGACCTGGCTACTTTTTACAGAATGTTTTTGGTGGGATTAGGTTGTCTCCGCACATAATGACGTCTTTTCTGTTGGCTTGGCTGACTAACTTAAGTAGATAGTATACAGGGTGGATTTTTAAAACGGGGCAGTAATAGGGGGCAGACCAGCGGCCCAATGCTCGGACCATATCGTTTTGTGGGCGGAAGGTCCATGCATGCAGATGGCGAGGGACCGTGAGAGGTGGCATGGGGGGGGAAAGGCCTATACCCAGTAGAGGGCACAAGTGGGCTGAAGATGATGATAAAGCCTTAAGTCTATGAGGCAATAGAGGAGGAACAACTCATGGTATCATCCTCAGACCCATTTGTCTCTATACTGCCTTGTCATGCTACCTAAACCGTCTCTATGGTACCACTAATCGATATCAGGCTACGCTACACTTATACACAGGCACTAGAATCCGGGGAAAACCACAGATGCGGTCCATTCCATTCAGTCGTTCCCTCAATGCCGAGGATCGTGACCATCATTGAAGGTGGCGGAGAGTAGAGTTCTCCATTGCGCTCTATAACTCGCGATGTGGATCAGTTCGTGCAGGTATTTTTGCGTGGCTTCGGTCATAATATCCGTCCATCTAGCGGGTGGTCTACCTCGAGCTCTCTTTCACTCCACTTTTAGCGTCATAATTCGTTTGTCATACTTTCAGGTCCTCTATTATTATCTATGTATGGCGGCTATCTGGTGACTAAATTCGCAGGCGGTTTGAAGATATTTGAAGTCGACATTCGATTTTTGTCACCAGCGATTTTGGTCGACCTTGTAAAACTGTCTGGCCTGTGATCGAAGTGCATGGAGAATGCTGCACCGAAAAGAGAATAACTCTTAAATATAATGTTAGTGATGTGTAAATGGGGTAGCGATTCGATTTTCACAAGCGATTCGATTGTTAACTACCTAGCCGTACGGCAAAAATCCACTAGTGTAAACCCTCCATAAGGCGCGCAACATCATTCATTGAGGTACTACAGGGTGCACTCTAAGTCGATAGCGGAACTTTAAATAGGCTGTCTACTGATCAATACAAACCACTTGTACTAGGTGGCGACAAAAATAGATCGAAAAAAATATCAGCTGTTTCATACATTTGGCGCAGTACTGAGTCGACCTTTTGTATGGAACAGCTGATATTTTTTTCGCTCCATTTTTTTCGCCACCTAGTACAAGTTGTTTGTATTGATCAGTAGACAGCCTACTTAAAGTTCCGCTATCGACTTAGAGTGCACCCTGTAGATGTGGGCCACGACCGCTCTGACAAGAGTGACAAGACTCTGACAAGAGGCAAGAGTCTCTGACAAGGAGAGATACTAAACTCTTAGCAAGTTTCACGAAATCACGACTGTAGCATATAAATATCGGTTTTGCGAAAAAAATAAGTCCTTAGGTACCTAAACAAATCAAAGAAAAACAAATGAGAAGTGAAACATTTAGGTACAGACTATAAAAAAATCTCAGCCTTTGCTTGTGAACGAAAAGCTTATTAGAATTCTAGGAAAACTTAATTTTTCTTTTTTGAATTCGGATTCAGGGCTTTTATCTCTTGTTTTCTACCTCTATAACTTTTTTAACTAGTCTGGAAATTTTAACTTACCTATTTCATTCTGTCTATTTAGCTAGCTTGATAGTACTGGAAATAGGCACCATCTAGTCCACTAAGCCAGGGTGTCACCCGATTTAGAAAGGTATAATTTATTTATCGTGACCTAGATATTTTATCAGACGTTCGATTCGTTCGTACGGTAGGGCCTGAGCATTTTCAATAAACCACATTCATAGCTTGTCCAAAATTGATTTATCTAGAAGTTTTCTTGGTAAACATTAAACAATGCTGTTTTGTTTGAACGTTTGAACTGTTTTGTTTTGTTTAGTAAAGTTGTAGGACTGCTTTTACAAGCTTGCCTAATGCCCGTTTTCACCATCGACCCCTAATTTTAAAATGCCTTTTAACGGGCATTATAGTTGTAGAATGAAACGCATATTTAAACCTAATAGTGTGTGTAGTTATGTCGGGGTAATCACTAGAGAGCATGGTATCCGAAATTTGGCATTAATGTCTTTAAACAAATATTGTACCTCATTATACGGACAGCATGTCACTGCGCTAACATAATTTGACTAAACTAGCAGCGGAATTACATCTAGGTATATTTGTACGGTCAGCACGACAAAATAAGTCGATTGGTTCTCCAGCTCTCCAGCTAATTCTCGAGTTATTCAAAAATTCAAAATTCAAAAAACTTTATTGCTAAATAAGGTTACATACACACAAACACAAATAACGCCGGATAGTTGAAGTAGACTCGGAGAACTTCGCTTGCTTCGCTCGTTCGTTCCATAAGTTGACTCTAACATACGTGGCGTGTCCAATCCCTGTAAAACTCCACACGACAGTGTACCGGGCCCACATTATTCATCCGACTACACAATAATACATCACGAATGACAGTAGCGGCGATGCGTGCCAAAACACAGTTCAAGGGCAGAATGTTCCACAAATATGCCCTGAGTCTTTTAACTTTTCCAATACAACCGTAATAGACGAACAGTGGGTACAGAAGGCTAAGATCTATTTCAGCCATGAAAACTACTCATTGGCACACTTTTGGCAGCGCGAAGTATGTGACCCTTTCGACACTAGAGAAGATTAACTATCAGTACTAAATTAAAAATGTAAAATACCCCTGACATTTTAGCTTCAAATTATCAGATCACACAAACTTTGAATTGAAACAAACATTAAATTGAAGAAAAAAAAACGCATCCAAATCGATTCCCCAGTTTAAGAGCTGCGACCTGCGGTGCCACAGACAGACACACAGACAGACAGAGACACACACATAAACGGTAAAACTTATAACACCCCTCTTTTTGCGTCGGAGGTTAGACCAGTCTTCTGTTTGTATTTTTGTTGTTCTTCAACAAAAAACATGAATAAATGTACGTTGAACTAGGGCAGACGACACCGCGGATCTCCAGTTTCCGACCATAGTCGCCATTCCGTCTTGGAGCATATTTTTTCGTGTCAGATATTTTTAGATGTTCTTCTAGAATTCGAATAATCTGAATAGACTGACTGTTGCCGTGCTATCTATGTAGACACCGTCTTGGTCTAGAGAGTAGGCGAATATGTAAAATAAACCCTAAGGTAATGGGAACCCAACTGAATCAAGTCCCAGTCCGCACAACATTTGAGGGTTCTCTTTATTAGCCAACTAGATGTGCCAAAAAGGAAAAAAGTCTTATCTACGTAGATGATTTCTACAGGCAGCGTCCAGTAGCACCTAAACGCACACTAGATGGCTGAAGTGACTAATCGGTGGACTTCTTTAGAAAAGGAAAAAACCGTTGACTTCACTCATGGATTTGGTAGGTAAGCTAGATTGATTTTAAAGGAACGACCATAGCTGGGTCGCTAGCTCAGTCAAAATATGTGGCTTGGTCATTTCGCTTAAGGTGAAAAATTTATTCACTGTTCATCACTTTTCTGTTATTTTAGTAACGAAACTGCCAAGCACATATTTTGACTAAGGTGTAGAGTTTGTGAAGTTAGGGCTTGTAGAGTTAGAAGCTTGGCTCTACATGAGATCTGATAGCTTTTTGACTTTGCGAGGTGTATGGTCTCGTCTTGGCAACATTTTTTACATACAATTTTTATCTATGATTTTTTTTATATGGAAAAAACAAGCAGAAGCTGTGGACAGATGATTCATGCTCAAGAAGAAGAAGAAAAGAAGATACATATTGCTTTTTAAAAGTAAAGCTATAGGATAATAACAGTAAACCAATTTTCAATATTATAGAGCAACATGGTGTTTTGTCGTGTGTAAGGATAGATAGACTGCGACAGTGAATAGAGCTAATTTCCAGTTAGTTTCC
This sequence comes from Zelleria hepariella, assembly GCA_949319315.1. Taxonomy (NCBI): domain Eukaryota; kingdom Metazoa; phylum Arthropoda; class Insecta; order Lepidoptera; family Yponomeutidae; genus Zelleria; species Zelleria hepariella. The sequence continues at coordinate 5,615,782 of OX439378.1, read as the reverse complement.
GCTCGGTTGAATGCCAGTCGCCCACTGATATCCGCTTCGAGCCGCCTTGAAAAGAAATCATCGGAGCTGTTAGTTCCATTAATTCTCAAAACTTTCGAATAATGTTTCCTAGTAAGATACTTTAGCAAAGAACGGATTAAATAAATATAGTAAATCTAGGTCTCAGAAAAAAAAACGTAATTGTTCTTACTGTAACATCTCACTTTATACAACGTGTTACAAAACATGCTAACTCTTTTACAGGGTGTAACCTAGTGGTCAACAGAATGTCAAATCTCTGAAAAAAAGTTGAAAAAAACAATTTTTAATTTATAACCTCAAAATTGAAAAAAAATTCATTACTTTTTTGTTTTTGGTATTAGCTCAAATTTTAAAATATGTATGTGTGTGTAGGTGCATTTAAATAGCTTTGAGTTGTTAAAACATTGTGAAAGTAAATGAAAACAATATTTAAAAAATACTTTCTCCCGCCACAGCGTTTACATTTTATTAATTTAAAAATCAACGGAACGTCATAGAGCAAAAAAAAAATTAGTTTGTGATACCTATCACCGGGTGATATTACCCTGTAAAAAGAGTTAGGTACTTTTGTAACACCTTTTACTTCCTTTGGACACGAAACCCCAAAAAATATTTTCTTGAACTGGAGCTCCGTCCTAGTTGACGTTTTTCTCCAACAATGTACCTAATAGGCAACACACATATTAAAACGCAGATGGAACCAACCAATCAGAAACCTTAGCTTACTTGAACAGAGCTCTTCGTCATAGTGTACACAAGACAGCACGTCGACCCTTACACGCTAGTACACACGACAGCACGTCAGACTGTACACTTTTGTTGTAAAGTCGCCCGTAACGTAACCGAGTAGAGTGCTGGCGTGTAAAGGTCGACCTGCTGTCGTGTGTACTCTACTTGTAACGTTATTTATTGCCGTTACTCTTTTATTTTACACCGTCCGATCATAACCGACGTTATCGGTTTCTCTAAGTATCGGGCGGTGTGAATCACTGGCAGCGCCCTACCGCGCTGGTCTGGTGGCCATGTTGGATCGACGCTTGCATCGTCATTCTCCTCCGGGCTACGACAGCAGGCGCGCGCGCACTATATCGCCGTGGCCACTGCCGCTCTAAATGTCCGGAGGTGGATCCTACCTCGTCGCATCTTGCGCTCTTAAATCATGTACTTAATACATTAATATTTTGTGTCGTGTGCCCCCGCTAATTGGGTAAGTGTGAGCAAATTACTTTGTTAGAAATAAGTAGGTACTTGACGATTTTGTGTTTCCTTTGTTTAATATCTTTTGTGCATTTAGCTTTAGCTTGTATCATGCTAAAAGCCTTTTCCATTCATTTAATCTGGGGGCACGGCAGTGCCCCCGCCAGGTCGAGCGCGAAGCAAACACTGCCGTACCATCCTTTACTGGAACCATTTCGCCGCATTTTCAGGCCCCTATTTGAGAACCTCTGGATAAGACCAGAACGCAGAAATTTTCGTCATCTAGTAAGCTATAATCACATACTTAAAATCCAAAATTTCAAGTCTGTAGGTCATTTAGTTCCGAAGTTAAGCGAAAGCAAAGTTTCGCATTTATGACACACACTCACTCACTCACTCACTCACTCACTCACTCATGATCATCATAATAGAACTAGTACTTCCCATAAACTCAGACAGCTGAAATTTGGTACAGAGTTAGGGTTGAATGGCCACATAAAGGGAAAACTATAAAAACTAGGATAATCGAAGATCTGGAGTACCTGGTGACCCTGATTAGAAAACACAAGAGCCCTAATAGAACTAGTACTTCCCATAAACTCAGAGAGCTGAAATTTGGTACAGAGTTAGGGTTTAATGGGCACATAAAGGGGAAACTATAAAAACTAGGATAATCGAAGATCTGGAGTACCTGGTGACCCTGATTAGAAAACACAAGAGCCCTAATAGAACTAGTACTTCCCATAAACTCAGAGAGCTGAAATTTGGTACAGAGTTAGGGTTTAATGGGCACATAAAGGGACAACTATAAAAACTAGGATAATCGAAGATCTGGAGTACCTGGTGACCCTGATTAGAAAACACAAGAGCCCTAATAGAACTAGTACTTCCCATAAACTCAGAGAGCTGAAATTTGGTACAGAGTTAGGGTTTAATGGCCACATAAAGGGAAAACTATAAAAACTAGGATAATCGAAGATCTGGAGTACCTGGTGACCCTGATTAGAAAACACAAGAGCCCAACTAAACTATTATAGATCGACAGATACCGCCCTTACAAAAAATATTCAACTTGGTGGGCCGCTTCATTTGATGTCAAAAATCTAAGGTCTGAAGTATCTGATGAAGAACCCTCAGCTGGTATCAGCTTTATTAGAGATATTATGGTAATGCCCCTTCTACTATTGGTACATAAAAAAATCGACTGTCATTGCAAAAATCCAGCGTAGTGGGACACATCTTCATTTAATCTAGCCTATAGCGTCCCACTAGTGGTTCGCTCCGAACTATGAACTCGCGACCTCAGTTACAGATGTAAAACTTTGCTTACGCCATTCGCGCAGGCGCGCGCGCGCTTTGCATTTAAACTATACAACCCCATATCTCGGCAACCCATCGACCGATTTGGCTCATGTTCGAATTTAAAAATTCTTTTAATTTAGTTTACCCGCCTATCAAATTTCATAACGATCCGACCAAATTTACTCAAGTTATCGTCGAACAAACATTCATACATACAAACATACATACATACAAACGCCGGATTGTTCCAGCAGACTCGGAGGACTTCGCTCGCTTCGCTCGCTCGTTCAACAAGAAATAGTCGGACGATTAACTTTATTCTACTCGAACGTTACACAAATTTAAAAAATGTGTCAAATAAGAAAATCTAATAAAATTAATCAATATGCCCTCGATAGGTTCCTACAAAAAGAAGTGAAATCCCAACAAAAACATTCTGTAAAAACTAGCCAGGTTTCGATGGATCTGCTTGTTTATCTCTAAAAAAGTAATGAAATCTAGACAAAGTCGTGCCAAGTCTAAGGTTCCTTACTGCGATTTCTTTATTATTATAGTTAATGTTGTGAGACTTGGCTGTTAAAGGGTACACAAGGGTACAAAACCAGGTGCTCCATGACACCATTGCACCAATCTGTCGCCAGAACCGCTTGTGTACCCTTCAACGGCCAAGTCTCACAACATTAACTATAATAATAAAGAAATCGCAGTAAGGAACCTTAGACTTGGCACGACTTTGTCTAGATTTCATTACTTTTTTAGAGATAAACAAGCAGATCCATCGAGACCTGGCTAGTTTTTACAGAATGTTTTTGTTGGGATAATCATTTACGCCGGTTCATGATGCTAAATCATCGTCCACCGCTTTCATGGACTTTGACCGTGAGCGATGTCATCATGGCCGCTTGCAAAATGCTTCTCATCTTTCCATTTTAAATTCTTTTTATTTAATTTCATCAAACCTTTATTAATTGGCATCATCACGCTTGCTAGCAATATTTGTATGCCCTTAGAATTTTATGTTTCAGTTGTTTTATAAAATGCCTAGTTTTTGTGTAAAATAATTATAGTTTTCCCCGTTCTGGTTTTGTGTACCGCCACACGCTTGCTACTGCTGGACCTGTTTCTTCTGCTGTTGGTGGCGCTGCACGAAACCAGAGCACTTCAAACCTGGAACTGACGCTGTGGAATTTTCCACCTTCCAGGGTTCCACGGCACGGCTACAAATGTAGCCCGCCTTGCACCACGGCCCCCTTCATCATGGCTGTGTTCCTATCTTCTTCTCTTCACGTCGGCCGCCTAACACCTGCGTCCGACCACTACCTGCCTGGCACTTCTTCCTGCGGGTCTACCACCTTCAGCGAACCAGGACAGTACTAGTGAAGTGTTAGTTCAACGCTGATTGAGAAACTGATTAGGCCCTCTTTACTTTAGACCTTAGCTCTTCGATTTTGTAGCCGGTAGCACTTTTGTAAACTACCCACTTTTATATTTTTATTAAAATTACTTTAAATTCTGATCGCGTCTTTCTATTTTACCTATTTAACCGCCTCTCAAGGCAAAACGTGACATACTCGGTTACATTATGGGCGACTTTACAACAAAAGTGTATGCTCTGACGACCGACGTGCTGTCGTGTGTACCTACTTTGACTATTAAATTATGACATGCGTGACGGTAGCGAAATGGCCAAGCCACATATTTTTTGACTGAGCTAGCGATCCAGCTGTGGTCGCTCCTTTTTTTAAAACAATCTAGCTTACCTATCAAATCCATGAGTGAAGTCCACGGTTTTTCCTTTATAAAGACTTTTCCAGACAACCTTTGGATGGACAGGACAGAGATAAAGAACTTATTTTTTTATGACATAGGTAAGCATAGGTATGACATATTGTAAGGGTGGTATTCAAGAACGCTACTTAAACTCAGTTTAAACAGAGTTCAGACTGTCGATAAAACAGTGCATGTTTTGATATGAAGGGAGGGATATTCAAATCAAAACATGCACTGTTTTATCGACAGTCGACACTACTAAACTATACTTAAACTGACTTTAAACAGAGTTCAAGGAGCGTTCTCGTTTGAACTGAGTTTAAACAGTATTTAAGTAGCGTTCTAGTTTGAACTGAGTTTAAGTAGCGTTCTAGAATACCACCCTAAGTCTCTAAGCGGCCGTAGTTCTCGTGCTTCGACCGTTTTGGTGGATATAGGCCATCGGTAGCGGGTCAAAGTGAGCGCGAAGGGTCAAAGGGAGAACTTCGGCGCGACCTGCGGATTATTAAGTAACTAAGCCCTCGAATAACAGAGCTTCTTAATAAATTAATCGTAATTCGTACCTTCCCCCGGGCTCCTTCGCTTTGGACCTCATTTCGAATACTAAGTGAAATACATAATTCGATTCGGGGCCCCGTTTGGAATATTTGTGGCAAGTTAATTTGTTAATCTAATTTGTTATGCGGATTTTGGAGAGTTCTTTTTGTTATAGGCTCCGGTATTTTAATTATTTTGTCTTGCCCCCTAGCAGTAGGTAAATATTACAACCTACGTTATTACAATGAGCGGCTTAGTTGCACATTGTCACATTGTCTTTCCTGTGGACTAGTCCGACTATTGGATACGCTCTAACCAGCCTTATGCTACGTTTGCTGAAGTTTCACCCGGCTTTTGATTCATATCGACTTTTATAGAGAGGGTGAGGTTTTCGTCAGTGCCGGTAGAGATATACAGGGCGTCCCACGGCTATGCCACATGGAGGGAAAGAACCTTAAATATTGTAGATGGAATATTTTACTGAAAGAAGACATTATTTTAATTTAAAAAACAATTTAAACTGCATTCATAGATATTGAAATAATTACATGGTTGAACCGGAAATCGAACCAGTTACATGAGAAAAATAATTACCCTGTACTTTTATCATACCGATTGAAAGGCTTCATGATAAGGATTATTTTTTGCTAAATAAAATAGTGTCAGAAATAAAAGACCAAGAATTTTTACATTTACCTGGTAGTATGCAACAAATCGAGCCGTATCCTGAGCCGAAAGACGCGTAAAATTTTGTCCATCGCAATGTGGCTGGCTGATTATAAAGAAATAATTCAAAAATGTGTTTCATTTTCATACTTTTATTCTTTTGTTACTGTGATTTTCATTGATACATTGATTAATGTTGTATTAAAAATTTTAAAATTCATGGTCTTCCTTTTATTTCTGATACTATGTTATTTAGCAAAAAATAATCCATATGATGAAGCCTTTCGATCGGTATGATAAAACTACAGGGTAATTATTTTTCTCATGTAACGGGTTCGATTCCCTGTTCAACAATGTATTTATTTAGATATCTATGAATGCAGTTTAAATTGTTTTTAAAATTCAAATAATGCCTTCTTTCAGTAAAATGTTCCATCTAAAATATTCAAGGCACTTTCCCTTCATGTGGCATAGCCGTGGGACGCCCTGTATAATATCTACCTCTACACGGAGCGGGGTGGCAGGTGTGCAATTATCGAGTTATGGAGCTCGGTGGGAATCTTATTAAATACTCTACCAGCCAGAGCATTATGTACACGCGACAGCACGTCAGTCTGTTCACTTTTGTTGTAAAGTCGCCCGTAACGCAACCGAGTAGAGTGCTAGCGTGTAAGGGTCGACGTGCTGTCGTCTGTACGATCAGCGACACGCCAGCATGCCCTACAGTGGCTCTTATTGCACGCGGCAAAGGGGCGTCATAGTTGGAGAGCTGATGACCATTCGAATTATTTTTACCGTAAAAGGCTGGGAGTTGGTAGGCTGATAAAGTAGCACGAGCACTGAGTACCTACTTTCACTTTAAAACATAGCAAGGGAAATTCCAATAAGTACTTTCAGAAATTCCCTTACTAGGTTTTAAAATGGTTGATGGCTCTTTTTTCGTTTTGAAATGGTCAACCAATCGTTTTAGTACTTGAAACCTAGTGAGTGTTTTCATACGTGCATTACAACAGGCCTCTGCATCTAAGAAATGAGATGATTTATTTACATCTACATAATATTGGCCATAGAGAAAATGGCAAGCCATGGTTCTGCCACTTCTTTTCAGCTTACTCTCGTTCAGAAAAAAAGTAAGTAACTAAACCGTTTTTTGGCTCTTGCTAGGTTTTAAAATTGCACAGCCGGGTTAAGCTTTAGAAACAGTAACTCAAGTTTCTGACGCTTTTACTTCACCTTAAAGCGAGTGGATTGCTGCAACAAATTCACGTAGACAGACGAAATTAAAACGAAATCCTTAGCGGGCATTAGTGCAATGTCTCAACAGGAATACCCCGTTTTAACGAAAAGAGGGTCGGGGCGCGAAAAATAATTAATAAAAGCCTTAAATAATGGCTCGAGCCTCCGGTGTCAACGGATCGAGTGTAATTCAAAACGACGACGCCGCACTTCTTACCCTGATTAAAAATGGAACATCAACCGAGCTCATTAATTAATCAAGCTTTGAATTAGTTTACCTCTCGGAGGCGCGGCTTACGATGAACTGTGTTTTCAAATTAATTAGGTAGCCGAAAATTTAGTAACCCTTTAGTTTTACCATTGGGTATATGACGTTGGACTCGCGAGCGTGAGGTCCAAGGTTCGAATCCCGGAGCAGGCATCCACTTATGACTTTGGTTTGTTTCAAAGATACGTATATTTGTAGTAGTTATACCGCTCACTAACTGTGAAACAATGTGCTGTGTGCTCATCTAAAACAATGTACCAGGCACTGCAGCGCCGAGTGGTCTCTTCACCCATCTAGAGTGAGTGAAGGTGCCACTGGCCGCTGAATAAATCATCTCATTACGTAGATGCAAAGGCCTTCGTTTTTTTATTTGTGAAGAAAAACATTGCCAGGAAAACCGAGGCTTCGATCGCGTAACACAAAATTTTAGGGAAACCATTATCGCGTTCCTTTTCATAGACCAAATCCAAGGTTCCAAAAGTACCTACGTAAACATACTCTTTGGTCCTTTGGAGGATTATGGGCATGAAGTCTGTGTTTTGGAAGGATAATAAACGAGGTACACACGACAGCACGTCGACGCTTACACGCTAGCACTCTACTCGGTTACGTTACGGGCGAGTTTATAACAAAAGTGTACATCTGGCGTGCTGTCGTGTGTACAACAGCTGTCCCCACCGAACTTGCGTAGTTGTGGACTTGTGGTTGTTTTTCATCGTCGTCGGCGTCCGCAAAGGGTGCGGGCGCCATTAAAGGTCTATGATTTTACCGTCTCATTACACTGGGGACAATCTGGGGTCCGTTATGCCGCTCTCGGTCAAGGGACACTTGTTGACAGACCACCCGTAATGGTAATTTCTTACTCAAATAATAGGAGACGTCTCAAATACAACGTGTTACAAAACATCTTAACTTTTTAATTGCAATGTGTAACCAAAATTCTGTAAAAAAAGTTGAAAAAAGTATAGTTACAAAATTGAAAAAAAAAAAAACATAATATTTTTGTTTTAGTTATTAGGTCAAAATATACTAGTGGTTCGCCCCGAACTATGAACTCGCGACCCCATATAAACTTAATAATAATAATAACCCCCGTGTGGTTCCCGGAAGGTACAGAATTGGAACAACCCATTTCTTCCCGTGGGTGTCGTAAAAGGCGACTAAGGGAATGGAGGGACCATTATGGTTCCTCCACCGCAGGGCAGCTTGTGGGGAGCTGTTGGTATGTGGCGGTACCACGGATCCGAGTCTTCCGAAGATCGAAAACTGGTCCTCGCATCCAAGTCTTTGTACAAGAGTGGATTGGAATCCAAGAGGACCGGGACCCTCACCTCTGGCTTGCCTTTACCGGCCGTCCAGAGTGGAGCGCAAGAGCTATATGCTCGCATGGATGGAAGTGAAAGATGCATAAGACGCGAGTTGATTTCTTTCCTATCTTTCTTATAGTGCTTCTATATCCTTCAGGTCCAGTTCAATATTCATAAAATCCTTTACAAAGTTTGCAATTATCATTTCCAACTCAAACTACGATTTTTCACGTTTCTCGACGCCAAAGAAAACCAAATTTTTCTGTGTAGCATTTTTTTCTAGATAGTACAGTCTTTGCTCTTGATTTTCCACTCGTTTTTCAAGATTTTCAGATTTTTCTTCTAGCATTTTTAGTTTTTCGCCAAACATTCTTTGAATGTTTTCTGTAACTTGTTCGCCGCTTTTTCTTATGGATTTTTTGTAGTTTATCTAGTATTTCTTCCATTTTAAGTTTTGTATTGGACTCTCTTGTAGTTTTGAAGTAAAGCGACCTCTATTGTTGAGCATAAAGACTTTTTGGTTTATAATTTTGAACACTAGATGGCTCTGATAATTTTTTTTGTCACGCCCTCTGTTAGGATATAGAATAACAATATGATATATATATTTTTTAATAGATGGCGCTGTTTTGAATTTTCTAATCTGGTGTACTTTGGATTTTTGGTTATTTTTGGATTTATTGGATTAAAATAGAGTTCTTGTTACGGATTATTTTGCGACCCGTAAAAGTTTATTTTTATTGTTTCCACTGAGTTTTACGTCCGATATCCACAATATTGTTTCCAAACAGAATTTGTATTTATAGTTCACTTTTGTTAGTTTTTATCACTGCTTTCACTGTTTACTGATTAGATTTACGTTTTTATCACTTTTAAAATCACTTTTTAGCACTATTTTAATGTTACTGAGAGGCAGCAGTGGCGCCCTCTCTCATCCCATATAAACTTAACAACCCCATATCTCGGCAACCCCTCGACCGATTTGGCTCATGTTCGAACTTAAAAATTCTTTTAATTTCATTTACCTGCCTACCAAATTTCATGACGATCCGACAAAAATTACTCAAGTTATCGTCGAACGAACATTCATACATACAAACATACAAACATACAAACATACAAACATACAAACATACATACATACATACATACATACATACATACATACATACAAACGCCGGATTGTTCCAGTAGACTCGGAGAACTTCGCTCGCTTCGCTCGCTCGTTCAATTATGTGTGTAGGTCCATTTGCATGGATTTTCATGTTTGAATTGAATAGGTTTAAATTAGAGTTGTTGGGTTGTAATTTAAACATGCAACTCATATTTTAATTAGACTTTATTGACTACATTGTAAATGCTTCAATTAATGCTGCAGCTACTCTATTATTTTGTGGAAGGGCTTTGTTTATGGGTTTGGGTTACTTAGGAACTGATTTGATTTCATGGCCAAGCTTTTATGTAGTTTTATTTCAGTTTTATTTCCATGGGTCTGTTGTTTTTACACTTTCGGTCTATCTATCTATTCAGCCCATGAATGACGTCCATTCTTTGACACAGGCTTCTTCTCCGTCACGTCAACAGGGTAAAAAGGATATCAATATGGATAATCATCATCATCAAAGAATAACAGCTTATCGACGGTTAAGGCGCCGTGCATAGTGTACAGCCCGCGCGCAGCTATCTAAGGGTGGCATTAATAGTCGTTAGCTCAAGCTCGAGCTCAAGTAGGTGATCTCAGAAAACAAAATCACCGACTTGAGACCTTGATGTTAATGTCAAACTCAAGCTAGCGAGCTTGAGACTGACGCAGGGCTTGAGATACCCTACACAGCCAATTTCGTGTTGACAATAATAAAAGTTCACATTCACTAAAAAAATATGGTTTCGCTGAAAAAAAAAATAGGCGGCGCGATTTCGCTTTAAAATATGCATTATTTTTATTTTCGGTAGGTCCTACTTAGCTCCTGTTTACAATAATTATTTATCGAAAAAATCTTGTATGGAGGTTGTATGTTGTATGGAGAAAACACTACTGTTGTTAATTATTGTTGACAAGTCCATTTATAAATTGTCAAGCAATCGTAACTGACGTTTGATCCTTGTTTCTCGATTTACTTACATCTCTTCCTGATATATGATTTTGTTAAAGAGATAACGAGGAAAAACACTTCCAAATCCGACGCAAGCATTGAGCCCCCTAAGTATAAGGGGCCACCCCGTAGATCGTAATAAAAGGGACGTTTCCGGCTTTTCCGGTTGCTCCGAAATAACTCGTCCTACATTAATATGGTCCCACTTGTAGTCCTATTTTCATGCTCGCGTAAATCAATCGAGAACTAGGTAACTACACTTATAAACTAAAACCACAACTCAATGTATGCATATATTAGTTCGTACCTGAACTATGTTTGGCTCGTTTATTGTCGGCGAGAAAAAATTGGCTGTAAGTAGGTAGGTGTTTTTTTTTGCACTTATCTCATCGTGTCTGTTTTTAGATTGGAAAGAAACCGATTAGTTCCCTTTATGTCGTAGGTAATTGCTTATCATAATATTTTAATTTATTTTATGAAGACAAGGCATAGAAAAAAATAATAATGAGACTTGCAAATATTAATCTAAAGAAAATTATTCCCTACAACATTAACAGTTATTTTCTTCGTATGTTAACATACGAAGAAAATTGTACGTTAGCATAAAAAAATCTTTTGGGGCCCTTACTTTGAAGCAAGATTCACAGTTCTTAGGACAAACATTTTTTTTCTCCTACAACGCCAAACCTATTGAAACATGACACGATTAAATTACAGTATGATTATCTGCCAATTTTTGAATTGATAAATTCGCTGAGCAAGCACTTAAGTATCGTTCTGTCTATGCAGATTTCTCACAAAAGAACCCGACAGAACGATACTTAAGTATTTACTAAGTCAAATTCTCAATTCAAAAATCGGGCCTTTGTCTTATGGCCCGGCTCGCCCTTGCGGCCTAGTTTACCGTGGGACGAGTTAGTATCACGGCCAACTTTCGTAGTTTATTTAATCTCCGCACGCTTGGACACCTCTGTGGGGCTATTACGTAAATAAAATAACCCACTGATTTAGAAAAAAACCCAACTTTCGACTGTCAAAAACACGGTTTGGTATTATGTAACTCCAGATTTTCACGGTTGCTAAAAGTATCCACTCCACCATAGACAATTGCCATATTTGGTCATAAACGATAGGTCGATGGAAAGAAAACGGCATTCCGTAAAAAAAAATAAGCACTCTCAACTGTCAAAGTGGGTGACAGCCACTGTATTTTAAAACACTGATACGGAGCAGCTTTTTTGAAGTGGAATTGCGTTATTTTAACTTATAAAAGCAAGAAATATGTCCCATAGTAAGGGAAAAGTGAAATTAATTCTTCCAAAGCGAGGAAATTGTGTCGAGTTTTGTTTTTCATAGGATAAATATGTATTTCGCATAAATGACCCGCAATAGCCAGATATTGCACTTTTGGCTGTTATGACACTCCTTTGTCCTCAAAAACGTTGTAGCAGAATGCAAGGCAAGAATATATTTATACAATACCTACCCTAACAACTTTACATATCAACCCCTTTTGACATAAGTAAATTATTATTTTTTGTTTTCCAGGTTGATCACGCACTAGGTAGTATCTAAGTACGCGAACGGGTCGTACGTAGGTACTTATTAGTAAAACGTGGGCGCTCTGAATCTAAAGATGGCACAGCCCCTTTTTCCCTGAAGTTTTACATAGATACCCGGGACACACCTACCTAACATCCCAACAAGTGCAGAAAGGAGAAAATTTGAAAGGCAATGGAAGGTAAGCTATTTCGCTTGGCCGACAGTTTATACTATGGTTATCCACTTGGTAATTTTATTGTGAATGAAACCACTTTGAGAAAATCTGCTTAGTCGGCCCCGTGTACATATTTATGTATTGACCTTGTCAATTCCTATGGACTGGGCCAAATTAGCAGAGAGGATAGCATAAATAGATGGTGGGCAAGCCTACTGCATTTAAACATGTCCACGCACTATACAGTGAGGTGTCTGCGTCCTCACTATCGAAGCATGAATGGAAGTGCCGCTAGAGCTATAGACACTATTAACCAAATCAAATTATAGTTCCAAGTCTACTGTGTGTGTGGCAAGTGGCACTCACTCGAAGTAGAGGTACTTACCTACAGGGGTGAAACAACCACTTGGACGCTGTTGTGCCGACTTGTGCCTGATGATGAAGTAGGCTTGCCCGGCCAGCACCTAGGTCTACCTACCATCCTCTCAGCTAAGTCAGCCTATAATGTGTGTCTCAAATAAGTTATTGTGTAAATGGGTCTGTTTGAAAACCTTTTGATATTTTACACAGATAGTGACTTGTAAATTCACAAATGTAGGCATTTAATTAACTTTGAAATAAGCTTGTCTTATGTACGGTCGGCCACAATCTCAGATACCCCATGGCAGCTCTTATCGCGCGCGGCATAAGGGCGCCAATCGAACAAAAAGGGGTATCTGAGACTGTGGCCGACTGTACCTACATCCCCGCACTGAGACCTTACGCTATGTGTCCATCGTTCTACCTACTGGGCTGTCACCGCTTTATCCGGTCATACCGAAGAGAGTCGATTAACTCATCAAAACAAGCAACTTTTACTAGGGGACAAAATGTGAAATAAAAAAAAGCTATGCAACTCCCTTTTGTATGACACGACCTTTCTGTAGCACCCTGTATATTCAAATATTCTCTGACTTACAATCCATGAAAGACAAGTACCTACAAAAGTGCAGTCATATTTTAACGAAGCCAGCGACTTAGTTGGTCGTTGTAATGAATGTAATGTAATGAAAACTGCTAGAGGTTGCTTCCCCATCTACCTCTAGTGTGAAATGCTACATGCTACTGCTACTGGATGCTGTACGAGTCCTGCATGCAAAGGCCTATGTTTTTATTAAGTATGTGCACTACAGAAGATGTGCCCGTTACGTTGGAATCCCCGCTTTACATTATTGAGATCCTTAAGTTCTAACTAACATCAAGCCACTCACCACTGCATTTCTATGTTTTACCTTACTAAAATCAATTGCAATAAGAGTCTTTATTTATTTCAGTTTTATGAGACACAAGCCCACAGTGAAACGCTGTTGCTGCAGAAGAAAGTTACAAAGTTAATCCATCCAAACAAATATTCATAAAATATATCATAAGTAGATGTGCCACTGGAAGCTGTTTAAATTATTAAGTTACTTATATAGATGCAAAGGCCTGAGTGTATAAGATATTTAATATTTACCAGTATATGGCCTACGGCCTTATCTGGGCTGAAAATGATTTTAATTTTTATTAGTTTATTAGCAAAAGTTAATAATATGTAAGTACTGAATATGAAGAACATTCTGTTGACATTCATTATTACTGTTACTACTCTGCAAGTATAAAATTTGGAGAGGGAAAAATAAACACCACAAAATTCATAAGTAATAGAGTTTTATTTACCTAACAGGAAACTTTTCACAGTACCTACATCACAGTACGTAGTAATACTCTAGCTGTGGAATACAAAGATCTAGTCATCCATTAGTTACACTCTAGCTGAAGTACAAGACAAAGGCCCGGTTTCTGAGTTGAGAATTTTGCTAAGCAAATGGGTAAGTATCGTCCTGTCTCTACAGATTTCTCACAAAAGAGTGTGACAGAGCGATACGTAAGTATGTGCTTAGTAAAATTCTCAACTCAGAAACCGGGCCAAAGTCAGTCTGTGCACGGTTTCCTTTGCATTTTGCAATTCTCACATAGCCGTGCAAGTCTCACTGTCCATGGCTTTTGACGGCCTTCCGGGGAAGGACACCTCTCTGAGACTGTGGTCACGGGTCCTTGTTGGCCGTCGTAGATCGTGGAGGGCTTCGGTCGGTCGCGGGCCGCGCTACGAAGGTGTCATGCCTCTTCACGTCCACTTGTGGTCCCTCGCGACCGTCATTTTTCTCACGTAGCAAGCCGCGCCGATATTGTTATAATTATTGTTGTGGTCTGGATGGATTCTCGCTGTATGTACGGCGCCCGTCGTGTTGTAACTTGTATTGTTTGAATTCTCAGTGTTTCTTTGTCACCAACTGCACAGGGTTCGTTGTTCCCAAATGGATTTGTATTCAGGGTCAGTGGGTCAAGTTGGATGCATGTCACTTTGCCGTTGATGTAGTTAATAGTAGATCACTTTGAACTCCATCTTGGCGGCGGAACGCTGGTTTGGCCAGTTAATTTGAGGCTCGTAAGGTGCGTTGCTTTGTTTCTTTCTGCGGCTAATTGAAGGGCAAAAGTTTATCGTAGATGCTATATGGGTTGTTGTAAAGCGTGTCGGGTTAGTCCAACATGTTGAAACGTTTGTTTTTGGTAGCTTTCTTCACTAAATTCGCACATGAAACATTATTATTTTAGAATACTTTTTGTTTTCAAACAAGATAGCACACACACACACATTCATAATGGGTGACATTTGACATTTGTCTTGTCGCACACAAGGGCAAACAAACGTCGTCGCAAAATGGCAGTTTTGCTAGCGATCGTAACGAAATTGCCTCTTTGCAGCGTGTTTGTTTTTTTGTGCATCCACCACAGGTACCAACATGACAAAAATAATGCTGCGTATTCACCAAATTAGCTCGTGTCACAGACGAAAGTACCGAATGAAATCACACGTTCATAGATTAAAGTCTTAGTAAAGTGTCGATATGGTATTCACTTCAAATCACTTCACTATCCGTTTCCACCGTGGCATTTTTTCTTACATAATCGCTTACAGTTGCAAGTTCAAAATAGCAATGGACAACTTTTGTAACCACTTATAACTATGCGGATTATTTTAGCTAATACGCCTGCTGATCGGATTTAGGACTTAAGTTATTGCTTTTCGTTGATGTGAGGACAGCGTCCTTTCTCTATAATAATCTTTGTTTATGTTTGTTTCTTTCGAGTGTATTGACAAAAAAAAAACTACGTATTGAGAAGATTTATACAGCGTCTAGTGGCACCTTCACTCACACTAGACGGGTGAAGAGACCACTCGGCGCTGCAATGCCTCAGACATTGTTTTTTAGATGGAGTAGGCTTGCCCAGCAACTATACCATCCTGACATCTTAGTCGGCCTAGCCCACAGGAAATAGACAGGATATTGGTGTATATTGACTAGATATTGCACGTAATACCTTCCAAGTTTTCTGCTAAGGCCAAGCGCATAACAATAACTTAGCTACTTACGCTGCACAAAACGTCGGTAAGTACATCTAATTAACACAATTTAAACCTACTCCATCTAACTATACAATGTCCCAGGCTGCAGTGATATAATCGGATGTTTTTTTTTAATAATGAGGGCTTTAGATAGACACCCACTTGACTCTTAGTATTGTCAAAATGAAAGATAAGGTTACCGTTTAGGTTAAGGATTTCAGGGACTGTCCTCTACATACAATATACCTACCTAGAATATCAAAGTATTACTAAAAGGTTGGAACATACAAATAACTTTGACAGCGTCAGCGCCATTTATCGGTCACCCGCCGAAAGTTTTTTCTCTTTGACGCTTTCTGAAAAGCTCTCATTAATACTCGTACGCATTGCATTGTAATCAAATGTATGTTAAATTATTCGCACACCACAAATACTGTTAGATAGAGATTATAATTATCCTAACGAGCAGTGTTTGCTATCAATACAACAATCTAATTATGTTAGCAGGGAACAATTAATTTCAAAGTAAGCAACTACCTACCTAAGTAAGTAGTATTTCGTCAGTATAAAGGTAAGAGTCATTAAGTGACATTTTGGTCAAAAATCAGTTTTTCGGTTCATTGAATACCAAAGACTGTTATCTATTAAAGGTAACACTCATTAAAATGCCAGCAGCAAAATGCAGCAGGCAATGCTGGCATTTTAATGAGTGTTGCTACTTACTTAGGTAGGTAGTTGCTTACTTTGAAATTAATTGTTTTAATTGGCATTTTAATGAGTGTTACCTTTAATAGATCAGTCTTTGGTATTTAATGAACCGAAAAACAAAACTGATTTTTGACCAAAATGTCACTTAATGACTTTTACCTTTATACCGTCGATTTATTCATGTACACACGACAGCAGGTCAGAGTGTACACTTTTGTTGTAAAATCGCCCATAACGTAACCGAGTAGAGTACTAGCGTGTAAGCGTCGACGTGCTGTTTTGTGTACCTACATGGGTAACATACAAGGTGTTACATAAGTACCTAACTCTTTTTACAGGGTAATAGCACCCGGTGATAGAGATCACACCCTTTTTTTTTTGCTCTATGACTTTCCGTTAATATTTAAATTAATAAAATGTGAATGATGTGGCGGGAGAAAAGTATTGTTTTCATTGACTTACACAATGTTTTAACAACTCAAAGCTATGTAAATGCACCTACACGAACAAACATATTTTTTAATTTGAGCTAACAGCAAAAAAAAAGTTATGAAAATTTTTCAATTATTTGACTCGGTAGCTCAAAATGGTAGAGCGGCTGCACGGTATGCAAAAGGTTACGGGTTCAAATCCTGTCCCGAACTTATAAAAATCTTTATAAAAGTTCCCTAGCACGGGTTAGTGCTTTAGAAAATAAAAAAACTGGTTAAATGTGTCATGGCAAAATCCAATTCCTGAGCATCTGCAAAGATGAACGCATTGGGTGGTGTAGATAAGTGCAAACTATCACACTAGATGGCGCCCCATCGTCCGTAACATCAATGAGGTTGGAAAATTCGCATCGACAGTTACACTGTGTCGATTGTTGACACTAGTACTAGGATTAGTTCCATGATGGAACTAATTATTGAAAGGGCGAGCGAAGCGGGAGAAGTTCTCCAAGTCTACTGGGACAATCCGGCGCTTGTATGTGTATTAATGTTTGTTCGACAATAACTAGATCGTTGGTTGGATCGTCATGAAATTTGGTACGAGTAAATGGATAAATGAGACTAAAATATTTTAAAATCCGAACATGAGTCAACTCAAATCGGTCGAGGGGTTACCGCGATATGGGGTCGCGAGTTCACAGTTCAGAGCGAACCACTAATTTTAAGATTTTTCTTTATAAATAGAAGCACAAGAAAGCCAAAGAACATGTTTAACATTGTTCCGAGACCATAAACTTCTTTTAAGAGTGGAGATAAAATGAAAGTGTTGAGAAAATAGTTTTCCTCGAAAGTTTTAAAACGACGGGGAACATCACGCTCCGCGTTCTTTTGTTTTGTTATCGCTTGCTTTTTTGTTTTTTAAGGAATTACCAGCTGCTCTCCACTTCAACTACAAGGAAGTTTATGTTGCGCAATTCTGAAATTGTTTTGATCTAATTCTAGTGTCGGAGTCAAGAAACTGTCACATGAAATATTAAAGGTTTTTTTTTTCAATTTTATGTTTATATCATAGTCTCTTACAGTCCTATGGTGAATCCTTCATCGACAAGAGGATAACTCTTTCATATATGATGAACAGTTGTATAAGACTTGGATTCTGTACCCGTTTTCTGTAGAGATATTGTAATACATTTTAAAAAGCGGAGTCTTTAGTCTACGGCTGTCATCTTAGCCCTGCGTGACAAAATCTCGTTGTCAACTGGCAAAAATAGTAGATTGTTGCCCGAGGGACTAAAACACAATTTTTTAGGCGAGAGTGTTTCTTTGAATCCAGCGTGGTGCAAATAATTCTAGAGTAGAATCCCTCGCTACGCTCGGGTTCTTACTCTAGAATTCTAAAGTAGAATTCGGATTCAAAGTACTTGACAGTTGATATCAAATACGGAAGCAGTTCCTCACCTACTCGTGTCTTGTCAATATTGACAAGAAGTAAATATTGACGAAGTTTATAAAATTAATTATATTTGAATTCGCAGTCATGTTTTGATTTCATATACCTACTTGGTTCCATTTATTAAAATGAAATGCTTTTTTTCTATAATCGTTTTCTGAAATGTTGATTTTGAAAGTTGCCTAATATTGAAATCTTTTCGAAAGTAAAATAATAATAACATTACACTACAATCTTTAAAGATGGTAAGAATAAAGTAACTGCACCTCTACTCTTGACGCATTTTTCCAATACGGCCGCAATATGGCGCAATTCGCAAAATTTAATATTTTACTAATTATGACGCATTTTGTGTTTTCATTGAATAAAACAGCCTAACCTTTGAATAAACATAACAAAGTATTTAAAATCAAAGCATTACTATGCGAATTCAAAGAGAAATAAATTTTAAAACTTTTTCAATTTGATCGCAATAGCGTCAAGGGTAACCCCCCTGGTAAAGGGCTGCCAATTACAAAGGTCGTTTCTACCTAAGCACATAATGAATATCGCACAAAAGCCCAACATCAAAGCACGCCGAAATTAATTGTCTATTATACATCGAAATTACGGCACAATCTATTTCTAATGGCGCTGGTTAATGTAACAATAATTCATGTTGTTAATATTTATAAATATTTATAATGTGTCAGGTTACCAGCGTAAGCACGCGGCAGATAACAACAGAAGTATCAGGTTATGCCGGGTGGTATTTTCGCACTAAAACCTGATCCTTGGGCTTTTGCATCCACATCATCATCATCATCATCATCCGCCTACCTCCGCCCACTGCTGCGTAAAGGCCTTTTCCCGCTCACTCCACCTCTCGGTCCCTCGCCATCCACAATCCACATGCATTGACCCTCCGCCGACACAACGATGTCGTCCGACCATCGGGCTTTGCATCTACGTAAATCGTCCAGTGGCACCATCACTCACACTAGAAAGGTTAAGAAGAAAGAAGAAATAAACCGATCGAAATTAAATTTCTCCCTATTCAGGTTTTTCTAATTTGATCGCTAATTACTCGAATAAAAGGCCCGTAAAGTGACAGTTTTTTTTCTCTCCCAATACTAACTTATTCGGTGATGGTTTCTCTAAAACGGCATTTTTTTACTTTGCATAAAAATTTCGGTATCGTCTGCAGATCGATATTTTTTTTTGGTGATAGACTACGCAGTTATCTGAGACCGCAATAAAGAAAAAAAAATTAAAGAAAAGAAAGTAAAAAAAATAAAAACCAATGCTAGGTAATTCGGTAGGCAAAGTTTTTTGTTCGAAAGTCCGTTATTGGCTTAATCTTATCTTTAGACAATATTGAGAAACTAATTTCAATAATTTTTATTTTGGTTCATTAGTTTGGATTTTACAACGTTTCAAAAATACGGTTTTATGACGTCACGCGACGGTCTGCATACTGTTGGCGGTCATAGGAACAAAACATTTTAGCGCATAAAAACAAAACTGCTGGACCAAAATAAAAAATATTTATATTAGTCTCTCAATATTGTCTAAAGATAAGTTTAAGCCAATAACGGACTTTCGAACAAAAAACTTTGCGTACCGAATTCGGAAGGCAAAGTTTTTTGTCCGAAAGTCCGTTATTGGCTTAATCTTATCTTTAGACAATATTGAGAAACTAATTTCAATATTTTTTATTTAGGTTCAGTAGTTTGGATTTTACAACGTTTCAAAGATACGGTTTTATGACGTCACGCGACGGTCTGCATACTGTTGGCGGTCATAGGAACAAAACATTCTAGCGCATAAAAACAAAACTACTGGACCAAAATAAAAAATATTTAAATTAGTTTCTCAATATTGTCTAAAGATAAGATTAAGCCAATAACGGATTTTCGAACAAAAAACTTTGCCTTCCGAATTCTCTCCAAAAATGCCTTAAAAGCCTCATAACCTTTAAACGTCAAAAAATCGCTCAACATACGTGGGGGTGATTCGAGTACCCCTAGGGGTGTCCTATCACTGGATTTCCGCACCTAAAAAAAAAAACCTAACAATGCTGCTGCGAAGAGTCTATAAAAAAGGTTCCTTTCTTTCCACTTTGGTATACAATCTCCTTTGAAGTCTAGTGCACTAGCGCAAATGATCGCAATGCTTTTAACAAAGGCTATTATGTTTGATGCATTCTCCGCATCTAGAGTAGAGCTCGGAAACGTAAAAATACTACTCTCTATCGCGCTCTTATACACCGTGGAATTTTAGTGGTTTTAAAGCCGAAGGTATTTAGTTGCACTCGTGATTCTGAGCCAAATTCCAAAATTTTACTTCAAAACGAGCGAAAAAAAAAGCACTTCCCAATACAAACGTCTATCGCCAATCAACACCAGAAGTGAATTTTTTTTTCGCGCGTCTTGGAATTAAATTTTGTAATTTTGGCTCAGAATCACCAGTGCAACAAAATACGTCCGGCTTTAAAACCACTAAAATTGCACGGAGTATACCATGTTCACATAATAATATGAGACAATAAGAAAATGTTTTTACATGTCGGATTTGAAAGATTAAGTTGCACCAATGAGGGCTACAATACGCATTATGTTTTTTATTAGGATGAGAATAGTTTCGTAGATTACCAGTACATACAAACATAATATTACAAACTTTGCCTCTTTATAATATTAGTGTAGAATGAAACCGCAATTAAGACCAAATCTATTCTAGGAATTTATACCTCGTAATATTCCAGAAATTATTTGTTCACACTCTAATCACGCACATTTGCAGAACATAGAACGAGAACCCAGTCTTGTTTATAGCTCGTAATATCACCGTTCTATGTAGAATTATTTATTGTAGATGTAACTAATAAATAAAAATAAAAACTCTTCCGACATTTTAGCTTCAAATTAGCATACGTATCTCATAAACAGCTGAACTGATTTTAATAAAACATATCAAAGAACACTTGCTAGAAAACCTGCTTTAAAATAAAAAATACCGCATCCAAATCGGTTCACCCGTTTAAGAGCTACGGTGCCACAGACAGACACAAATCACATTTAGAAGTTGATATGTTTTATTTGATATGTGTGTGAAGGACACATATCAAATAAAACATATCAACTTCTAAATGTGATTTGCAACACCTTTTACTACCACTTTTCCGTAATAAAATTGCGCTTTCACAACAGTCGTAGAACAAAATCTTTTTGGAAATCTTTACTATTGACGTGTTTCAGGATTTGGTCATGAACGTTAGTGACTGGAACTTTTTTTTTTTACGATAATTTTTGCAGCCGATTCTGAAAGGCGAGGTTGAACTAGATAATTTCAGTAAAAATAACATTGGCATGTAACCGGCATTGTTCAGAGATTATCTCTCTATCCGTGCTTGAAATAGTTCTGGTGGAAGCAGACGTGATGATAACAGAATTTAATACCAATAAAATCACGTTTCGGCTTCGTTTGTGGTAAACTTAACTTAAAATAATGGATACCTATTTAAATTATTTTTTATGTCTAGACTTACTCTTAAGAAGTTCAGTGGGTATTTATTTAGTAATTAATTATTGTAGACTAGAGAGCTTTCTCTAGTTGTTTTATTTTTATGTTCCCACGTATTTTAGCGTAATGGACGAATTTATTACCAATTTAATTGGATAGTACAGACATCTCAGTGCGCGACTCTATCTAACGGCTTTCTGCTATAAAAATCAGTCACATGCTTTAACCCATAG
This sequence comes from Zelleria hepariella, assembly GCA_949319315.1. Taxonomy (NCBI): domain Eukaryota; kingdom Metazoa; phylum Arthropoda; class Insecta; order Lepidoptera; family Yponomeutidae; genus Zelleria; species Zelleria hepariella. The sequence goes on along the minus strand of OX439378.1, from coordinate 5,593,915 downwards.
ACTTATTACACCTTTAACCAGTATACGTAACTACTTTTTTTTAATACTCTCGAGATTTTAGCTTTAAATAAGCATAAGCGGCTGAACCAATTCTAATAAAACATATCTAAGAAGACTCGCTAGAAAACCTGTGTTCAAATTTTAACAGATAGACAAACACACACACATAGCGGTCATACTTATAAGCCCCTCTTTTTTTTTGTCGGGGGTTAAAAATGTCAACGAGCAACATAAAATTGCGGTCTAAAAGATAAAGGACGTACGGCGTTAGTATTAGGGTTCTGTTTTTAGCCTTAGGTACGGAACCCTGAAAACTATAAAATATCAACAAACATTATTTTATCAATTTATGAGGTGGATAGCGCGCCAACAATTTTAATCGTTACAGAACAAGTGCAAATAAAAATAATTCTCTGCAATAAAATCTGTTTTAGAACATTTTACGAGGCAAATAATCTCTCTTTTTCTGCAACCAATACGCGACTTCTCAAGTTGTTTATAATTTTGTAACAACACGAATGTAGTGATCATCCCAGTGTAATAATTATTTTACCACTCATGTTTTGACGGTTTTGAAAGGTGATTTAACCTCATAAAACTAACTGTACATTGTCCGATTAGTGTATGTGTTGACTGTGTCAGCTCTTGCATGTTTTGTAAGTATTTTATATCAATAAAGAACTTTAAAAATCAATCAATCAATCTCTTAGCTAGGAAATGTAGTCGAGGTTACTGTTGACATTAAAATGGAAGATTAAAGTACTACAATGACTTATCAATCGTTTTGAAAATATGGACTAACGCGAGTCTACTGTAATGTATTTATTAGGAACTTTATTTAAAAAAAAAACCTGTCTTCTTATTCGTCTGAAGCTTCATTATTTTTGACGTACATTTAAAACTCGCGTTTCACGTCTACGATTAATAGTAGAGAATAACTGCCAGGTAATTAAAATAGCAGAGGATAGAGCTCAGTGGAGAGAGATGGAGGAGGCCTATGCCAAGAGGCACGCCAGTTTGCGAGATATACTTTAAATATAAATAACTTGAAACGTGTATTACCAAAATTGTAGCAAATTCGGAATAAAAGGGCTTTATTATTATTATTATTAATAATTAAAATAGTTGATAAGATAACCTGTGGTCATTGGACTGCTAAGATCAGAGCAAATGTAGTATCTCGACTGAATATCAAAAGGCCATTAAACATTTTACGACGAAATCTTGAGCTAACGTTTTTATTAGAATTTTTCGAGCGATATTTCAATAAGAGACCGCAGATGAAAAAAGGTTTTTATGGTAAAAGTTTTATTACCCAGCGAGCACTCACGACCATCGCTTTTACAGCTTGAACTTTTAATAAAAACATTCATTAGAACACTGCGTTTTATAAAGGAACAAAGACATCAAGAGTGGCATTAATAGTCGTCGACTCAAGATCGAACTCAAGTAGGTGATGTCAGAAAAGTCAAATGCTAATGTCAAGCCTTGGCTAATGACAATGTCAATCTCAAGATAGTGTCCATTATTACGCTGACAGCTCCTCAAGTTTGACATTAGCCAAGGCTTGACATTATCATTTGACTTTTCTGAATCGAGCTCAAGTAGGTGATCTCAGACGACTATTAATACCACCCTATGACTTTCCATAGGTGATCTCAGACGACTATTAATACCACCCTATGACTTTCCATAGGTGATCTCAGACGACTATTAATACCACCCTATGACTTTCCATGGGTGATCTCAGACGACTATTAATACCACCCTATGACTTTCCATAGGTGATCTCAGACGACTATTAATACCACCCTATGACTTTCCATAGGTGATCTCAGACGACTATTAATACCACCATATGATTTTCCACCCCCGCGTTTCAGCCATGCCTAAAAACGGAAGGGACGGAGAAATACGTAAATCCGGAGAAGAACTAACCAATGTGACGGCCGAAGAAAGTGAAAGTGTGTAAGTCGAACAAAAGCCGGGGGTCTATGTAATGTACTGCCACCCAGTTAATTTTACTACCACCCCTGTTCATTTTTCATAAATCGAACTTCGATTTTCGCCAATGGTAATCGGCTTCGTCTTAGCCGGTAGACCCACCGACCATTGTTTACCGCGCTCACTCCCGCTTATTCCACTTTAACTTTTATTATTAGCTACTCTTATTGAACGAGCGAGCGAAGCGAGCGAAGTTCTCCAAGTCTACTGGAACAATCCGGCGTTAGTATGTTTGTATGTATGTTTGCATGTATGTATGTTTGTATGTATATATGTATGTTTGTATTCATGTATGTATGAATGTTCGTTAGCCGATAAATTGAGTAAATTTAGTCAGATTGTCATGAAATTTGGTAAGCAGGTAAATGAGGCAAAGATCATTTGTAAGTTCGAACATGAGCCAAATTGGTCGAGGGGTTGCTAAGATATGGGGTCGCGAGTTCATAGTTCGGGGCGAACCACTAGTTTTATTCGGTTCGATCAAATAGTTTTTACACTATGGTGGATTTGGGACCAAAATTGGAGAAATTCACAAAACTTACTAAAAAAAACATAGCTCCTAAACCTCAGACCATCTATAAACTATACATTATAAACCTAATGTTACACAACGTTAGTCTCTTCTAAACGATCAGTTATAAAAACTAGATAGACAAAAACTTTTTGTAGATTGTAATCTAATGAGGTCTAAGGAAAGTCCAAAACCGAACAGCATAAAATGCTTTGGGTAGACTGGCTAAACTGGGCTAAACAAAGAAGACTTCTTTAACATGGTAATATTGACGTATTGTATTGAGTGTGTGTATGTTTGAGTGTGTTTTGTTTTGACATCTCTGTAACCATGAATTTTGCAAATTCAAATAACTAGTGGTTCACCTCGAACTATGAACTCGCGACCCCATATCTCAGCAACCCCTTGACCGATTTGGATCATGTTCGAACTTAAAAATTAACTTTGCCTCCTTTTTGCCTCATTTACGTGCCTACCAAATTTCATCACGATCCGACTAAAACTCAAGTTATCGTCGAACGAACATACATACATACAAACATACATAAAGACATACAAACGCCGGATTAATTCCAGTAGATTCGGAGAACTTCGCTCGCTCGTTCAATTATATCACGTGGCTTAAACTTATCTTTAGACAATATTAAGATTTTTTTATTTTGGTCCAGTAGTTTTGTTTTTATGCGCTAAAATGTTTTGTTCCTATGACCGCCAACAGTATGCAGACCGTCGCGTGAAGGTCATAAAACCGTATCTTTGAAACGTTGTAAAATCCAAACTACTGAACCAAAATAAAAAATATTGAAATTAGTTTCTCAATATCGTCTAAAGATAAGATTAAGCCAATAACGGACTTTCGAACAAAAAACTTTGCCTTCCCAACTACTTAAATTAAGTACACAGTCAATCTAATCCTTAATTTAACAGCAGAATAAAATGCCTTTTTTACTTTCATTTTCATAGAGAGGGATAACGAAACAAAGAGGATTTCAGCATTAATTATTTTTATTTTACAGTGGCATTTATTAACTGTATTTTTTGTTTCTTGAATCAGACTAGTGCTATTAGTATAACGTCTGAGTGGTAATAATTACTTTGCTCACAGTGTAAGTAAAGTTGTCCCTGGGAGATATATCAATTAAAAATAATTCGAAGTAAACCACTGAAAGGAAATGCTTACTTTAAATTGCTATTAAACACAGGGCCAAAGGACAGAAAAAAGGGAAGTCAGAAAATCTATACTTAAAAAGGTAAAAGTAGATTTGTTAGGTAAATATTTAGGGAGTCCAATTATGTGCGGGCTATTAATAAACTGTAATCACCAAACTAATTTTGTAACCAACTGTAATTTAGTAACCTATTACAAACGCTTTATTTAAATGTTCGGAGATACTATCAAAGCAATTAAAATCATGCAAAGTTGGGGCTTATCAAAAAAGCGAAATTGGATGTCAAATATGAGTAAGGTCAGAAAACGATAGTGTATAATAAAATATAACAAGTAGGTACTTATTTGTTGGATTATTTGTACCCGACTGCGGCAAAGCTAATAAGGTGGGTTTTGTTTTTGGTTTATAGTTATGGAGAACTAAATAGAAATCTATCTATCTATCAAGCCCATGAATTTTGTCTTCTGTTGGGCATAGGCTTCTTTGTCATGCCAACCTCCCTGGTCCTCTGCTAGCCGTATCCACTGCTTTCTGGTCGACTTTTTTTTAAATGTAGCTCGTAAATACATGTGTTTTTTTTTCAGACACGATAATATTTACGCAGTAGTGCGATATATTTTTACGTAAAACATATCCGATATTTATTTGGAGCGTGGACATAAGTAAAACAAATACAGTCAGTCACTCATGTAATGTAGTAACATTTTACACGTATTGACCTATGTAGTAGTACATTATGTAGGTAATATCCCCCGCCTTATTATGAAACTGTACTTAATATCACATTAACGGGTAATCTAGGTTTAGTAGAGTTGCTATAGCACAGAAATAGTGTCCAGCTGGAACACGGAAGAGAGGGCGCCCTAACTAAAATTACCTGGCGTCGATCTTTGCAATAGGATGCAACATCGGCCAAAATAGAAAACGTGCTCTATGTCACTGATTAGGGATGAGAGGAAATTATGGTGAGTAGAGTTGCTACAGATCTTATGACCAGAGTCAAACAACATGCATGCGATTACCTATGTATGTATATGTTAAATGATGGATGAACACAATTTGGTAGTATTCACACTTTTCTTGTTCTGCAAAACTTTGTTCGGCAATTTTATACTTAAGGGTAGACGATAGCAAGGTGGCGGGAAATTCAAAATTTTCACAGACTTTTACATTTTGTAGCTAAACTGAACAATTTTTGTTCAGCGATTTTTCGTTCGCGAGAATAAAACCGTATTCTTTTCATTATTGTAAACAACAGAACAACAATAATTCAGCCGATTATGTGTTCTGGTCTACGAAGCAGTGGTAGTGCCCAAAAAAACTTGTCGTAGACCAGAACACATAATCGGCTGAATTATTGTTGTTCTGTTGTTTACAATAATGAAAAGAATACGGTTTTATTCTCGCGAACGAAAACTCGCTGAACAAAAATAGCTCAGTTTAGCTACAAAATGTACAAAACTGTGAAAATTTTGAATTTCCCGCCACACTACTATCTTCCAGCCTTAACACAAAATAAACTGGCATCCATTTAGATCATTGTCGGTCCATAAAAAGATGGTAAGTCTCAAATCTGCAGATCTGGGGACACGCCAGTGCCCCCGCCAAGACAAGTAGCGAAGCTCACGGGGGCACTTCTACCTTTTCTCGAAGCGCTTCGTCGTTTTTTTGAACCCTCATAAGTTGGGTTTGGTTTATACCAGATCAAATTAATATAGCCCACATAATCCACATATTTTGACTAAGGTGTAGAATAATTTGTGAAGTTTGTGGGCTTGTGGGCTTTGGTGAAGGAAAACATCGTGAGGAAACCCGCGGCTCAGTTGGCTCCACACGTATTGACCTGTCTTTCCTGTGGGCTAGGTCGACTAAGCTGTCAGGATGGTATAGGTGCTGGGCAAGCCTACTCCATCTAAAACAATGTCCAAGGCACTGCAGCGCCGGGTGGTCTCTTGACCCATCTAGTGTGAGTGAAGGTGCCACTGGACGCTGTATAAATCATCTCATTACGAAGATGCAAAGGCCTTCGTTTTTAGGGCTTGTAGAGTTAGGGCGTGCAGAGTTAGAAGCTGTGCTCTACATGAAATCTGATAGCTTTTTGACAGTGCGAGGTGTATGGTCTTGTCTTGGCAAACTTTTTTACATGAAAATGTTTTTGGTGTGATATAATTTACGGCGAGACAGACCGTACAAACGGCTCTCTTATTATGAGTTTGTAATCTCAGTGCTTATCTGAACACTGCGTTCATTTTACTGCGGTTACTAAGTAATTACTCAAAGTTAAATAAACAGAGATAAGAGGAGATAAGACGGCTTCCCCTCTGGCTGGCTTGCGCCAATGCTATCAGACGGTGGATACAGTCAGCAACACGCTAGGATACCCCCTTTTTAACCGACTTCGAAAAAAGAGCAGGCACTCAATTTGACCCGTATATTATTATATGTAGGGAACAACACCAGAAGTGGTAGAGGTTTGTGGCGGAAACCATCAGGATCTTGTCAGGATTGTATCAGAATAGCACGTTGTGGGCAGGTTGTGGCACTCGAGGTATTGTAAGACATTAAAAGACATCGGTTCGTTCAATATCGTATTCAGGAAAGAGATTACAATAAAACCCGTATGACCATACAGGCTTTGTACACTGGTTTCAGTCTATCATACAAACAATTAGATACACTGGTCTCAGTCCTTTCTTCAGGTATAGTGTCTTAGTACCTAGGTAAGTATCCGCACTGACTCTAAGCACGATCGTCGGTGATATTCGTAATTAGCAAAACGTGTGACAGTTCCGAGGCTCTTTGTCACACAGCCCTGCGCCCGTCCGTATTTGGGGCAAGCGGGCGGATGACTGCCGAACCAAGACTCTGTCAAAGGCGCGGGCGCCGCCATAGGGAGTACATAGGTACTCTAGGGCCGCCACGCCTTGCGTTCTGCTCTCGTATGACCATGTGTCTCCGACATATATTTATTTATTTTTTATGTTTGTTACCTCAGAACTTTTTTCTAGGTGGACGGATTTTGAGGTCACTTTTTATACTCCCATAAAAATGGCGAAGATCTGAAGATGGAGAACGGAACTCCTCAACAGACAGCAGCAGATCACTCGTAATTAGTGCAGTATTTTCACAGGTGAAGTCGGTTTTTAACACCGAACTAAATCCCATAGAATCCGCATTACGTATAAAATCACAATAAAAACTTGTCCCCACAGAAACAAATGATATCAGCAATAGAACAATACGAAACATCATTTCGACCATACGTCTAATATTCGAATGTCAACCTTATTGCATTCGTGTACAGTTTTACTTTAATTGCATAGACTCCGAGCAAATAAGCTCCCAAAGGCAATTTGGGCATCTATTTTTCCAGACACATTTCAGAGTTCTAAGTTGTATCTAGTTTTATCCTTGATCGAAGGTTTTTAATGTTAATTTTAGTTTTGTTTAATTGACGCCCTAATTCCGCACGCGATAAGATCTACCACGGAGAGTCTTAAGCCCGGTTTCTGAATTGAGAATTTTACTAAGTAAATTTTACTTTCGTTTTGTCACGTTCTTTTGTGAGAAATCCGCAGAGGTAGAACGATATTTAAGTGCCTGCTTAGCGAATTTCTCAAATCAGAAACCGGAAGATAGCCTGTCACTGGTCGGTCTTACTATCTGCCTATTTAGCTATCTAAAATAATTGTGGGTTAATTTGGTATCTACGTCAGCTTTATCAAACATCGCTTAAATGAAAAATAGAAGTTAAAAACTAAAACCCGACTACTAAAAGGCTTAAAACAAGACCTGCTTATCCTTAAAATAGACTCATAGATAATTAATCGTAGTCGGAGGCCATCGGTTTATCAAATGCGAATGTGGTGTCCTCCGACTACGATTAATTATCTATGAGTCTATTTTTTTTATTTTTTTTAAGCAGGTCTTGTTTTAAGCCTTTTAGTAGTCGGGTTTTAGTTTTTAACTTCTATTTTTTTTTTGAGCTTTTTAGTTAGTAATTTTGGATGATCACCTCAAATAAGGGCAAAGAAGAAGGGCAAAACAAAAACACTTTTTGGATTTTTTTGTTCTATTTGTTATGTTGACGCTACATGTGTTATACATTTTTGAAAAGGTCTTTTAAAGTCCTTTCATTTGATACCCATGACGATGGTATCCGATATTTTTTATTTTTAGGCTCACCACTTTAGGACGCAGCACAGCCGCCAACTTGGTTTTTTTCAAAATAAAACTATCCTATGTTACCTGGGTGATTAAGACGAATCCAACGACACCTCATTTGTTGAAATCGGCCGAGTAGTTTAGGCTCTGCGAGGGAACAGATGAACACAGAAACATACACCCACCAAAAACATTCTGTAAAAACTAGCCAGGTCTCGATGGATCTGCTTGTTTATCTCTAAAAAAGTAATGAAATCTAGACAAAGTCGTGCCAAGTCTAAGGTTCCTTACTGCGATTTCTTTATTATTATAGTTAATGTTGTGAGACTTGGCTGTTGAAGGGTACACAAGGGTACAAAACCAGGTGCTCCATGACACCATTGCACCAATCTGTCGCCAGAACCGCTTGTGTACCCTTCAACGGCCAAGTCTCACAACATTAACTATAATAATAAAGAAATCGCAGTAAGGAACCTTAGACTTGGCACGACTTTGTCTAGATTTCATTACTTTTTTAGAGATAAACAAGCAGATCCATCGAGACCTGGCTAGTTTTTACAGAATGTTTTTGGTGGGATTTCATTACTTTTTTAGAGATAAACAAGCAGATCCATCGAGACCTGGCTAGTTTTTACAGAATGTTTTTGGTGGGATTTCACTTCTTTTTGTAGGAACGAGGGCATATTGATTAATTTTATTAGATTTTCTTATTTGACACAGTTTTTAAATTTGTGTAACGTTCGAGTAGAATAAAGTTAATCGTCCGACTATTTCTTGTTGAACGAGCGAGCGAAGCGAGCGAAGTCCTCCGAGTCTGCTGGAACAATCCGGCGTTTGTATGTATGTATGTTTGTATGTATGAATGTTTGTTCGACGATAACTTGAGTAAATTTGGTCGGATCGGTATGAAATTTGATAGGCGGGTAAACTAAATCAAAAGAATTTTTAAATTCGAACATGAGCCAAATCGGTCGATGGGTTGCCGAGATATGGGGTTGTATAGTTTAAATGCAAAGCGCGCGCGCGCCTGCGCGAATGGCGTTAGCAAAGTTACATCTGTAACTGAGGTCGCGAGTTCATAGTTCGGAGCGAACCACTAGTGGGACGCTATAGGCTAGATTAAATGAAGATGTGTCCCACTACGCTGGATTTTTGCAATGACAGACGATTTTTTTAAGTACCAATAGTAGAAGGGGCATTACCATAATATCTCTAATAAAGCTGATACCAGCTGAGGGTTCTTCATCAGATACTTCAGACCTTAGATTTTTGACATCAAATGAAGCGGCCCACCAAGTTGAATATTTTTTGTAAGGGCGGTATATGTCGATCTATAATAGTTTGGTTGGGCTCTTGTGTTTTCTAATGAGGGTCACCAGGTGCTCCAGATCTTCGATTATCCTAGTTTTTATAGTTTTCCCTTTATGTGGCCATTAAACCCTAACTCTGTACCAAATTTCAGCTCTCTGAGTTTATGGGAAGTACTAGTTCTATTATGGCTCTTGTGTTTTCTAATCAGGGTCACCAGGTACTCCAGATCTTCGATTATCCTAGTTTTTATAGTTGTCCCTTTATGTGCCCATTAAACCCTAACTCTGTACCAAATTTCAGCTCTCTGAGTTTATGGGAAGTACTAGTTCTATTAGGGCTCTTGTGTTTTCTAATCAGGGTCACCAGGTACTCCAGATCTTCGATTATCCTAGTTTTTATAGTTTTCCCTTTATGTGTCCATTAAACCCTAACTCTGTACCAAATTTCAGCTCTCTGAGTTTATGGGAAGTACTAGTTCTATTATGGCTCTTGTGTTTTCTAATCAGGGTCACCAGGTACTCCAGATCTTCGATTATCCTAGTTTTTATAGTTGTCCCTTTATGTGCCCATTAAACCCTAACTCTGTACCAAATTTCAGCTCTCTGAGTTTATGGGAAGTACTAGTTCTATTAGGGCTCTTGTGTTTTCTAATCAGGGTCACCAGGTACTCCAGATCTTCGATTATCCTAGTTTTTATAGTTTCCCCTTTATGTGCCCATTAAACCCTAACTCTGTACCAAATTTCAGCTCTCTGAGTTTATGGGAAGTACTAGTTCTATTAGGGCTCTTGTGTTTTCTAATCAGGGTCACCAGGTACTCCAGATCTTCGATTATCCTAGTTTTTATAGTTTTCCCTTTATGTGGCCATTCAACCCTAACTCTGTACCAAATTTCAGCTCTCTGAGTTTATGGGAAGTACTAGTTCTATTATGATGATCATGAGTGAGTGAGTGAGTGAGTGAGTGAGTGAGTGAGTGAGTGTGTGTCATAAATGCGAAACTTTGCTTTCGCTTAACTTCGGAACTAAATGACCTACAGACTTGAAATTTTGGATTTTAAGTATGTGATTATAGCTTACTAGATGACGAAAATTTCTGCGTTCTGGTCTTATCCAGAGGTTCTCAAATAGGGGCCTGAAAATGCGGCGAAATGGTTCCAGTAAAGGATGGTACGGCAGTGTTTGCTTCGCGCTCGACCTGGCGGGGGCACTGCCGTGCCCCCAGATACCCACATACATACATACATACATACATACGCTGCTAAAATCATAACCCTCCTTTTTGCTTCGCGTAGTCGGGTAAAAAGGTGTAAAAAAAAACGACGATGGCCATATCGCACACGAATACCAAATAACCTTATTGATGCAACAAAATCTCTCTTGATAATAAATGAGTGAAACACTTTTTTTGTTAAGGTCTTCGATTTATAAAAATAAAGGCAAATATGAGAGAGCTACAAAAAAGGCAAGCATTTTCACTTAGAGGTCATGAAATATTTTATCCGCAGTGCCATATAATCCCGACCCATATAGTCCCTACGTGACCATTTACTTAAGCGTGTTTTATGAGAAAAAAAGATTGGACTCGTCTCGGCCATCTTGCTTTATGTTTTAGGAAAATATAGTTTTCATAAAACACATCAGATCAATACGAACAATTTTCCTCGGCTTATCTTTTTGACCAAAAAAACTATGACAATACGTAGATCATGAAAGTGAGATAGATTTAGATGTTATAGGCCCGGTTTCTGAGTTGAGAATTTTGCTAAGCAAATGGGTAAGTATCGTCCTGTCTCTGCAGATTTCTCACAAAAGTGCATGACAGAGCGATACGTAAGTATGTCCTTAGTAAAATTCTCAACTCAGAAACCGGGCCATAAACCACTTATGTGCATCCTAACCCATGCTTGAGCTAAGCCAGCTATATTAGTTAGTTAGTGGAAATAATTTTTATATAGATTATAATGCAATAACGTAGGTTTTTCCGTCGCTATTAGATTCAAAGCCTGGCCAGAAACTCTAAAAAAGGGCAAGCAGCGCCTTTTTTTTAGTTTCTCGAAAGGATATTTAAATATTGTTAGTTAAGTAATTATTTGACAAACGAAAGGTAGGGGATAGGTACTCACTCATTTATTGGTGTTATCACCGTACTTCGTTATCAGCTTCAACCTGTAACCAAAAAACAAACTGAAATTATAAATTAGCGATAACATTTCTGATCAGAGACTAGCGGTAGGCATTATTGAATAATTATAATAGAAATTTATAATAATCATTCATTTGTAAACAGTACTTGGAGTGTATGTATCTCACCACTTGAATAAATAATAGTTTAGTGGGGCAACCCAATTGAATTGAATTTTATGTATAAGGCTGGAAGATAGCAGCGTGGCGGGAAATTCAAAATTTTCAGTTTTTTACAATTTGTAGCTAAACTGATCTAGCGTGGCAACGAAGCAGTGGCACTGCCCAAAAAACTTGTCGTAGACCAGAACACATAATCGGCTGAATTATTATTGTTCTGTTGTTTACAATAATGAAAAGAATACTGTTATTGCAGCGAACGAAAAATCGCTGAACAAAAATAGCTCAGTTTAGCTACAAAATGTAAAAAAATGTAAAAAAATTGAATTTCCCGCCACGTTGCTATCGTCCACCCTTAATCTTAAATGATTGAGCACAGACGCTTTAGTCTGCTGCTAACGCTCTCGTCCTATAACTACAGGATGCACTCTAAGTCGATAGCGGAACTTTAAGTAGGCAGTCTACTGATCAATACAAACAACTTGTACACACGACAGCACGTCGACCTTTACACGCTAGCACTCTACTCGGTTACGTTACGGGCGACTTTGCAACAAAAGTGTACAGTCTGACGTGCTGTCGTGTGTACTAGGTGGCGACAAAAATGGAGCGAAAAAAATATCAGCTGTTTCATACATTTGGCGCAGTACTGAGTCGACCTTTTGTATGGCACAGCTGATATTTTATTCACTCCATTTTTTTCGCCACCTAGTACAAGTTGTTTGTATTGATCAGTAGATAGCCTACTTAAAGTTCCGCTATCGACTTAGAGTGCACCCTGTAGGCTGTAGTTGAAAACCATCGATCTATTTCTCACGAGCAGATAATAACGCTGAGATACGGACCCTTTGTACTTCTGCGGCTAACACACACACACTCTGCACCTACATAAAATTTTGTTAGCTCTAAGTTTTTTTTTAAATTATTTATGTTTTAATCTACATGTGTTTTTGCTTCTTATATTGTTGTGTATTATTGTGTGTGTCAAGAAGTACAAATAAATGCATGAATCTGAATCTGAATCAACCCATTCTAGTGTCTCATCAAACTATATGAACATGCTTGACCTCGAAAGCTATCGGTTGGGTCTCATCTGTTATATGTCTGTTAAATTTTGTTAGCTCTAAGTTTTAATTTGTTTTTTTTTTTTATTTATGTTGTAATCTACATGTGTTTTTGCTTCTTGTATTGTTGTGTATTATTGTGTGTGTCAAGAAGTACAAATAAATGCATGAATCTGAATCTGAATCAACCCATTCTAGTGTCTCTTCAAACTATACGAAAATGCTTGACCCCGAAAGCTATCAGATGAGACCCTAGTGATAAATTCCAAAATAATTTTAAAGAAATGTAATTCTTCGAACATAAATTAACACAAGGAGGAATGTGCGTACAACTTAGGGAAATTGTAGGTAAATATACTTAACATTCAAATTAGATTCACAGCCAAGAATAATTACACACCCCACAAAACCCGAAAAATAAACCTTACCCATATGACCCAACTAATTTGCAACAAACATAATCTGCGATTAAAATCAACAAAGAGTTTTTCTTCTAAAAGACAAAGGAGCTGGCAAATGACAAACCCTTTTCACTTAGATTACAAAATATACACAAACAGAAGGTACAAAACAAACAGAGCCACTACTTAGTAAACTAAAACTAAGGCCTTTTGCATCTACGAATGAGATGATTTATACAGCGTCCAGTGGCACCTTCACTCAACTAGATGGGTGAAGAGACCACTCGGCGCTGCAGTGCCTGGGACATTGTTTTAGATGGAATAGGCTTGATGCGGTGGTGGTCTAGTGGGTAGAACAGTGGACTCTGCAGCAAGAGGTACCCGGTTCGATTCCCAGTGCGGGCATGTTATGACTTAGTAAACTATGACTCAGTTAACTCTAGAGGCGCTCTTTGACTAGCCATTCTTAGGCCCGGTTTCTGAATTGAGAATTTTGCTAAGCAAATACTTTACTATCGTTCTGTCACGCTCTTTTGTGAGAAATCTACAGAGACAGGACGATACTTACCCATTTGCTAAGCGAATTTCTCAATTCAGAAACCGGCAGTGAATCGATTGGCAAAGTTAAGCAACATCGTGCGCGGTCGTGGAAATTATAGATTCAGATTCAGATTCAAATTTTTTATTCAATATGCAATAAATAAATTATTTACATTGAACGTCAAAATATTATCTACAGTAAAAATGTATATAAATCAGATACTTATTACTATCTAATACTAAGTATCTAGCTACTTTTTTTTCTCCAGCTTCACTAGCTCTGATCGTTCTTGGAGAAGAAGCATGGTAAAGAAACTCCAAGGATCTCGTGCTTAAAAAAATAATACATTTTGTAATGCAGGTAGGTACTTAAAAAATAACACATTGGTAAGTGTGGTGATCGTGCGCTGAACTGGTTTAGTGCCAGACTTCTTTGTCATTTAGATAATCATCTATTCTGTAATAGGCCTTTTGGCACAGGGTGTGCCTTACACATTTTTTGAATCGGGCCTCTGGTAAACTTAGGATATCTGTTGGGATCTTATTATAGAAGCGTATACAGTTGCCGAGAAATGAGCTTCTAGCCTTCTTAAGCCTAAGAGTTGGAATTGTAGGCTTGTGCTTATTCCTAGTATTTATATTATGATGGCTACCTAATGTATCGAACTCTGCAATATGCTTCTTAGCATAAACAATGTTGGCGTAGATGTATTGACTTGCAACTGTCAGGATGTCAATTTCTTTGAAAAGTTCTCTTAACGACACTCTACTACCTAGTCTATAGATAAATCGGATGGCTCTCTTCTGCAAGATGAAGATGCTCTCAATATCTGCTGCCCGACCCCATAGTAGTAAGCCATATGACATAATACTATGGAAGTAACTAAAGTAGACAAGCCTAGCAGTTGCGACGTCAGTCAATTCCCTGATTCTTTTTACAGCATAAGCTGCAGAACTGAGCCTATGAGATAATTTCACAATATGAGGGCCCCATTGAAGCTTTGCATCAATAGTGATGCCTAGAAATACAGTTTCTTCTACCAGCTCTAATTTATCATTTCCTAGTATAATATTGTTTTCTACCTGTATCACATTCGGAAGGGTAAACTTTATACATTTTGTTTTTTTAGAATTTAACAGTAAATTATTGGCTGTGAACCAATCTAATACACGTGAGAGAGCAGTATTTGCATCACTTAGGTCATGTTCTTGTCTCCTTATTTTAAAAATAAGTGATGTGTCATCAGCAAATAGTACTATCTCAGACATGTTCTCCACCATATGTGGCAGATCATTAATGTAAATAAGGAATAGAAACGGTCCTAAGATGGATCCTTGCGGAACTCCTATCTTCACCTGCGAACCTGCAGACTGTGTACGATTTATGTCAGCTTTTTGAACCCTCCCTTCCAAGTATGATCTCATTAGTTTTAAGCCTTTACCCTTTACCCCGTAGTATTTTAATTTTATGAGAAGTGTTTCATGGTCTACACAGTCAAATGCCTTTGAAAGGTCACAGAATACGCCTATAGCATCTTTCCTATCCCCCCATGCGCTATAAATGTGCCTAACTAACATCACTCCCGCATCCGTCGTTGAGCGTCCTTTTGTGAAACCAAACTGTTGGTCGTGGAGAAGTTTATGTTTATCAAAGTATGATAGTAACTGAGCGAGCACGACTTTCTCAAATATTTTACTTAATACTGGTAGGACTGAAACTGGTCTAAAATTTGTAGGATCTTGCCTATCGCCATTTTTAAATAATGGTACAAGCCTACTATATTTCATGAGGTCCGGAAATAGACCTTCATTTATACATTTGTTGAAAATACTAGCTAAGTGTGGTGCTAACACATGTATTACTGAGCTGACAATTTTTACTGACAAACCCCATAAATCTTCAGTTTTTTTTAGGTTCAACAATTTAAATGTTTTTACTACTATTTGGGGATTTATGTGAGAAAATGAGAATTTTTGATCACAAGGTCGAACATTTTCTCTTAATATATTACCTGCAAGATCCGGAGACGAGGCTAGATGAGCTGTTGTTTCTAATGGAATATTTGTAAAAAACTTTTCGAATGCCGTGGCTATATCTTCATTTGATGTTATTACCTTATTATTGATATTCAGTGAAAATTCGCGCTCGCCTGTTTTAGTTTTACCTGTTTCCCTATTTATAATAGTCCAAATTGTTTTAGATTTATTTGCTGATTTGTCTATAGTGTTCTTTATGTGTGCGCATTTAGCTTTGTGGCAGACTGCCCTAAATATTTTTTGATATTTTTAACATATTCTAGAAAACGGGGATCGTATGTGTAAGTTTTCTTCTCATATAGTGAATAAAGTGTATTCCTACTATTTCGAATGCCCTTTGTTGCCCACTCACTAAATCCTGTTTTATTACCTGTGCCTACTTTTTTCAGCTTAAACACTTTTCCAAAGCTATCTGAAACGACTTGAAAGAAGTCTCTGTAGTGATTATTTGCAATTTGTAAACTATTCGGACTAGGCAAATTACATTGTAGGTCTAGTTTAAAAGCATCTAACATTTTAATGGTTATGGGCCTACAAATAATGGATTGCTCAGGTTTTTTTGAATCTATTGGAAAGTAAACTATTTGACCACTATGGTCCGATTTCAAACAATTTACAGTTAATGAGTCTAAATAATCACAATCGCAGAAAAAATTATCTAAGCAAGTGGCCGTGGTTTCTGTAATTCTACTTGGCTCCAAAAAAACAGTAGTTAAATTAAATGACTTAAGGAATATTGATAGTTTAGAGTGCAGAGTACAATCTGCAAGCAAGTCTATATTAAAGTCACCACAGACCACAATTTTTTTATTACAACTGGAGGCCATTTTTAACACATCCTCCATTACATCTTGAAATGTACTGAAATCGCTTTTGCCTCGTCTGTATATATATGAGCGCTTCCGTGCTTCGGAAGGCACATTAAATCGTTGCTCCCGATCGTTAAGTCACGTTAGAGGCCCTTTGGGCGGCCTAAAAACTCTGACACCAGGGGTGGCCCACTACATCATACGATTCCGACCAATCACAAATTAAAATAATTCATTTCAAGAGGAAAGTCACTTGCAAAGAGTTCGTAACTTTAAATAATCACCTATTACCAGTAGACTAGCTGTTTTGTATGGAAAGCCAGGAAGGCCCTAAAATGCAGGGTCTTATTTAATAGTTAGTGAATAGGCTGTATACCGCGCGCACGGCGCACTGGCCACTTTTAGTTTTTGTTTTTATATAAAAAGTAAACTGTCAGATTTTTTACATGACTGATAGTGATCGCCGCCTTTGCACACACAACCATTGTATTTCTTTGTCTTCAATTAAATTATTAGATATCGAGAAGCACATATTTTAATGATATCTAGTCCAAACATTGGACCTTCGTTACCGGATACATTATTCACACACACGCGCCAGCCAGTCGAAGACTTCAAACCGCGACTTTTCGTCACACAAGAAAAGCCAGCCTATTGTCGAAGACTCGGAGCGGATTTTCACACGTGAAGACAAGAAGAACCTTTCGGTCAGGCCTTTCAATATCTTTCACACATCCCTCATCATCCATTCTTCACTAAAGCCGTGCTTTTTCTCCGAAATTCCAGCGATTTTCCTTCCATTTTCCGCGCGCCGCGCCGCGCTCGGTTCTTCCGCGCGCAGAAGCTATCGCTTCCCGCCCGCAACTCATTCTCGCGCTGCACACAAAACCATAAGTACTCCGGCATCACACAGATACTACAATGTCTTTAGACAGTGACACTGACGGTCATAGTCAGGTAGGCGTGAGTAAGGAAAGGGGGAAAAATGCTGACATTAAAGAGAAAATCACTAAATTGACCAGGGAACGGGGCACAATTAAACGCAGGCTGACTTTGTTTAATAAACACGTTAGTTCATTATATAGCACACAACTATCTACTCTACAGAAAGCAGATCTCAAGTTGCGCATTGATTCAGCTTCAAGCCTCCTGGTAGATTTTGGTAGAGTTCAGGACAAAATCGAACAGTTAGAGCTAGTACACGAAGATGATGATTTTGCGCAGCTTGTAGAGCGAGAACATTTTGAAGAGGTTTATTATGGAACCATGGCTTTGGCTGAATGTATGCTCAACGTCGGGGATACTCACACAGAGAACTCCAAAACTAAGAACACACCAAACAATTCCATGAGCTCTTGCCCAATCAGGTTGCCCACAATTTCATTGCCATCTTTCGACGGCTCCTATGACCAATGGCTCGAATTCAGGGATACATACTTATCGCTAATACATGACTCTACAGAGATAGGTAACATCCAAAAATTCCATTACCTACGGTCAGCCCTCACAGGAAATGCTGCCCAAGTAATAAAGTCTCTCGAGTTATCTGCTGAAAACTACGCTATTGCATGGGAACTGTTGAAAAATCGGTTTAATAATAGTCGTCTGCTTATTCACAACCATGTCAAGTCACTATTTACACTACAGTCCCTCACAAAAGAATCAGCTTCCCAGATCAGAAAGCTCATGGACACCGTCCTACGGAATTTGCGCACACTAAAAACGTTAGGCGAGCCCACTGAGCAATGGGACACATTGATAATTTACATCATTGTTTCAAAGTTGGACTCGGTGACAGAACTTGAATGGGAGCATTTCAAAGGCACCATTTACCACAAACCATCTAATCATTCACCATCTAACATTAAATTAGAAGATTTAATGAAGTTCTTGAACGATAGAGCAGATTTGTTGGAGCTAACACACGCAAATAAAAGCACGAAACATGCAAGTGACAGTGATAAAAGGACCACACCTGCCGCCGTCACTACACCACACAAGATACACAGTTATGTTGCTACCAGTCCCGACAAACCATTCACAAATCACACACAAGGTAAACAGAAACACAGATTTTGCTGCGTCAAGTGTGGCGCCAACCACGCCATTTATGCATGCTCAGAGTTTCTCAGCCTTTCAGTCGACGATAGAGTCAAGCTCATCGAGGACAAGAAACTTTGTAGCAACTGCTTACGCACGGGTCACACAGTCGCCAATTGCCAATACGGTCCATGCAAACAGTGCTACCAAAAGCACAATAGTTTGATTCATCCACTCAATAACATTGATGAATCTACAGTACACACACTAGAGCCACATACTTCTCCGCGTGACACACACATAGCTCCAGTTTCAGCTGCTCTACATTCACTCACACATTCACACTGCTCATCACAGAGCACCGAGCAAGCGAGCAATGCTGATGCACAATCGTTATTGCAGCCTGTCTTGCTCTCTACCGCACTAGTTGAGATAGCAGACAGCAATAATGAATATCATGTTGCTCGTGCGCTCCTTGACAATGGAAGTCAGCATTGTTTTGTTACTGACTCCTTGTGCACTAAACTTAAAATCCCATTGATACAGTCCACTATCGAAGTCACAGGTGTAGGCCACACATCCACACAGCCTACACAATCATGCACTATCAAAATGCGGTCAACCACCAGCAAATATCACACAACGTTGCAGTGTTTGACTCTACCTCGCATCACAGCGACATTGCCATCTGTAGGGATTGATGATTTCGAGTCACTACACATACCTGATAACATCAGTCTTGCAGACCCCACATTTGACACACCATCTCAGATTGATGTCTTATTAGGCGCAGACGTATTCTGGGACCTGCTGCATGAAGGCAGGATCCGTTTGCCGATCGGACCCTTTCTTCAAAACACGAAGTTGGGTTGGATCATTTCAGGCCCGATTCACAGGAATACCTCTTGCACTAATAAGATTCAATGCCACCTATCACAAACTCTCAACACACAGTTGAGAAAGAAAGTACCTGAAATAGGTAATTTTCTCACCAGGGACGATCGTGTATGCGAAATTATGTCTGTTACTTCAGCAACAAGTGTCGGTAACAGTCACTTTCCTGTGCATGGCCCATCAATCAGAAATCCACACTCACACATAATAATATACTAGGTAGCTTACACACTAGCTAGAGTATTTTTATACGAGCTCAAAGGCATACCTACCTACATAAAACATTGTCACTTACAAACCTACATTGTAACTGACTTCACACACTCATCTCTACACTCACATTTTCACTCATCTCAACACAACTTAATGTCACTCATTCATCATACAACATTCACACAATTAATATTCTTATTTACATAATTTTCTCTCAATTTTCACATTTGTTCAGTTAACGAATGCCACGTGCGTGCAATGACTCCTGTATTGTAATAATATTATCACACACACATATGAAACAGAAGATTGCACACCAGCATAGGCAGTCGATAAAATGAATGACAATTTCCAAGTAATACACATTTTATTGGGAATTCTATTATTATTAGTTCACACAGCATGACAGTATTGAAAACTCCTTTTCCTTCTGACGCGTCTCACATTGGTGGTCTGTAGGAAGCTGGGGTATGGTCTGGTAAAGTTAACTTCCACCGCGTGGTAGCAATAAGGTCTACTCACATGAGTCAAGCACGGTTTTATTTCCCATCTATCATTCCCATTACTTGATTGGCCGACCGACTGCTACTTCACAAGCGTGCGAAGAACTTACGACGACGGCTCCTACCTTCGCGTCACTTCATCTGGCTTGATACGGAAGAACACACGACTGTCACTATGTCGTACGGCTATCCACACTCGCTGGCAATGATGACGTCTTGAGATTCACCAGCTTAATACAGAAGATCAGGCAACAATCAGCTGATACATCACTAGTATCACTTCATGACTACGGCTCGTTACCAAAGAAGACGACCTATCTCGTACGGCTAACCACAATCGCCGGCAAGGATGGCGTCATGCTTGAGAGTTATCTACCGGCTACCTCTGAGAACCAGACGTCTTTCAACTGATATTCCTGAAACAATGTAGTTATACGCAAGTTTCTACAGCTCATACACACAATGAATGTCGAGATCGTGACACGACAGCTTCGAGCTTCCCGATGAGATGAAATCACAATTTTGAAAGCTACAGCTTTCAAGGCCCGGAGTATGTTCAAGACACCGAATAGGCTGTATACCGCGCGCACGGCGCACTGGCCACTTTTAGTTTTTTGTTTTTATATAAAAAGTAAACTGTCAGATTTTTTACATGACTGATATTGATCGCCGCCTTTGCACACACAACCATTGTATTTCTTTGTCTTCAATTAAATTTATAGATATCGAGAAGCACATCTTTTAATGATATCTAGTCCAAACAGTTAGTGTGGAATTATAATTTGAGGCATGATATTTCGGCATTTCAGTAAATTTTATAATATTTGACTTAAGAGGCCCCTGTAAGAACGTGGGAACTCGGCGATAGCCAAGCGCGTGAAACACTGTTTTCTATAGCTGTTTCACCCAGAGCGAGATGGGACGCGGGAAAAGTGAGAGGCAATGCGGCTGTATGAGTCTACCTGTGTGCGTATCCTTTCGCGAGAATGTAGTTGTAGTTGTAATGTAATTGATTTATTTTTCCAAATGTTTTCGTAGTTCAGCTGCCATTTCTACATTTTAGTAGCTATTTCAAAAACATTTTTTTTTTTCTAGTCCAATACATTGTTGATGTTCCCAAGGTAGTTAGACTCCAATAGACAGTGTTATAATGAAAGTAACCCCTTTTTAAGCGCGAAAAACGCATCGCTCTAATTTCTTTCAGGCTATTTTTTTTATTATAAAAACTATTTGCAAACCTTCGTATTGGTCATCTACTGATATAAAGCAAGCTTCAGTAAAATCCAGCCTGTAGTTGAGAAATTAAACCTGAACTACGTTTGTATGGGAAATCGCTGCTTCAGTGCGTTCTTAAGATTTTGGAAGTATTTAATTTTTTGTATTATTAACACTTGGTGATTTTCTTTGAAGTCCTTTAAGCTATTAGTTGAAAGTAAAACACATTGTACTCGTAAGTAGACACAAATTTATCTATTTCGCTTAAAATAAAACGAACCCTCTATGGCCCGGTTTCTGAATTGAGAATTTTACTAAGTAAATACCTACCTCGGTATCGTTCTGTCACGCTCTTTTGTGAGAAATCTGCAGAGACAGAACGTTACATAAGTATTTGCTTAGTGAATTTCTCAATTCAGAAACCGGCTGTATGTCTTTCTGATCTACACCTGAAAAGGTAAGCACAGTAAAGTAGGGGCGGGTGATAGTATCTCACTTTGAAGGGTATGAGGCTTACTGAAAGTTAAGGGTTCCGTACCTCAAAAGAGAATGCGGAACCATTATAGGATCACTCGTGCGTCTGTCCGTCAGTCACAGCCAATTAGCTCCAAAACTACTGGACCGACCTCGTGAAATAAGAAACTTCAAGAAATCAACATTGACTGAAATGTTTTTATAAGCAAACAAAAATTCATTCAAAATTCTATATTCGGTAAGGGTTGGGACGGGACCTAAACAAATATCGTAAACAAAATTCCTTTAATTTTATCTTTAAGGTTTGCAGTTTTTAATGAAGATATTATGAATCCTTTGGCCAACATTATTTTATGGCCTGATTCAACAAGATAATTAAACCCTTTACGATCCTTTCATCCTTTAAATAGAGAACCTACGAGTGTTGCATTAAAAACGACCCCACTCATTTGCGCGAACCCAATTAAATATTTGATTAAATTTTATACAAGGTGTTACAAAAGATCCTAACTCTTATTACAGGGTAATAATACCCAGTGATAGGGATTACAACCTAAATATTTGTTTTTGTCTATGACGTTCCGTTTATTTTAAAATTAATAAAATGTGAACGCTGTGACGGGAGAAAAGTATTTTTAAAATATTTGTTTTCATTGACTTTCACAATTTTTTAACAACTCAAAGCTATGCAAATGTACCTACACACACAAAAATATTTTAAAATTTGAGCTAATACAAAAAAACAAAAAAAATATAAAAAAAATCAATTTTGAGGTTATAAAATAAAAAATGTTTTTTTCAACTTTTTTTAACAGTAATGTCATTCTGTTGACTAGTAGGTTACACCCTGTAAAAAGAGTTAGGTACTTACTTTTGTAACACGTTGTGTAACACAGGCGCTATTAATGTCGTGAATAAAGGGCAGGCTTAAATGAAGACGTGTGAAGTCAAATAAGGGCCGATGGCGTATTTACATGCGGCCAGTAAATTGATCAAGTAACAAGACTATCCCCCAAGGCACGATTTCAAAGTGAGAGGAAAAGAAGAATGTTTGGAGGTTCACAATTTCACAACCTCTCGTTTCCTCCGCACCTTCCAGTTTTATTTATAGTAGGCCTAAGGATTAGTGTTCATAGTTTAACATTTTGTAATAGTGGGTTATCAAAATATTAATATATTAATACAGGGTGTTGTTTCTGTCAGTGACACGCGACTCAGGGACGATAGTTTGAGTAACGCTTGAAAATAAAAATAAGTTATTTTTTCATACATTTATTGATGGAACAATTACCTTGTTCAAGTTGTTCTATAATAAACGCGACGTGTGGATACCCCCGCCATCTCATAGCGCGCGCGCGATGTGGCGCCCGACTCGCCGCAAGCGTTAGTATAATAGTAAGGGAGGCCACAATTGAATGATTTTGGGTATTTTTCACTGACATATTTTTTTATGTATTTTTTGGCTTCAGAATCGCATATACAAGGTGTTACAAAAGTACCTAACTCTTTTTACAGGGTAATAGCACCCGGTGATAGGGATCACAACCAACATTTTTTTTGCTCTATGACGTTCTGTTAATTTTTAAATTAATAACATGTGAACGATGTGGCGGGAAAAACATATTTTTTAAATATGGTTTTCATTGACTTTCACAATGTTTTAACAACTCAAAGCTATGTAAATGCACCTACACGCACAAACATATTTTTAAATTTGAGCAAATAACAAAATAAAAAAGTTGTGAAAATTTTTCAATTTTGAGGTTATAAAATAAAAATTGAGTTTTCAACTTTTTTTACAGATTGACATCCTGTTGACCAGTAGGTTACACCCTGTAAAAAGAGTTAGGTACTTTTGTAACACCTTGTATAATCACCCCCTGAGTTGGTGTCACTTTACAAAGCAACACCTTGTATAATTCCTGCTTGAAGTACCTAATAACACGTTGTATAGAAACACTTCTAACTTACTGCAATACTTTCTCAATGTGAACGAACGTCATTTGATACAAAGAGCGAGATATAGGTAGTAAATTAAAGACGAGTGTCAGAGTTTGTTACTCGTAGAAATATTAAACCCCACGCGAACATTATTTGAATAGGCACTCACTTTGAAGAAGTAATTTAAACTGTGTTATATGTACAGTCAACGAGTCGCAGTTCGGAAAACCTAACATCAGGTACAATCCTCACAATCTATACTTATAATAAAACTCTAGCGAAGTCAATTCTGTACATTGAATATTTTTAGAAAAAAACTAGCAGGGGTTACTAAGTAAACTATACTGAATCCAAAAATGCAAAAAAAACGGTCTATGTCTGTCTGTCTGTCTGTCTGTCTGTCTGTCTGTATGAACACGATAAACGCGAACACCGCTGAATAGTTTTCAACCAAACTTAAAATGGTCTTAACTCACGTTTCTGGGCGTAACTTAGGCTATCCAATGTTTAGAATACATTGCGGGTTGCAATTTTAACTTCGTTTTTTGTAAGAAATATTCATAATTTGGATATGGCTTCTTAAGAAGGTATGTTAAGAACGTGACATTGAACATATTTCTGCAAAAAAAAAAAATTAAGTCCGACTTTAAGCCTCATTCTCTCGGAAACCTACATTGCGGGTTGCAATTTAAACTTGATTTTTTTAAAGAAATATCCATAATTTTGATATGGCTTCTTGAGAAGGTATGTAAAGAACGTGATACTGAACTTATTTCTGAAAAAAAAAAAAAACAAGTCCGACTTTATTATCTCGGAAACCGTTGATTTCCCAGACATACTAACATTCATTAATTTCATTATTATACATGGTGCAACAAAACCTCTAAACTTTACCGAAAATAAGGCGCTGATCCCATAGCGAGCGGTGTAGAGTTCAGCGGTCAGAGCTCTGTGTTCTGCGTTTACCCTCGGGCAAAAATGTTCGTTATAATGAGGACTATACGTGGTCTCCCACTTTGTTGGCGGTCTTTTAACACTCTGTATAATATCACGCTACGACTTTTGGCATTTGGGGCGCCATATTGAAAATGAAAAGTCGGCATTTGTTTTTATTTTATTTTGGCGGAAAATGTTAGTTCTACAAGCGTAGCATAAGGCCGGGTTAGATCGTATCTATGGGTTTAAAACAATAGGTATCTCACTCTTTTGTTTGACGTAGAGCGGGATGGACAGAGCCATAGATACGCTCTAACCCAGCCCTATGATCCTTGCTGGAGGGAATTGTGAGTGGTTTTCGGTGGAGGTCGGACAAAGTATATCGATGTTAGAAATGAAGTACTGTTGCGTCGCGGTCGAAAGGTTCTGGGTTTGATCCCACGCGAAGTTGAATTTTTTTTTTGTGCCTTTCTCAAATATTTACTCTACTAAGCCCAACTTGATATTAAAAAAATATATTTTCTTTGCCGTAAAGCGGGATAGACAGAGTTATTTGCCGTAGATACGCTCTACCTTATGCTCTACCTTATATAACCTTATGCTTTGCTTGCTGGCTTAGCATGAGAATGGGTAAGACCTTATCTATGGGCTTATAACTTTATCTATCCCAATCTACGTCGAGGGCGATACACATAAACCCCTTTACTTCCTAAGCTTCCTGGTATCTTACACGGGCGATACCTAATCTAAACAATACATATTTTATTATAAATGTATTGTTTAGATTAGGGCACACACAGACAGACACACAGGCAGGCACACCCTCATAAACACATAAACAGACACACACACAAAGCTATCAAACTTATGACACCCCTCTTTTTTGGTCGGGGGTTAAAAAAAACCTTCCTTTTGAGTTTTCCCCCATAGTCGAATTTAAATTAAATGTCAAATGTGTAAAAACGCATACGAAGTCGCGGGCACAACTAGTCTTCCCAATAAAATAATAACTAGATTAATAATAATAATTTAGAAAGGGTTCCGTACCCGAAGGGTGCAAAACGGGACCCTATTACTCCACTGTCCGTCTGTCCGTCTGTCCGTCGGTCGGGCTGTCACCAGCGGGTCTAACGGCTAAAACGAAGCCGATTACCATTGGCGAAAATCGAAGTTCGATTTATGAAAAATTACTTAACTGGGTGGTAGTAAAATGAACTGGGTGGCAGTAAAATGAACTGTGAATTTTTCATAAATCAAACTTCGATTTTCGCCAATGGTAATCGGCTTTGTCTTAGCCGGTAGACCCTCTGGCTGTATCTCGTGAACCGTGATACTCCTAGTTAGACAGTTGAGATTTTCACAGATGATGTATTTCTGTTGCCGCTATAACAACAAATTCAGAATAAAATAAATATTTATAAATATTTCCCATACATCAAACATGATTTTTTTGGCGTTTTTATAGATTATGGTACCCTTCGTGCGCGAGTCCGACTTGGCCCGCACCTGCAATGAGTTAGGGATATACATGGGAATACAATGAATTATTTTAGAGATATGGGACAAATACGCGGCGTGCACGCCACGTCAGTTTGATGTCACTGACTGTCATACAAAATGTATAGAAGCGACGCGACGCAAGATACACCTAGTAACCAGTAAATTAAACACCTACTTTTTACCAAAGACTGCGATAATCATTACGTCTCGTATTCGTGTTTACACAAAATATTTTATTTCGTCACGCGCACGATGTAGCGTCATGTATTCATGTAGTCAGAAAAGAACAGTTAAAACCGTTTCCAAGTCTTGTCTACGAATTATCCAGCTGAATCTTCTGAAAAACGGTTAGCGATAATGCTGAAATACATAGGCAGATTTATTCCAGAAACACGGCAACTTCTAAACGTAATTTCCAACAACTTTTGTTCTATGACTTTTCGAATAGCTCGATATTTTTTATTTATTGAACGTTTCTTATTATTTAAAAGTTTGTATTTGAACCATTTTAGCGCTGCTTCCGTGGCGCGCTTTCGTACCCCCCCACTCTCTACCACCTTTCCAGCCTCTCCTGCTACTATTCGTTATCCCGCACCGTACCAAAAAAAATGTTTGCATTAAAGTTTAATTATTAAATATTAAAAATAAAACGTATTTACATGTCAAACTAAAACATACATCCACCGCTAGCTTCACACACACTACACACACATAATAGGGTAATAAAACAACAAAAAATAAATATAAATATTAAATAGGAAAAAAATTGCGCTTTCACCAAAGTTGTAGAATAAAAGTTGTTGAATTTAGAAGTTGACGTTTTTACGGAATAGTGTTTAAAATTTCCCTGTTTAAAACAAATAATTCTAACACTGTTATCTCTAACATTGTAGAGGTGTCAGGTGTATTGTCCCCGTGAGATTTGAATCAACAAAGCAGACCCTATAAGGCACCAGCTGTTCCATGCAATATCACACTACAAACAATCCGCTCATCTGCTGGGACAATGTCGTAAGTGCAATCTCAGAGCTACGATATTGGATATTCGGTCCATTTGCATTCTGCCTCTTCGGCGACGTTGTATAGCCTGGGCCCTTAACCTGCAACACAATGGTGCTAAAATGGGCTCCCGGTTGACGGTTTTAATTGCGATTTATTAATGCTGTCGGTCCTTTTATGATGATTTAGTAGTACAGCAAAGAATATTATGAGTCTAATTCTAGAGGATTAGTTCGCTGGTTGTAGGAGAACAACGAAAAAATCCCGGTTTTGTCCTTCTACCTGGGACGCCATTGATACGCCATTGTGTTACAGGCTAAGGCCCCTGCTTCATACGATTGGCGGTCTTCTGTGAGAATTTTCTTTCAGACAGCCTAGAACTTAATTATTTGGATTGAATGATGTATTTTCAAAAAGGAATGGTATTTTTTCGTCTAGTCTTAAATCTTTGACTACTCTCCAACCACCAAATAGCCCTTTTAGTTCCAATCCATTAGGATACTCATCATCAGGACCAACTGAAATTGCCCCATCATATGGACCTTAATTTTTGAGCTCCAGAGGTCATTATTGAGCGTTGGGAGGTTCGGTAAAGGTGGCCAAGGTATAGTTATTATGGTGTCATCCATTTGTGATTGATCACCGATGACGTAGAGTATTTTTCGTGCGATCCCACTAATGTGACGGGTGCAATTTCGGGCGGTGGACGATTCACCAAGCAAACTTCAGTTTTAGCCCAGAATACATAATAATAAAGGGTTAGGATTGTGAAGGCAGCGCTCTGCCATCGCCCATATAAACGGAGAAAACGAAATGACAGTTATAATAACCCGTAAATATCATCCGATATCGTCGATTTTGGTGTCAAACGTTTTTTTATTTTATTTTAATCTATGCCTAAGATTTTCGTTTCATTTAAAAAAAAAACGAAAATTACTTTTGATCTAGGTATAACGAATTTAAAAAATAAAGGAAAAAGCTAAGACATAGATTAAAATTTTCAAAAACGATTGTCACCAAAATCAACGAAATCGGATGATATTTAGAGGTGGCAAAATTGTTATTTCGTTTGTATGGGACTCACTTTATCCCTAATATTTATAGTCTATGAATTGTTGATTCCTTATGATTATACATTTCACATAACCTAGATTGGTGAAGTGACCATCACTCAAATTAACGTCTCCTTAAATTATTATTTTCTCATCGTCAACTACTCTATTGAAAACAGCAACATAGAAACCCAAATTCCTAAATTTCCTAACCTTTTTACAAGGCCCTCATATTTTTTCAGAGCTCAAAATTAAATAGACCCATCTCTCTAACGGTTCCAACTACGCAAACAATCTAATAACAACGTAAAGCTCACTTTTTTTTCCGGCCGCGCCCGTCAAAACGCTGAAATCCGGCCAGTATTTTTTCTTTATCAAAATGCGGTTTGATCCTTACCGACTACTGTTTTGGTTCTGTACAGAAGGGTGGTGCTTTGATTATCCGAACAAGTGTCAAATGGGAAGGTTGTTTTGAAAATCGATTTGTTCAGATAATCGAACCTTTTAATTACCAATGAGGATTTTTCCAAGCATCAAATATAGTTAGAATGACTGTCAAAACCAATGTATTCATATAAATCACAGATTCTGTTAAAATCGCTGTCTTTGACACTAGGAAAAATCCCTATTTGCGAAGAAAACCTGTATTGTTCATAATAATAATTTATTTTTGTCGCACTATCAAGTTTTAAAAGTGCATGAGAGCCTTATTTTTAACCAAGTTGCACCATAATAAGGCCCGTATTATGGTCAATCACAGTTTAAACTCAATCCATATATTAAACCTCGCATTTTGTCTTCTTCTTGTAGTGCCGTCTCCTATCGGAGGTTGGCAATCATCTTGGCTATTTCTTCCTTTGAGGCTGCCAAACGGAACAAGGAGCTCGTGGATTGTTGGTACCAATGGCGTAAGTTCTCCAGCCATGATATCTTGGGTCTTCCAGGTCTCCTCCTGCCTGGTATCTTCCCTTGGATGATTAGTTGAAGGAGTCCATATTGGGAATTGCGGATTATATGGCCAAAATACTCAAGTTTGCGTTTTTTGATGGTCTTCATTACTTCAACGTTTTTTCTCATCCTCTGGAGCACGGTGGTATTGCGGACTTTTTGGACCCACGAGATTTTGAGCATTCGTCTGTACACCCACATCTCAAACGCTTCTATGCGTTTGGACATATTTTGAGTGAGTGTCCAAGTCTCCGCTCCGTAGAGTAGCACAGAAAAAACGTAGCATCTAGCAATTCTCGTGCGTAAAACAATGCTTAGGTTACGATCACAAAGAACTTTTTCCATTTTGCGGAACGCGCTTCTAGCTTGCTCTATTCTGCACTTAACTTCAAGACTATGATCATCCTTGTCATTGACCATGGCATTTTGTATGAAAGTTAATCGTCAGATAGGGTTTAAACTAGCCTTTTTGGTTTTAACTGTGATTGATCTTACGGGCCTTAGTACATTTAGGCCTAAAAACATCCCTTATATAATTGTCTGATAAAACAAAATCCCTAACGAGTTTTGTAGTTCGGATAAGCGTTCGTTCAGTTGATTGACGTCCTAATGCTTTACCAATATTTAGACTGAGGACTACATTTACGCCCGATTTCTTCAGGGGCGATCAAATGTAATAGACGTGTAAATCTCATGTCAAACTCATTTCTGTCCAACATGTGTCACTATTTTGCACTAATCTTTGATTAATCACCTGTTATATTTGATAGCTCTTACAGAAATTGGGTGATAATCTTTTACTGAGTGGTAAGTACCCAGTAAGAGGCAAAAAATTACACTAAGTATAAGTTTTACAAAGGATAAAGGCTTTTTAATTACATGCCTTAGGATTATGGGCGAAAGGTTAGAATTTTGACACCAATTTACCATTATGATGCAAATAAATTGAATACGCATTATGAATTCCAATCAAAGGCTTAGGTTGAGCAATCATGCTTAGGTTCAAGGACAGTAGGTACTCGTAAGTCATTAACAAACCGTCTAGATATCTGAGCAAGTGAGCACATCACGTCATAGGCTTTAATTTAAATTAAACTAGCTTTGCCCGCGACTTCATCTGCGCAGACCATTTTTTTTTTCGTGAACGTTTACCCTGTTTTAAAAGTAAAAAAATCAAAGTGTATAAAAATCAGAAAATCAAAAAATTTATAGACATTTTATAAAAGCTTTTGTTTGCGACTTTGCTTGCCTCCCCTTAGGATTTATTTTGTCTTAGTGGTAAATAAACAAAGCATGTGAAATTGTGCCAAAAATACTCCCAGTTTTTTAAAACAAATCGCCCACATTACTGCCCCAGTTAGGAGTGACCCTCTCTGCTCATAATAAAAACATGCTCAATACGGTGGAAGGTTTTTGCCGACGCGCGCGTGTGACGGACGTCATTCCGGGTCAGCGGTCAAAGCGGCATCCGTGGTGCCTTGCCGGGTAAAGAGCAGAAGTGGGATGCGATAGCAAAAGTCGAAATAAATAGCTTTGATCTCACAATACATACAGGGTGTTGTTTTGGTCTGTGACACCCGACTCAGAGACTATAGTTTGAGTAACGCTTGAAACAAAAAAAAAGGATTTTTTTTTCTTTAATTTTTTTTATTAACAAATTACCTTGTTCATGTTGTTCTATAATAACTGCGACGTGCGGACACCCCCTCGCCTTTTCAAAGCGCGCGCGCGATATGTGGCGCCCGACTCGGCGAAAGCGTTAGTACCTATAATAATAGTAAGGGAAGTGACAATTTTATGTTTTTTTTTTCACTGACCTTTTTTTTTTAAATTTTTTTTGACTTCAGTATCGTGTAAATAATCACCCCTGAGTCGGGTGTCACTTTACAAAACAACACCTTGTATAAAAAGCTTATGCCTTTGCATTTACCTACAGTTGGCTACACGCCAGGATACCTCTATTCGTTCGATTCACGCCCTTATGTCGCGTGCGGCAGGAGCTGCCATGGGGTATTCTTCATTGTGGCTGATCATACGTAAAGTAAATCATACTATGGCGTCCCATGGCACCTTCAATTACACTAGATGGGTGAAGAGACCATCCACTCGGAAGCTATGCAGTATCTAGGACATGTTTGGATAGAGTAGGCTTACCCAGCACCATCCTATGCCTACTTTGCTAACGGTGCTAATGGTGAAGGAAAACATCGTGAGGAAACTCGTGAGTTCGTTGGTTCTGCAATTATTGACTTTGTCTTTCCCGTGGACAAGGCTGAGAGGCTGGTATAGGTGCATTTAAATACAGGGTGGAAAAAATTACGCGTTGGAGACATACCCTACAATAAAGGTGAAGTTACTGAAGTGCAACTTTATGAAAAAAAATACTGAAAGGTTTACCCCACCCACTCATATTGCGGTTTTTAAGACCAATATTTAAAAGTATTGCTAAAAGCTCTTTTTAGAATATTTAAACATAATATTTGAATAGCCGTTAAAGCTCTTCTTTGTATGTACCTAAGTATAAAAAAAATAGAGTGCAACTAAAATATTTACAGAGCACTTTTACTGAACTTTTTTTCGTTTTCTTAACTTATTGAAAGCACTTTTTGTAGACATCTCAGAGGATCGGTTTCAGACTAAATGACAAAGTAAATAAACGAAACCGTGAGTGTCTAGCATTTTAATAATATGCTGCATAACTTTAATATAGGGTGTCTGTTTGTTAATTTACTTTAAGAAGTGGGATCGTTTTATTCTAGATTACCAATTTTTTTAAGAAACAGTTCATCATCATCTTCATTCTGTTAGCACCCACTGCTGAGTAAAGGCCTCTTCATGCTCACGCCACCTCTCAAGATCCTGCGCCAGGCGCAACCACTGTTTTCCGGCTACTTTGGCTAAGAAACAGTTAAACCACAAAAACTATTTTAAGCATCTGTTTTATCGATTGAAAGTTTTTGTGTCCATGCGTAGAATGCGTTCAAGTTTGGATTTTGGCCAAAACAAAACCCTGAATAAACTTGGTTTTGAAGGATTTTTAAGAAAGTTATTTTACAAAATATAAATTTTTACTGTGAAGAAATCTGAGGTTAATAGATAACAATGTAGAAGTTCAGAATATTTTAAGTCAAAACACAAAGTAAGTAAACACTAATGTCATGAAACGTGATCGTGAAATAAAAATTGAGCATGATAGAGAACATTGCCACTGAAAACAAAATAAAAAGCATCACGAGTGGGTTTGACATGTCACACACGATCTCTACAAATACAATAATAATAGAAAATATAGGATAAAATGTATAATATTTTTGTTCGTGTTTGCCATTTTTACCCGACTACGCGAAGCAAAAAGGAGGGTTATGATTTTAGCAGCGTATGTATGTATGTATGTATGTATGTATGTATGTATGTATGTATGTATGTATGTATGTATGTATGTATGTATGTATGTATGTATGTTTGTGTGTTCATCTGTTCCCTCGCAGAGCCTAAACTACTCGGCCCATTTCAACAAATGAGGTGTCGTTGGATTCGTCTTAATCACCCAGGTAACATAGGATAGTTTAATTTTGAAAAAAATCAAGATGGCGGCTGTGCTGCGCCCTAAAGTGGTGGACCTAAAAATAAAAATTATCGGATACCATCGTCATGGGTATCAAATGAAAGGGCTTTAAAAGACCTTTTCAAAAATGTATAACGTATGTAGCGTCAACATAACAAATAGAACAAAAAATTCAAAAATGTGTTTTTTTTGCCCTTCTTGGTTCTATTCTTGGTGATCGTCCAAAATGACTTTTTAAAAAGCTCAAAAAAAAAAATAGAAGTTAAAAACTAAAACCCGACTACTAAAAGGCTTAAAACAAGACCTGTTTATCCTTAAAATAGACTCATAGATAATTAATCGTAGTCGGAGGACACCACATTCGCATTTGATAAACCGATGGCCTCCGACTACGATTAATTATCTATGAGTCTATTTTAAGGATAAACAGGTCTTGTTTTAAGCCTTTTAGTAGTCGGGTTTTAGTTTTTAACTTCTATTTTTTTTTTAGACTACATAATACAGTGAAAAAGACGAACAATAGAAACAGGCGTATAGCATAAATATCATAAAGTATTTCATATAGCCTAGAGCAAAAAAAAAAATTGGGGTGTCATCCCTATCACCGGGGGCTAATAACCCTGTAAAAAGAGTTAAGACCTTTTGTAACACGTTGGATGTAAATCGGGGTAAGATCTTATGAATAGTGAATCGATGAAAAGTAGACACTTTTTGTAGAAGGAAACTTTTTGTGAACGTAGATTTTTAAAACTTAGGACAAGTTAACATTAGAGTTTATAACACCTTTTTGCGCTAGAATTATCTGCTGTATCGATCGACGTAGGCAATCATCTTGTGAAGTCACAAGCGATTTAGGACATTATCAAATAATAGGACGTTTACACTTTATTACATTTTGACACTTATATCTAACGAGTTACGAGCTATCTATCTAGGTGAATGTACGTGCATTCTTTTGGATATCGATCAAATAGAAGTGATGGACGGTTTGTTTTCTTTGGCAGTGGAAAACGTTTCTATAAAATAATGTTTGATTTCTTGATGTGATTGACTCGTCTATAAAATAGAATGTTTGCTTTTAGCTGCCCGCTGTCAGTTGGAATCACCTTTGGTATATTTTCGTTCGTCGTTCATGAATTTTATGAGCAAACGATAATGTTGAACGAACATAATGAACCTTCGTGCTATATCATATCTCTCCAGGCCGTGAGTAAAGCCCACTGCTGGGCAAAGGCCTTTTCTTTGTCACACCAATCTACTTGGTAAAATGAATGAAACATTAAAAGACATTAATAGTGATGGGTTAGGCAGTACATAAAGGAGCTATAACTATATGTATGTCACTCTTTTGTTTGATGTAGAGCGGGATAGCTAGAGTTATAAACCCATGAATACGCTCTAACGAGCAGCGCCTCTATTCTCAAAAAAATCCACCCAACCGTTGAGCATTAAAACACTTGAAATGCTCCTTATTAGATGTTTTTTTTTTTTACTTTATAAAAGGTTATTTTTACGGTGGATATTTTAGAGAATACATGGGCGGGTGTACCAATGGACGCTGTACAATATCATGTAATTTAAGACCTACACTCACCGAACTAAATCCTATTAGTTAGAGAGCTGGTGACCAATCGAGATATTTTTTCGTACAAGGCTAGGAGTTGGTAGGCTGATAGAGTAGACTTCGCTGAGTCTGGGAAAAATATTTTTTTGGCACGGTCGCGGTTGAAAGTTAGATTTTTTCGACTTTGAAAGTTTAAATGCATGGGTTCAGTACATTTTTTTTGTCGTACAAGGCTAGAAACTTCTAGGTTAGTTGTTGAGACTCCGTTGAACAAGAAAATATTTGTTTTTTGGCCAAGCGTGGTTGAAAGTTTGATTTTTATAACCCAAAAATTCACACTTTCTAGGTTATAAAAAACAATATTTCTACCGCGTTTGGCTAAAAATAAATAGTGATTTCGTGATCAGCGGAGACTAAAAAGGCAGCCTAAAAACTCCCAGCCTTGTAGACAAAAAAGAAATGACTCAACACATACATTTAAACTTTCAAAGTTGAAAAAATCTAACTTTCAACCGCGACCGGACCAAAAAAATCTTTTTCCCAGACTCAGCGAAGTCTAATCTATCAGCCTACTAACTCCCAGCCTTGTACGAAAAAATATTTCTATTGGTCACCAGCTCTCCAACTATATAGAATCCGCATTACGTATAAAATCACAATAAAAACTTGTCCCCACAGAAACAAATGATATCAGCAATAGAACAATACGAAACATAATTTCGACCATACGTCTAATATTCGAATGTCAACCTTATTGCATTAGTGTACAGTTTTACTTTAGTTGCATAGACTACGAGCAAATAAGCTCTCAAAAGCAGTTTGGGCATCTATTTTTCCAGACACATTTCAGAGTTCTATGTTGTATCTAGTTTTATCCTTGATCGAAGCCTACACTACACTTAGGAGGTTTTAATATAAAAAAAGTTTATCGATCACTAACAATGACACTGGGATGAATAACTAAAAGAAGGGAACTCTCTTCCTTCACGACATAAGGTCTATAGTTACATCTCAGTCAAGGGCTTGCGAGAGTCCGGGCAAAAATACCTACTCGTGTTCAGGCCGAGTGCCCCGACGACAATGACGAGCCCTCGACGTCCATTTTGGCAGACGTTTTTATTACTGCTTCGGCGTTCCATCCACATAGGGTTACCATACGTCCGGATAAGTCCGGACATGTCCGGACTTTTAGACTCTTGTCCGGACTTTGTCCGGCCCTCTAATTGGGTGTGGTAATGTTCTAAGTGGGAAGTAATCTAAGTGGGTAACGTTTCGATGTTGTGACCAAATAGTTCGTAATGTCCGGCTTTTTGGCAGGACTTCTCAAATTCCTTAATGATAACCCAACATCCACAGTAGATAGATAATTTTGGTTTGAAACCGGTCGAATCGCGGTTAGTAAAAGTAGGTAAGCCTTTTCCCGACTTACCTCGCGAATCATTAAAAGTTACTGGTAGATAGATATGTACGAATGGCAGGAACGGAGGTTAAGGAAAGCGGTACCTACCGCTTTCCTTAACTTCCGGGTAATTTCGAAGTCACTAGAAAGCTCAAACACGTTAATTAGTAGTTTTGTTGTACGACGACGTTTGTTCTACAAGCTTTATTGAAAGCTTCATATTCTTCACAATGTTATAAGTACCTTATATTTATTTAAACTTTTATTACTTTTACTACGCGCTTTTATGTTTTTTTTTTCTTATCGTTAGTGTGGAAATAAATAAAAAACATTTGGAATTTGGGATGTCACAGAGAAAAGTTATTGTTAATTAAAACTACTATAGTCTGTAAAATATAGCTTGAGCTCTGTGACAGCTGTCATCGAAATCATACCCATCAAGTTCCGAATTTTTTAACGGTAAATTTACTCTACGATAATCTCATACTTCATAGGTGCAGAATTAGTGACGTACAATGAGTTATCATAACCATAGACTAGAAACTTTGCTGATCTTGCACATAAAAAAATCGACGATCACAGACAGCAGGATAGCTTGATAGTTGTGTTGAGTGAGTTATTAATACGAGTGCCGACCGACGCCTATTTTAGGCTTCGTGTTTTCAGTTCTCATTGCTTTGTTTTTTGTTGAGTTTTGTTGATCGTTTGTTATTTTTATTCGTTGCATAATGCCAAGAACGAAGAAAACTGTTCTAAATAGTGAATGCCGTGCGTTTATTATTCACTTACGTGAATATTTCGAGCGCGAGAACCAAAATGGTGGTCCGCTTTTGCCATTGGCGCAAGTATGCAACAGAGTCTGATCAATATTCCATGTTTGTTTTCACTATACTTTCATACTGTGTTTAAAATAATCCTATTAGCAATAATATTCTTGATAATCAATAATTATTATCATGATTATTCTCAACATTGTCCCATCACTACCTATACCACTTTGACATCTGTCACAGAGCTCAAGCTATATTTTATAGACTATAATTGACGTGTTTGAGCTTTCTCGTGAATTTGAAATTACCTTGTATAAAGCGGGCCATACGCGATGCGCTTCCAATAATGGGAGATATTTATGGGCTAGTTAAATATAGGAATAACAATTTATATTTTTCCAATTAACACGCCATATTGTAGCAAAATTAACGAAGTCACGGGTCAACCAAGCTAGAGTTTTCTTAATAAAACTTATTAAATAAATAAAATAATTGAATTAAGTTTGGTACTTAAACTACTGAAACAGCTATTGAACTCATCTCGTGCTCAGCTCGAGTTTGCCACTCATATAATTTTCAAGCCAAAGTTTTTCAATAAAAGATGTTGCTGTTCTCCCAAACTTTGGGGCAAGTTTTTCAAATGAACATAAAATTACGATCGTGCGATGGCTCAATCAAAAGTTTCTTCGAAACTTCCACGCAGTATTTATTTTCTATCCAGATTTATTTATTTTTGTTTAAAGATCGCATATTAAATTAACTAAATGGCACTTTTTCAGTTTGTGCCCACGTGATGCTTCTACCAGAGTTAGATTCCTTATTTTACTCATAAGTTTAAACAATAAAATTAAAATGATAAATAATGTTGAGTACATCTACATACCTAACTCTGTCTACTTCTGACTTACTACGAAAATCTATGTAACTACAAATTGTACGTAAAGAGTGCAATCTATCGACATAAAACAAATAAAGTTCGTTTAACATAATTTGTTACGCAAGCACTATTGTTAAGAACAGTGATTTTCAACCATTTAGTTAAAATAGAGCACTAATGTTCTGATACTGAAAGGGGTCGCTTAAGGCCCAAACCTAGGCACAACCTAGAGCCGCCAATCTTTTCGCCAATGTTTTACCTTAACTCATTAATACAAGCAACTTTTACGATGGAGCCAAGTGAGAAATCTCATCAGTAGGTAGGTACTCTATCGAATTTCCGTATGGAACAGCTGATATTTTTTTCGCGCTTCGCGCTTGGTCCCATAGTAGGTACTGTATTGATGAGAGAAGCAAACCCCTTACGTGTCAGATGCCCTTTCTGTAAGATCATGTAAATAAAAAAAAAACAATGCCTCAAATGGGTCAATTTGATCAGAGAAATTATTACCTAATTTTGGTAGCACTTGGTATTTGTGGGTTTTCAGAAAGAATTATGTTCTTACTGCAGTACAGTTACGTGTTGATTACTCCACTACATAACTTTACACAGTAAGAACTTTAACTTAGCTAAAAACCATACATAAAAGTGCCACCTGAATTATTTATTTATCTGATGAAATTGACCTAAATACGCCTACTCAAATACGATGCCTAGTCCAACTCGCATAAGCTACTTAGGCCTGGTTTCTGAATTGAGAATTTTACTAAGTAAATACTTAACTATCGATCTGTCACGTTCTTTTGTGAGAAATTTGCTTAGCGAATTTCTCAAATCAGAAACCGGCAGTTAGATACTTTCCTTGAAGTTGAAAAGCACTGATATATAGAAGTATGCTTAACATTATTATCAGTTTATCGACGGTACCTACCTACGTAGAGTAGAATCAAGTGTTCCTATTGTTCTAAAGATGTCGCGTATTTACATTGTCGATTATGCAGTATGCGACCTTTGTATATTACGAGTGTGCAATGCCCCTCCATTTGGACGTGTTAGGCGTTGATTGTTTACCCTTTGTTATTAATGAGGAGAAAAACTGCCATTTGCTCACTTCAGATGGCGCTGCGGATGTTCGGGCCTAACGAGCCATCTGCCTATTGTAATCGTCAAATTCGTAATTTCCCTAAAATAACAGCAAAATGTCTCGTTGTGTGGTTGTTTTTGTAAAAATATAGGAACAAACCAATTCCCAAGAGAAACTAAAAGAAGAAAGTTGTGGTTGAAAGCCCTTAGGCGAAAAAACTGGAAACCGACCAATTTTACCACTCGTGGGGACTTTCCTCTTTCGCAAGACATCCTTTAGCTTCATCACACTCCACCACCACTTCACGTCGTCGAATACAAACGCAAAGAAGAATCATGGCCGTTGTTTGTACCGACCAACTAGCGCCACCACACGGCCAAGCTTTCAGTTTTTCTCCTCATTGTTCGGTCTTTTAAGCTTATTATCACTTTGTCCTAACCGCAAAATTCTCCTAGCTAAAAAAACTTTTTTACTTACCTATGTACAGCCGGCCTCACCCAAAGATACCCCTTTTTGTTCGATTGGCGCCCTTATGCCGCGCGCGTTAAGAGCTGCCATGGGGTATCTGTGACTGTGGCCCACCGTACTTACCGCAAAATTCTGCTACGTATTTTTTTTTCTTAAATAAAGTTTTGTACCCGTGGATGTACCTATCCACTTGTTTGTGTAAATACTTAGGTTTTGGTCTTTTTCATTGTAATAAAAAAAAAAATTACAGGTCATCTTTTACACAAAAAGAGAGGGGATGTTTTTATGTGAAGCAAATTAGGACAACTTTAAATTGCATTGCGATATTTTTCAGGTTTTAATCCTCTAGCCTGGCAGGATTGTCAATCATAGGTATAAGTTTAACAACGGGAAATACTTAAAATAGTGTACAAGTGTACAAGTGTACATGGCCCACTCTCATAAGACCAGTGGTTCGCCCCGAACTATAAACTCGCGACCACATAATATCTCAGTCAGCAACCCCTCAATCGGTTTGGCTCATGTTTTAACTTGAAAATTCTGTTTGCCTCATTTACCAGCTTACCAAATTTCATGACGATCCCACTTAATTTACTCAAGTTATCGTCGAACGAACATTCATACATACATACAAACATACATACATACATACAAACGCCGGATTGTTCCAGTAGACTCGGAGAACTTCGCTCACTCGTTCAATAAAATCTTAATTAAAGACAATTTTCCAGTGTCTTGATGCTCAACGGTTGAGTGGATTTTTTTGATAATAGAGGCACAGGTTTCTGCACGATGAAAATACTTATATAAACATTTTTCTTTTCTTAAGTTGCCTACCTAAATAAGATCGCACAGGTCTCCGTCCGTGACCCTTCAGACGGCCCGAAAGAAAACATTATCCAGCTTCGCGCCAATTACGTTAGGGCCTAACCTAAACACACGTAATTAAACACTCGAAACGCTTGTAGTTTTAATCTCAAGGGCCATTAACTTGGGTCGGATGGGTATAGGCCCGAACGGCCGCGACATTGCGCGGTACCGAGGTCAACATTACTCCGTTTGTACTAATGTACCTACTTTATATACAGTGCCATTGTACGTTTTACAGTACTGGAGTTAGAGACTAGAATGGAACTGCATCGCATGCGCTGGGTCCTACAGGCAATTGTCGATTATTAGTTTGTCTTTGTCGATCGATGCTATATGTATCGCTTTCAATGAAACTATTTGCTGCAAATTATATTTATTTCAACTGGAAACTACTTACCACCCCATCCACATCACAATATAAAATGTTAGCTAATATGTAACTAAAAATTATTTTTGATTTTCAAGTGAAATTGCCTGCTTATTTGGAAATTTTACCAGAACTTAGCAAATATTTAGCGATTTTACCAGAACATTAATAACGGGACATTTATCTCACAAAACTTTCCTAGATCAAAAGAGATTGGTTTCGAATTTTCGATATGAATAGATAAGCATTTTTAAACTTAAACTTTCGTGAGCACATTATAAGCATAAGCATTGTGAAATAAGCATTGTTTGTAAAAGTCTAAAAGAAGAGTTTTCGTAAAAGGTGTTGTAACGGGCAATTTTCAATCAATCTTCAAAAGACCGCCAACAAAGCGAGAAACCACGTATTATCCTCATCACAAGCAACATGAGAAATCAACGGTTTCCAAGATAATAGGGTTCAAAGTCTGACTTAACGAAATCTAAACGGAAGAAGGGCCGGAGGTCGAAATATCGGGCTCGAGTCCGATTCACACTCGGCCGTTTTTTATTACTTTTCTTTCAAAAAAATGCACATAATGGTGGTACGGAGCCTTCGGTGCGCGTGTCCCACTCGCACTTAGCCGGTTTATTTTTTACAAAATAAGCACACTGGTTCAGCTACCTAGCCATATTTGCCAACCAAATGCCCCAAACATTAGGATAGGTACACGTGACTAGCACATGTTTCCTAAATTTATTCATTCTTAACGATTCAAGGCCGATCGAGGCAATAATAAAAGTGACACTTTTACTGAAAAAACAAAAAACTAAAATAAACATTAATCAAGGATGAACTTGAATTTATGGCCATTTAAGAAGATTGTACACAGGGTTTAGTGGAGGACTAAACTACTTAGGTTTTCATCAACAACTGTTTGAGAAGCATCTTACGAAGACACTGGCCCATCACCATCTCAAATGCCGAACTGTGGCAGATCACCAAACAAAAACCCGTAGCCCAAGACATCAGGGAACGCAAATGGCGTTGGCTGGGACATACCCTGAGAAGACCCGATCATGTTGTAGGTAAAATGATTTACTTAGGCCCGGTTTCTGAATTGAGAACTTTACTAAGTAAATACTTAACTATCGTTCTGTCACGTTCTTTTGTGAGAAATCCGCAGAGGCAGAACGATATTTAAGTGCTTGCTTAGCGAATTTCTCAAATCAGAAACCGGCACTTAGGTATTTAAAAGTTTTTTGTCATGTTCTTTTCGCAACACCTTGACGCATTCTCAAAACTTCTTAGTCGCGTAATGTCATTTTCGCAGTAGGTATGTCCCATTCTCATAAAATCCTTGTATTATGATGAAAATGGCCGCTGGATAAACCTTTGTAGTCATGGCTCGATTCGCGACCCGTGAAGAGAATGAGAAATGAGAAATTTTGCGTCAGTGTTTTTTTGCGAAAATGACATTCTGCGCTCAACCCCAATAAAATGTATAACTACAAAATTAAAATAAAAAAAAAAACCCCGCCGTTTCAGCTTCAAATAAGCATATCTAGCGAGTAAGAACACTCGCTAGAAAATCTGCTTTCAAATAAAAGAAACCGCATCCAAATCGGTTCACCCGTTTAAGATCTACGGTGCCACAGATAGACACACCCACAATATAACACCACTCTTTTGGGTTGGGGGTTAAAAATGACTTTCTGCACCCAAACTCAATAAAGTGTAAAATAGATCCATTGCGGGGTGTTAGCTAAACAGTTTGCTCTCTTAACTTCGCGCTCGTGGTGAGGCCTGTGAATTTAATATGAGTGGAGCCGCCTCGATATGCCGCGAGGTGGGGTTTGGATATTCGCAGGAAGTGGTGGCTTGTTGAATAAATGAGGGTTACCGACCTCAGATTTGCCGCTAGGGGGCGCTGGTGTAGCGCGAGGTCAAAAAATTACACTGTTTATGTGGGCTATAGTGATTCGGCAAGCGAGACAAGAATAACAAATTCGATATCGAGACTGTCTTGACGGCATCAAAACTTTTGCTTGGTCTCGATCTTGTCAGGCGAGCGAAAATATTGTCTTGGTCTTGTTTTTATGATTTGACACAATCGAGACTCTCGATTGTGTCATGTCATCCATATCAATCAAAAACGGCCGACCAAAAAGGCTTATATAATCTCTGACAT
Organism: Zelleria hepariella; assembly: GCA_949319315.1. Taxonomy (NCBI): domain Eukaryota; kingdom Metazoa; phylum Arthropoda; class Insecta; order Lepidoptera; family Yponomeutidae; genus Zelleria; species Zelleria hepariella. The sequence continues at coordinate 5,551,754 of OX439378.1, read as the reverse complement.
CTTTGACTCTTTGAAAATAAATAGAGTGCGCGCCACGACTCAAGTCTTACGGGAACTCGGGGAACTACGCCTATTACGTCTAACACTGGAAATATTTTGTGCGTTGCGCTAGCGCCACGTCTATCGGACTTCAGTGGTGGCGCGGACTCTATTTCGAGACTCTCGCTCGATCTCGCTCGAATCCACCGAACTAAATCCCATAGAATACGCATTACGTATAAAATCACAATAAAAACTTGTCCCTGTTGTACAGTTATGTGGGGTATTACGAAATAAAGTCAGTCTTTGTCCTGCACACACGCGTATCATTACATGGTGGCAGCGGTGTGATGTCATAGTCGAGACGGACCATAAACCGCTCGAGGCGCTATTTAAGAAGTCACTCGATGCAGTTCCGGCTCGATTGCAGAGAATGATGCTTCGAGTTCAAGCTTATAATTTTGGAGTAGTGTACAAGCCTGGTAAGTACATGTATGTAGCTGATGCATTATCGAGGGCAGCATTACCAGAGTTAATGCATGAAAAGGTATCCGTGGAGTTGGAGGACCAGTCGTGCTTTTTGATCGAGCATTTAAGGTTCAGTGGAGACAGGCTTAAGGACATCACACAGGCAACGCGAGAAGACGAAGAGTGTAAACTTTTGGTAAGTTATATTATGGACGGATGGCCTGATAATAAGTGCGATGCTGACGTAAGGGCGCATCAACACTGGGCGCACAGAGAGACATTAGAGTATGTCGACGGTGTGATACTGAAGGACAACCTCGTGTACATTCCTGCGGCTTTACGAGGTGAGATGATCCAGCGGGTTCACGAGGGCCACCAAGGCATAGAGCGCAGCAAGCGGCGCGCACGCGACGTTATGTTTTGGTGCGGCATGTCGCGCGCTGTGGAGCGAGCCGTGCGCACGTGCCGCGTATGCGCCGAACACGCCGCGCGACCCCAGCGCGAGCCGATGATACCGCATCAGGTACCGGACCTACCCTGGGCTAAGGTAGGATCCGATATTTGTCAGTTCGGCAACAAGTATTATCTCATACTTGTCGATTATTTTTCCAACTGACAAGTATTGGCACGAAAGCAGTAGTGACTGCAATGATGGAGCAGTTCGCGCGACACGGGATACCGGAAGAATTAATTACCGATAACGGGCCAGCTTACGCCTCTCGAGAGTTTAAACAATTTAGTAATGAGTGGGGTTTTAGACATATCACCAGCTCACCAAACTATCCCCAATCGAATGGCCTAAGCGAGCGAGCCGTGAGAACGGTAAAAGGTATTATAAAAAAAAATCACAGATCAATTTCAGATATACAATTGGGGCTTCTTAATTTGAGAGCTACGCCGCGAGACGGTATAGGTGCGCCGTCACAATTACTGATGGGGCGCAGGTTAAAAACGAGATTGCCTATTCACACAAGTAAATTACGCCCCGAGCGTAACAATAGCGATGACTATAATAAAATAATTGCGAATCGCGAGCGGAGCAGGGTAAACTATGACGCGCACTCCCGTCCATTGCCAGAGTTGCACCCAGGTGACGAGGTAATGGTCGCGGACGGAGCTAAAAAGCGGAGCATGCATGTCCAGCGTAAAGCTCAGCAACCAAGGTCTTATATTCTCGCAGACAGTGTTGGTAGAACATTTAGGCGTAACAGGCGCCATTTGGTAAAGATCGAGGAAGTGCAAGCAGAAGTCGAACAAATTAATGCATCGGCTGCCCCAGGCCTGCCATCAACTTCTGCTTCCCTAGAGTGGAAGCAGCAGCGTGATGAGAGTGTATGTGATGAGGACAGCCCGGAGGCCGATGTGTTCGAGGAAGCGCGCAGCTCTAGTTCGGACTCGGAGGGCTCGCCGGCAGCGCGAGCGCGGCCTGACGCCGGCCCTGAGGCGGATGCAGGTAACGATGGTCGCGGGCAGGGACACACTTCGCCGGGGAGCAGGCAGGCCAAGCGTAGAGCCCGTGCGAGTATAAAAAGGATGTTTAAATAAAAAACAACGTGTACCTATCTAACATATACCTAATACTTGGAATTTGTTCTTTTGTAAGGTCCTTACATAAATCATGACACAAATACTTTGCTTTAGACTTAAAACTAACTATCTAATAACTATTTAATTTTAAAAAAACTTCATAAATCACTTAGGTCACACTACCTATTTCTATTGACGTCGGAATTACCGACTAGTCTTTATATAAAATGTGCATTAGTTAAGAAAAACTCAAGAGTAACAAAATTTACTGTATAGGTACTCTAAAATAAGATTGTTTTTTTTATTTTCCTCTGTTTTTTTTTTATCAAAGGGAAGATGGATTATTGTTTTGCTATTGTAAGTACCATGAATGAAAAACTATTAGTTTCTAAGTACATACTTACTTCTTTATTATTAGCGGTGGTGGAAAACTTGTTTGTAATCTTTATTTCTTTGTAAGGGGAAGATGTTGTACAGTTATGTGGGGTATTACGAAATAAAGTCAGTCTTTGTCCTGCACACACGCGTATCATTACAGTCCCCACAGAAACAAATGATATCAGCAATAGAACAATACGAAACATCATTTCGACCATACGTCTAATATTCGAATGTCAACCTTATTGCATTAGTGTACAGTTCTACTTTAATTGCATAGACTCTGAGCAAATAAGCTCCCAAAGGCAATTTGGGTACCTATTTTTCCAGACACATTTCAGAGTTCTATGTTGTATCTAGTTTTATCCTTGATCGAAGCTCGAATCAAATGATCGAAACGATGTCTTGGTCTTGTCTCGATCGTTTGATTCGAGTGAGACAAGACCAAGAAACAAAACACAAATTCGATAAAGGTTGGCCAAGGTGCTTGAACCGTCTTGAACCGAATCACTAGTGGGCTATTTATAATGGTGAAATGGCCAAGCCACATATTTTGCCTAAGGTGCAGAGTTTGTGAAGTTAGGACTTGTAGAGTTAGGGTGGGTAGAGTTAGAAGCTTGTGTTAGAGTTAGAGTCTCTGCATGAGATCTGATAGCTTTTTGACAGTGTGAGGTGTATGGTCTCGACTTGGCAACATTTTTTACATGAGAATGCTTAAGGTGGGATCTAATTACTAGGTCGCAATAACAACAATAACTATCTTAGAAAACAACGGTGGCAAAAATAAGTATGTCGGTGTCGGCGAGCAGAGTCGGTGGGTTTTTATTTAAACTGTTATTTGCCTACGAACAATTATAACAGATTAGATAAAAGTCGCTAGGCGAAAATTAACTACGATTAATTGAATATCGGTATCAATATTAGATAACTTCTGCCTACTGAATAAGAAGCCTGTTACGCTAACGCTAGCATAAACAGACTTTTTTGTACGGGATTCATCATGATAAACCTGATTTCCTGCAAAAATAACCGGTTTTGAGGACTAGCAATTGTGCGGATTTTTTAATTACAGAATAAGCACACTGATCGGTAACAAAAAAACCACATACTAGACTCTATTGAATAGAGTACCCTCTCATCTTGTGTACAATCTAGTGAAACCAGCATTCTTCCGTACTCGCGCTGTAACTTTTAATGATGTAGCTGGGAATCTATTCAGCTGCCTCTATTCAATTTATTTATCCCAGTCGAGAGTGATTTCCGTCTTGCCAAAGTTCGATTGATTCATTCGAATTGCCGAATTCGATTCGAGCTGCTTAATGAGTGCGATTTTCCCGATATCCGCGTTCTGGGATATTTCGGATTCGGTTTTCAGTTGAACTCGGAATTTTGGGTTTCTGTTGAATAAATTACACCAGTGGTTCGCCCCGAGCTATGAACTCACGACCCCATATCTCAGCAACCCCTCGACCGATTTGGCTCATGTTCGAACTTAAAAACAAAACTTTTTGCCTCTTTTACCTGCCTACCAAACACGACGATCCGACTTTTACTCACGTTATCGTTGAACGAACATTCATACATACTACATAGTACATACATAAACACAGACATACATACAAACATACAAACATACAAACGCCGGATTGTTCCAGTAGACTCTGAGAACTTCGCTCGCTCGTTCAAAAATGTAGAGTCGAACTGCAGAGAGATGAATAATATTTTGGTGATTGAATCTTGGGTCTCAAGTGGAAATAGGCAGACGAGGTGGGAAGATGGACGATGGACAAGGGCAGTGACAGAATGGCGGCCGAGAACTGGGCCCTTAGCCTGTAACACAATGGTGCCAAAATGGGCTGTCAGGTGACGACTTCAATTACGATTTGCTAACGCTGTCTGTCCTTTTAATGTTTTTGTAGTAAAGCAAAGAATATTTTGATTCTAATTCTAGAGGATTAGTTCTCTGGTTGTAGGAGAAAAACGAGGAGAGCCCGGTTTTGTCCTTCTGCCGGGACGCCATTGACCCGCCATTGCGTTACAGGCTAAGGGTCCTGGACGACGATCAGTGGGAACACCAGCAGCCCGATGGTCGGACGACACTAAGGGTGGTATTCTAGAACGCTACTTAAACTCAGTTTAAACAGAGATCCGACTGTCGATAAAACGGTGCATATTTTGATATGAAGGGAGGGATATTCAAATCAAAACATGCACTGTTTTATCGACAGTCGACATTACTAAACTCTAAGTCGGAGCGGACGGAGCAATAAGTCTTGCATGACATAAATAAAAAGCCATTGTGTGAAATAAACACCTGTTAAGCTTTTTGCCCATCAGAATAATACAACATTTTAGCTACTCGCCGTCATCGTTTACTTTTGTGAAGGGAAATTCAGTCACTTTAAAATGCATGGAGTTGTGAATTGATAATGGCGCAGGGTCTCATAAGTAGGTCACAAGTCGGAATGATTACCGCCAAAGCCTATATTGCCTGAGCCAAATGCTGGGGCCTACTTTTTGGCTGATTATTTTTAGACTTTCATTACTAGTGGTTCGCCCCGAACTATGAACTCGCGACCCCATATAAACTTAATAATAATAATAACCCCCGTGTGGTTCCCGGAAGGTACAGAATTGGAACAACCCATTTCTTCCCGTGGGTGTCGTAAAAGGCGACTAAGGGAATGGAGGGACCATTATGGTTCCTCCACCGCAGGGCAGCTTGTGGGGAGCTGTTGGTATGTGGCGGTACCACGGATCCGAGTCTTCCGAAGATCGAAAACTGGTCCTCGCATCCAAGTCTTTGTACAAGAGTGGATTGGAATCCAAGAGGACCGGGACCCTCACCTCTGGCTTGCCTTTACCGGCCGTCCAGAGTGGAGCGCAAGAGCTATATGCTCGCATGGATGGAAGTGAAAGATGCATAAGACGCGAGTTGATTTCTTTCCTATCTTTCTTATAGTGCTTCTATATCCTTCAGGTCCAGTTCAATATTCATAAAATCCTTTACAAAGTTTGCAATTATCATTTCCAACTCAAACTACGATTTTTCACGTTTCTCGACGCCAAAGAAAACCAAATTTTTCTGTGTAGCATTTTTTTCTAGATAGTACAGTCTTTGCTCTTGATTTTCCACTCGTTTTTCAAGATTTTCAGATTTTTCTTCTAGCATTTTTAGTTTTTCGCCAAACATTCTTTGAATGTTTTCTGTAACTTGTTCGCCGCTTTTTCTTATGGATTTTTTGTAGTTTATCTAGTATTTCTTCCATTTTAAGTTTTGTATTGGACTCTCTTGTAGTTTTGAAGTAAAGCGACCTCTATTGTTGAGCATAAAGACTTTTTGGTTTATAATTTTGAACACTAGATGGCTCTGATAAATTTTTTTGTCACGCCCTCTGTTAGGATATAGAATAACAATATGATATATATATTTTTTAATAGATGGCGCTGTTTTGAATTTTCTAATCTGGTGTACTTTGGATTTTTGGTTATTTTTGGATTTATTGGATTAAAATAGAGTTCTTGTTACGGATTATTTTGCGACCCGTAAAAGTTTATTTTTATTGTTTCCACTGAGTTTTACGTCCGATATCCACAATATTGTTTCCAAACAGAATTTGTATTTATAGTTCACTTTTGTTAGTTTTTATCACTGCTTTCACTGTTTACTGATTAGATTTACGTTTTTATCACTTTTAAAATCACTTTTTAGCACTATTTTAATGTTACTGAGAGGCAGCAGTGGCGCCCTCTCTCATCCCATATAAACTTAACAACCCCATATCTCGGCAACCCCTCGACCGATTTGGCTCATGTTCGAACTTAAAAATTCTTTTAATTTCATTTACCTGCCTACCAAATTTCATGACGATCCGACAAAAATTACTCAAGTTATCGTCGAACGAACATTCATACATACAAACATACAAACATACAAACATACAAACATACAAACATACATACATACATACATACATACATACATACATACATACAAACGCCGGATTGTTCCAGTAGACTCGGAGAACTTCGCTCGCTTCGCTCGCTCGTTCAATAAAGTTGGGGCTTAGTGAGAAAATCCGTGGCTTAGTTGGCCCCGCACGTATTGACTTCGTCTTTCCCGTGGACTAGGCCGACTAAGCTGAGGATGATAATTATATACCTAATATTGTAATAATAATGGTTTATTTCAGGCAATTACAGTTAGGTTACAAATATAAAATAACAAGCCCATATTGGGTAGTGTCAGTATAATCTTAAAACCTACTAGGGGTTAGATATATGTATGGTGCTGGGTAAGCCAACTTCATTTAGAAATCGGCCAAGTGCGAGTAGGGCTGAGTGGATACTTCACCCATTCAATGTGTGCTGTGGTACAGTCGGCCACACGCTAGGATACCCCTTTTTGTTCGATTGAAGCCCTTATGCCGTGCGCGGTAAGAGCTGCCATGGGGTATCTGTGACTGTGGCCGACCGTACCTCCGTAAACTGAACGAAGATGACCGTAATGACAGGAAGCGTCATGGTCTAAACTAGCGTAATGCCGCTACTGATGATTAATGGGAAGGATCCGGTGACCTTTAGCAAAGGAGGAATCGTATACCCACTCATAATTCACATATTATGTCAACACGCTATACAGAGTATACCGCATTGAGATGGGTCAGTGAAAGTTGCCTATATTTGAAACTTGCCTATATTTTTCTTTTGATGATTTTTACGAATTTTTTATAGTTATTTTACAACTTTTATATTTTTAAATGAACTTCAACGTGGTACAAAAGGTCCTTTCTACATATTTCTGCAGGTTTTTTATAACCTACTGGTCAACAAATAGACATTTCTGCAAAAAAAAGTAAAAAATTAATAAATAAAAAAGCATCAAAATATTTTTTTTTATACGTTTTTAGTTTTATTATTTAGTTCAAATTCAAACACATCATTGTGTGCGAAGGTGCTTGGCATAGTTTTAAGTTGATAAATTACATTTTCATCTCCCACGCTCGGAAAGCTTGCTGTTACTAGTAACTTACGATCGTGTAAAGGCCGGATTTAAACTATCTGCATTTTTGTGCGCTTCAAAATTTGAACACGACGCCGGGACAGTCTTTCCCGCGCCCTATGGTGTTGAAAAAGAAAAAAACACTGGCCGTATAAGTAGATGCCAAATCCCAACGGAAAATAAAACCTCATTCATAGTTCGTTTACACGCGTATTTCAGCGAAAGTGATTGTTCGTGCCCATTTTCTAATCAAAAAGCATCAAAATAGTTTTTCTTAAACGTTTTTAGTTTTATTATTTAGTTCAAATTCAAACACAAATGATTGTGTGCGAAGGTGCTTGGCATAGTTTTAAGTTGATAAATTACATTTTCATCTCCCACGCTCGGAAAGCTTGCTGTTACTAGTAACTTACGATCGTGTAAAGGCCATCAGTCTTTCCCGCGCCCTATGGTGTTGAAAAAGAAAAAAACACTGGCCGTATAAGTAGATGCCAAATCCCAACGGAAAATAAAACCTCATTCATAGTTCGTTTATACGCGTATTTCAGCGAAAGTGATTGTTCGTGCCCATTTTCTATACAAAACTGTGAATGTAAATGGTGCATAAGCAGCTTTTAAAAAGGTAAAGTCACGGAATAGAACATTCAGAAACGCGGTTTCTTCTTATAGTCTTTTCAATATTTTGTACACATATTTATTTTATAATACGAGTAAATAAAAAAAATGCTTCGCTTCTGTTTTATCAAATAGATAATTGTGTTTTGGTTTGTTAAATAAATTTTTTCAAACGATAATTTCATTTTTTATCTCCTAGAAATTTTTCATTTATATGGGAAAAGTTCAGAATGCATCCGGAAAAAAAAAACATTCTTTTATTTACATTATTTTTGTGTCTGGATAAATAAACTTCAGGAAATTATTAATAAAACGAATGGTTTTAATATCAACGAAGCTCAAAACTTTAGTGCGGCAGCCGTAACTACAGTAAAATATGCTTTTAATAGTTATTTGTTATGCAAGAATGCAAAATTATTGTTTGCGGCGAGTGCTTGTATTGAATACCGAGCTAGCGAAGGTTTCTAAAATTGAGCCACGAGCGTAGCGAGTGGTTCAAAAAAAGAAACCTGAGCGTAGCGAGGTATTCAGAAGCACGAAACGCAAATAATATTGCATTCGTGCGAAACACAAAACTTTTCATCTCACAAAAGCGAGGAAATGACTATGTTAGCCAAGCGGGAAAAACTCTATAGACAACTACTTACAGACAAAACAGGTGAGTCAAATAAGTTCCTTTTAAAATCATATTTTATTGTAGTTACGGCTGCCGCACTAAAGTTTTCAGCTTCGTTGGTATTAAAACCATTCGTTTTTTTAATAATTTCCTGAAGTTTATTTATCCAGACAAAAAAATTATGTAAATAAAAGAATGTTTTTTTTTCCGGGTGCATTCTGAACTTTTACCATACACACTTAAAATTTCTCGAGATAAAAAATAAATTCAATTATATCGTTTGAAAAAAAATATTTAACAAACCAACCCATAATTATCTATTTTATAAAACAGAAGCGGAGCATTTTTTTAATTTACTGTTATTAAAAATAAATATAATGTATAAAATATTAAAAAGACTGTAAGAAGAAACCGCGTTTCTGAATGTTCTATTCCGTGACTTTAGATGCCTATGCCTCATTTGCATTCACAGTTCTGTATAGAAAATGGCCACTTGCGTGGAGAGTCGCGTCTAAACGAGGCTCTACTTTCTAAAGCTTTTATGAACTTATAAGGCATCTAGTGAAACGGCCAGTGTTTTTTCTTTTTCTGCACCATGGGGCGTGCAAAAAAAGGGCGTTCAAATTTCGAAGTACACAAAAATGCAGATTGGTTAAATTCGGGTTTTACACGGTTGTAAGTTGCTAGTAACAGCAAACTTTCCGAGCATGGGAGATGAAAAAGGAACTTATTTGACTCACCTGTTTTGCCTGTAAGTAGTTGTCTATAGAGTTTTTCCCGCTTGGCTAACAAAATCATTTCCTCGCTTCTGTGAGATGAAAAGTTTTGTGTTTCGCACGAATGCAATATTATTTGCGTCTCGTGCTTCTGAATACCTCGCTACGCTCAGGTTTCTTTTTTTGAACCACTCGCTACGCTCGTGGCTCAATTTTAGAAACCTTCGCTAGCTCGGTTTTCAATACAAGCACTCGCCGCAAACAATAATTTTGCATTCTTGCATAACAAATAACTATTTATTAATTTAAAAATCAACGGAACGTCTTAGAGCAATAAAAATATATGTTTATGATGAGGTCTCCATCACCGGGTGCTATTATCCTGTAAAATTTATAAGGACCTTTTGTAACACCTTGTATTATTTTGAATGAAACATATACCTTCTTCCCAAAAGATACTATTGCGTATTTTGCAAATAGGCAACTTTGGTCTTCCCCCATTTTATCTTCAGCCAGTAACCGACTTATCTCTTTATTGAAAGAACGGCCTAAACTCGCAAAAAACTCAATTTTAAACAGGCTAGGCTTTCGGGTAGCGGAAAGGCATATAGTCAACTTTTGTGCGCGGGAAATTGAAAAGATCCCGTCGGGAAATCGAGTGCTGTTTACATCCGATTTCCATCCGGGGACGCATGTTTCCAGCTGGCGTTCCCTACTCTCAATATCATTGTTTAATCCGCACTCAATCCGTACAATTTACTGGAACTATGCGTGGCATTAAAGCGGTTTAAGAAGTTACAAGTTTGATGCCGCCTATCTAATATTCATGGCTTCTGTGAAACGGTTTGCCGTTTCCGTAAAAAAATACATGCCCTCATAGATTTAAGTCGAGGTCTTGCGTTGGCATTCGAGTGCCTATTTCTATATCTATTAGATACGAGTAAATAACAAGCTGTCAACAGCATTTTATGGATTTTTTATTCGATAACTTATTTATTATATCAGCTGAGCGATAGCTGGCACCTGCTAATTGACACTTATAAACACTAAGCAAAATGTGGTCACTTACGTCGTTGTTAAATGACAAGTGAGTGGCATTTAGATCTAGACTCTAGAGCAGAACCCATGACTTGAAAATACCATCTAAATGGGTAGTACAAATTCAATGTATATTTTACGCTTCGCTGCTAAATTAGGAAAACAGGACCAAAATTAGGCAGACAAACATATTGGATATGTTAACTACGTTAGTTAATATTAACGGTAATTAATGATCACGGATTGAACCCTTCAGATAACAAAACAAAAAAGCTTTTAAATTTTCAAATATTTACTTTAATATCTAACTTTAAAATTGGTTTCAATTGAAAGCAAACTTAAGACTCTTGTATCGGAAAATTATGTGGTAACATCGACGGTGGTTTTACAAAATTAATTAACTCAATTCGGTTTTCAATACCGACCTTTAAAACTTTTATGATAGTTTTGAAGTTTTCCAATATGTTTGTAAGATACACGAAGCTTACAACAGTTCAGCTACGCACGATTACATTTCTAAGTAATTTTTGTCTGTTCAAATCTTTCCTGCTATTCCTACACCTACAACCCCTAAAACCTTATTAAAGAAAGCTTCACCCAAGTCTCGGATAACTGTCACGCCAAAAATGGCGGAAAAAAATAAAAGCAGGTAACTCCGAGGTGTTGCTGATCCCCTAGTAAGGGTTCCGGTTCTTGACCTCCTTTTAACCAAGCTAGCCGAGCTTTTTAGGGGCCCCGTAATATGTAGCATTCTGACAAAAAAAAATCTCAACAACATTATGCAAAATGAAACATAAACTTTTACCTTGTTTTATTTGGTTTAAAAAATGTTGCCAACAATTTAAGACCTTTGAAAAAATATTTTAAATAACGTTTTCATCTCCCACGCTCGGAAAGTTTGCTGTTACTAGTAACTTACGATCGTGTAAAGGCCGGATTTAAACTATCTAAACTTTTGTGCGCTTCGAAATTTGAACGCGATACCGGGACAGTCTTTCCCGCGCCCTATGGTTTTGAAAAAGAAAAAAACACTGGCCGTTTAAGTAGATGCCAGATCCCGATGGAAAATAAAACCTCATTCATAGTTCGTTTAAACGCGTATTTCAGCGAAAGCGATTGTTCGTGCCCATTCTCTATACAAAACTGTGAATGTAAATGGTGCATAAGCATCTTTTAAAAAGGTAAAGTCACGGAATAGAACATTCAGAAACGCGGTTTCTTCTTATAGTCTTTTCAATGTTTTGTACACATATTTATTTTTAAATACCAGTAAATAAAAAAAATGCTGCGCTTCTGTTTTATCAAATAGATAATTATGTTTTGGTTTGTTAAATACATTTTTTCAAACGATATTACTAATTTCATTTTTTATCTCCTACAAATTTTTTATTTATATGGTATAAGTTCAGAATGCACCCGGAAAAAAAAACATTCTTTTATTTACATTATTTTTGTGTCTGGATAAATAAACTTCAGGAAATTATTAATAAAACGAATGGTTTTAATACCAACGAAGCTCAAAACTTTAGTGCGGCAGCCGTAACTACAGTAAAATATGCTTTTAAAAGGAACTTATTTGACTCACCTGTTTTGCCTGTAAGTAGTTGTCTATAGAGTTTGTCCCGCTTGGCTAACAAAGTCATTTCCTCGCTTCTGTGAGATGAAAAGTTTTGTGTTTCGCACGAATGCAATATTATTTGCGTCTCGTGCTTCTGAATACCTCGCTACGCTCAGGTTTCTTTTTTTGAACCACTCGCTACGCTCGTGGCTCAATTTTAGAAACCTTCGCTAGCTCGGTTTTCAATACAAGCACTCGCCGCAAACAATAATTTTGCATTCTTGCATAACAAATAACTATTTTAACTACAGAGACGAGCCCCCAGTAACATGAGGTCGTGTAATAATTTATGTGAAGTGCTCGTGCAAAGTCATACATAACGTTATGCAAGTAAAATTTTCGGAAGCACTGTAAATCTTATACAAGGTGTTACAAAAGTACCTAATTCTTTTTACAGGGTGTAACCTACTGGTCAACAGGATATCAAATCTCTAAAAATAAGCTGAAAAAAATTATTTTTATTTTATTACCTCAAAATTGAAAAATTTTCATATCTTTTTTTTTTATAATAGCTCAAATTTAAAAATATGTTTGTGCGTGTAGGTGCATTTACATAGCTTTGAGTTGTTAAAACATTGTGAAAGTCAATGAAAACTATATTTAAAACATACTTTTCTCCCGCCACATCGTTCACATTTTATTTATTTAAAAATTAACGGAACGTCATAGAGCAATAAAAAAAATTAGTTTGTGATCCCTATCACCGGGTGCTATTACCATGTAAAAAGAGTTAGGTACTTTTGTAACACCTTGTATAGATTTTTCAGTTTCACTTGCTTTTGTTGACGTGGCAGTGACGCGCGATGACGCGAGCTTTCACTTCCTGACGAAGTCGAAACTAGTCGGCTATCCCGATGTTACTAAAAATAAATAAAACCTTCAAGTAAATATACTTAAAACTTAAATTTGTGTACCATATTTTTCTGCGTTTTTCTTATTTTGTGCCTTTTTTATTGCACAAACAGAAAAAACTAAACTAAAAACACACAGTAGTGAATTACTATTATTTTTCATGTTCAATATTAGGCGCAGGGTCCCTAAAAAAGCATTTAATAAGCAACTCGTTTTCCGCGCGTTACATAAAACGCTGTGTCGCCGGTCTTAATAAGCAGAAGAGACGAAAATTGTGGTACTTAGGGGAAAAGTACGGCCAGCTATACGATGGACCATTAGGGCCGCATTCTGGGCTCATTCTGGCCCCATTTTGCGCGGCAAAAGGTCCTTTACAGCTGTTTAGTTTTATAGTGTGGGTGGAACTTTGGCCCATCAAGTTTTTAAGGCTACTTAATGTGTTTATTAAAAGGAAAAAAAAGGTTCTGGGGCTTCGTTGCGTCATTCATTATTAAGAATGAGACGATTCGTGGAATGAGAGGATGTTAATTGAATAGGTAAGTACAAACTTATTTGACTCGAGGCCAAAATCTGGGAAAACCGTTTTTAAAATATTTTCCCCATTAAACTTTGACTGTTTATGGGGCGTCACTTATTAGGTTTTTATAAAATTTATTTGAGACTCACTTTTGCCTGCCACTTGGCTATAAAAAAAGCCGATATGTTTCCCCGTTAACAAAGACAGTATTTGGCAGTATCACTTTACTTATGGCTTTTCTAAAATCAAAATCCGTGCCGCCATTTTAGTCAAAAATTAGCTTTTTCTTCTTCAACCTACACAATGCTGAGTGTAGGTATCTTCCATAACACTCAATTATTTAAGCTCTTGGGCTTTTCTCATCCAGTCATTCCCTGCCACTTTAACCAGGTCGTCGGTCCATTTCATCGGTTGCCTGTTTAATATTCTGCGTCAATACAGATAATGTGTACCTATTTCTTCACACCCTTTTATAAAAAAAACAATGTGCGTGACAAAAATTAATATGGCAATAACCTGAACAATAACAATATCTTATACCATATTATCTTCTTAATAATAAAACGCTTATCTACTACTAGCTTTTGCCCGCGACTTCGTCCACGCTGACTAAGATTAACAGTTGCAGCTCTATTTTTCCCCCGCCATCAGCCAGGCAATAACCTGAACAATAACAATATCTTATACCATATTATCTTCTTAATAATAAAACGCTTATCTACTATACTATCGTTGCATGGCAATGTTTAATGAGCACCGACCGAAAGATGATGAAAAATAAAACGGTATGTCTAAGTCCATGAATAATCTATACTTAAAAAATTCAAAGTCCTGACTGACAGACTGACTGATAATATTTCAACGCACAGCCTAAACCGCTGGTCTTAGAGACATGAAATTTTCAGGGTGTGTTCTTTATAAAGAGTAGATATCCACTAAGAAAGGAATTTTTGAAATTCCACCCCTAAGAGGGTGAAAGGGGATGCCAAAGTTTGTATTGGGAAATATTTATTTTTGTTCAACTGATTTGAAACTTAGTTAAAATAATCTATAGCAAAATCAATTGAACAAATATAAATTTTTTTTTTCGAAATTTCACCCCTAAATGGGTGAAAGGGGGTGCCAAAGTTTTTGCGGGGGTTTTTTTTATTACCCGACTGTCCAAAGGAAGGTTATGTTTTTCATCGTCATGTATGTATGTATCTATGTATATATGTATGTATCTATGTATGTCCGTTCCTATGTTCCCACCTACAGCCTAAACGCCTGCACTGATTTTAATGAACGAGGTGTCGTTGGATTGGTCTTGTCGCTGCGAGTGTCATAGGATATATTTGAGGTCGCAAAAAAAGCAATATGGCGCCCGAGGAATTCGGTCTCCGGCCTCATTAAACAGAGCTCGGCCTACGGCCTCGCGAAAATTTTACGACTCGGCCTTCGGCCTCGCGTGTCCAAGTGTCTGGTTGGAGCGTTTGGCCCGTTCCGAGCTTCGCTCTCCACGGGTCTCAGCTTGCAGCCTCGCGCGTTGGGGTGTCTGATTGGGGTCTTGACGTGCCGCTCCGAGCTTCGCTTTACGAAGAATTCATCCTCCGGCCTCATTCAACGGAGATCGGCCTACGGCCTCGCAAAAATTTTTTTGCTTGGCCTTAGGCCTCGCGTAATCAGGTGTCTGATTTAGGCGTTTGGCCTGTTCTGAGCTTCGCTCTCCACAGGTCCCAGCTTTCAGCCTCGAGGGTTGGGGTGTCTAATTGGGGTCTTGACGTGCCGCTCCGAGCTTCGCTCTACGAGGAATTCATTCTCCGGCCTCATTAAGCGGAGCTCGGCCTACGGCCTCGCAATTCAGATGTCTGGTTGGCGCTCTCAGCCTCCAGGATAAGGTCGTACACGCCGTGGTTCGTCCTCAACTCGGCCAACAGATGGCGCTTCACAGTCCTACATCGCGGATGGTTTGGACTTTCGACTTATGTATCTTAGTAGACTTTGTATGAAAATCTTCCTATTACATTGCGCAATTTGTAACGCTGGTCCCCGAGACTCATGTAAACCCCTTTTAAAAAAATTAAGGGCCCTATCGTTACCAAGTCTCTACATCTTTGAAATGGCATGTTTTGCTCACAACCACCAAAATCTATTTACTAAATTCCACGATTTATACAATTTTAATTCTAGAAACCCAAACAAACTTATAGCTCCAAAATCTAATACAGTATATTTCGACAGAAGTTGCTACCTGATGTTAATTAAAATATACAACCTATTGCCAAAAACACTAAAAAGTCTACGATTGTCGCTCTTTAAAAAATACCTGCACAAATGGCTAATAGAAAAGTGTTTCTACAAAGTAGAAGAATTCTTGAACCTGAAAAAATCTGACATTATCATCCCATGACATCGGAATTGTATCGTTCGTTTGCCTCTATAGTATGATTTTTTGTATTTATAGTAAGATTGACTCTATATTCGTGTAAATCTATACTTATAAAATAAAACTCTAGCGAAGTCAATTCTGTACATTGAATATTTTTAGAAAAAAAGTATCAGGGGTTACTAAGTAAACTATACTGAATACAAAAATGCAAAAAAATCGGTCTATGTCTGTCTGTCTGTCTGTCTGTCTGTCTGTCTGTCTGTCTGTCTGTCTGTCTGTGTGTTACCTCATCACGCGAATACCGCTGAATAGTTTTCAGTCAAATTTAGGACCGTGATAAGTCCTGGTTCTGGGAACAATCTAGGCTATCCGATGTTCAGAATACATTGCGGGTTGCAATTTTAACTTCGTTTTTTGTAAGAAATATTCATAATTTTGACATATCTTCTTGAGAAGATATGTTAATAACGTGATACAGAAGACATTTCCGAAAAAAAAATTGCATTTCCGGAAAAAAAAATCCGACTTGGAACCTCATTATCTCGGAAACCGTTGATTTCCTAGGCATAGTTCCTTGGGCAAAAATGATCGTTATGATGAGGACTATACAGGGTGTTAAAAGACCGCCAACAGACCCGAAAGCCACTAGACACCAAAACAAAGTACTTTTTCGATAAATTATTGTTGGGAAATTATTTTGGTTTTTTAGGTTATAATTTTGAAAAATATTCTTTCACGCAATGGACGTGTAACGCACAGAAGTCATATTGCGCAAGCGTAGGTATCAGATTATGTTACTTAAGCTTGAAGTGCCGATGTTTAGAATACATTGCGGGTTGCAACTTTAACGTCGTTTTTTGTAAGAAATATTCATAATTTTGGTATGGCTTCTTGAAAAGGTATGTTAAGAATGCCCTGAAGCTCTGCCGGAGAGAAGATGGCCGGTGGACAAGGGCAGTGACAGAGTGGCGGCCGAGAACTGGACGACGATCAGTCGGAAGACCAGCAGCCCGATGGTCGGACGACATCGACATTGTCATAGCGGCGGAGGGTCCATGGATGCGGATGGCTAGGGACCGTGAGAGGTGGCGCGAGGGGAAAAAGGCCTATACCCAACATTTGGCAGAGGTGGGCTGATGATGATGATGATGATGATGATGAAGCTCTGCAGCCCTCTCGCTCGCACTTTTGAACATTTTAATTTATTGTAAGAGAATGATTCAACTTTGGACGATAAAATATAGTTGCAGACATAGATAATAAACATAGAGACATGTAGACATACTTTAAATTTCACATTTATAGTTTAAAAAATAAATTACTGAACTACTACTTTTAACCGAAGTTCAGTGATATTTTTTTTTATTAGTAGGAATATGAAATCAAAAGTGTGTTCACATGTCGATAGCTTTATTATCTATGTCTGCAACTATATTTTATCGTCCAAAGTTTAATCATTCTCTTACAATCAATTAAAACGTTGAAAAGTGCGAGCCAGAGGGCTGCAGAGCTTCAGGGGATTCTTAAGAACTAGATACTCAATACATTTCTGCAAAAAAAAAGTTTTGAAAAATCCGACTTTGAACCTCATTATCTCGGAAACCGTTGATTTCCCAGGCATAGTTCCTTGGGCAAAAATGTTCCTTATGATGAGGAAAATACGTGGTTTCCCGCTTTGTTGGCGGTCTTTTAACACCCTGTATGTGGTCTCCCACTTTGTTGGCGGTCTTTTAACACCGCTCGGTATTCAATACAAGCACTCGCCGCAAACAATAATTTTGCATTCTTGCATAACAAATAAGTATTGTTTACCGTTGAGCTGGATAGACAGAGTTATTAGCCGTATGCTTTGCTTGCTGGCTTAGCATGAGAATGAGTAAGACCTTATCTATGGGCTTATAACTTTATCTAACCCACTCTACGTCGAGGGAGATACATATTATAAACCCTTTTACTTCCTAATCAATTCTTATGCTAAGCTTCCTGGTATCTTATCACGGGCGATACCTTAATGTAAACAATACATATTTATTATTAAATTTATAAATGTATTGTTTAGATTAGGGTTTTTATTCTATTTTATTCTATTGCTTTCTTTTTAGCCCTGCTACCGCAAGATAAGAAATAATAACTATTAAAATACCCCCGACATTTTAGCTTCGAATAAGCATATTTAATAAATTGCTGAACCAATTTTGACAAAACATAACTAAAAACATTCGCTAGAAAACCTGCTTTCAAATAAAAAAAACAAAACCTAAAGCTTCCAAATCGTTCACCCATTTAAGAGCTACGGTGCCACAGACAGACACACCCTCATAAACACTTATACAGACACACTAACAAAGCTGTCAAACTTATAACACCCCTCTTTTTTGGTCGGGGGTTAAAAAAAACCTTTCTTTTGAGTTTTCCTCCACAGTTGAATTTAAATTAAATGTCAAATGTGTAAAAACGCATACGAAGTCGCGGGCACAACTAGTTGTAAAATAAATTGTATCAAACATTCCGTTGAATCTAATATTCCTGTTGACTTAAAAATTATTGACATCTTTAAAAATTATTGACATTATTATTAATTTTATTGTTTTGCATTATGTAATCATAAGATTTGCATGCCTTAAATAGGTTGAATGTGCTGAACTCTTAAATATCAACTATTTTAACATCTGAAATGTACCTACCACGTTCAAAGCAAATAAATATCTTGAATCTTGAATCTTGTACGGAATCCTCTCAATGCGAGTTAAACTTGCACTTGTCCGTTTTTCTCCTTTCTGGAGCGCTTATGTCTGTTTCTATTTATAAAAAAAAGAATGTTTGGTACTGTAGTCCACGCGAGCGAGGCCGCGGGCAGAAGCTAGTAAATTATAAATATCTACGATGGAATCGATCCGGGGAAGGTCTCGGCCGATCGATGCCCACCATCTCCTATTTGTTGATCGAAGCCGCCAATACCTTCTGAAACTTTATAATAGTCGGTCCTTAGGGTGCATGTACATACAACATAATCGAGAGACTAAATCTGCAAGACTGTGCTGGCACGTTCGCGTAGAAAAAATTTTAGAGGATCCAGCATTAAGAAAAGCATAAGAAGGGCAACCTCGTCAACCTGGGGATTAAGTCTGTAACGCAATGGCGTATCGATGGCGTCCCAGTAGAAGGACAAAACCGGGGTTTTCTCGTTTTCCTCCTGCAATCAGCGAATTAATCATCTAGAATGGGAATCAGAATATTATTTGCTGTGCTACCAAACATTATTTTGGCGCAGGACAGAGAGAGATGGCGTCTTTTGGTTACGCAGGCCAAGATCCACTTTGGGTCGCTGAGCCAGCGTAGTAGGGTGCATGTAACTTTAGACTTATCACAACATCACAAGAGATAAAAATAAACTTAAAACACTGCGCTTGAATTATTTACCTACACTGAATTTAGGTAACTTAAATCGTTTACATCATAGTTCTTGATTCAGCTTCAAACAGAATGACCACACGTTGACTGCAAGTCTACAACCTAAAAGCGTAAAAGGTAGTTGCGGTATTGTTTTATTTTGGACCACCAGGGTAAATAAAAATGCTCAACGAATTTTGTGCACGCCGCTTTACGCGTTTAGTGTAATCAAGGTCAGATAAAATAAACAGAAGGTATGTATGTACACGTCAAATATTGGATGCGCTGTTATACACACGAGGCCGCCTGTACGCTTATAAATCAATGTTGGATAAATGATGAATTTTTCATTATCAAAGCCTCTACCGAGCTCTTCCGGGCTTTCCGTTTATTTCGAGAGACAAAATCCTACGACGCACACTTTACTCAATTTTAATAGTTGCACATAACCTCCTGAGTCTTTTTGTACTAAATTTAGAACATCGAGAAGAAAAAAAAAATTGGTCGAACTGTGTGATCACATCATAGTTTTTTTGTATGAAAAGGAACGTACCCAAGTTAAGTGAGTGAAAAAAAAGGTGTCAGGTAATACGTCACTTCTGTCAAACCAAAAATGGCGTCACAACAACGACGACACGATGCTCCGGCGCAGCGAGGTAAGTTAATCCGTTGTAATCATTGTTTATTATACGACATTTCAAGTTTTTATGTTTGTAATACAATAATTGATATAGGGACAGTAATTACCGACAATAATTTCATTGCTCGAAATCAATAACCTAACATTATTTGCATGATTTATTTGTTGTCCTTAATTTAGTACAATAGATCCCCGTACAGTAACATTTGCTTTTTTGATGTGCTTATTTTAGGTCGTGCGTTTCTAACTATGATATATTTATTTTTTCAGTTTTGAATGAAGATGCAATTTTTCATGAGTTAAATGACAGTGAGGGTGATTTCAGTGGATCTGACGATGATGAGCCATACGTGCCGCCCCAACAACGCGACAACTCAGATACAGATCGGCCCAATACTTCTGATTCAGAGGAATCATTCTTGGCATCTGATGGGAACCATGATTTACCATCATCATCACCACCGCATTCTTTATCAGCAGCATCAGGGTCACCCTCACGATCGTCACCAGTACTGTCGTCATCTTCGGTGATTCGTGGAAGAACCAGGCAACGTGGACAACCTACTCGCAGAGCCACAAGGAGCAGGGGACGGTCAGCAAGAGTGCGCGGTAGAGGAAGAGGTGCTGCACCGGACAATCGCACACTTCCTACGAGTAACACTTGGACGGGAACATTTATTCCAGTCATGCATAACCTTCACTCACCTAGCTATGTGCAGAGAGGCTTCAGTAGTTTTGAAATGTTTGATTATTTTGAAGACTACATAGATGACGGTATTTTGGAAAAAATGGTTACAGCAACAAATCAGACGGAAACAATGAAGAGTCATAAAAACCTTGGACTTACAATTAAGGAGTTAAAGACATTCATCGGCATTAATCTGATTATGGCTAGCATTGGTTACCCAAAAATCAAAATGTTTTGGGGAAAAGCATGGCGACTTTCGATAGTAGCAGGTAACATGACTCGGAAAAGATTTTTTTGTCTGAGTACCCGGCTAAAAGTCGTTTTTAACAATGATATACCAGAAAGTCTGCGTGCCACTGATAAAATTTGGAAAGTTCGTCCTTTATTTGATCGTGTCTGTAGAGGGTGCCAAGCTCAGTATAAATCAGAACATCTCTCACTAGACGAGATGATAATACCATTTTCAGGTCAATGTAGTATCAGACAGTACTGCCCGAATAAACCAAATCCCGTGGGACTAAAAGTGTTCGTTTTGGCGAATCCAAATGGCCAAATCTGCGATATGAAAGTTTACGAAGGGAGCACAACCTTTCCACAGGATGATGGTTTCAATTTAGGAGAATCAGCCGTTTTGTGCTTGACTAGCAAAGAAGCAACAGAGATGCCGAAAAGAAGGCTGTGACAAAAAAACGACAACAAAGTGCCACTCCTGCAAGGTTTTTTTATGTTTAAATAGTTCTAGAAATTTTATGCTCAATTTCATGGGCACAATGCTGACTCAGAGTCAGAATAATTTATTTTATGATCTCTAATATGACTGCGAGACTGACTTAAATTAAGAATTAGTGTTTGAATAAGAATAGTATTTGATTATTTCATTAAGAAAAGTTGTTTTTTTTTCAGATTCTAATTACATTTTGTAAGTTTTTCGTTTGTTTTCGTATAAATAGCCAAAGTTGCAATTTTGTTTTTGTTAATTTCATAAAGATTATGTAAAAAATAAGAAATAAAAACAGATAATTTCAATAAATATGTGATTATGAATTGATTATTTTATTTTTCTTCGAGAACAAACATCCTAAATTAAGTACATTAAAAAGATAAATCATTTGTACTACAAAACACATGTCCTATATTTAGGACATCGAGAAAAACCAGTTTTTCACAGGCAATATTTTTTTAACTATTTTTTGTGACTCTTGTATGATTCAAATATCCAATACCCAAAATTTCAAGAAAATACATCACAAAAAGATACTTTGGGACTCAGGAGGTTAAACACAAAAAAAAAATACAACGACTCTATGAATACCTATTGCATTGTTACAGATTGTATCTTGACCCCATTCGATTTAAACAGTAAACATTTTGGAGGTGTCACAAAAGGTCTTAGCTCTTTTTACAGCGGTGATAGGAATTACTATCATCCCAAATATTTGATTTACTCTATAACGTTCCGTTGATTGTCAAATTAATAAAATGTAAGTGGGAGTGCGGTGGACATACGGCATCTTAAATGTATACAATGTAGGTAGCATTGTGTTACAGGCATCGTTGTGTCGGTGGAGGGTCCATGGATGCGGATGGCGAGGGACCGTAAGAGGCGGTGTGAGGGGGAAAAGGACTGTACCCAGCAGTGGGCAGAGGTAGGCGGATGATCATGGTGATGATGATCCACAAAATACTTTTGGCTCTGCTTTTAATTCAGTGTAGCAAACATTTTGTCCGGGACACCTCTATCCTAATAATAAGTGTTGTTTGTCGTTTGGCTGATAAGACACACAGTTGATATAGTTTCTTATAAGTTAAAATAATAATCTCAATGTACCTGTTGAGATTCCGTTACAGAGGTCGTGTCATGACGAGGTTGTTGAACTAGGTAATTAATACACGGCGCTTACTTTGGAACCTCTAACAAATGTCAAAAGTAACAATAAGATTTTGCCTGTACAATTGTACTTGTCCCACTAGCTGGGTAAAGGCCTTCTCTCAGAGAGAGTTCGAGCTTAATCACCATTCAATTCATGCTCAATGCGGGTTGGTGATTTTTGCGTTAAGGGTATAATGCCTCATACGCTCAGATTGCCTCACGATGTTTTTCCATCACAAATATCAAATGCTCCAAAAATTTGGTGCATCTCCATGAAACAGCTGATAATTATTTAAAAATTCAGTGTATGCTTAAGACGACGTACGTCTCACAACTAGCGCTCTTTTTTTTCTAAAAAATTTCTTCTTGTTCTAGGATCTGGAATCCAAACCTTAGGTCCTAAAAATAGTTAAGCCTCGCGTTGAGAAATCGCAGGAGCGTTTTTTGCTAAAAACGCATCCAAAAAAAAGATATGATTTTTTTTCCATTGGCGGCGCTAGTTGTGAGACGTACGTCGTCTTAAAGTGATTTGAAACAAAAACCGCACAAGTACGAGTAGGCCTCGCGCACCCTGGGTTCCGTACCACCATTCTAGGCATTTATTTGGAAGAAAAATAAAAACGAGGTAGGCCGCGAAGGAAAACATCGTGAGGAAACCTGAGCGTCTGAAGCATAATACCACCATAATACCTCAACGCGACAGTCGCTATTTCCAATGATACAACTTTAAATAATTGTTCTTCTTTTTAAGGTTCAACGAAAGTGGTGGCGGAAAAGTGGAAAATTTAAGTTTTTTAATTTTTTTTAGTTTGATTGAGATAATAAAATATTATTTTCGTTATTCTAACCAACAGGACAACAATTTATGAGCTGAGTTGTTTTTCTGGTCAACAAACCAGTGGTACTGGCCAAAAAACTAGAAGTTCGAGAAAATCTCAAAATCAGCTAAATTATTGTTTCTTGAATGAAAACAATACCATTTTACTGTCGTGAAACAAAAATCGTTGAACAATAATAGTATTAGATTCTACAAAAAAAAAAACAAAAAAAAAAACTGAAAATTGTGCATTTCACGCCACGCTACTTTCACTGACCCTCAAAGTTCATCTTCTTCATTGAAGGTTGGCAGTAGGTACACGCGACAGCACTTCGACCCTTACACGCTAGCACTCTACTCGGTTACGGTACGGGCGACTTTACAACAAAAGTGTACAGTCTCACGTTGTCGTGTGTACGGTCAGCCACAGTCACAGATACCCCATGGCAGCTCTTACCGCGCGCGGCATAAGGGCGCCAATCGAACAAAAAGGGGTATCGTAGCGTGTGGCCGACACTACCTAAGGTCCTTGCATTGTCCTATCACACGTATCTATCTAACTTTTATAATGCTTTTTATGTAGTTTCATAAAGATAAACATATAAATAACTTTTTCTCTGTACGCAGAGCTGATTTACTCGTAAATACCAAAGTCAACAGTCTAGTATTTTCATCAGACGTCACGCGTGCTAATATTTGTCGTGACTCGTGTATACAGCACCACAGATACACTAAAGATAGAAGAACTAAGGGTGGTATTAATAGATCGAACTTAAGTAAGTAAACTCAGAAAAGTCAAATGCTAATGTCAAGCCTTGGCTAATGTCAAACTTGAGTAGCTAGCTGTCAGCATATTAATAGACACTATATATCTTGAGATTGACATTGACACTAGCCAAGGCTTGACATTAGCATTTGACTTTTCTGAGATCACCTACTTGGGTTCGATCTTGAGTCGACGACTTATTAATGCCACCCAGAGCCTTAGCCCAGCTAGAGGGACATGTAAGTAAGACCTACATTCGAGCAGGCTACATCTTACTTTTCGTCCTTTCTTGTTAGAGCTGTTTTGTAAACTGGAGTGTGAGGTACCTCTTTTAGATATTATTCAAAAGGTTTTGTTTTTGTTAGTCATTAAGTCCTATCAGCTAAGGGATAGCGATGCGTCGCAAAGATAACGTAAATAGTTTTAAGTCGAGTTAAGCCTAGATACGTTGATCTATGATAACTGTGTACTACAATACGCTCTTCAAAATGAATGTTAATGTTTAAAAAATGAAGATTTAAAAGCATATTTGGACCCAGGAAAACTTTTCAGGTAAACAGCGATCAAGGCAACATTTTCACATAGCAATCTGCCCAATTCAAATACACGCAGACCCAGCTGACATCAATTGCATAAAAAAATGTTGCCTATCCTATCCACTCCATATTATCATCATCATCAGCCAGTTAGCACCCACTGCTGAGTAAAGGCCTCTTCATGCTCATGCCACCTCCCACGATCCTGCGCCAGGCGCAACCACTGTTTTCCGGCTACTTTGGCTTTGTCGTCGGACCATCTGGTTAGTGGTCTGCCAACAGATCTCTTCCCCTCTCGGGGGATCCACTTTACATAAATTTTAATATTTATTTATTTATTTATTCGTATGGCCACAAAATTATAATACTTACAACAAAATAAAACACATTAAACCTTTTTCTATGCCCCCCACAAACACCTACCTACTACACAAATCGCATCGCATTTTTTAAACGATCCAAAATACGAATAATAAATAACCGAGGGAGAAAGTGAAGAATCACTGCAACATCCAACGACCACCGCGCCCACCCCAAGTCTGTTATTCAAGTAATTTCAGAAACCTCGACCGAATACAACGTGTTACAAAAGGTCCTTAAATCTTTTTTACAGGGTAATAGCACCCAGTAATAGGGACCACATCCAAATTTTTTTTGCTCTATGACGTTTCATTGAGATTTAAATAAATAAAATGTAAGCGCCGTGTGACTGGAAGAATAGTATTTTTTAATAATTATGGTTTTCATTGAGTTTGTTTTATGAACTCAAAACTATGAGTATGAAAATGCACCTACGCATACAATAATGTGTTTGAACTTTGAACTTTGTTTGAACTAAACCCAAAAACAAAAAACTTTTGAACATTTTAAAATTTTGAGGTTATAAAATAAAAATGTTTTTGTCTTAATTATTTTAACTCTGCAATATTTTACGACTTGAACTTTCATAAACACTGCATAATATTTGGTTTTAACTTCAATAGTCTTTGTCTAGCAACGTCTACGCGCCCGCAGTGAGAGACTGATAGCAACGGCGCAAGCTTCGTTTCTTATCCATAACTGAAACTTACAGACGAGGTCGCAAATAGTCTGCTATTCAGACGTTAATAAAATAAAATGAAACCGTAAAACCATTTTGCCATAACCTTTTTACGAATCAATCGATGCACGATGAACTTAGGGTGGCATTAATAGTTGTCAGCTCAAGCTCGAGCTCAAGTAGGTGATCTCAGAAAATAAAAATGCTAATGTCAAGCCTTGGCTAATGTCGAGCTTGAGTAGCTGTCAGCATAATAATAGACAGACGCCCGATTTCTGAATTGAGAAATTCACTAAGCAAATACGTAAGTCTCTGCCTGTCTCTGCAAACTTCTCACAAAAGAGCGTGATAAAACGATACTTATGTATTTACTTAGTAAAATTTTCAATTCAGAAACCGGGCCAGACACTTGCTAGAGCTTGATATTGCTATTAGCCAAGGTCTCAAGTCGGTGATTTTTTTTTTTCTGAGTTCACCTACTTGAGCTCGAGCTTGAGATGACGACTAATAATGCCACCCATAAATCTCCACCGTACGATTACTCGGAATTTCGAATAACTTCTCCGAATAACAGCCCATCGCCCTAATTGCGTGCGAAAAAGTAAAAAGTCCGGCGAGAAAAGTCCCGCGGGTCCATCCCCTAATATAATTGGCGCCAGTCCAACTTGTAATTGATGGTAATAAAAATGTATGGCTCCTACGTCACAGGCTGACACCGGGTGAGGTCACACGCACGACGAATTTCGAGACGTTCACAGGGTGTTAATAAGTACAGAAAGGTTCAGTCCTACTTAAGAGGAAACGCGCGTAGCCGCTGCTCCATACAAAAAGGGAGACCTGTTTCCTCCCTGGATAATTATTATTGAAAAAATATGTTTATGACATTAAATTTATATGTACCTCTGCCACGTCCATATGTTTTCCTTTTTTTTATTATTTTAATTATTAAAATAAATTTTATTAAAATAATTTAAAAAAAAAAAAAAGAAAACATAGGGACATCGCAGACGTACATATAAATTGAATGGCATAAACATATTTTCGAACAGAGGATTGGCTAACGCGCTAACACCGGTACAAACGGAGAATGTTCTCGACCCCTCTAAGGTAGTCGCGACCCACCTGTTGAAAAATACTGCTCTAAATAAATAAGCACCGAAAATATTCACATTATTAAATGTAAAAAAATATAGTTCAAATTGTAATAAGAGCAATTTTCTCGCAGATAAACTTGTTTTGATGGTTGACGCGTCAGTGTTTTTTTTTGACAATAGGCGCAGTAACATTGCAACATTCTCACAAGAAGGTACAAAAGAGGGAAGGCCGCAAAAGAAAATTGTAAACAAACGGGACAGTCAAAACAAAGCTACTCTTTCCTCCCTTGGTTTCTATTTTCTAGTGTCTCGAACACGCTACATTAGCCTAGTTTTGGCTCTGAAGGGAGCTTTGGGCTGTGTCTATAAATAGACTTACTGCGGCTGATATTACGTGGAATTGTCGGTGAGATCTGTCCGAGATGACGGCGAGGCCTCGACAGTTTCGGAGTTGGTAATCAGCTGATCGTAAGATAGGACCAATCTTCTAATCTTGGGTAGTTTAGGGTAGCAATATCTGACGAGGAAACTAAAAGATTCAATAGAAAAATCGGTAAAATTAAATGATTCCATCAACAATAGGTACATTCTAAAACAAACATCGCAATACATCTACCTACTACACTTGCAAACACTTCAGGTTTCTACGAATAGTTAAGAATTTTGAATCAATGAAACATTTAAAAAGTACTTTCTGTGAGTACCGGCTTGTGGCGTCACAAGTCACAACCAAGTGTTTTCAAACAAAATATCGATTATAAAATAACCTGTCAACATCCGTATATCTGAATTTAGCTGAATAATTAATATAGTTTTTATTCGCTTGCCTTTAAAAAATTTGACAAGAATTGACTCTACGGCTGCCGTGATGTGCAGCTGTAGAGACGAAACGATACCACTATATGCTCTTTGCCACTAGTAAGTATTTAATTTACTTCGTGAAAGTTTCAGTTCAGGAACTATTGTAATTTGAATACTCAATTAAGCCTGTCAAAAACTTACTGCCGATTTCTGAATTGAGAAATTCAAATAGGTACGTATTGTATCATTCTGTCTCTGCAGATTTCTCACAATAGATTGACAGAAGGATACTTAAGTATTTGCTTGGTAGAATTCTCAATAGTCAGAAACCGGGCCATAGTTTCCAGCCACCCAAAAATATGACCCTAACTTATGAATAACTAAGCCAACACTTACACGCTAACAATGCTGCTAATGAGCGGATAAACCAAGAGCAACGTTGTTCAGCCTCTGTGTAATTAGCATCACAGAGACAAGGAGCGATGCAAGGATTTGTGCCCAACTACTCTGTGTACAGCCAAGTTGGGAGAAACTCCGCAGCGAGTTGGGAAATTTCAAAATTAATTAAAACATTTCGCGAGCTCCGTTGGGGTCGCTCGCGTCACTGGATTTAAATTCGGAACGGCGGCGCAGCGGGGCGTGCATCAACTCTCTATCGTATCATCGTGTATCAATAGCAGCGATTACATCGTTTAAGGGGAGGGTACACCGTCCACTAGCGCCGTTAATGAAAAAAAAAACATATCTTCTTTTTGGAGGAGTTTTTTTCTAAAAACGGGCCGTCAAATTAGAATCCCTAGGCTAAGAAAAAAACGGCTTGTTTTGACTTGTGCAAATATTCTTAGGTTCTAGAATCTAGACCGTAGAGTATTTGACGGCTCGTTTTTAGCAAAAATTGCATCGAAAAAGAAGATACGTTTTTTTTTTCATTGGCGGCGCTAGTGTGTCTTTGCCAACGTTAAAAAGTGCCGCAACTATCAGATGCCAGCTTTCTTTGGGGCCTGAGTCTGTAAATGGTGCCTCGATCGGCTCCCAGTTATGGGTAGGCTTCTACTTTGGGTCACATTTCAGATTCTGCGAAGACGCACAAACATTAAAAACTAATGCTAGCGGAATAAGGACGGATACAAAGGGGTATGTAAGAACCTGTCTGTCTCGTTAAGAACTACCTTTAATTAACTTGATATTGTAAGTCTCTTTCAATAACTATACCTTTATTTAATGAAGTGCATATAATGTGCGTGCCTGAATTACCATTGCAGATGAGGTGAAAGAGCTGTGTCAAGATCAAGGCAGCGTGTAAACTGGGGCAGTGGTTACATAACGTACGTGCATAAACGAGCAACCAGCCTATTTGTGTACCATCTACTGGCCTCATTTCAGAAAGATACAGAATTATGAATCCACCGCGGTTTTGCGATAAGACAGCCCATCTGCTTGTGCTCTAATGTTGAGAAAATCCTTGTAAATATTTACTTGGTGTACAATTAAAGGGATCTCTAATCTTCTTCATCTTGCCGAGCGAACTATTACTATGATATACCTTATACTTTATTGCACACATGAAAACATACAACATACATACATATAAAATGAAGTGGTGGTGTAGACGGCGAACTTATTTCAACAGAAATCTCTTCCAGTCAACCCATGGTGTGGTGTTATAGGTAACCGTAATGGCATATGATAGCAGGAGGGGAATAATGCACAATAAATAAAATACATACGATGGTAGGTCTATCTGGTAGCTCCCAAACGGGTGATCCGATTTTGATTAGTTTTATTTTTCACACGATCAAGAGTGTTTTTAGCTAGATATATTAAAATCGGTTTAGGCGTTTATGAGATATCCCAATTTAAAACTACACTCGGGGGTTTAAAAATTACATATATATTTTTTTCATTGTTAGGTTTTAATGTAACAGTAACTAATAACTAAACTTGCTAAAGCTACTCTGTAGCTCTTATTACGGGCCAATCATAGATTGCGACAAGACAAATGACCGTTACTGCCAAGAATGAAACGATCGCCAACGCCATTTTAGTCTCAAAATGGGGTTATTGTATTGCGTGGGCGTGATTATTATCCTGTTCCTATAGGGTGAAACTAATTGTCCTTAGCGTAAGTGCCCACTCCATCGCGACAGCAACTTTCCAGCCGTTCACAACAATGAGTAATGAATGTTGACAGTCTTCGCGATCCGTCAATCCGGAACAAATACTATTATTTTTGTTGTCTCTTTGGTTGTACTTTTCTCGCGCCCTTCAGCAAAACATCGTAGTCGTTAGCATAGGATTCTTAGGGTGCCATTAATAGTCGTCAGCTCAAGCTCGTACTCAAGTAGGTGATCTCAGAAAACAAACTCACCGACTTGAGACCTTGGCTAATGTTAACGTCAAGCTCAAGCTAATGTCTATTCTGACAGCTACCGAAGCTCGAGCTTTTGTTCGGTGATTTTGTTTTCTGAGATCACCTACATGAGATCGAGCTTGAGCTGACGACTATTACCTACTGCCACCTTAAGTAGGGTTTAATTTTCTTTACTGAACATCAAATATTTTGACAGAGTGGGACAAACGTAAAAGAAATCTGAGTGTAAACACAAAAATGCTGAAAAATAACATAGAGTAATTAGATACACTTATTACATTAACCTTATTGAAAAAAAAAACTAACATAACATGTAATTTTCATGAGACGGGTATTATAAGTTTGACCGCTCTGTGTCTGTCTTTCTGTGTGTGTGTCTGTCTGTCTGTGGCACCTTAGCCATTTGGATGCAGTTTTCTTTAAAATTTGATAGTTGGTTTTCTAGCCAGTGTTCTTAGATATTATGTTTTATCAAAATCGGTTCAGCCGTTTATGAGAATGAATGAATGTCGGGGTATTTTTTATTTTTATTTATTGTTATCCTTCATCACACGGGTAAAGGAAAACGAAAACAAAGTTGCCAAAAAGCAGAATAACAACCGACGATGGAGTTGTTTACTCTCTTGAAGAAGAAATACAGCACCATCATCGTCAGCTTAGCCTCATTATTGGGGTCATATCTGCCATTCACTTCTATTGGGAACGATAAAACCCATAAAGTGTCATGCAATTCACACACCCTATCTAATGTTCAGTTTCGCCTGTTTTCTTGCGCGAGAATAGGAAAGATGACAAATCCGTTGCATTTAGGTACGGTCGGCCACAGTCTCAGATACGCCATGGCAGCTCTTACCGCGTGCGGCATAAGAGCGCCAATCGAAAAAAAAAGGGTATCCTTGCGTGTGGCCGACTGTACGTACATTTCAAAGGAAAGTTTGAAAGACCACTTGTTTTTTTGGTGAGGATTATTTTGATGTTTTTAGGTTTTCAGGCAGCACTTATTTTTCTGTAAATATTTTTTCAGTTAGCTTGTTTCAAGCCTTTTTGAACAAGCGAGCGAAACGAGCGAAGTTCTCCGAGTCTACTGGAACAATCCGGCGTTTGTATGTTTGAATGTATGTATGTTTTGTAATTAAATTAAATAAAAAAATATTTATTTCAAGAAGAAGTAGGTTTACAAGAAGTGTACATAATATTTAGGTTATAAGACTTTATGGCTACGTTGGAGTCTGAAAGAACTGTGTTACAGTCTCCAGCGCCGTCCCAGATTTGATTCAGATATGTTTATTTTTTTTTTGCAGTTTTATGTATTTATGACTTGTATGTTGGTATGTATGTATGTGTTAATGTTCGTTCGTCGATAACTTGAGTTTTGTTCGGATTGTCGTGTTTGGTAGCCGGCTAAATTAAATTAAAAGAATGTTTAAGTTCAATCATGAGCCTAGTCGGTCGAGGGGTTACCGAGATATACGGTCACGAGTTCACAGTTCAGGGCGAACTACTACAGGGTGCACTCTAAGTCGATAGCGGAACTTTAAGTAGGCTATCTACTGATCAATACAAACAACTTGTACTAGGTGGCGAAAAAAATTGAGTGAAAAAAATATCAGCTGTTCCATACAAAAGGCCGACTGAGTAGGTACTGCGCCAAATGTATGAAACAGCGGATATTTTTTTCGCTTAATTTTTTTCGCCACCTGGTAAAAGTTGTTTGTAGCCAGCCTACTTAAAGTTCCGCTATCGACTTAGAGTGCACCCTGTAGTAGTAAATATTCTTTTCTGATAGAGTCATGGGTAAAACCCTAAACAGCATAAAGCTAAAGGTCATTACCTCACTCGACGAATCTAACCAATTAGCACTTAGAACCGTAGATGTCTTCATCTTGAAATTATGCAACTGACTCGACGACATTGTTCAACATTAACGACAACACCGTTGTTACGTTGTTATGTTGATTCAATACAAATCCCCTCTCGATCATGTGACATTGAGGTTTTATGGACGTGGATAGTGCATCAAACCACAGAAGGACGATAGGCAAATTAAAAAAAAAGCTTCGTGGTTGTACGGTATGCACCCCTTATAATCCGCGCGCGATGAGAATGGGGTGGAACCTTGTCGAAGTCAATCGAAAATATACGAGTAGGTACATTACTTTATTTTGACAAGGTTGCTTCGACGCGAGTTTGCTTACCGCGCGCGTCTCAGTTCCTAAAGGTAGCATCCCATTCTCATCCCGCGCGGATTATACCACGATCTCGGAAGTGAATCAAATAAATAAATTATTCTTTACAAATTATTATTTTGCCGACACTTTTATTACGATTTACTTTTTGACCCCCGACTCAAAGAGAGGGGTGTTTTAAGTTTAACCGCTATTAATGTATGTCTGTCTGTGTGTGTGTGTGTCTGTGTGTCTGTCTGTGGCATCGTATAGCTCTTATACGGGTGAACCGATTTTATTGCGGTTTTTTTACATTTTAAATCAGGTTTTCTAGCGAGTTTTCTTA
This sequence comes from Zelleria hepariella, assembly GCA_949319315.1. Classification (NCBI taxonomy): domain Eukaryota; kingdom Metazoa; phylum Arthropoda; class Insecta; order Lepidoptera; family Yponomeutidae; genus Zelleria; species Zelleria hepariella. The sequence goes on along the minus strand of OX439378.1, from coordinate 5,519,537 downwards.
AATAATTATTATCTAAATATAAAACAAAGTCGTGTTAGTTACATAACTCGTGGACCGATTTTTATGATTTTTGATTTGTTGGATTTTTCTCCGCCCCGAATAGCGGAATAAACAAAGGAAAAACTCACGAGAAAAAAAAAGTCTGCGCGGACGAAGTCGCGGGCAAAAGCAAGTGTTTTTATCAAAATCGGTTCACCATTAATTGGACCACATGGGAAGTATACCCTCTCAAACAAAAAAAAAATATTTAACACGGTTCACGTAGAAAGAAGTTCTGAGGTACCTAATCAACATAAAAAAAAATGTTCGAATTGAGTACCTACCTTTTCCTTTTCTGAAGTCGGTTAAAAATGGCGTTAGAGCTGTTCTTCCGCCTGAATATACTATTTGATGGCCACAGTGCGTGGAGGAAACGGCACATTATACCTCCAAACAATAGTGGCTACTCCACTGTGTTATGTGCTCGACTCTAATTCACACAAATCGTGAGCGACCCATGTAGTGAGCTAGTATAGAAATAGACCAGTAGGATAATATTGAACGAGCGAGCGAAGCGAGAGTCTGTAGTGATTCGGCAAGCGAGACAATACAAGACAATTTCGATATCAAGACTCTCTTGAACACATCAAGACTTTTGCTTGGTCTCGATCTTGACAGGCGAGTGAAAATATTGTCTTGGTCTTGTTTTTATGACATCATGGTTTCGAGATTCTCGATTGTGTCATGTCATCCATATCAATCAAAAACGGCCGACCAAAAAGATTTATACAGGGTGTTAAAAGACCGCCAACAGACCCGAAAGGTACGCATACTAGACACCAAAACAAAGTACTTTTTCGATAATTTATTGCTGGGAAATGATTTTGGTTTTTTAGGTTATAATAATTTTGGAAAATATTTTATCACGCAATGGATGTGTAACCCAGAGAACTCATATTGCGCAAGCGTTGATATAAACTTTTGTTACTTATGCTCGAGGTGCCGATGTTAAGAATACATTGCGGGTTGCAATTTTAACGTCGTTTTATGCAAGAAATATTCATAGTTTTGATATGGCTTCTTGAGAAGAAATGTTAAGCACTCGATATTGAGTACATTTCTGCAAAAAAAAGTTTTCAAAAAGTCCGACTTTGAACCTCATTATCTCGGAAACCGTTGATTTCCCTGGCATAGTTCCTTGGGCAAAAATGTTCGATATGATGAGGACAATATGTGGTTTCCCGCTTTGTTGGCGGTCTTTTAACACCCTGTATAATCTCTGACATGTCAAAAAATAATAGCTGTCAGAATTCTACGGAATAAAAAATCTGTTCGAAAATAAATAGAGTGCGCGCCACGACTCAAGTCTTATGGGAACTCGGGGAACTACGCCTATTACGCCTAACACTGGAAACATTTTGTGCGTTGCGCTAGCGCCACGTCTATCGGACTTCAGTGGTGGCGCGGACTCTATTTCGAGATTCTCGCTCGATATCGCTCGAATCAAACGATCGAGACGATGTCTTGGTCTTGTCTCGATCATTTGATTCGAGCGAGAAAAGACTAAGGGTGGTATTCTAGAACGCTACTTAAACTCAGTTTAAACTGAGTTCAGACTGTCGATAAAGCAGTGCATGTTTTTATATGAAGGGAGGGATAATCAAATAAAAACATGCACTGTTTTATCGACAGTCGACACTACTAAACTCTACTTAAACTGAGTTTAAACAGAGTTCAAGGAGCTTTCTAGTTTGAACTGAGTATAAACAGAGTTTAAGTAGCGATCTAGTCTGAACTGAGTTTAAGTAGCGTTCTAGAATACCACCCTAAGAAACAAAACACAAATTCGATAAAGGGTGGCCAAGATCCTTGAAAGTATCGTCTTGAACCGAATCACTAAGCGAGAGAAGTTCTCCGAGTTTACTTGAACAATCCAGCCTTTGTATGTTTGTGTATGTATGTATCTATGTATGTATGTATGTATGAATGTTTGTTCGACGATAACTTGAGTAAATTTAGTCGGATCGTCATGAAATTTAGTAGGCGGGTAAATGAGGCAAAGATAATAGGTAAACATGAGCCAAATCGGTCGAGCGAGGGGTTGCTGAGATATGGGGTCACGAGTTCACAGATCGGGGTAACTTTGGGTTCTTGGTCTAATCTGTGGGACTCCGCTGGCTCGGTCACGTAGAAAGAATGGGAGAGGATCGGGCAGTAATAAAAGCATAACAAGGGCAACCTTCTGGACATCGACCAGTTGGAAGATCCAAGTATTGCTTCAGATGGAAGATTGGTCGGCAGGGTGTGTTTGTTTGTGTTTGTAACAATACAGAATAAAGAGTGCCCCCGAAATTAGGCAGGTATTCCTATGCTGTTAATGCCCCAGCCTGTGTAAATCAGGCTAAGTAAAACAGTGAAGATAGTTAAACTACTGCAGTTTCCATATAGTGTTGTGAATTGAGCGATTCTCTTTACACACATGCTTGGCCCACAGAGGCGAGTAGCTCACCAATAAATTGCATGTCAGTGCAACAATGGGCTCAAATATCATTGACATGTATTTATTCATGTAATTGTACACCGCCTCTTGTCACGCGCCTTCAGTAAAGGGCTCAATATATTTGCTGATTGACGCAGAATAAATTTTTGCTATTTCTATGCTAAGTAATAATTTGCTGAATATGATGCACGCATTGGATTGTGGAGAAAGTGCAAAATTTCCATTCGTGGATACTCAAATCTTATCGGTCTCAGAAATTTGCATCGACTCTCCAATTCGGTACGCAAAGTTTTTTGTTCGAAAGTCCGTTATTGGCTTAATCTTATCTTTAGACAATATTGAGAAACTAATTTCAATATTTTTTATTTTGGTTCAGTAGTTTGGATTTTACAACGTTTCAAAGATACGGTTTTATGACGTCACGCGACGGTCTGCATACTGTTGGCGGTCATAGGAACAAAACATTTTAGCGCATAAAAACAAAACAAAACTGGACAAAAATAAAAAATATTTAAATTAGTTTCTCAATATTGTCTAAAGATAAGATTAAGCCAATAACGGACTATCGAACAAAAAACTTTGCCTTCCGAATTGTCTGAGGCTGCGGATTCAAGTCCTGTCTGCGAGTTTTTAACCTAGGTAATATGAGTACCTATGCTTGCAAAAAATGGCATTACAAAACGCTATGATAAGATACGATTGCGAAATGACTAAGAGAGTCGCCTCTTATTTACATTTTATTGTCCTGCAGCAAATGCTGAGCATCAGGCCGTTTTACCGCTGCATGGACTTAGAAGTTTGTTTTAGCTTCTACTTTACTTTAAGTAGATTTAAGCTGAATATGTATAATTATGTAAATCGTTTATCTGTGTCCGTGTGGCGTTAAATAAATGTGTTTTTTCTTTCTTTTTGTGTTTTAGTTTTTGTGGTTTATTATTTTTTGGCCACACGAATGAATAAATTCGATTTCTGGAACCAAGGAAGGAGGGTTATGTTTTTTGGTTGTTGAGATTTTGTAAGTATTTTTTTATCCTTTTATAAAAAAAGTAATTTCGCAATTTTATTTATCGTCATTTGGCGCGTGAGTTTTGACTTTAGAACGTTGAATATAGAGCGTTATTATTTTTAGTGATTTTGGAATGGGTCATTTCATAAATAGTCTGTCACCGGTCCCTAGTACAAAAATTACTTACCTATATCACAAATAATCACATATTGGAATTACCCTGTTTTTATATCGTTATCTAGATAATCATGTATCTAGGCATCAAAGATATTACATGATTTTTCTATCATTGATTGGTTATCTTTTTACGATCTTTGTTTTCTCGATAAAAGTACTTGACATGTAAGACAACTCTATCTTGATTAGAAATTGACGCACTACGTATATTGACAAAGCTGCTATCTACAAATCCTCAACTTTTATCATCGTAAAATCATAGTATCATTTACGTTTTGTCTACTTACCAAAATATTTAGTAACTGTTTTATCATTCTTTTGTCAGGATAGCTGACTAGTTCAGTCTGTTCCGGACCGTTCTACTCGTCCAGTTCTAATCGGACTTCAGTTGGAAACTTTAAGTATCATCTTGTTAAAAATAAGGGGCATAATGTGGGTTAGGTGCGTTACGCGTATAAAAGAAGCAAAAATTTGATCACCAAAACGAACCACAATACAATCTATGTCTAAATCTACAAAAGATTTAAAAAAAACCGCGTCTGTCTGTTCATCCTCTTCCTAATCTACGCACCGGATTTTCATGCGGGTTTCAGCTTGTTAGATATTTGTAACGAAAGGATTATAGAAGGAAAAGAGCTCTTCTAAATAAATCTCACATACCCATCAAATTTTATAAGAAGTTTCCTCGAGAAAGACTCCTCAAACACTTCAAATAACCAGCTAGGTATTATTTGAAGTGTTTGAGGAGTCTTTCTGGTGACAAATTTTTGTTGTATACATATACAAGGCTCGGAGCTTCTAGGCTGATTGTTTAGACTCGGCTGATAACGAAAATATTTATTTTTTGCCTGTCTTGGTTGAGAGTTCCGACATAAGTGCGTCCCTCTTAAGCCTCGCGTCCATTAGGCGGATCGGGGCGGATTTTTGCCGGCGGCAAAAATCCGCCTGCCTATATTTTGTATGGAAGTGCGTCCACTAGAGCGCATCGGGGCGGGGCGGGCCGCGACGCAATATTTTTGCCGGCGGATTTTTGCCGGCGGCATTACCCGCCCCGATGCGCCTAGTGGACGCAGGGGCAACAGCATGCTCGCGCATGCGAATGCGCGCGAGTGTTGCCATTTGTCGACCAGAATACATAATCGGCTGAATTATTGTTGTTCTTGTTTATAATAATGTAAAGAATTCTATGCTATTGGCGTGAACGAAAAATCGCTGAACAAACGCTTAGTACGAATAGCTCAGTAAAGTTAAGCTTCAAAAAAATAAAACTGTAAAAAAATTGAATTACCCTCCACGCTGCTATCGTCCAACCTTAAGGGTGGACGATAGCAACGTGGCGGGAGATTCAAAATTTTCACAGTTTTTTACATTTTGTAGCTAAACTGAGCTATTTTTGTTCAGCGATTTTACGTTAGACAAAAATAGCTAAGTTTAGCTACAAAATGTAAAAATCTGTGAAAATTTTGAATTTTCCGCCACGTTGCTATCGTCCACCCTTAACCGATCATGATGATGAAGAAATACCAGCAGAAGTATTAGAAGTTGATTTTTGGTTTTGTTAAGTTTATGGTTTTCACAAACGCCGTATTGTTCCAGTAGACTCGGAGAACTTCGCTCGCTTCTCTCGCTCGTTCAATTAGCCAGTTTCGGATCCAGATTGAACGCAGGTTGGACGTAACTCAACGCGGGATTTTTTTGTAACTAAATATTGAAATGAAAAAATATTACGTATACTGCGTGTTATTCACTAGGTAAGTAAAAAAAAAAAATGTCATCGAGTATTTATCATCAATTTTATTAGTTTAAAGTGCATGAAATCCCTAATATAAAATAGTCTGTAATTTTGGCATGAATGAATAGGGCTTGGCAATTTTTTTTGCAGCCAAGGGCCACATAGAGCCAAAATGGCATAAAAGCGGACCGTACCTGAAACTATAGGTAGGTACTTACCATACCCTATAATTATTTTACCCATAGTATATTCAGAGTGAGATGAGCGCGCGTCAGAAAATTTCAGTCTCAATCATACAAAATAATTTCAATCTGTTCAAAATTTCTCAATCGACTAGGCATCAAAAAGTTACAATTTAGGCAATGTCACAAAAAGTCACAACGAGGGCTCAAAAGTTACAATATTTGTGATTAGACAAAGTGGCAACACCAAAAAATCCGCCGAGCCGATGCGCCGATCCGCCCCGATGCGCTTAGATGGACGCACCCCAACGTTGCGTTGCGTTGCGGCCCGGCCCGGCCCGCCCCGATCCGCCTCATATGGACGCTAGGCTTTACAAAAATGGGTATCTCAGCGTGTCGCTGACTATACCTGACTAGTGGCAAATAGTTGTGTGTGTGTCATTATTGTGATAGCCATTTATCGCGCTGATAAACTTGACATGGAGTGTTAACAAGTGTTTGTCTTGTGTTTTCGCTTCAACTATACGAGTATAGGCTGAAATAAGCTGTAGTTTGTTGCCATAGCGTGCAACTTAATTTGCGTACTGAAAAAATATTATCTTATCAAAATAATTATCGCAGGATCGTGATGTTATAAAAAGGTCATACTTACTTGCTGAAACCATATTATTTTGTACCGGATATAACACTACAATGTGTTACCAAAACATTGTAACTATTTTAACCGTGTGAAACCTACTGATCAACAGGATGTCAGTTCTGTAAAAAAAGTAGAAAAAAAAATTTCTAATTGCATAGCTTTGAGTTGTTAAAACATTGTGAAAGCCAATTAAAACAATATTAAAAAAAACACTTTTCTAATAAAATTAATTAATATAACGGAATACCATAGAGCAAAAAAAACTTGGTTGTGATTCCTATCAACGGGTGCTATTACCCTGTAAAAATAATTCGGATCTTTCGTAAAACTTTGTATAATTATTATCAGTTAATCAAGTCATAGATAGATTAGGTAGGCACATTCTGATATCAAACCATTTGATAGAGTCTTCAGGTGTTTAATGACCCAAAAAAATAAACCCATAACTACTTATAACTTCCTTGAGGTTGTATTTCATTGTCCTAATAACATCTACGAGTAGGTATTTAATTGTGCCATAAAATACCACTATATCATTGAATTGGTCGTAATATACTTCAGTTGATCACGAATATGTCACAGTGGTGTTTGATTTGTCAGTTTTATGGCTGTAACGAATCATAGACCACAATAGAGTAGCATTTCAAAGGTTATGAATTGATTAACCGCGTATAGTGGCCTGTATTTTATCTGTATGCGTAGCGTACACTCATTGTGAGCATTAAAATTGGCTACTTTAATAACTACTAAATAAATTTAAAATTTAAAGACCCCCCGACATTTTACCTTAAAATTAGAATATCTCATAAACGGCTGAACCGATTTTGATTAAACATATATATTAACACTCGCTAGAAAACCTGCTTTCTAGCAAGTGTTAATAGGTCGTTGGACCGTCTAACAACACCACAGTATACGATGCCATACACAGTTAGGAACAACTGGCGACGCATCGTACGACGCGGGTTGCTCCGTTTGAATGACCACGACCCTCAGTGATGAGGATACCGATGCAAGGAGGAGGAGAAAACTTGCTTTCAAATAATAAAAAAAAAACGCATCCAAATCTGTTCACCCGTTCAAGAGCTACGGTGCCATACACACATAGCTGTCAAACTTATAACACCCCTAGCTCTTTTTGGGTCGGGGGTTAAAAAAAAGGTTTCGTGAAAAATCTGACGTCTCAAATGCACTTGCCATAGGTACAGTCGGCCACAGTCTAGGATACCCCTTTTTGTTCGATTGCCGCCCTTATACCGCGCGTGGTAAGAGCTACCATGGGGTATCCTAGACTGTGGCCGACCGTACATAAAAGCAGTTCATATTCTACAATTTTTCAAAATTTGAAGCACTCACAAGATAATTGGAGTTTTTTACCATAGTGAAGCGTGCCAGAAAATTTTTGCTAGGTAATATTTCGATGTATAGACGTTTACTGCACAATTGAATGGCATCCAAAAGATGGAAAAAGAATTAAAGGCCTATAAGGAGATGGTCAGATGACATAGAAAAAGAAGCAGGATGTACAATTGTACATGGCCAAGAATTGGAAACAAAGAGTAGAATGGGAATACCTGGGGGAGGTCTTCGCTTAGAAATGGGCAGCCAATAAAAAAATAAACATTTTGTAGTAACAGCAATTGAAATATTTTTTTTATAATAACATCTTTTGTAATTTATATCAAACTCAAATCAATTTCAATTATCTGTTTTTAAATCAACAAAGTAAATAATTCATTCAAATAATATAATTTAATGCATTCAAATATTTATTATGTTATTTTAAACTAGTTGTGCCCGCGACTTCGTATGCGTTTTTACACATTTGAAATTTAATTTTAATTCGACTGTGGAGGAAAACTCAAAAGGAAGGTTTTTTTTTAACCCCCGACCAAAAAAGAGGGGTGTTATAAGTTTGACAGCTTTGTGAGTGTGTCTGTATAAGTGTTTATGAGGATGTGTCTGTCTGTGGCACCCTAGCTCTTAAATGGGTGAACTATTTGGAAGCTTTAGGTTTTTTTTATTTATTTGAAAGCAGGTATTCTAGCGAATGTTATGTTATGTTTTGGCAAAATTGGTTCAGCTATTTATAAAATTCGATTTTATTCGAAGCTAAAATGTCGGGGGTATTTTAATAGTTATTATTTCTTAACTTGCGGTAGCAGGTCTCAAAAGAAAGCAATAGAATAAAAACCCTAATCTAAACAATACATTTATAATTTTAATAATAAATATGTATTGTTTACCTTAAGGTATCGCCCGTGATAAGATACCAGGAAACTTAGCATAAGAATTGCTTAGGAAGTAAAAGGGTTTATATGTATCTCCCTCGACGTAGAGTGGGATAGATAAAGTTATAAGCCCATAGATAAGGTTTTACTCATTCGCATGCTAAGCCAGCAAGCAAAGCATACGGCTAATAACTCTGTCTATCTAGCTCAACGGTAAACAATAGTTATTTGTTATGCAAGAATGCAAAATTATTGTTTGCGGCGAGTGCTTGTATTGAATACCGAGCGGTGTTAAAAGACCGCCAACAAAGTGGGAGACCACATACAGGGTGTTAAAAGACCGCCAACAAAGCGGGAAACCACGTATTGTCCTCATCATAAGGAACATTTTTGCCCAAGGAACTATGCCTGGGAAATCAACGTTTTCCGAGATAATGAGGTTCAAAGTCGGATTTTTCTAAACTTTTCTTTTGCAGATTTTATTCAGTATCTAGTTCTTAAGAATCCCCTGAAGCTCTGCAGCCCTCTCGCTCGCACTTTTCAACATTTTAATTGATTGTAAGAGAATGATTAAACTTTGGACGATAAAATATAGTTGCAGACATAGATAATAAAGCTATCGACATGTGGACACACTTTTGATTTCATATTCCTACTAATAAAAAAAATATCACAGAACTTCGGTTAAAAGTAGTAGTTCAGTAATATTTATTTTTTGAACTATGAATGTGAAATTTAAAGTATGTCTACATGTCGATAGCTTTATTATCTATATCCGCAACTATATTTTATCGTCCAAAGTTGAATCATTCTCTTACAATAAATTAAAATGTTAAAAAGTGCGAGCGGGAGGGCTGCAGAGCTTCAGGGGATTCTTAACATACATTTTCAAGAAGCCATATCAAAATTATGAATATTTCTTACAAAAAACGACGTTAAAGTTGCAACCCGCAATGTATTCTTAACATCGGCACTTCAAGCTTAAGTAACATAATCTGATACCTACGCTTGCGCAATATGACTTCTGTGCGTTAGGTTATCTATTATCGTTAGGCACGTCCATTGCGTGAAAAAATATTTTTCAAAATTATAACCTAAAAAACCAAAATCATTTCCCAACAATAATTTATCGAAAAAGTACTTTGTTTTGGTGTCTAGTGGTTTTCGGGTGTTGGCGGTCTTTTAACACCCTGTATAGTCCTCATCATAACAAACATTTTTGCCCAAGAAACTATGCCTAGGAAATCAACGGTTTCCGAGATAATGAGGTTCCAAGTCAATTTTTTTTTCCGGAAATTCAATTTTTTTTTCGGAAATGTGTTTAGTATCACGTTATTAACATATCTTCTCAAGAAGCTATATCAAAATTATGAATATTTCTTACAAAAAACGAAGTTAAAATTGCAACCCGCAATGTATTCTGAACATCGGATAGCCTAGATTGTTCCCAGAACCAGGACTTATCACGGTCCTAAATTTGACTGAAAACTATTCAGCGGTATTCGCGTGATGAGGTAACACACAGACAGACAGACAGACAGACAGACATAGACCGATTTTTTTGCATTTTGTATTCAGTATGGTTTACTTAGTAAACCCTGCTAGTTTTTTTCTAAAAATATTCAATGTACAGAATTGACTTCGCTAGAGTTTTATTATAAGTATAGATTATTGGCACTATTTCATTTTCATTTCATTTTAATTTTCACTGCAATGCTTTCTAACGTCGACAGTACTACAGTGTTTATCATCTTCGCTGTGTCAATAAAAAATACAGCTGAGTTCATAAATTATTAATAATGTTTTTTGTGTCGCGCTCAAACGTTGCTTAAACGATTCTAATGACCTGTCAAGAAGTTAATGTTGTTTGAGGAAAATTATGTTCCTATTATTTTTGTTTGCGTTTAGATTTACTTAGGGCGCTTCGCACTCGCCGACTAATTCCTGTCACATAGTCACATCGCAAATCGTTGCGTCTGGTGCAGCCTTAGCTTAAAAAATTTTTTTTTTCTGTTATCATTATAATGCACCCTTATTATTATTAATATTTCTCCAATTAAAACAAAGATAAAATCAACGAAACGGCAACACCTTAAAAAATACTCTCCTTGGCTTGCGTTGTACAGTCGGCCATACGCTAGGATACCCCTTTTTGTTCGATTAGCGCCCCTATGCCGCGCGCGGTAAGAGCTGCCATGAGGTATCTGTGACTGTGGCCAACCGTACCGACCTACTTTGGTGAAAAATACAAAGTTAACCTGAAGCGAAGTATATTAAATTGTATTTAGCTCTTTTCAGAAAGACGTAAGAGCTAACGGACTCCGCATATTCAAAGAGCAATTTTCTCCGTTCCGCACTCTGATTACTAATGCAGGTTTAATTAGGCAGTTAAACGTTTGTAAACACCATAATAATAATAATATGTTTTTTCCATGGCACCAACCACAAGGTTACCGTTATACTTTTAATAATTAATACCTACAACCTTCGATCAAGGATAAAACTAGATACAACATAGAACTCTGAAATGTATCTGGAAAAATAGATGCCCAAATTGCCTTTGGGAGCTTATTTGCTCGTAGTCCATGCAATTAAAGTAAAACTGTACACTAATGCAATAAGGTTGACATTCGAATATTACACGTATGGTCGAAATGATGTTTCGTATTGTTCTATTGCTGATAATATCAGCAACGTCCAACGATCTTGTAGATCGTTGGAAGTATCTTATCTGACTGTACACACGACAGCACGTCAGGGTGTACACTTTTGTTGTAAAGTCGCCCATAACGTAACCGAGTAGAGTGCTAGCGTGTAAGGGTCGACGTGCTGTCATGTGTACAATACAGCTTGATTAAAATTGATGATTTATCATTTTATTGTTTTTTTTTAAAAAAGCCATTGAAAAAACAATAAAATGATTAATCATCAATTCGAACAAAGAGCCTCATATTGTATCCGAACTGTCGGAAAATCTTCGATTGCGAAAGAAAATACGTTTCAATAAGTTTCATGAATAAAAAAAAAACACCATAAACTATTTTGGGAATTCCAACCGCAATGTTATCATTGTGCACGCGAAATTCGTGTTTCGTTGTTTTCCTTTTATGTGTACACTGTGTACCGGTTAGACTTTGTGTCTAGATTTTTTTATGCTATCGGAAATGCATGCGATGACCCGTTTTCAGAAAAAAAAACGTAGTTCTTTCTTTCTCCATTGGTGCCGCTCATAATACGGCTGTCATTTGAAATTTCATCAGTGTTGCCAACGGTATGACAAATTGCCGTACCTATTCTGTATAATAATCATAACCAGAAACACAATTCATTGGTTGCAAATTTTATCGCATCACGTAGTTGTTGTCGGCATCCTACCTACTATTCTATATTTTATCCAAAACCATTTGTTTTTGCTTTTGCAAATTGCAAATATATGACACGGCAATTTTACCGATTGAACATGGCAAGCCTGATTCTTATCTGTGGTACTAGTACTTTCTAATCTGTGGGGGGAAAGCGTTATTTGACTGCCGTATTTTCTGCGCCATCCTATCAAGCATTTTAAAATCAGCTTTTAACTGTCAAATGAAAACGGCTCATTGCTAGCTAAATGTAGGGCTGTACAGAACAGAGGGAAACATTTTGTATTATTTGTGGGTAAAATAGAGTAACATATTGATACGACCAAAAATGCGGCGCATTCTTCACTAGTTCAGTCTGCGCCTCTATTCTCCAAGAAATCCACTCAACCTTTGAGAGTTAAAACACTCGAAAATAGCCTTCGTATTAAAATGAACAATCTTTTTTTTTATCATTTAAAAACGGTTATTTTTACGGTGGATATTTTAGAGAATATAGGGGCTGATCCAATGTCAAAACTGGGAACTTCAAAGTATTTTTTGTATTATGGTTTTACATCAAATATTTACGTTTATATACCACTCGCTAACTCTGAAGGAAAACATCATGAAGAAACCTGAGCTATCCTCAACTTGAAAATCTGTACTGTTATTTTCAAAGCTGTTTTTTCAATGTTGTTATTTACCAAGAAACTAAAGAGATAACGTCCTGCAATACCGCGAAACTACCTTTTGCTGTAAGGTCGACCTTGGCAGTTACTGTTATACGGTATTGCAGCCATTTGCAGTACATGCAAAAATATAAAATACTGAGAATAATTATTATTAAGCTACCTAATTAGGCTTTATGGAAACAGCTAGCTACGCCGTGTACCTATTACCTATCACCGTATTGCGGGATCACCAACAACAAGATTCTTCTGTCAGTGTATGGGTGGCATTAAATAGTCGTCGACTCAAGATCGAACTCAAGTAGGTGATCTCAGAAAAGTCAAATGTTATGTCAAGCCTTGGCTAATGTCAATGTCAATCTCAAGATATTGTCTAAAATATGAGTGGTGTCGCTGTCAGCGTTTTATTGGCGGGCGCCTGAATTCTCACTTTTCATTGGTCGTTAACCGTAGTTCCGGATTCTGTCACTTCACAGGTAAGTTGGTGGATCTGTATTAATATGCTGACAGCTACTCAAGTTTGACATTAGCCAAGGCTTGACATTAGCATTTGAATTTTCTGAGTTCACCTCCTTGAGATCGATCTCAAGTAGGTGATCTCAGGCGACTATTAATACCACCCTATGTTTTGCGTCAGCGATGTTCGTACACAACATTACAATGTGGAGATCACAATCGTTTATGCGATCAAAAGGGTCTAATGGAAATGCGCAACTCACGCGGTCGGTCTGCGCGCAATTGCTGGATCTCAGATCAATTGAAACTTCCTTTGTTTATGAGTTCATGATGATCGTTCTCTATTGCTTACGTTTATCTGTTGAACGGGAAAGAACCCAATATCTCACAATCTCTTGATAGCTTGATAGGCGCTATCTTTTTCGCCTCCTATTCATGTCTAAACTTCTACTACAAAGCATGATTATTTATCAAGCTAGATTTCGCGGGTTATGTATCTTTATTTCACTTTGTTGCACCATCTCGAGCAAGAAAATAGTACTTATCATTGTGACAGTTAGGGTAACTGACCAATTAAATAAGTTACGGTTATTTTATTAAATGAAAACTGAAACAAAGGTTATTAGGGCCCAAATGAGATGCGATGTGATGATTCATTCACTTTTATATAAGATGGGTGAAGTGACCTCATGGACGTTGCAGTGCTTGGGATAATTGTTTTTGATTTATGTATTTCCTTTATTTTTAATTTATTTATTTTCTAATGGTGATAGGAATCGATGCAGGATTTAGAAGAACAAAATATGGTGTCCTAAAGCAGTCCAACGGAATTTCAGAGTTGATCATCATAAACGAATAAGCAGTAAGTACTTACAAATAAATGAACCCTACGCTTGATAAATTTTTAACTAGTGATCCGCCCCGAACTTTGAACTCGCGACCTCATATCTCGGCAACCCCTTGACCGATTTGGCTCATGTTCAGATTTAAACAATAGTTTTATCTCATTTATCTACCTACAAAATTTCAAGATGATCCGATCAACGATACCAACTCAAGTTATTGTCGTACAAACATTCACACATACATACGAACGCCGAATTGTTGAAATAAACTCGGAGAACTTGCAATTAAATTATAGCAATTTTATTATTTATAAAAAGGTTTTCCGAAAAGTCTCTTTGATATTTATATCACTCGGTAATCCGAGTATCTGCCCATGAAAATACACTCAACATCAAAAAAATCGCACCTTTTGAAAAATACTTCAAACATCTTTCGTTCCTATTTGATACTGATTATGTAAGAGGAAATTATTTCGGAGATGGATGATGGTATCAACCAGATATGGATGATGGTATCAGCCAGATGGTCCGATCTGGTATGGTCTGGTCGCCCAAGTAGACGGAAAGCAGTGGTTGCGTCTGGCACAGGATCGTGAGCGGTGGCGTGTGCATGAAGAGGCATTTACTCAACAGTGGGTGTCAACAGGCTGATGATGATGATGATGAATGGAAAAGACGTAATAATGACCTTAAAATAAACAATCGTTTCATTTTATAAACAAAACAAACCTCCCGGTACGTGGTGTTGGAAAAAGTAGGTATTCGCGAAGTTATGAGAAAGATTGCATGGAAGATGTAATTATCGCGTAATGGTCATGATTTTTTCTGTGTAGTTAATAAGCTTATTTGAATACATATTTTTCGTTCCCAATCCCTTTTTTCTGCTGTGGTAAAGAAAAACACAAAATAATTTTATTATTTCTGAAGTCTATTTCATTACTTAAAAAATCCCTTATGTACAATTGGTTTCAAATAGGAATGAAAAAAGTTTGAAGATTTTGAAGAATTAAAAGGTGCGATTTTTTTGGTGCCGAGTGTATAATTATTCAGCCCATGGAAATTGTGCCGAGGAATTTTTCGTGAGTGGTCCCCAATTATGTAATTTGCCTTAAATATTTTCCGCTACTCATTTCACTTTGGGCATTTAAGAAGATTACTCGATGAACAGAAAAGCGTGGGAGTGTAGAAAACATTTTCAGAGAGCAACAACGTAATTTTAAAGTCAAATGCGAAATTGACATTGAATACGGTTCGCAAAGACGAAATGTTTGGAATAACTTTAGTCCAAATGAGCAGTCTTACTTTTCCCGCAAAGAGCAGTATAGCTACCACGAGTGCGAAAAAGCTGTGCCGGACGTCCGCCGGACGTCTGTCATGTATCCTAATACTATAGTAGTAAGGTTGTTTATGCAACTTGTCACTTTCAGTGACATTGACAGTAAGCACTCGTGGTACCAGTACTGAATATTACCAACGTAGAGGCCCCTCGTCTTAAAAGAGATTATTATTATTATCCAAATCAAATATTTTGGTAATAGAATTTGCATGCATTAACATAACTCGAGCTGATTCTGTTGTGGGAGGCACCTAAGATTGCTCAGCCATTTTATTTCCAATTTTGTCACCGAGACATTATTTAAGGTGAAATACGTCTCACAACTAGCGCCGCCAATGGAAAAAGAATCATATCTTTTTACTGGATGCGTTTTTAGCAAAAAACGCTCCTGCGATTCCTCAACGCGAGGCTTAACTATTTTTAGGACCTAAGGTTTGGATTCCAGATCCTAGAACTTAAGAATGCAATTGATTCTCGCCAAAAGTGGCCACTTTTGGCGAGAATCGATTGCATTCGTAGGAAATCCAATCCTGGAATCCAAACCTTAGGTCCTATTGAGGAATCGCAGGAGCGTTTTTTGCTAAAAACGCATCCAGTAAAAAGATATGATTTTTTTTCCATTGGCGGCGCTAGTTGTCTTAAACGATGCCATTTTTATTTTTAGATTCTCGTTACTCGTTGCAAGAATTCGTGCCAAAAAAGCTACATAGCTAAGAATTTTTATTTCAGTTACCAACTTAAATAGTTTAGGCAGATTAATCTGTGTATCTATAATTAACTAGTTGTGCCCGCGACTTCGTATGCGTTTTTACACATTTGACATTTAATTTAAATTCGACTGTGGAGGTAAACTCAAAAGGAAGGTTTTTTTTAACCCCCGACCAACAAAGAGGGGTGTCATAAGTGTGATAGCTTTGTGTGTGTGTCTGTTTATGTGTTTATGAAGGTGTGCCTGTCTGTGTGTCTGTCTGTGTGTGTGTGCCCTAATCTAAACAATACATTTATGATAAAATATGTTTTGTTTAGATTAGGTATAGCCCGTATAAGATCCCAGGAAGCTTAGCATAAGAAATGCCTGGGAAGTATGGGGGTTTATATGTATCTCTATCGTATCTAGGCTCTGTCCATCCCGCTCTACGTCAAACAAAAGAGTGAGATACCTATTGTTTTAAACCCATAGATACGATCTAACCCGGCCTTATGCTACGCTTGTAGAACTAACATTTTCCGCCAAAATAAAATAAAAACAAATGCCGATTTTCCATTTACAATATGCGCCCCAAATGCCAAAAGTCGTAGCGTGCTATTATACAGAGTGTTAAAAGACCGCCAACAAAGCGGGAGACCACGTATACGTATAGTCCTCATCATAACGAACATTTTTGCCCAAGGAACTATGCCTGGGAAATCAACGGTTACGGAGATAATAAAGTCGGACTTTTAATTATTTTTTTCAGAAATGTGTTCAGTATCTCGTTCTTAACATACCTTCTCAAGAAGCCATATCAAAATTATGGATATTTCTTACAAAAAATCAAGTTAAAATTGCAACCCGCAATGTAGGTTTTCGAGAGAATGTGGTTCAAAGTCGGACTTAAATTTTTTTTTTTTGCAGAAATAAGTTCAGTATCACGTTCTTAACATACCTTCTCAAGAAGCCATATCCAAATAATGAATATTTCTTACAAAAAACGAAGTTAAAATTGCAACCCGCAATGTATTCTAAACATCGGATAGCCTAAGTTACTCCCAGAAACGTGAGTTACGACCATGTTAAGTTTGGTTTAAAACTATTCAGCGGTTTTCACGTTTATCGTGTTCATACAGACAGACAGACAGACAGACAGACAGACAGACAGACAGACAGACAGACAGACAGACAGACAGACATAAACAGTTTTTTTTGCATTTTTGGATTTAGTATAGTTTACTTAGTAACCCCTGCTAGTTTTTTTCTAAAAATATTCAATGTACAGAATTGAGTTCGCTAGAGTTTTATTATAAGTATAGAGTATAGATTCTTGATTAAAACTTTAATCGATATTAATGCCTACTTGGTAACGAACTTTATCAGATGCCAAAATTACTTTTTGTTTTTTCTAAAGCACTAACCCATGCAACTCAACTTATTATAAAATTAAATGTTTAAAGTTGCCAAAATGTAAAAAAAATGTAAACGACGAGTTATTAGGTATGTTTAATTAACTGTGTTTGATACACTTTAGTAGGGTACCTATTTAAAGCTTTTATCTTTAGAATTAACTAGCTGTGCCCGCGACTTCGTATGCGTTTTTACACATGTGACATTTAATTTAAATTCGACTGTGGAGGAAAACTCAAAAAGAAGGTTTTTTTTAACCCCCGACCAACAAAGAGGGGTGTCATAAGTTTGATAGCTTTGTGTGTGTGTCTGTTTATGTGTTTATGAGGGTGTGCCTGCCTGTGTGTCTGTCTGTGTGTGTGTGTGCCCTAATCTAAACAATAAATTTATGATAAAATATGTTTTGTTTAGATTAGGTATCGCCCGTGTAAGATACCAGGAAGCTTAGCATAAGAATTGCCTGGGAAGTATGGGGGTTTATTATGTATCTCCCTCGACGTAGAGTGGGATAGATAAAGTTATAAGCCCATAGATAAGGTCTTACCCATTCTCATGCTAAGCCAGCAAGCAAAGTTTAAGGTTGGGTTAGAGCGTATCTACCGCAAATAACTCTGTCTATCCCGCTCTACGGCAAACAAAATATATTTTTTTAATATCAAGTTGGGCTCAGTAGAGTAAATATAAAAAAAAAGGCACAAAAAAAATTTCAACCTCGCGTGGGTTCAAATCCAGAACATTTCGACCGCGACGCAACAGTACTACATTTCTAACATCGATAAACTTTGTCCGACCTCCACCGAAAACCACTCACAATTCCCTCCAGCAAGCATCATAAGGCTGGGTTAGAGCGTATCTATGGCTCTGTCCATCCCGCTCTACGTCAAACAAAAGAGTGAGATACCTATTATTTTAAACCCATAGATACGCTCTAACCCGGCCTTATGCTACGCTTGTAGAAGTAACATTTTCCGCCAAAATAAAATAAAAACAAATGCCGATTTTTCATTTACAATATGCGCCCCAAATGCCAAAAGTCGTAGCGTGCTATTATACAGAGTGTTAAAATAAATAAATAAATAAATAAAAGACCGCCAACAAAGCGGGAGACCACGCATACGTACGTATACGTATAGTCCTCATCATAACGAACATTTTTGCCCAAGGAACTATGCCTGGGAAATCAACGGTTTCCGAGATAATAAAGTCGGACTTTACATTTTTTTTTCAGAAATATGTTCAGTATCACGTTCTTAACATACCTTCTCAAGAAGCCATATCAAAATTATGGATATTTCTTACAAAAAATCAAGTTAAAATTGCAACCCGCAATGTAGGTTTTCGAGAGAATGTGGTTCAAAGTCGGACTTTTAATTTTTTTTTGCAGAAATATGTTCAGTATCACGTTCTTAACATACCTTCTCAAGAAGCCATATCCAAATAATGAATATTTCTTACAAAAAACGAAGTTAAAATTGCAACCCGCAATGTATTCTAAACATCGGATAGCCTAAGTTACTCCCAGAAACGTGAGTTACGACCATGTTAAGTTTGGTTGAAAACTATTCAGCGGTGTTCGCGTTTATCGTGTTCATACAGACAGACAGACAGACAGACAGACAGACAGACAGACAGACATAAACAGTTTTTTTTGCATTTTTGGATTCAGTATAGTTTACTTAGTAACCCCTGCTAGTTTTTTTCTAAAAATATTCAATGTACAGAATTGACTTCGCTAGAGTTTTATTATAAGTATAGATAGATTTTTCAGGCTAATACCTATTCTAAAGTCCGGACGCCGGGCAGAAAGAATTTCGTTCATTGATCTGTTATACGCCTCTGTCACTCCCGCGTAACTTTATTGCGGTCTCGCTCGTACAGATGCAATGGTCGAGCGAGATGGCATTATAATTACGCGGGAGTGACAGAGACGCGTAATAATAGGTCAATGTACGAAATTATTTTTTCTCGGCGTCCGGACTTTACCTAGACTGCAGATAATACCTGAAACACTTAGCCATTCCTTAGCAGATTTCCACTATTATATGTTTATCCATCTATCATCGAAGTGCTGGTTTTCATCTCGTTTTTGGCTCCCGCAGGCACACTCACTCCATCAATAATGACGTCATTTACACTCTCGTACAGCCGACAGCACCTTGACCTTTATACGTCTACAGTTTACTCGGTTACAATACTGACGACTTTATAACACAACTGTACAGTCGGACATACTGTTGACTGTACTAGACTACGATTAATATTTGGGCTAAAGTTTTCGTTTGTTTTCGCAGCCAACGAAAGCCAACATTGGAATTAATTTCGATTCTACACAAATATGGGTGCCTATTATTAAAACGCTTAGGCCCGGTTTCTGAATTGACAATTTTACTAAGTAAATACATAGCTATCGTTCTGTCACGTTCTTTTGTGAGAAATCCGCAGAGGCAGAACGATATTTATGTACTTGCTTAGCGAATTTCTCAAATCAGAAACCGGCAGTTAGGGTGCGGATACACTGAAGCATTCGCTTGTAACAGAAAATTGAGCATTCGCCGATATTGACAAGATTGATAGGTTGGTACGGTCGGCCACAGTCTAGGATACCCTTCGGTAGCTCAATATAAGGCAGCGCAGTATAAGGGAGTACTCAAGCGCAGTATAATAAGGGCGCCAACCGAATAAAAAAATAAAAAGGGGTATTCTAGCCTGTGGCGGACTGCACTTGGAGTTTTATTCTTTTATCATGCTCCACGAAAGTGATTCTTAGATAGTAAAACGTGGCCTTTAATTTAGCTAGATAATAGTATTCATGATTATTATAGCGTTCACTATTATAGGCAACTTGTTTGCTGGACTTTTAACAAGAAACCAATACCTACAAATATTTTAACTTTTTCACGAACCTTTAATCAATAATTCAAAGTAGTGTACGCAAAACATAGAGACAATGGTAGAATTATTAGATCTTTAGCTCTTTTTCAATCAAATGCTTATGCTCGTTTTCTTTTAATAAACAATTACAATGCTCATCACAATAAATGCACGATATTGCCTGTGCTCATTACTATTCCACTAACGTACTCACCTAGGTGCCAGCTGTGAATGGTAAACCGTATAGAAAAAAAAATACTCGCTACATACAATTCACTATTAAGGCTGGAAGATAGCAGCGTGGCGGGAAATTCAAAATTTTCACAGTTTTTTACATTTTGTAGCTAAACTGAGCTATTTTTGTTCAGCGATTTTTCGTTCGCGGAAATAACAAAGTATTCTTTTCATTATTGTAAACAACAGAACAACAATAATTCAGCCGCTTATGAGTTCTGGTCTACAACAAGTTTTTTGGGCAGTGCTACTGCTTCGTAAACCAGAACACATAATCGACTGAATTATTGTTGTTCTGTTGTTGACAATAATGAAAAGAATACTTTGTTATTTCCGCGAACGAAAAATGGCTAAGCAAAAATAGCTCAGTTTAGCTAAAAAATTTAAAAAACTGTGAAAATTTTGAATTTCCGGCCACGTTGCTAACGTCCAACCTTAAGGCAGGTTTTTAAGGTTCTGGTCAAGTGCAAGTGTAGGTATTTTATTAATTAAAGACAAGTTGCTCAAAACGATAGCAACACTAAGTAAATGTACGTTAATTTACTATTTCGTTCCCATATTGAAAACAGACTTCTCCTTGAAGGGGTTAATTGTAAATACAACAAAAGTTCTACTTTATATATTTTTTTACAAACTCAGATCCAAACCTCCAATGATTGTATTTGAGTTTATTTTCAATAGAAAATCTAATTTTACAAAATTTGTACTCCAAACATTTTCGATCATGTATTATGCAATATGATGGAAAGTAGGTTTGACTTCGAAAGGAAATTGTAAAGACCAAAGATGAATTCGACGTTGGTATTCAACATTTTCTAATAACCAATAGGTTTCCTCATAAAGAAAAGGACGAAGTTGTCGTGTACTAAGCTGGAGCATTCAGTTGAGGCTGAGAGGCTGATCTATCTATAGGAGATACCGTCGGAGCTACAAACGCAAAGATAGGCTTCTAGACAATGGATTTCCAGTTGAAAGCAATAAAGTTACCTTCGCCGGTATAGACAGAAAATGTAATTTAAAACTAAAGCAATATAAAGTACTGTTTGCGGGTATTTCGAGGCACAGGTTTCGAATTTTCGATCGATGTTCGTAAACTTCTGCCCAATTATTATTGTAACAAATTAGAAGTGAAATTTTCTATCTAACCTACCTAGTCTAGTAATAGTATCTATAGACGCATTTTGTGTTTTATTGAATAAAACAGCCTTACCTTTGAATAGGCATTACAGGGTGTTTAAGATCAAGGCATTACTATGAGAATTGAAATGGAATTAGGGTAAACCATCCAGTAACTGACAGTTTAACGATCGTCTCGCAGATATGTGCCTATAACTACGTCAATTTCAAAGATTTTTTTAATTTGTCGACTGAATATAAGCAAGGAAGAATGAGGCTTTTAAAACTGGTATGAAAGACATAAGCCAACCTGTATTTTAAATTAATTAATAAATACTTAAATAAAATCATGTATTTTACCAGTAACTGACCACAAAAATCCAAAAACTGACCGCGTTCAAGCCAATAACTGACCGCCTGAATTAAACGTCTATTTAAACTGAAATCGAATGTTATTGACCACAGGCACTTTTACATGCCTTTGTTTAACGAAAAGGAAAAGATAAGGATACGAAATATTTTATAATAGAATGCAATATCTTTAAAAATTACGAGATATGTCAACACTTGGGAATAACACTTGGGGAGCTAAAAATCGTGAACTCAGGATTCTAAATTATACCTTGCTTGGTAGCTGAATGCCTATATAACGTTTAATATGATAGTTAAACATTTTGTCGTATCGTTAATGGATTTTAGAGACAAGCAGGGCATGTTTTTAAATTTTGTGACATGAATGTGAGCATAATATCTCAAACACTAAACATTTATCAATAAACATTCAAAGACAATTAGTAGTTAATTTAATGGAGAACATTTTGTCCATTTAGGGTTCTCTCGTAACATTAACAGTTCTCGCGAAAAATAAAAAAACGTCTATGAGTGACAGTGAAAAAAAAAAAGGAGAGAATGGGTGTTTCTACTTCTAGTTCGAATCCAAAAAATCTTCCTTTTTCCTGGGGAATCCAAGTTGACGTAAACTTATTAGATAAAATTGTATCTGGTCTTGACTTAGATTTTGTTTGGGGGTTAGCAATTTTATAAATAATTCTGCTCCGAAACGTTTTTGGTGCCAGCCAAACGGAGCCTTGTTTATTTTGCACAAACGCTATAGCGTTATCAATGCTTTGTTTGGAGTATTGTCGCTTCTACATCTCTGCTAACCCTGTGAAAAACCACAATCATTTCATGGCCAGTAACTGGCCAGTACAAAATTTAGTAACTGGCCACCCATGTCAGTTATTGGAAAACTAAAAGATAAATACCTGGATTTTTGGTACGTGAAACTATGACTTACAATCTAACATATAAAGTTAATTTTAACTTAATCGTGCGTATTCGTTGATTTGACCATAAACTGACATGGGTGGTCAATTTCTGGAAAAGAGTTGTTTTTCGTTCTAGTAACTGACCACCCTTGCTAAAACCACAAATAACAAAACTGCTTTCAAATACAAACAATTCGAGTATATAGCACAATATTTCAAACCAAACTGAAGTGTTTTTTATACGAAATAAGCCAGTTTTCATGAAGAAATAAAATAACGTAAAATACACTCACCTTAAGAATTTGCTAAGGCGTAAGTGCGCTGAGTGAATTTCACACCGCGACTGGATTTGACATGTCCATCAAAGTCCACCTGGTGTTCAAAACTAGGTACTTGTGCAGGAAGCAGACTGCCAACATACCTTCTAACTTAATTTATTACTAATGGAGGGCATTGCTTGTCTCAAAGCCTTATTTTTTTAGATTGAAATTTGTGTGGTCAGTTATTGGTGTATGGCCAGTTACTGGATGGTTTACCCTAATTTTAAAACTTTTTCAATTTGATCGCAATAGCGTCAAGGGTAACCCCCCTGGCCTTATGCCATGTTCTAAAACAATAAAAAAATCCTTATTTTGTTAATATAAGCTATGTTATTTGCTATGTCTCTGTTTCAGTGTTATTTTTAAGTGGAAACTTCACTGGTGTCTGTAATACGTTTGTGTTCTAATAATTTATAAATTGTACCGTTTGTTTCCCAAATAAAGTAAAATAAAAATAAAATAAAATATAATTATAATCACAGAATACGTAAGTAACAGTAGTAAAATCTAGTGTAGCGAAAAATCCTAAATTGTCACCGTGTTTTATGGTTTTCTCGGTGTAGAAAATGTATTGCGAAAAAAATACGACAACAGACATTTAAATGCAATGCAATAGCACCTACATAGCCATTAGGTTGTTCTTTGAAAATACCTTTTTCTTACCTATTAACTAGTTAAATGAATTACAGTAATTAACAGTTCTCGAAGTAAAATGGCTTGCAATCGATTGAACGTAGCGTAGAAACTATCATTTTCTTTCCACTGTGCATCGACAGTTTTCAAAACAATTTTACGTTCTTTTTTTAAACTGAGAATAGGGTCAACTAAAGTAGCGTGTCGTGAAATGCAAAATTTTCACGAATTTTTTACAATAAAACAACGATAATTGAGCAGATTATGGTGTTTTCTGGTCAGCTAGTTTTTTGGGAAGCACCACTGTTTTGTTGACCACAGAACAAAATCAGCTTAATTATGAAAATTATACTATGTTGTGTTTTCGGTTATTTATGGTTTATGATTAATTATTTACCACCAACTTCATTAATTATTTACTTCATAGCAAAACGTAAAAATAACGATGGGTAAAAATATTTAAAGTAAAGATTTTTATAGGGTTGGGAAAAAAATTTGCTCGGGACAGGATTTGAACCCGCAACCTCTTGCATTCCGTGCAGTTAGGTTAGATTAGTTGGGTTAGTGCTTTAGAAAATACAAATTATTATAAGTAGTAATTGTTTTATCTACATATTTGAGTTCAATTGGAGGTCTTATCGCTAAGAGCGATCTTTTTCAGACAACCTTTGAATGGACAGGATAAAGATAATAAAATTAATATTTGATAATCGATACAGTTAATTAGCTCGTGCACGCATAACTACAAAAACTAAACCTGAGTGTTACCCTAGAAGATTTCTTTACTTAAAACTTGAATAACGAAAAAAATCCTGCTCTAAACTGGTTAATTCAAATTAACTTAGATCTGCAATGTGCTCGAGACCGATTTTTTTGTTTAAATCAATTTATTCAATGTTTTGGATGACCTTCTTTGGTGGCTCATTTGCATTGTGGGTATCATGATTATCGGTTTGTTTTGTATCCGGCCTGCTTTTATGGTTGTCTGTCTCAGAAAAAACTTAGGCCTTTGCAGAGATAATTTTTGCAGCATCCAGTCGAAATTTTACTCACACTGGACCAAGTGACTTGACCACTCAGGCGATGTAGTGGCTGGGATATGTTTAGATGGAGTAGGCACCTAGGTACCATCCTGAGTCCAACCAAGTCACAAATAAAAAAAAATAAAAAAAATATCAACCCCTCTGACCTTGACGCATTTTTTTTAATATGGCGCAATTAACAAGATAAATTTATTATATATTTCACGAATTAAGACGCATTAAGCCTTATATTTGAACACACATTACGAAGTATATGTATATCAAAGCGTGACTATGCGATTTCAAAGTGAAATTAATTTTAAAACTTTGTCAATATGAACGCAATAACATCAAGGGTAACCCCCAGAATACCTATTCTTATATCGTTGCATATAATATAATAACAGTAAGGAAGGACAGTACGCTGTCCGTTTTAACGTTTTGTCACAACTTTACTCACTTGAGTTATTATTATACCTTGAAAATAATTAAAGATCAATAAAGAAGTGTTTTAATTGTTTCTTGGGATGTTTAAATTGTCACCATTATAATAATTAATTCCGAATCGTCATTATCGAGGTAATAAAGTATAACATAATGAAATATGGTGTGTTGTGAAAAGAAGATAAAGTTCGACATGAAAAGAAGATAAAGTATAAAATATCATGTTCACTATGTAGTTCACCATGGTACCTACTTACGCACTAAGAATACAATATATGTATACCTAATTGAGACAATCAATACCACTCGGGCATACATTTCTGTTACTACTCTTGTTCGTACATACGTTTTAAAATGCTGCTTTTTATGATAAATCTAACAATAATTATGAATTTTCAAAATGATGCAGAATAAACATTTTGCTTTAGAACTCTAGGCACAAAGGAACTGTCAAAATGACTTGACGACCCGCATTCATTGCTCCCAAGTGTACACACGACAGCATGTCGACCTTTACACGCTAGCACTCTACTCGGTCGCGTTACGGGCGACTTTGCAACAAAAATGTACAGTCTGACGTGCTGTCGTGTGTACCAGTCAGTCGACCAGCAGATTACAATATTATCGCTCTGTATTTCCTTTTTCGATGTTTCGTGGGCGTAACCATTTTTACTCGACTACGCGAAGCAAAAAGGAGGGTTATGATTTTAGCAGCGTATGTATGTATGTATGTATGTATGTATGTATGTATGTATGTATGTATGTATGTATGTATGTTTGTGTGTTCATCTGTTCCCTCGCAGAGCCTAAACTACCCGGCCGATTTCAACAAATGAGGTGTCGTTGGATTTGTCTTAATCACCCAGGTAACATAGGATAGTTTAATTTTGAAAAAAATCAAGATGGCGGCTGTGCTGCACCCTAAAGTGGTGGACCTAAAAATCAAAATTAACGGATACCATCGTCATGGGTATCAAATGAAAGGGCTTTAAAAGACCTTTTCAAAAATGTATAACACATGTAGCGTCAACATAACAAATAGAACAAAAAATTCAAAAATGTGTTTTTTTTGCCCTTCTTGGTTCTATTCTTGGTGATCGTCCAAAATGACTTACTAAAAAGCTCAAAAAAAAAATAGAAGTTAAAAACTAAAACCCGACTACTAAAAGGCTTAAAACAAGACCTGTTTATCCTTAAAATAGACTCATAGATAATTAATCGTAGTCGGAGGACACCACATTCGCATTTGATAAACCGATGGCCTCCGACTACGATTAATTATCTATGAGTCTATTTTAAGGATAAACAGGTCTTGTTTTAAGCCTTTTAGTAGTCGGGTTTTAGTTTTTAACTTCTATTTTTCTAATTAAATGTATGATTTATGCATTAATAAAACTGGATCACTCTGTAAATAGGCAAGGACTGCTTTACAAAGGAACATCGATAAAATAAACGATATTGTTATTACAGATAACACTTACATTTTCCGGATTGAAGTCTCCTCGAACTTCGATCGCTTGAAGCTGAGTTGGCACTTAAGTTTTTTTATGATCTCCAACAGTTAGCACTACACGCATTAAAATCAGTGTTAATACTAATTCTCTACCACTTAACATTCATCCTTATCACTATCGGTTTAGAACATTTCGTCCATGTGACGCCGAAAATTTCGCAGGAAAGATAAGACTACAGATATCTTAATCTTATAGTTTTCAAGTCACTTTTTACAACAATGAATTTAAAAACACGACACTCACTGAGAACAACTATTTACATTGCACTGTTTGAGGGACCACGCCATCAGTCAAGCACTTTCAGTTTCTATTTCAAATTTCGCGTTCGGGTTTTTTCGGTTACATATCGGAAGAATTCGGGCGCGGTCGCCGACAAGTCCACTCGTGACGGTGGTTGAGGAGAAACTGGCGTTAGGTCGGACTGAGTCGGGCGGCAGCGCACCTGTAGCTACACTGTACGCTTTTCCAACGATGAAAATTCTAGTTTTCCGCGCGCCTCACGAATAGTTCGAAAGTCGCGCTCACCGAAACGAAAACGTTGAAACGAGCCGTTGTATAGCTTTTCCGACAGCCAGCGCATTCTGAATTCAAATCGGGGGGTGAAATTTGTAAACGTCACTCAAGTGGTGATTTTTGGACGCGCACGGAAATGCTGAGTGCTTTTCCTGTGATTTTTAGATCGTTGCATGGGAAATCGGACACGAATGTTTTCTTTTGTTATTATTTTCCTCATTATTACTAGCTTATCTAGTTATCAATGATTTTATCCACAAAAATCATGAATTTATTTGCCGAATCTAAAATCTAGACACAATAATGCATGATACCCTTGCGTATTTTCTTTCTAAACTGCAATCTTCTACACCAATATTATAAAGAGCAAAAGTTTGTAAGTATGTATCTAGGGGGTAATCTCCAAAACTACTGATCCAAATTTAAAATTTCTTTTACTAATGGGAAGCTACGTTATCGCTGAGTGCTATAGGCAATTTTTTATTGTGACAAAAGAACCAAGTCTGCGCGGACGAAGTCGCGGGTAAAATTTATAAATTTAAAAGGGAGCACCTTCAAAATATCTACCTGCCGATCGCTTTGGATTAATTTATAATGAATGAAACACTAAATTAGCTTTTATGACTAGGTAGGAATAGTGGTTACCACGGCCCCTGTCCAACATGCAACATCGATATTAACAGGTCACATTATCACAATATGGAAATCAGCGTCCTGCTTCCAATGACCACACCTAATGGCATTCAAGAGCCCTATTCTAGAATACCCTTCAAATAATTGCTATCGATTCCTATGAGCTCTTAAGTTTCAAACCTTAGGTAAGTTTTTGAATTTTTACTACTCTCTAACTATGAAGGCTAATGCAATCATAATAATATGTTAATGACGACGTATCTCAACGTTCTTCGGGCACATAGCCGGTAGAGGACCTGGGCCCTTAGCCTGTAACACAATGGTGCCAAAATGGGCTGTCAGGTGACGACTTCAATTACGATTTGCTAACGCTGTCTGTCCTTTTAATGTTTTTGTAGTACAGCAAAGAATATTTTCATTCTAATTCTAGAGGATTAGTTCTCTGGTTGTAGGAGAAAAACGAGGAGAGCCCGGTTTTGTCCTTCTGCCGGGATGCCATTGACCCGCCATTGCGTTACAGGCTAAGGGCCCTGATAGCATGGAAAAACAAATTATGATGGAAAAGGTGGAGGGCAAGAGAGCTCGTGGCAGACCACCCGCTAGAAAGATAGATAGAGAACTCACAACACAACAGAAATAATATTACAGATAACTTTTACAACAAAATTTAGTACAAATGGTGGCCTTATCGCTAAAAGCGATCTCTTCCAGACAACCTTGGGGTGGACAGTACTGGATGCGGAAATAAGGTAGCAAGTAGATGCACAGTTAGACAGAGATATGGTAGGATTAAAATACTTAGATGGCCGGATATTATGACCAAAGCCACAGATAACTCTACTCTCCGCCACCTTCAATGATGGTCACGATCCTCAGCATTGAGGGAACGACTGAAGAGAATGGAATTATGAAGGAAAACCTCGCGAGGAAAACTGAGCGTCCGCAGATGGCACGCGTAGAGTTCAAGCCCGAACTCTCTCTCTCTCTCTGAGAGAAGGGCAGTGTGCTTATTCTGTAAAAAAAAACAGCAAGTTGCTAGTCCTCAAAACCGGATTCTTTACGGGAAAATAGCTGTTATCGAAATAAACAAAAAGAAATACGTATTATTTGATGAAAAGAAGATTTTATATTTTATACTTTCCCGCAAATAAACCGGTTTGTGGACTAGAAACTGTGCGGTTTTTTTTTACAAAATAAGCACACAGCACCCTTTTAGTGGGACATGAATAACGTTTGCATTTGCTACATCTTACCTTATCATATTTGCTATGATTAATTCTGTATTAAAAATGTGGTGGTACAGACCCCTCAGTATAATAGTCCGACTCGCACTTTGCAGGAGTTAGAGTAAGCACCACCTGGATAAAAATAACACCAAATACTATTTTATTTTTGAGTTTATTACGGACCACGGTAAACAATGGTGCTAAATACTATCTATTAAACACCACAATATCGGTGTCAAACAATGAGTTTGACACCGATATTATGTTTAACCTTTTTGATGATAGAGCAACAGCAATATTGAATTATATTTAATGTGACGTGTTACCAGAATAGGTCACCGTAACACTGATGGTGATTAATGAGGGATACATAATTTAAAGAAAAATTATTCGATAATCTATCAATTTTATATTCGTGTTAACAGGATTCGAACTAGTTTAGAAATAGAATTTCACGCGGTATCATTATTTTTTATTGTAACTGGTTTATCAATAAATCATCAGGTTGCTAGGTATAAGAAATTCATTCTGCTTGCTCACTTGAAAGGTTCAGTCGGTTCGGTACATCCGATGAATTTCGGAACCCTTATACGGCTTATAATCTCCTCTAGCTAGGCCGACTAACTATCCATTAAGAGGGCGTTAGAGCACCATTTTCCCATACAAACGTAGTTCCGGTTTAATTTCTAAACTACAGGCTAGAAATTGTTTTTATAATAAAAAAACAGCCTGAAAGAAATTAGAGCGATGCGTTTTTCGCGCCGAAAAAGGGGTTACTTTCAGCTGATATTTACTTACATTATTACACTGTCTATTGGAGTCTAACTACCTTGGGAACATCAATAATGTGTTGTACTTGTGATAAAAAAAAACACCCTGTATACCTACCTAATAAAATGTAGAAATGGCAGCTGAACTACGAAAAATTTTGGGAAAATAGATCTATTACATTACAACTACAACTAGATACTCATACAGACGCATTGCCTCTAAATTTTCCCGCGCCCCGTCTCGCTCTGGGTGAAACAGCTATAGAAAACAGTGTTTCACGCGCTAGGCCGTCACTGAGTTCCCACGGTCCTGAAGGGGCCTCTTACGGTTGGAAGATCAGAGCGTGGCGGTAAAAACAATAATTCACAGTTTTTTTTAATGTTGTAGCTAAACTGAGCAATTTTTGTTCGTTCACGGCAATAAAATAGTATTATTTTCATTATTGTAAATAACAGAACAACAATATTTCTGCCGATTAGGTATGTGTTCTGGTCGACAAAGCAGTGGCATTGCCCAAAAATTAGTTAGTCAGTGCAGTGCCCCTTTTCACTTATAGCTTGGCAAAAGTAATTTTCCCTCAAAAGCAATTCACTGCCACTCCTTTACCCACTATACGTACCTACCTATCTGTAATAACTTCTCGTCAGCGTAAAAAAAAATATCCCAAATCTTCGTTTTACTGTCAGGTCGCTAAAACTCCGAACAAACACTATTAGAAATGCACGTCAAAGGAAATTTTAAAATGGAAATTTTAAAACCAGTTTTTCTCGGCACCTAATGTAATAGGTTCTTACTCGTAAGTTTAAAACGTTTGCGTTCTTTTATAGCCTGTAAACATTCTGTACTGCTACCAGATTAATCCTGCCAATTTCCAGCTTTTATCCGGATTTATTCGATAGAAAATGCACTGAAAGAGCACTGTAAATGCAGGTCACAACACGGTACCGTAACTCTCAAGGGTGGTATTCTAGAACGCTACTTAAACTCAGTTAAAACTAGAACGCTACTTAAACTCTGTTTAAACTCAGTTCAAACTAGAAACCTCCTTGAACTCTGTTTAAACTCAGTTTAAGTAGAATTTAGTAGTGTCGACTGTCGATAAAACAGTGCATGTTTTGATTTGAATATCCCTCCCTTCATATCAAAACATGCACTGCTTTATCGACAGTCTGAACTCTGTTTAAACTGAGTTTAAGTAGCGTTCTAGAATACCACCCTAAGGGTGGCATTAATAGTCGGCATCTCAAGATCAAGCTCAAGTAGGTGATCTCAGAAAACAAAATCAATCGAGCTTGAGTAGCTGTCAGCATATTAATAGACACGATCTTGAGCTTGACATTGACATTAGCCGACTTGAGACCTTGGCTTATGTCAATGTGAAACTCAAGCTAGTGTCTATTGAAATTGAAATTGAAATTGAAAATATTTATTTCAGACTTAATAATTATGTCCATAGAGTTAGTAAAATACAAGCCTTATGCTAAGTGTTAGTAAAATTTATAATTTTTATTTGGGTAGACAAGTAGGGATGCCCAATGCTTATACATTGGGCTATCCAATCGGTCAGCGACCGTCCTCAGAAGAGTGTTATTAATATGCTAACAGCTACTCAAACTCTATTGATTTTGTTTTCTTAGATCACCTACTTGAGCTTGATCTTGAGATGCCGACTATTAATGCCTCCCTAAGACTTACCCAATCGATAGTTCTGTTGGAACTTCGGGCGCGTTGCCATACACGTAGTCAGGTTTGAATAAACAATCAACAGCTAAAGGAACTTTTTAAAATTCCTAAACCAATTAAAAAAGTAATGGGTTCGAATTTCGTTGCAGAAATCGTCAAAAATGCAGCTCTTTTTTTACCTAGTGTCTTAGTACACTATAACGAAGAGCGTCGGCCATGTAATCCATGTAAAGTATCTAAATGTAAAGTCCATGTAAAGTAAATACTACTGATTGGCCATTTTTTCAAGTTTATTGTTTCGTTGTAGCGCTGTGAGGAAACCGACCAATACTAGGACAATGCTCTTCGTCATAGTGTACTAAGACCATGAAAACGCAGCTTTACTTTAGGGATGACAGGCTCCATGGCTTTTACGACATAATTATCTAAAAACAGGATCAGGATGGATGGTATAGGTGCTGGGCAAGCCTACTCCATCTAAAACAATGTTCCAGGCACTGCAGCGCCGAGTTGTCTCTTCACTCATCTAGTATGAGTGAAGAAGCCACTGGACACTGTATAAATCATCTCATTACATAGATCTGATGCAAAGGCCTTAGTTTTAAAAACGTGAGGACAGTTACCCCATATGGTAAATTCGAGGCAGCTAGGTATGTAGGTACTACCAGATTGATAAATCTAAGTTGCAAGCCAGTAGGTAAACACTATACTGTGGGATTTTGTTTTGTAACTGCGTGAGTGCGAAAAACTATAACCAGTCATTCAAAATACTATTTTCCGCGGATTTTCTAAGACAAGGCATTCTTCTACAGCAGTGGTTCTTAACCTTTTTTGGACCACGGACCACTTTGATAATTTTTTTCTTAGTGCGGACCACCAGATCCAAGGTACATCGTGTTTCACATGAAATTGTTTCACCTGTGACCTAAAGTATAATGTATGTAAGTAAGTTGAATACAGGAAATTAATATGAATCGGTTTTGGAACAATGGAACATACACGCGAAAATTCCCCAATTTTACTAAAATTATTATGGAGATTTAATTGGTAGGCGATATAGCAATGCGCGCGCAGCGCCCCCGAAAATTCACCGATTTTACCCTTTTTAAGCCGCAAGATGGCCAGATAATCTTCCGTCAATATCATCAAGATTTCATTTGTTGGTAAAAGCGCGCGCAGCGCGCCCGAAAGTTTTACGATTTAACTCTTAAAAATCAAGTTTACCTTAGCACGTGTAGTAGGTGCGTGAAATATGCGCGCAGCGCGCCCGAAAATTCACAGCTTTTTCCCTTTTTAATTATATGATCAAAATTTATTTAGCTATTATTTGAACAAACGCACCCAGCGCGGCTGAAAATTAAC
Source organism: Zelleria hepariella (assembly GCA_949319315.1). Taxonomy (NCBI): domain Eukaryota; kingdom Metazoa; phylum Arthropoda; class Insecta; order Lepidoptera; family Yponomeutidae; genus Zelleria; species Zelleria hepariella. Next base: position 5,486,712 of record OX439378.1, on the reverse strand, counting down.
TTATTTAAGTCTTACATTTCATAATGGAGAATCCCTTTGTTTTGAATAGAAGACACGCGCGTAGCACATTTGAAAATTCACCGATTTTAACCTAAATATAGTCTACGTGTGGGCTAACTACGAGTGAGCACTGATTACTCGATTTTTAAGGGTTTTGATACTAATACAATTTATTATTTTTTGCGTATTGAACTGAAGACTTTACATCGGACCCTGCCACAGGTTACGTATAGGCTATTTATTATATTATCCTGGCCAAATCTGGCGCATTCGGTAATTCCTTGGCGCGATCTGCATTCACGCGGATCTTTGGAGGTTAAAAATATTTTTCAATAGGGAGTAAGAGCGCGCGCCAGCGCGCACGAAAATTTCAGTTATTTTATTCATTGGGAACTTATTCAAACATGACTTTCAAAATCAACATTAATATTTATTGACAACTATCGCTTTGTGCGCTGGACTGCAGGAACCTCCCACGGACCACTAGAGAGGCCCTCGCGGACCAGCAGTGGTCCGCGGACCATAGGTTAAGAACCACTGTTCTACAGGGTGCACTCTAAGTCGATAGCGGAACTTTAAGTAGGCTGTCTACTGATCAATACAAACAACTTGTACTAGGTGGCGAAAAAAATGGAGTAAAAAAAATATCAGCTGTTCCATACAAAAGGTCGACTCAGTACTGCGGCAAATGTATGAAACACCTGATATTTTTTTCGCTCCATTTTTGTCGCCACCTAGTACAAGTTGTTTGTATTGATCAGTAGACAGCCTACTTAAAGTTCCGCTATCGACTTAGAGTGCACCCTGTATGCTAAGCTGATGGCACTAGCAAAATAATACGCGCAAATACTTAACAGTAGAATAAGCCGCACAGCTCATATTAGCCATGCCATCCTGAATTAGTCCGGAATTCCGGATTGATTGATGTGCTGGATAAATGTTGATTTTGGAAGCGATTCCGCGCGAGCGGAATAACGTGCCCGTAACTGATTGACAGTTTGAAATGTACAGCGGAGTTTCTACCGAATATACGGGGTGGCACACAGTGGCGTAGCAACATAGGGACAAAGCGGGACAATGTCCCGGGGCCCCCAAGCTCAGGGGGCCCCCGTGGACCCTGACACCAAACCGTATTGAACAAGCTAAAAAATCTCCCAGGTTGTATCCAACCTGTCTATCGCCAAGAAAGCAAAAAAAAATTTTTGGACATCCTTATTTGGACCACCTATCTACTCCGTGCAATTTTAGTGGTTTTAAAGCCGAAGGTATTTTGTTGCACTGGTGATTCTGAGCCAAATTACAAAATTTCATTCCAAAACGCGCGAAAAAAAAATTCACTTCTCCATACAAATGGTGTCGATTGGCGATAGCCGTTTGTATTGGGAAGAGTTTTTTTTCGCTCGTTTTGAAGTAAAATTTTGGAATATGGCTCGGAATCACGAGTGCAACTAAATACCTTCGGCTTTAAAACCACTAAAATTCCACGGTGTATATTTTGAAGTGATAAAAGCCAAAAAAATATAGTTGGGGCCCCAGTTTGTTTTTTGCCCCAGGGCCCCTGGTTACCTAGCTACGCCACTGGTGGTACAATTTTAATACAATTTTAATGCCAAAACGCACTGGGTGAATCCGTGGTGAGGCTTCATGGGAGAATTTGTATTTAGCACGATGTATGTCAAATGAGTCGAGCAAGATACTCCAATGTATTTGAGCACTTAGTTTATCCACTTGATCCACATAAGTCGTGAGAATTTCGGAATATTTGTGTTTTAAGCGTAGACGATAGCAAGGTGGCGGGAAATTCAAAATTTTCACAGATTTTTACACTTTGTAGCTAAACTGAACTATTTTTGTTCAGCGATTTTTCGTTCGCGAGAATTTCCCGCCACACTACTATCTTCCAGCCTTAAATTGTGTTCTACTGCGAAAAGGTACGTGCACAATAAACGTGAATATTACACCGTTATTAGCTTCGATCAAGGATAAAACTAGATACAACATAGAACTCTGAAATGTGTCTGGAAAAATAGATGCCCAAACTGCCTTTGGGAGCATAGATTTGCTCGTAGTCTGTACACTAATGCAATAAGGTAGACATTCGAATATTAGACGTATGGTCGAAATTATGTTTCGTATTGTTCTATTGCTGATATCTTTTGTTTTTGTGGGGACAAGTTTTTATTGTGATTATAAACGTAACGCGGATTCTATGAGATTTAGTTCGGTGGTTATTAGTGTATATTTCACTGGTGTATATGTAAGGAAAACTGAGACAATAGACTGAACGGAATCCCACAGCAAACTTTGAGGTATTATTTCGAAATCAACCGGCAGCCGTCTTTCCTATAACAAAGGACTTCTCCCCTAATTGTACGGCGGCGAGCAAATAGTTTCCTCGGAACAGCTGTAAGTGTGTTTTATTACCATAAACAGAGCGTGCACGCTATGGCTATTACCGCTCGTAAATATAGACGACACAATACATTCACGCTGACTGAAGTAGTGCGAGGGTAGGTAGGTTCAGTAGTGCTAGGATATAAGGTGGTGTCAGAGTTTAAGGCCGCCCAAAGGGCCTCTAACATGGCTTCCTTTCAGGGGGAACAAGGTCGTCTTAAACTATGCTGGGGCCCTTGGGCGTTTTTCCAAAAGGGCCCCAAATTCTTGTGGCGAAAAGCATATTTCCTACATGCCATGCTTTCTGTCAAAAACCATGTCGTTGGCTTATTTTATCACTGCTCACTGTCACTGTGCCCGACACAAATATTTTTAGAATAAAAAAAATGTTAGTCGGTCCCTGGGGCCCCCAGAAGATGGGGGCCCTGGGCACGGGCCCCGTGTGCCCTTATGGTCAAGATGGTATTGAGGCGGGTGTATAGTGCATCTTCAGTTGCGTTGATAAGTATGCTGACCCTCTCATATTTGTAACAAATGCTGAACAGGGCTGTGAATCCAAAGCGGTTCTTCTTTGACATATTAGTTGGTTCCATAGTGGTCATTTTAAAGCGAACTTTGCAAACTCAATTTGAATGTTACAGTTACACACCGAAGCCTTTTCAAAAAGTTCACCCTTACGTCCTCGTTATAAGGTTCAAAAGGCAATAAAGCTATTGGGATAGAGTGTAAAGGGTAGTGAGTGAGTAATGGACGCAAAATTGTGGAACATTCGGGCGCTGGATGCATTATAAAAGTTAAGATAATAAATAATTGCATCCTGTGGCCAGATTTTACATTGTCCTCCCTAAGTGGTGAATAAAATATTGAATGTTATTAATTGCATCGTCACCTCAAGTGCGTATCTTGCTGTATCTTAGACGATCTGCCTTTTTTATTTTATTTTATTTTCGAAGGAAAACTTACGGCTAGGATTCATAGGTACTTAGTAAAAAGCCAATTACAAGTTGTAGCAGATAGAAGAAACAATAGTACAGCATTAATTGGTAACTAAAATAGAAAATTAAAGTACCGAAGAGTAGGGTAGTCTTAATTCTTATTTATTACCCCTATATGTTATATAAGAAAAAAAAATTCAAGAATAGTAAAAGAATCGCAGCAAAACGTTGCAAAAAATCATACAGTTACATAGAAATATCTGGTATGTTAGATACCTACATTTGAATAGATGAGAAGGAAAGGCCGCATGGCAAAGTCTTATCAAAAGAAAGCTCAGACATTCAATAGCAACGGACACTCAGACTATTGGAATTGGAATGTAAACATTTGAGCGTGTGCCCATTGAAAGGATCGTACCTATTTGTGTTTACGAACTGCCTCGTACCGGGCATTGAAAGAACATGAACAACGAATCTGCTTCTTGTAGTGAAGGGCGAAGGAGATTTAGGATGAGCTCGAATACCTAATCGTATCATTACCATTACCGAACGGACGTTGCATTATCAATAATCTAATTAATTAATACAATTTCACGTAAAAAAAAACAATGAAATGGAATACAATAAAAAATCAAATAATAGAAAAATAGTGTCGTAAGTACATAATAATTTAAATTCAATCCTAATTAGATTTGGAGTTAACCTTACAGCCATCCCTTTCGCAATATCTGAAACATTCATCTGCAATTACAGCCATCATCTTGTCAGCAAATAAGAGTAGAGCACACTCTGGTGCTGATTTCAGTAGAGCGTTGAGCGAGGTGAGAGAGCGCATAAGCGGAGATTGGCTGTGAGAGACTGTATTAGGCACTGGCACTGCCAGTAAAGTAGCAACGATAGCTCTAACTAACTAAAGAAATCGTAACCGAAGATTTTGAAATCGAAGAACACTCGCTCAAGACATAGTTCCCATCACTATTTCCTTCATCCACGTGTACTGCCTCCATCGAAGTTTTATATTATAAAATTCTTTTCAAATCCTCACGTTGGATTCGATCAATACCAACCGACTTTTCAATTTATTCTCACACATTGTTCGGTTTGTGTAAAGACTTCGTAAACATGGCGGCCGAAGATTATGGGTTTCAGCTCTTTATGTCTTTGACATAAGAGTCAGAATTCAGTACGTACTTAACTGATGTGATGGTGAAATCCTTTGGAGGTGCTCTCTCTGACAGGTGAACTGATGAAATGATCCAATTTATAGAATAGTAAAATAAAGATCCAACCAAGTCTGCTATCCCCGACCAAAATGACCTACTCCCGCCATAATTTGATTTTATTTGCCATATTTGATACAGGAATCGATTTAGTAATTTTTTTTGCGCGCGGGCGATTCACTATGCGCGGCGCCTTAACCATCGATACAAAAAAGGGGCGTTATAAGTTTGACCGCTACGTGTGTGAGGGTGTCCGTCCGTCGCACCGTAGGACTGGTGAACCGATTTGGATGCCGTTTTTTTCATTTGAAAGCGAGTGTTCTTAGATAGGTTTAATCAAAATCGGTTCAGCCGTTTATGAGAAATGCAATTTTAAAGGTAAAATGACGGGAGTAATTAACAAAATTTAATTTATTAGTTATTAAGTACTGGTCCACGTGTTTCTAAATCTAGAATAGTTCAGTGGCAATTTTCAGATTTTTCAAAACCAATATCATCAGGGTAATTATGTTTGTCTCCCCTTGTTAGTTCAGTCTCCAATTTGGCTGAAAACGTGACAAGACAGTAATATCACTTTCTTCCTTAAACCGACAGGTATTTCCTGGAATATTGTTTTATTGGGCCCACTCAGTCACTGATTGCTTTTTGAACTATTTCGCTCACGTTCTTGTTTTTTGTTTTGTTGCAGAGTAACACAAAAGTCAATGAAAGAAAAGCTGAAGATAGAGCTAAAATGCAGTCGCCCCTCTTTATTTCTAACTACCACCTAAAGGGGGATAGACTGCATTTTATCGCGTACCTACCAACTTGATTTTGGCAGAACTTTTTTTATAAATGAACCGATTTTGATCATTATTTTTTTAAGAAGTATACTTCCCATTTGGGCCCATAAAAATAAAAGACTTGATGAAGAACTTCGGAGATGGAGAACGGAACTCCTGAACGGACAGCAGAAAATCATTCGAAATCAGTGCAATAGCTTAATAACAGTACTTTTTCACCAATGAAGTCGGTTTTTTCTTAAAATTTTGTTTATTTTGCATTATTCTTGGTAAATAGGTACTTCTCATGATTGAGGTAAAACTTCAGAGAAAATGAAGAATGCCTTGCGTTGTTTACTTTAAGGGTAGACGAAAGCAAGGTGGCGGGAAATTCAAAATTTTCACAGACTTTTACATTTTGTAGCTAAACTGAACTATTTTTGTTCAGCGATTTTTCGTTCGCGAGAATAAAACCGTATTCTTTTCATTATGGTAAACAACAGAAAAACAATAATTCAGCCGATTATGTGTTCTGGTCTACGACAAGTTTTTTGGGCAGTGCTACTGCTTCGTAGACCAGAACACATAATCGGCTGAATTATTGTTGTTCTTTTGTTTACAATAATTAAAAGAATACTATGTTATTGCCGCGAACGGTACTGCCCAAAAAACTTGTCGTAGACCAGAACACATAATCGGCTGAATTATTGTTGTTCTGTTGTTTACAATAATGAAAAGAATACGGTTTTATTCTCGCGAACGAAAAATCGCTGAACAAAAATAGTTCAGTTTAGCTACAATATGTAAAAGTCTGTGAAAATTTTGAATTTCCCGCCACCTTGCTATCGTCTACCCTTAAGGTGCGATGTGCTCAGCTCTACATATCGGCACCAGTTGTTTACGATCTCGCGCGCTAAAAATATTGCGGCTAACATCTTTTACACAATATCCCTTGCGTCACGGTATGGGTCGATCAAAATGGAATCTGCTTTTACATGGACGCTAACTAGAGGTGGTTTCTTCCGGATATTGTCAGTTATTAAAGCGCTTATGTAATCCATGCGGGATCAGAATGGGATAATACCTTTTGGAATCGAAAATGACAGTTCTCGAGTAGCGTCAGTAAAAAAATTGTTAGTTCTACGTCCTATCATAGGGTTATGAAATTGGAAATAAACAAAAATTTTTAATAGTTGTAATCTAAAAGGATTCAATGTTATTGTATTAATTGAATAAAACGTGATAAAACTCGAGCAGACACCCACGCGCACAGAAAACACAAGCAAGTTTCGATGCGAGTTTGCCATAGACAACTAGAGTTTGCCGAAATGCTGACGCTACAGGACCGTGAGCTTCTCAGTTCCAAAAGGTATTATCCCATTCAGATCCCGCACGGATTATACTCATGATGGCCTATTGGCGTTGGTGACCGCTTGTGGCAATATCATAGGCGCCGCCGATCTAACAGCGAGCGTTCTAGAGTTTAGAGGTCAGAGTTCTGCGTTCCGCGTTCACTGTAATCAATGCGGCACTTTTGATCCCTACACTCAGATGGAGAGGTCAGACCGTAACAATCACATGAATAAAAGGAAAGCAGATTTGCGAACTCTGACCGATGAACCCTGGACAGCCCGCTGTAGGATAGGTGAGACTTTCCGTTTTTCGGGAAGCATTTAAACCGTTAGTCCCGGTTTTTGGTAAGAATCTTTAAAACATGTCAGAGAGCTTTGGTAAATCTTGGGCAGCCTTATAATCTCTGACACCAGGTGTTTATAAGATTCAATAGAGGCGGCTGACACTCTCTATTATGGATCACCGAATACAGAAATAGCAAAAAGAGAAAGATTATATCGACCGATTCTTTCCTTGTTCACTGTTTGATGCATAAGATTTATTGTTCTATGGACCTTTTTAGGTGTCACTTACAAAGGTAGAGAACGATCGTATTTTCTATCGGTTTCTTTAAAAACCTTTTTCCAACTGCTTCAGATACAATGTCAAAACATGTCTTCGTTCCTTAGAGCGGGATGTCAAAACAGATCTCGTGTTGCAGAGTTTAGCCGGTAATTTTTAATTAATTTCATGGAATTTATGACGCAAGCTTCACAACACGTTTTCACTCTGATTAATGTTTTAACTGGCACTGTAGTGAACTAGACAAACAATATATTTGTAGCTTTTATAAAAAACTTTTGATTTGTTAGACGAACTTTGAAGGGTTTTTTCTTTACTATCACAAACAACTCAGATAACTCTAGAAATACAATGTGAGGTAAAATAATGGTGGTTTCGGCATATTTTTATACAGATGGATAACATTTTACCAAGTCAGGAACAAGAAAGGGCTAAATTGGCTAATAACTTAAAAAACAAAAGCGCAACATCCGGGCAAGAATGTATTTAGGTTATCTCGCAATCGTCGCCTAGGCCTGCCATGTGGCACCCAATCGGTGGCGATCTTTGTCCACCTGTCTTAGCTCATGCGGAAGACGTGGCCAGCCTAGTTCCATTTGAGCGTAGCATTCGCAGTTACGACGTCTTTAATTTTGGTTTTGGAGCGCAGGGTAGGGTATAAGGCCGGCCACACACAGACGGAATTCCTGACGGAAAAAAAACGAATCGGCGTTCCGAACGCAGTGACTGCATACAAAGTCTAGGGACCGCCACACACAAATGGTTTTTTTACGTCCGGAATTTTCATAGATCAAGTACGCAGTTTGCATTCGTTTCATTTTTCCGAACGGAAAAAATCCGTCTGTATCTATGTGGTTGTGGCCGGCCTAAAGCGGTGGATGACAGACTGACCCAGATCAGTGTGATGACACGGAACGGAACTACGGAGCGTGTTGTCCGTGTCGGTGCATCCTAATTTCACTTCTATTTTGTTTTCCTCTCGCCCAGGGCTACAGGTTAACACAATCAGGGCTGCCTCTGGTTTATCCATCGTTTGTGAATACGGTACCACCACAGGGCTAGGAAAGACCCCAACATTATAATAATTATAAGTAGGTACTTACAACGGGAAAACAAAGGAGAAACAAGTCATCGCTATAATAAGGTATATCGAAAAAGTATCACATCGCATTCATACAGTGAAATAATACCAAAAAACGCGGACTTCTCAAGTTACAACAAGATATTTTGACAAGCATCTTTGTGAAAATTCTGCTATGAATTTCTTCTTATTATTAATCTCCGACCTAAAAAGAGGAGTGTTCTAAGTTTGACAGCTATGTGCAAGCTATGTGTGTGTGTCTGTCTATGGCACCGTAGATCTTAATTAAACGGGTGTACCGATTTGGATGCGGTTTTTTTTATTTGAAAGCAGATTTTCTAGCGAGTGTTCGTAGATAATAATATTATGTTGTAGTGAAATTGGTTCAGCGATTTAAGGGATATGCTAATTTGAAGCTAAAACGTCGGGGATATTTTTTTTTATTTTTTATTAATAGTTATTTGAGGTAAATCTCCGGTTCAGCTAAGGTAGGCGTCCAGCTCCGAAAATTTTTCCTTTATTCCTTGGAGGTGAAATTGTAGGGCAGCACACTATCTTAACTCCAGTCTACTTCCGTAAGCTTCTTACCTTCTCGTCTCTATACGCACCTCTCGCCAGCGACCATCAGTACCTACAAGTTAACTAAAGACGCTGTTATCTTTCATGTTTGAACACAATATTATATCGTACGTATGTCTTGTCCTTTGTAAAGTCATAGTCTTAAACATCTAATTTAACAATTATTTTGAATTTCGCGCCAGCCCACAGACCAAAGATAAATTATTATCTGGAGCGGTCATTCATTTGGCACGCGGTCTGTACAGTCAGCGACGAAAATCTATATTCCTTCGATAATAACCCTAATGGTACTCTTGATAAGAATCACCAAGATGTAAAACCAGTGGTCGCTAGGATGTCTCTTTTTGTTCGATTGTCGCATTTATGCCGTTCACAGTAAGAACTAGCTTGGGGTATCCTAGCGTGTCACTCACCGTATATCTCCGATACGAACGATTGATCGAGACTGATGGGTATTAATCGTAAGTAATTGTTATTATAATCAACAGGCGACGGTTAATCGGTGAACGACTTTGATTATTTTCGAGAACCTATTTAAAGGTCACTGTGTGAACGTAAATTACTAGTGGTTCGCCCCGAACTATAAACTCGCGACCCCGTATCTCAGCAACCCCTCGACCGATTTGGCTCATGTTCGAACTTAAAAATTATCTTTGCCTCATTTACCTACCTACCAAATTTAATGACTATCCGACTTTTACTCAAGTTATCGCCTGGGAACATTCATACATATAAACATACATACAAACATACATAAAAACAAACGCCGGATTGTTCCAGTAGACTCGGAGAACTTTGCTCGCTTCGCTCGCTCGTTCAATTATTACATACCTTGAATATAGGAAGGTACGATTACCTATTTAGTTTCTGAATGGGAACAGCCAGGGGCCTTAGCCTGTAACACAGTGGTGCCAAAATGGGCTCCCGGTTGACGGTTTTAATTACTATTTATTAATGCTGTCGGTCCAATGTCGGTCCATTTAATGTTTTTGTGGTACGCACGACAGCACGTCAGACTGTACAATTTTGTTGCGAAGTCGGCCGTAACGTAACTGAGTAAAGTGCTAGCGTGTAAAGCACTAGCACTTTACTCGACGTGCTGTCGTGTGTACAGCACAGAATATTATGAGTCTTATTATTGAGGATTAGTTCGCTGGTTGTAGGAGAGCAACGAAAAAATCCCGGTTTTGTCCTTCTACCTGGGACGCCATTGATACGCCATTGTGTTACAGGTTAAGGCCCTGGTCTACACCTGACGATCCAGCGCGTTTCGATTGCGCGCGGCAGGGGCCTACATCTCGAAGGATAAATTTCATTTTGCGGCAAATGTCACGCCTCTTCTCACGAAGTCATCCTCGACATAAGGCACGACATTTCTGCGAGATGTTTGCCTTTTTCGCTCGACATGACTCGAGTGGTCGAGAGCAGTCGAGATGGAAATGATATGTCATTTTTCCGTTGAGATGTGTCGAATGCGAGATTCCCGAGTATTCGGTACGCAAAGTTTTTTGTTCGAAAGTCCGTTATTGGCTTAATCTTATCTTTAGACAATATTGAGAAACTAATTTCAATTTTTTTTATTTTGGTTCAGTAGTTTGGATTTTACAACGTTTCAAAGATACGGTTTTATGACCTTCACGCGACGGTCTGCATACTGTTGGCGGTCATAGGACAAAACATTTTAGCGCATAAAAACAAAACTACTGGACCAAAATAAATAATATTTAAATTAGTTTCTCAATATTGTCTAAAGATAAGTTTAAGCCAATAACGGACTTTCGAACAAAAAACTTTGCGTACCCAATTAGCCCCCAGGACTGAAATCCATACATTTCGCTCTTGCCGCTCTTGCTTGATCCATACATTTCGCTTCGCCATACAATTCGCTGTGATCACGCGCGGCAGGAGCAAATTCTATGCAAATCCATGGATTTCGTTCCCGCCGCTCGTGATCGGAGCACGCTTTATTGTCCGGTGTGGATCTGACTCTTGAGATGTACCTATAAACTGCACAAGATGCACGACGAAATGTCGTCAATATCCGACCAAGAAAACAAAAATTTTAAAATGTTCAAAATACCTACTTTAAGGCGCTGGGCATAGTGAATAGCCCGCGCGCAGAGAAAAATGCACAAAATCGATTCCTGTATCAAATACACTAAACAAATTGAAAATGTTCACATATCAAACCCTAGAATTAGGTGAGACCTATCTAAAATATCCAGTTTCGTGTTGATATTGAAATAGGCGGCGCACTTTTTTTCAAGCAAAATATCTTGCAATCTGTTATGGATATGAACATGACACTGGCTGTTTTAGATAGGTCTCAACTAATTCTAGGGTCTGATATGTGAACATTTTCGTTTTTTTTTGTGTATTTGATACAGGAATCGATTTTGTGCATTTTTCTTTGAGCGCGGGCTAATTCACTATGCCCAGCGCCTTAATAGCAATTTTTTCCGTCTATTTATTCGTAAACCTTCCTATAATTTGATAATGTATTTTTTATCAGTGGAACGATAACAAAACAATGCATTTATGTCATAGGACTGAAGATCATCCAAAATGGTTGGTGGAATCATTATTCGAAACTCGCTTTTTCCCCGCACCTTCCACACTTGCGTAACCACAAAATCCAATCCCGAATTGTAAATTCATTACAGAGTCAAACTTTTTGAAGCTTTAGACTGCGCTTTTATTAAAAAAATCATACTTTTCTAGGGTTGTTCCTTCTTTAGCACAGTTTTGTTTTACCACTTTTTTTGTTTTCATACAAAACTTCCTGTTTTACCACACTTACTAAATATACCTATATAAATTTATAATTTTTGACTTCCTCTAATACCGTACTGATTTAAAAGTACAATCTATACTTATAATAAAACTCTAGCGAAGTCAATTCTGTATATTAAATATTTTTAGAAAAAAACTAGCAGGGGTTTCTAAGTAAACTATACTGAATACAAAAATGCAAAAAAATCGGTCTATGTCTGTCTGTCTGTCTGTCTGTGTGTTACCTCATCACGCGAATACCGCTGAATAGTTTTCAGTCAAATTTAGAACCGTGATAAGTCCTGGTTCTGGGCACAATCTAGGCTATCCGATGTTCAGAATACATTGCGGGTTACAATTTAACTTCGTTTTTTGTAAGAAATATTCATAATTTTGATATAGCTTCTTGAGAAGATATGTTAATAACGTGATACTGAACACATTTCTGAAAATAAAAAACGAAAAAAAAAGAAAAAAAAAGTCTAACTTGGAACCTCATTATCTCGGAAACCGTTGATTTCCTAGGCATAGTTTTTTGGGCAAAAATGTTCGTTATGATGAGGACTATTATGTGGTCTCCCACTTTGTTGGCGGTCTTTTAACACCGCTCGGTATTCAATACAAGCACTCGCCGCAAACAATAATTTTGCATTCTTGCATAACAAATAACTATTGTTTACCGATGAGCGGGATAGAAAGAGTTATTAGCCGTATGCTTTGCTTGCTGGCTTAGCATGAGAATGAGTAAGACCTTATCTATGGGCTTATAACTTTATCTATCCCACTCTACGTCGAGGGAGATACATATAAACCCCTTTACTTCCTAAGCAATTCTTATACTAAGTTTCCTGGTATCTTATCACGGGCGATACCTTAATGTAAACAATACATATTTATTATTAAATTTATAAATGTATTGTTTAGATTAGGGTTTTTATTCTATTTTATTATATTGCTTTCTTTTGAGCCCTGCTACCGCAAGTTAAGAAATAATAACTATTAAATTAAAATACCCCGGACATTTTAGCTTCAAATAAGCATATTTAATAAATAGCTGAACTAATTTTGACAAAACATAACTAAGAACATTGGCTAGAAAACCTTTTTTCAAATAAAAAAAAAAAACCAGAGCTTCCAAATCGTTTACCCATATTTTAAGAGTTACGGTGCCACAGACAGACCCACCCTCATAAACACATACCTATACAGACACACTAACAAAGCTGTCAAACTTATAACACCCCTCTTTTTTGGTCGGGGGTTAAAAAACCTTTCTTTTGAGTTTTCCTCCACAGTCGAATTTAAATTAAATGTCAAATGTGTAAAAACGCATACGAAGTCGCGGGCACAACTAGTTTGTTAATATAGCTTTATGGATTCATAAAGTTCATTTTTCACGTTTTCGCAATTCGGAATATCTTCAATTAAATTTACCCCCGGCCCTTCAACCACCAACTGATGATAAGCACGTCATGAACCTGAAAGACGCCAGGCTCCTATTCACATGCGCCTATTTGGGTGATAGCCTCTTACTACGGTATGCAAGCCTAGTACTTACTTTTGTTCCAAAGTATTACTAATGATATGAGCACTGAGGTGCTGAGTCTCCCACGACTTTATGTAAGCCTAGTACTTTTTCATCAAAATTGCTCTCCTTTTGGGCAGCCGAGTAAAAAAGCCTTAGTAGTTCATCCAAAAGAATCACTGGCTAAACGATCTACCGAGCAAAGGGGTAAACAAGAAAGTATTAAATTAAATACAAATATGATACTTTTCATAGGTTGTGGTGAAAGAGGAACACTTTAATTTTATTTTCACTGTGGCAAAACAGGAAAGCGAAAAAAGTGTGGTAAAACAAAACTATGGTAAACAAGGAACAACCCTTTCTGCGGTTTCTGATTTGAGAAATTCGCTAAGCATGTACTTAAATATAGTTCTGCCTCTGCGGATTTCTCACAAAAGAACGTGACAGAACGATAGTTAAGTATTTACTTAGTAAAATTCTCAATTCAGCAACCGGGCCTTTATCTCTATAAATCGTTGATAAAACCTGAGTATACGGCTGTTATTTTACGGAATAACCGGTTTTTAAGGGAAATAGTTTCCTATAAAAAATCTGAAGTTTAATAAACACTTCGTTAATATAACGTATAGTATAGACATAGCCAAAGTAGCCGCAAAACAGTGGTTGCGCCTGGCGCAGGATCGTGAGAGGTGGCGTGAGCATGGAGAGGCCTTTACCCAGCGGTGGGTGCTAACAGGCTGATGATGATGATGATGATGATACACTCGGTTGAAAACGGAAAAGCGTGTTATTATCAGGCACTTTCACACTCAAGATTATTGGAAGACGAGAGTGTTCTTAACTTCCAAGAAACGAACGGGCAAATAAGCGCGCCGAGGGCGTAACAGTTGGTGCTAACGATATCACCCCTTTTCTACCCCCGACGCAAAAATAGGGGTACGTGTTATAGGTTTGAAGTGTGTATCTGTGTATTTGTGTGACTCTTTTGCAGCATTAAAATTCGTAATTGAAGTCTACGACTGGGAGTCTATCGAGGCACCATTGCCTTACAGACTTAATCCCTAGCACTATCCTCTCAACTTAGTCGGCCTAGTCTACAGTGGGGTATAATTTTATTAAGAAAAAAAAAAAAGATTTTCTCTACCTAGGTAAACTGCCTTTTATTCGAGTACCTTTTGCAGGTTATTATCATCGTTGTAGGTATTTGCGAATCGAAAAACATCCTTGTGACCGAAAAAGCCAACAAAAGAGTCGCGAAAGATACACACAATATAATGAGCATGGCTTCCCTTCATCTCCAGACCATTCTGAAATAAAACTGCCCTAAAAAGGAATAGAAGCATCACCTCTTTTCCTCTAATGAATGTTAACTGGCTGTTGAAGATGACGATCTTTTACGCCGACTAACTAGGCAACCCCCAACTAGGCCAACAGTGGAAACCAATAGTGGCCGTAATAAGCTGCGGACGAGTTTTTTCATACATTTTGGTGGCCAGATTTAGTAGCTCACCTTACATTTTGGTGGCCACATTTAGTTGCTCACCTCACGCTTACACTCGGCCTTTAGTAGCTGCGATTAGTGGCCGCGTCTAGTGGCTTGACTAGGCCACTAGCGTTTAGTGGTCGCCACCGCACAGTGGTCGATTTGTACGATTTAGGCGGCCAAAAGTCCATTTCTCAAAGTTAACTTATAACAAAACTAATTGATTCCCGGAAAAATAGACACCCCGACTGCCCAAACCCCACCCCTCCCCAGTTCCTAGAACTGCGTGCGCGCCCCCACAGGTAGTCGGAACTTGATCGTCGCGCAAGCTGTACGCGTTCGTTCTCGACACTCTTAGCGCAACCGATATTCTAAAGTGAATATTTCATTGGATATTATTCAGTTACAAGTGAAAGTGATGGAAGTCGAAAATTCAGGTAAGCTCCTTCAAATATAATTTAAATTAAGATAAGGAATATCAATATTTAGTGCAGTTACAACGTATCAAAGATCGCCCTTTTTCGTAGAAAATATTATCATTTTTTTATTTTCAATAGTAAAAATGTTGTACTTCCGAGACCGTCCGAGTTAAATTCCTTATGGTTTCTAATAGTATAGCTCTTTGAGCAGATAACCACAAAAAAAATAGCCACCACCTTTGACCACTTCGCGAGAAAAATAATAATTCATTAACTTAGGCAGAAAGTGAGAAAAAATCATTTTTTGTTTCTTTTGCGTTAAAATTCCTTTTCGTTGTTCTAGGTTCATCAAGTTACTCGGGCATGGAGGTAGTAACTCGCAGATATCTTTTTGATAAGATGATTGAGGAAAACTCTCCATCAATAAACGACAAATTGGAATACTTACAAAATTATTTGTTAGTGTCTTACGGGGACTCCGACGAAGACAAAAAGTATATAAATCATAAATTTTCATATTTTAAAACAGAAATAAAAAAGAGATGGTCCAAAGCACGCAACACGCTAGAAAAATTTCTTATAAGCAATGATGCATGGTTAGCAGGAACGTTCGAGATGCCCATAAAAACGCATAATAAGTCAGGACGACCTAGCAAAACATTCAGTGAATGTAGTGAAAGAACTAAAAGGAGGAAAACAGAAGAAGTTCGCTCCTCTGTAGGCAAAGAAGTGATAGTTCACGCAGCGCAAGTAATTTTACAAAAAGAAGGAAAAAGAAACGCCTCGCAAGTCCTAAAAGATATTACAAATTCGCCTGCAGCCGCAAACGAATGTAAAAAAAGACATTCCAAATCAAAGGCACAAGATCCCCTTACGCCTCGGGAGGCACTGCGAATGTGCGTGGACGCTGATTTGACACGAAGTCAATATGAAATTGTGCGAGCAACCAACAGAAGCTTTTACCCGTGCTACGAATTAGTGTTGAAGGCTAAACAGGAATGTTACCAACCCAAAGAGACGCTACGAGTGACCGCTTCCTGTGCTGAAAGTGATCTACAATCTTTGTTAGATCACACCGTCACGCGATTATCAATTTTCCTCGAAGAAGTACTAATGACTCTTACAGAAACTGAGAGAAATTACTTGCAGATTATCTGCAAATGGGGTTGTGATGGTTCACAACAAGCTCAATACAAACAAAAGTTAATGAATGACGCCGACTCGGATGCAAATATATTTTTGAGCTCATTCATGCCTCTACAAATTGTTTGCGGCGAAGACAAAACAAAAATGGTTTGGCAAAACCCGACTCCTTCTTCACCACGATATTGCCGCCCGA
Source organism: Zelleria hepariella (assembly GCA_949319315.1). Lineage (NCBI taxonomy): Eukaryota > Metazoa > Arthropoda > Insecta > Lepidoptera > Yponomeutidae > Zelleria > Zelleria hepariella. The sequence continues at coordinate 5,470,290 of OX439378.1, read as the reverse complement.
TACGATTCAGATTTATAAAAGAGTCTACAGACATTACAAAAGATGAAATAAATTACGTTCGGGACAGTGTGAAGTCCCTAAAAGCCACGGAATTGGAACTGAATGGGCAAAAATTCTCGGTTAGCCACAGTCTTAAAATGACCATGGTGGACGGCAAAGTTTGCAATGCGGCGACTGACACCAAATCAACGAGTAGATGCTACATATGCGGAGCCACTTCAAAAAACTTTAATGACTTAAGCCAAAAAAACGAAATTCACCCAGAATCGCTTGAATTTGGCCTATCAACTTCACATGCCAGAATTCGATTATTCGAGAGTATTTTACATTTAGCTTATAAATTGCCCGTTGGGAAATACCGTGAAAAAAGAACCAAAGCAGAAAAGATGCTAGAACAACAAAAAAAAAAGAGATTCAGCAAAGATTCAGAGAAGAAGTAGGTATCTTGGTAGATATGCCAAAATGTAATTTTGGTAACACAAATGACGGCAATACTAGTAGAAGATTTTTTGAAAACCCACATCTGGCTGCTGAAATAACGGGAATAGACTTTAATTTTATTTATAGAATTAAAGTTATTTTGGAAGCCATATCAAGCGGTCACAAAATAGATGTCCCGAAATTTGATGAATACGCCATGGAGACAGCAAAACTGTATGTAGAGTTATATGGTTGGCATTCTATGACTCCTACCATGCATAAAATTTTGGTACATGGTGGAAAAGTTATAGAAAATTCTCTAGTGCCTATTGGTCAACTTTCGGAGGAAGCTGCAGAAGCTCGTAATAAGCACTTTCGCTCATACCGTCTAAACTTTGCTCGAAAGTTTTCACGCGAAGACTGTAACCTTGATATTTATCACAGGTTACTCTTGACATCAGATCCACTCATCAGTTCAATGAGAAAAAAAAAGAAGATCCGATCAAAACCATTTTTGCAGGAAACTTTGGAGCTTTTGCTTCCTGCAGAACCAAATACAAAAGGCACTTGTGATAAATGCATGGAAAGTGACGGTGAGGAAGAATTGTCTTTTAAAGAGTAACATAACAATTTGTATGTTAAACTTTCATAAAATATTGTCTTATTGTTTATGATTCGGTACCTAACATTGTAAGTAACATTTAGTATAATAATGTGGTAATAACTGTTGACCATTTAATTTTAGTGTATACTGTATTTTTTTATCATCCATATTTTATTTTCAATTTAAATAGGCATGCAGACTGTAGAGAATAAACTTTTTTTTTATGTACGGCCGTCTTTTACTTAACAAATTGTGATAATTCTTAACCCAAATATCAAAAACTACTAAGCCGATTTTGATAATTCAAATGAACTCAAAATATATATTTTACACCAAAGGGAGATTTAAAGAAAATTTAAAAACATTGGCGCTATTTACAAAAATATTTTCACAGAAATGTTTTTTTGTATAGAAAAATACGCTTTCAATGAAACGAATAGGGATAAACATATATATTCACTCTAAAATACCAGATTAGCATTTGTTGTCGTATTTATTACTGAAATAAAGCATAAAATAGTTTTGGCCGCCTAAATCGTACAAATCGACCACTGTGCACCGGTGGGTCGAGTGGTCACAGAAGTGGAAACTCTACACTCTTTTTATTCACTTTGGTCCACTCATTCACTTAAAAAAATGATATCGCATCAAAAGTGGCGAAATAGGACCTCTGTTCCATATTATTTTGTGACGAAACCCTCTAAAAATCCTGAACAAAAACATTGTTATGAACCGCATTGTGTTACTTTGAGCAGAAAAGTTGCAGGGGAGATAAAATCTGCTTGTCTGTTCTTTGTGTGACGAAAAAGCCTTGGCCCCATTATATCATTTCTAACAAATAGGTAACGGACATGGAAAAGAAGCGATTATCGGACAAATAAGGGGATATAAGAGCCAATCATGCGTTTCTACAAACAACGTGGCAAATACAGAAAAAAATATTTTATATCTGCTTTCGAAGAGCGAGCAAAGTCATAATATACTCATTATATACATCACTAGCTTTTGCCCGCGACTTCGTCCGCGCAGTCTTAGTTTTTTTCACGTTATCACAATAAAAAATAACCTATAGCACTCAGCGATAACGTAGCTTCCCATTAGTGAAAGAATTATTAAAATCGGATGAGTAGTTTTGGAGATTACCTCGTGCAAACCTACATACATACTTACAAACTTTACCTCTTTATAATATTATTGTAGATTAGTGTAGATATAGATGTCATCATCAGCCCACCTCTGTCCACTGTTGGGTATATGCTTTTTTCCCCTCGCGCCACCTCTCACGGTCCCTCCCTAGCCATCCGCATCCATGGACCCTCCGCCGCTGCACGTCGGATGACTGCATTCGGTACTCGTTATATTATGACTTACTTATGGATTATGGAGACAAGAGGAGTGGAGGAGTTCTCGTGACAAGAAATAATTACAGATTAATTTTTAAACAGCTTTATTCTTGAAACATGTCAACCTTTAAATATGATACACAGACAAGGACAGACAAATTCGGGTGCTAAAGCATGTGGCAGATGAGTCGTTAAATAAATATTTTCCTCGTGACCCCGACTCCCGTCGAGGGTTATAAATTTTGAATACTCTTTACTGCTGGGCACCTGTGACCTTTACCCCTGAAAACGGCTGTGGTATTTTCAAACTTTGCTTGGAAACCTTGTATTGTATTCTAAGCAGAAGCAGTTTTTAACCCCCGACACAAAAAGCGGGGTGTTATAAGTTTGAAGTGTATAATTACGTATGTCTGTAGCATCATAGCTTCCATTTTGATTTAGTTTTTTTTGTTTGAATCTTGACTTGATCGAAAGTGTTCTTAGCTAGATTTTATCAAAATCAAAACTGTTGATAAGATATTATTAGTTAAAATTAAAATAATAATGTTCGTCATTTATGCATGATGATTTTATAGAATTAAATGTGAAATAATTGACTCGAGTTCCCCTCAATATTGCCTATCACGATCACTTCGAAAAGTCGCCACCTATCGAGGCAAATCACCATCCTACCTTCTTCTTGTCTATGCCCAAGTAACATTTTAGGTTTTAGAAAGGTTGTGAACAGGTTCTAGAACCTTTGTATGGAAATCTGCTCGTAAGTCTTATAACTCTCAATAAAGTTATATTAACCTTGTAATTACCTTCTGAGTGCCAAAAGGGCCCCGGTTTTAGAACCTTTCTGAGAGCTACAGCACAACCTATAGCTCAAATCCAGAACCTTTCCAATACTTGCATAGAACCTAAATATAACCTTCACAACCTTAATTTAACGTTACTATAACCTTGCAAGACAACTTATAAGTTCTAAATAAGTCTTGGATGTAACTCTATGACAACTTAAAACCTTTTTGATGGATATGAATAAATAGCTTTCCAGGACTTTCAAGTTTTAAATAGCTTCTGTTTAAGATTTTTTACACAGATTCAAATACTTATTTACAATGGCGTCATTCCTTTGTCGTTAGGCCAACTTTCAAAATGGCTAGATAAACAATATTCATAAAAATAATATGTAGCTTGGTTAAGTCAGGAAATAATGAAAATATAGTGCGGTTGGCACTTTATCGTGAAACTTTACGATAATAGTGCTGAATACAACACGGGCCTTTCGTAAATTAAACTTTTCGAAGATTTTTTAATGAAATAAAAATTAAATATTTGGTGGTTGGTGGTAAGTCACATCAGAAATCGATCTACTATTCATATAAAAAATATATATTATAAATCGTGTAGCACATGGTATTTGATTACCCTTTATTTAATTAAAATATTGGATTTCTTTAGCTTTTTTTTTCATTTTATAATATTAAATATGGCTGCCGTTAGGAAATTACTTGAAAGCATTATTTTTTACCTTTTCAGAACTGTAACAGCTAAGAGCGCTTAATTTTTTCCAAAATAAGAGCTGAAGGTAATCTCGCGGGGCTACCCCAAACGACAAGGCTGTTTTCAACGCTTCAAGGTTATTACCAGGAGTTGTCCAAGACTTGCCAGTCGCGAAAATCACCACTGAGCTAAATTTGTTGCTTTTAAGTTTTGGTTGTAAGGAGGACATGCGATTGACCTACGTTCAACAAACAGCTACAGGCTGCTCTAAGAGTGCAAACATGGAAGTGTGCAAATAGTGACTATTCATAAATTATAATAAAACGTTAATAACTGGCCAAGTGCGACTTGGACTCATGCACTGAGGGTTCCGTATCGTAACAAAAATGACAAAAAAAAACTAGCCATAAAGACCCTCGGTGCGTGAGTGCCACTTGGCCGTTTTTAAAACTATTTGTTGTTATACTATAAAGTAAGCTCTATAATAATACAAAGTTTGATGCTAATAATATTATTATGTATTACCGTTTTTGCAAAAGTATAAAAACACGTTTGTGGTATATGGACCTCCCTTATTTGTCATTATTATTTGTTGTTGTGTCCTCCATTATTACACAAATACATTCTGTGAAAGTTTGTATTTGTATTTTGGTTTAGTGTGAAAATTTTTTTGATACTATACAGGGTGTTAAAAGACGGCCAACAAAGCGGGAAACCACGTATTGTCCTCATCATAAGGAACATTTTTGCCCAAGGAACTATGCCTGGGAAATCAACGGTTTCCGAGATAATGAGGTTCAAAGTCGGACTTTTCAAAACTTTTTTTTTGCAGAAATGTATTCAGTATCTAGTTCTTAACATATCTTCTTAAGAAGCCATATCAAAATAATGAATATTTCTTACAAAAAACGACGTTAAAATTGCAACCCGCAATGTATTCTAAACATCTGCACTTCAAGCTTAAGTAACACAAACTGATACCTACGCTTGCGCAATATGACATCTGTGCGTTACGCGTCCATTGAGTTATATAAAATATTTTTCAAAATTATAACCTAAAAAACCAAAATCATTTCCCAGCAATAATTTATCAAAAAAGTACTTTGTTTTGGTGTCTAGTATGCGTAGCTTTCGGGTCTGTTGGCGGTCTTTTAACACCCTGTATAGGTAAAAAACCTTTATAAAAACATCTATTTCATATAATAGAAAAACATATTAATCCAATATGTACATAATATCTTGAATACCTAGCTTTCTATTAGTCTCGCTAAAAGAAAATAAAAAATGGCTTCACCTATTTAAAGGAACAGCTGAAAAAGACAAAATAGTATATTTCATTACAAGTGTGGAAAGGCTGTCATTGCAACGAGTTCCGACAAATGGCTACCCGAGCCGAGGCGCAGCCGAAGGCGAGGGTTGACAGTCGGAACAAGTTGCAATGACGGTTCCGCACGTGTACTGAACGACTATTTTTAATACAGTTGCGAAAAAATGAAGCAATATAATAAAATAATAAAAACACAATAAACTCAACTAACCTAGCATTTTTGACTTTTCCGGTAAAATGTTCTCCGAAGCATTTTGTGCAATTATACTGAGTTCCTGTGGCTGTTAATTAAAAAAAACTAGGGTCGAAATTACTCATTTTGTGCAACAAACAACTAAAGCAAAGAAAATTTCTGAAAAATCAAAATGGCGCCAACCGTAGAATATAAGCAGAGTTTTTTTTTCTTTACCCATTCTGGTAGGCAAAGGCAACTATGCATACAGCTAAGTCTTCAGTAGAAGTTTTTTATTGATATGAAATGAAAATGAAATTGAATGAAATGAAACCTAACCAAACTCATTCAATTAATCATTAAATCTGATATTGAAACAAATTAGTAGCTTCTTTTTAGAAATATACGTATTTGCATGAATCATACAAACTTTTTTAGTAAAAATTTCATGGTTGGTTTTTCTTTTTAATAGACATTATTTTGACAGTTGGGAAAGAAAACGCACGAGTGCGGGAAAGGTAAAAAAAAAGCACGCGTGTGTAATAGCCCACATCCCGAACGCTATACGTCCCTGCAATACGCCACTTTTTGAGCAACTGTATTAAAGAATAAATAGCGGAATCGAACTGATACGAAGTTCATAAAGTAAACTACAGGGTGCACTCTAAGGGTGATATTCATGAACGATACTTAAACTGAGATCAAAATGGAACTCTGTTTAAACTTAATTTAAAGTGAGATCAGTTTTGAACTTACTTTAAACTGATTTCAAAACTGATTTCAAAACTGATCTCTGTTTAAACTAAGTTCAGCGAGATCAATTTCGAAATGAATTGAATCGAATCGAATTGAATTGAATTGAATCGAATCGAATCGAATCGAATCGAATCGAATCGAACCAAAACAAATCAAATCAAATCAAATCAAATCAAATCAAATCGAATCGAAACGAAACGAAACGAATCGAGACGAAACGAAACGAAACGAAATTAATCGAATCTAATCGAAACGAATCGAATCGAAATGAATTGAATCGAAATGAATTGAATCGAATCGAAATTAATTGAATCGATTCGAAACGAATCGAAACGAAACGAAACGAATCGAATCGAATCGAATCGAATCGATTCGAAACGAAACGAAACGAAACGAATCGAATCGAATCGAATCGAATCGAATCGAATCGAATCGAATCGAATCGAATCAAATCGAATCGAATCGAATCGAATCGAATCGAATCGGCTATTGCTAGATTCATGGTACGGTCGGCCACAATCTCAGATACCCCATGGCAGCTCTTATCGCGCGCGGCATAAGGGCGCCAATCGAACAAAAAGGGGTATCTGAGACTGGCCGACTGTACACATGGTATGACAGCACGTCAAACTGTACACTTTTGTTGTAAAATCGCCCGTAACGTAACCCAGCAAAGTGCTAGCGTGTAAGGGTCGACGTGCTGTCGTATGTACTGATTCAAGTATCAAAACTTTAACTGCCCATATCTCCTAAACGGCTAATGCTAGACCCATGTTTATCGTACTCTAAAAAAAGGACTCGAGGAGCTCTACCTGATGAAAGAAACAAAAATAATAAAAAAGAAGTATCAAAGAAGTTTTAAAACTTAAACTTTCGTGAGCACTGCACATTTTTTCTATTAAATCACGGTTTTACTAACTAGTAATTTGTCGGCTACACCGGCTACATAGGAGATATGGGCAGTTAAAGTTTTGATACTTCTTTTTTATTATTTTTGTTTTTTCATCAGGTAGAGCTTGTCGAGCCCTTTTTAGAGTACCATAAACATGGGTCTAGAATTAGCAGTTTAGGAGATATGGGCAGTTAAAGTTTTGATACTTCTTTGATACTTCTTTTTTATTATTTTTGTTTTTTCATCAGGTAGAGCTCGTCGAGCCCTTTTTTTAGAGTACACACGACAGCACGTCGACCTTTACACGCTAGCACTCTACTCAGTTACGTGACGGGCGACTTTACAACAAAAGTGTACACTCTGAAGTGCTGTCGTGTGTACCATAAACATGGGTCTAGCATTAGCCGTTTAGGAGATATGGGCAGTTAGTTTTGATACTTCTTTGATACTTATTTTTTATTATTTTTGTTTCTTTCATCAGGTAGAGCTCGTCGAGTCCTTTTTTTAGAGTACGATAAACATGGGTCTAGCTTTAGCCGTTTAGGAGATATAGGCAGTTAAAGTTTTGATACCTACTTGAATCAGTACATACGACAGCACGTCGACCCTTACACGCTAGCACTTTGCTGGGTTACGTTACGGGTGATTTTACAACAAAAGTGTACAGTCTGACGTGCTGTCTACTACCATGTGTACAGTCGGCCACAGTCTAAGATACCCCTTTTTGTTCGATTGGCGCCCTTATGCCGCGCGCGATAAGAGCTGCCATGGGGTATCTGAGATTGTGGCCGACCGTACCATGAATCTAGCAATAGCCGATTCGATTCGATTTGATTCGATTCGATTCGATTCGTTTCGTTTCGAATCGATTCGATTCGATTCGTTTGTTTCGTTTCGATTCGATGCGTTTCGATTCGATTCAATTAATTTCGATTTGATTCGATTCGATTCAATTCATTTCGATTCAATTCATTTCGATTCGATTCGTTTCGATTAGATTCGATTAGTTTCGTTTCGTTTCGTTTCGATTTGTTTAGTTTCGTTTCGATTCGATTTGATTTGATTCGATTCGATTCGATTCAATTCGATTCGATATGATTCGAACCGATTCGATTCGATTCGATTCAATTCATTTCGATTCGAATCGATTCAATTAATTTCGATTCGATTCGATTCGATTCGATTCAATTAATTTCGATTCGATTCGTTTCGTTTCGTTTCGATTCGATTCGATTAGATTCGATTCGATTCGTTTCGTTTCGTTTAGATTCGATTCGATTTGATTCGTTTCGTTTCGTTTCGATTCGATTCGATTCAATTCGATTCGATTCGATTCAATTCATTTCGATTCGATTTGATTCGATTCGATTGGATTGGATTGGATTCGATTCGATTCGAATATCAATTTTGAACTCAATTTAAAGTAAGTTCAAAATTGATCTCGCTGAACTTAGTTTAAACAGAGATCAGTTTTGAAATCAGTTTTGAAATCAGTTTAAAGTAAGTTCAAAACTGATCTCACTTTAAATTAAGTTTAAACAGAGTTCCATTTTGATCTCAGTTTAAGTATTGTCGCGACGTTCCATCGCGAAACCTATAAATATGTACATAGCAACACCGGAAAAGGAAAGACGAAGCAGAAAAGAAGGGAAGGCCACGTGACGCCGCCATGACAGATCGGTGAGTACCGCGGGAAGGAATGAACAAGTTTAGTGCTGTCAGTGCTGAGTGCAATATACGAAGAGAGAGGAAATCCAGGTCTAGGTGATGCCAGGAATGAAAGCTAAGTGGTTTAAAATAATCTATACCTTTCTGTGTGTTATGATGAGATTGATTTCCAGTGATGAACTGATGAGTGTGTTTAAGAAGGATAACATAATCATCAGCCCTGCTGGTTGCCGATGAGGTAGGCCAGCAGGTCAAGAGATAAGTAAGAAAGTAACCCCGCTCAGCCAATGATGTAGGCCATGAGCAAGAGTAACAAACAGTCCTGCTGGTTGCCGATGAGGTAGGCCAGCAGGTCAAGAGATAAGTAAGAAAGTAACCCCGCTCAGCCAATGATGTAGGCCATGAGCAAGAGTAACAAACAGTCCTGCTGGTTGCCAATGAGGTAGGTCAGCAGGTCAAGAGATAAGTAAGAAAGTAACCCCGCTCAGCCAATGATGTAGGCCATGAGCGAGAGTAACAAACAGTCCTGCTGGTTGCCAATGAGGTAGGTCAGCAGGTCAAGAGGTAAGTAAGAAAGAAGCCCCGCTCAGCCCATGATGTAGGCCGTGAGCGGGAGTAACCATCAGCCCTGCCGGTTGTCGATGAAGCCAGCAAGTCAAGAGATAAGTAAGAAAGAAACCCCGCTCAGCCAATGATGTAGGCCGTGAGCGGGAGTAACCATCAGCCCTGCCGGTTGTCGATGAGGTCAGCAGGTCAAGAGGTAAGTAAGAAAGAAGCCCCGCTCAGCTGATGATGTAGGCCGTGAGCGGGAGTAACCATCAGCCCTGCTGGTTGCCGATGAGGTCAGCAGGTCGAGAGGTAAGTAAGAAAGAAGCCCCGCTCAGCCGATGATGTAGGCCGTGAGCGGGAGTAACCAACAGCCCTGGCTGGTTGCCGATGAGGTATTCCAGCAGGTCAAGAGAATAAGTAAGAAAGAAGCCCCGCTCAGCCGATGATGTAGGCCGTGAGCGGGAGTAACCAACAGCCCTGGCTGGTTGCCGATGAGGTATTCCAGCAGGTCAAGAGAATAAGTAAGAAAGAAGCCCCGCTCAGCCGATGATGTAGGCCGTGAGCGGGAGTAACCAACAGCCCTGGCTGGTTGCCGATGAGGTATTCCAGCAGGTCAAGAGAATAAGTAAGAAAGAAGCCCCGCTCAGCCGATGATGTAGGCCGTGAGCGGGAGTAACCAACAGCCCTGGCTGGTTGCCGATGAGGTATTCCAGCAGGTCAAGAGAATAAGTAAGAAAGAAGCCCCGCTCAGCCGATGATGTAGACCGTGAGCGGGAGTAACCAACAGCCCTGGCTGGTTGCCGATGAGGTATTCCAGCAGGTCAAGAGTTTAATCGTAAAAGATTATGTGATGATGAGAAGTGATATGTATGTGAGGATGTTATCATATGATGCCGCTGGGAGGATGTGCTGTAATGGGACATAGCATATCCTCCCGAGCGGCAACTGCAGATGACACCGGATCTGTCGGTGTCATCTGACTATATTTCACAGGAGGTGGATGGATTCCCTGTTCCTCGGCCTTCAACTGATGCGAAGCAAAGGTGCCTTCAGCTGTCGGGCTCACTCAACTTAGGTATGAAGGATGAACATTTTATTTTTCTTCCAACCCTTCGCGATGCTCTCTATTGCCCCCCTATGATATGTTTATCCGCCTCATTTAACTAGTATAAAGAGTACTTGATGGGCATCGCGACAAGTATCGTTCATGAATACCACCCTTAGTCAATAGCGGAACTTTAAGTAGGCTGTCTACTGATCAATACAAACAACTTGTAAGAGGTGGCGGCAAAAATGGAGCGAAAAAAAAATCAGCTGTTTCATACATTTGGCGCAGTACTGCATTGACCTTTTGTATGGAATAGCTGACATTTTTGTCACTCGATTTTTTTCGCCACCTAGTGCAAGTTGTTTGTATTGATCAGTAGATAGCCTACTTAAAGTTCCGCTATCGACTTAAAGTGCACCCTGTAGTAAATAATAAAAAGAATAAACACTTACAGTTGCATTAATCATTCATAACAATTTTTTACGCACTTAACACTTAGAATTTCCACTTTTTTTTGTATCACCCTGTGTCGGTTCATTTTTTAAGACGCGTAACCTTACAGATCACAATGTATGCTTTGAAGTCGCGGAGACAACTGTCGAGTTTTGAGGATGCCTCTTAAGCTTTAAAATATGTCTGTAAGACTTGAATAATGCCTTCAGCTCAAAACAACAGCTTACTGGTTTTGTTTTTTACCACACAGTCCTAGTTTGTTTGCCTAGACAACTCTGATCTAACCTATAAGTTGTAGATAGGTTTTCGAAACTACTTATAAGCAATTTCAACATTTCATAACCTTAAGGTAATATCAAGGTTAAAAATTAAACCTTTAGATCTCACATAAGTTAAATGATAGCCTTTCCAGAACCTTATCAGTAGCTTACGACAACTATAAGATCCTGGGGCTGTAAGCTCTTGAAATACAAGTCAGCATAACGTTAACGTTAACTCTTGTCAACAACTTCAAGGTTGTAACAATAAACTATTAGTTTTAGGACTTAGTAATCATTCTCAAATACTAAATATAACCAACTAGCAAATCATTAACCTTTCTACAACCCCTCTAAAACCTAGAGGCAATTTTTACAACCTAGGCCCAAATGAAATGTTACTTGGGTGGTCTGTTTAGATGACGTTATTATGATCGAAGATTGACGATATTGGTTGTCGAATCGCGGGTCTCAAGTGGAAATGGGCAGGACACCTAGCGAGGCGGGAGGATGGCCGGTGGACAAGGGCATTGACAGAGTGGCGGCCAAGAGTTGGACGGCGGTCGGTAGGAAGACCTACAGCTCGATGGTCGGACGAAATCGTTGTGGTGGCAGAGGGTTCATGGATGCGGATGGTGAGGGACCGCAAGAGGTGGCGCAAGGGGAAAAAGGCCTATACCCAGCAGTGGGCAGAGGTGGGCTAATGATAATGATGATTATGGAGACTGACAATACGGCACGGTACCTACGCCATAAGTCGTACCTTCAAGTCCCCACTAAAACGGATTTTTTTAGTCTCGAAATTCCCGATACATTTTTGGAAAATGGGTACACACGATAGCACGTCAGACTGTACACTTTTGTTGTAAAGTCGCCCGTAACGTAACCGAGTAGAGTGCTAGCGTGTAAGCGTCTACGTGCTGTCGTGTGTACTTCAGATTTTAAGTGAGCTCCGTGAAAATAGTATCAGGAGTGCAATGAATCATGTTAGCCGCGTAGGTAAACGCATTACTGGCATGGCAAGCTAATAAACAGCTCGTGGTGAAATATTATGCACTGTGCGAAAATAAATGCGGCGTCCAAATAATATGATTAATGTAATTTTTAATCCTGAAAACTTACAGAAATTGTTAAAGGTTGCAAAACTGATTGCAAATCACCTTCAGATACCTACCTGTAGCTAGAGAGCCTGGTGACCATTCGAAATTTTTATCGTACAAGGCAGGGAGTTGATAAAGTAGACTTCGCCGAGTCTGTGAAAAATATATGTTTTGGCCGGTCGCGGTTGAAATTTCGACTTTTTTTTACTTTGAACTTACAAGGTTGGAAAGTTTTAGGCTTGTTTAGACTCCGCTGATCACGAAAATACATTATTTTTTTGCCGAGTTCGTGTTTATAACCCAATAATTTACACTTTCTAGGTTATAAAAAAACCGGCCATCAAGGGTTCCGTACCACCATTCTATCCTTTTTCTCGTATCTTCTGATTCCCTTAACTTAGATGCTTCATTTTCTTTTAGGCTCCAGGTGCACCTTTAGACAACAACCGCGACCCCTAAAAACCCTCCTAAAGAAGCTTCGCGATCCCCTAAGGTAGCTTGCCGACCCCCCAAGGGGTCACGAGTTCACGACTATACATCCACCGGTTGAAAGACACTGGTCTAAACCATGAGTGAAGCTTGCCGTTAGACATTGGCCGTGTAACCTCCCCATTCAATTGCTAGTGGACGACATATTATTGTTTCAATTTTCGTCTTCTAAACTACTGACCTCTTTCATGACCTTTTTTCCGTTTGCTACTCCAATGCGCTTGTTTTTACTGATTAATTTTTGTCATCGCATTTTTTTTTTCTCTAGCACTGTCTACTTTCGTAATCATACTTCCGTCACCAACAACCAAGCGCTGCCAAGACAACGTAGTAACATTTACTAATTATTATTGCGATCCTACCGATTTCTTGGCATAATTAGACAATTGAGAGTGCCATTAAAATGACAATGCAGAACATGACATATTACACGTAATCTTGACTATCTCAACAACTTAGTACAGTGGGCGACACTCAGATAAGACTGAAGTGAGTCTGACGTAAGCACTACCGTGGATGCTGACCCATCAGTGATCCACGGTAGCTCTTTCTTCTTCTTCTTCTCCGTCGTTACGCTCTTGTCAGAGCGGTCGTGGTACATTCGGCCCTCTCTCAGATACCCCTTTTCGTTCGATTGGCGCCCTTGTGCCGCGCGCGATAAGAGCTGCCATGGGGTATCTGAGATTGTGGCCGACCGTACACATGTAGTAATTACTATCAGTGGCTGATGTTGCGCGACTTACGATGCTACCCCATTTATCTCGGTCAGAGGTTGCCCGGGTGTTCATACAGTGTTTACAGTGTTTTCCCCACAGTGGTCTTGATTTGGTCAGTCCAGTCCATCGCATCGGTGGTTTTCCCCGAATTCTAGTGCCTTCCACCCTTCCCTGCATTAGGTACAATGCGCTCAATGGAGTTGTTGTCTCGTTGGGATGTATGGCCAAAAAATCTCACGTCGGTAGCTCTTACGTCAGTCTTATTGCAGACGTCTTCATCATCATCAGCCCACCTCTGAGCACTGTTGGTTATAGGATTTTCCTCCCCCACCTTTCATGGTCCCTCTGCTTCCGCATCCATGGACCCTCCGCCGACACATCAATGATGGAAAGGAAATTCCTGTTTATTATAATTTATCAACTTTATTCGTCTTTACATCTTTAAAATCTTCAACTTCACCCTGATACCATCTGACTCCCCACATTTCTCCTTTTTTTTAAATTCTAAATTGAAATCCATCTTCTTTTTCCCTCTCGCCCACACTTCATTTCACGCATCATCTTATATTCCAACAACGTTCCTTTCACATCCCTATCGTTCATACTCCTTTCTTCCAATCCCACATCAATGTCATCCGGCCATCCGGTCAACTGACCACCATCCGGTTCTTGGAAGCCACGGAAGATGTTTTCACGATCCTACGCCAGGCGCAACCACTGTTTTCCGGCTACTTGGGCTATGCGTCGGACCATCTGGCTGGTGGCCTGCCAACCGATTTCTTCCCCTCTCGGGGTCGCCATTCCGCAATGGATTTTATCCATCTGCCATTGGTACGTCTAGCCAGGTGCCCACTTCCACTTCAAAGAAGTTATGCGTTTTCCGACGTCTGCCACTTTTATGCGGCTTCTTATTGCAACGTTCGGTTACGGTCCAAAAACGTAATATCGAGCATTACACAAACGTCTTAGAAGCGAATATTGCATGACAGCACACTTTTTGATGTCGCCGGCTGTACATGTACATGTTTATCGTCACATCTTAACGGCCTGTAATCTATTACAAGGGTAATGAAGAGACTCTCGAGTTTTATTGCAAGAACTGTTACAGATAAACAAACATACGTTCCGGTTTATCAGCGTAAAGCCGGTTGCGTTGTGTAAGGGAAATTAAATTTAACTGTATATGCTCGCCTTGGTTTGTTTTGTGTGTGAAAGAGGAAAGCACATTAAAAAAAATAAGATGTAGCCTGTACAATTGTACATGTCCCACTAGCCGGGCAAAGGCCTTCTCTCAGAGTTCGAGCTTAATCACCACGCGTGCTCAGCGTGCGATGCGGGTTGGTGATTTATGCGTTGAGGGTATAATGCCTCATACGCGCAGGTTTCCTCAGTGAGTTAAAAGAACGAAAAAAAAAAGCTATTTTTTTTTTCTTCTTTACTGTAATTTGCTTTTGGAAACGTTCGTGGTCTACCCGTGACCATGGTGCCTGCAAAGATGCCGAAATAAAATAACGGGATATCATTCAATAAAAAAAATCGTTAAAAAAATCAATAAAAACACCGTACTACAAAAGCTTCTGCAAGACGTATCGTAATGTCCACACACGTAAATTTAAAAGATTTAGCCCAGCACGTCCCAAAGATTTCTCGACGCCCCGAAAGAACCTTACTCAATTAACTTCACTTACGGACGGGGCCACTAAACAACTACCATCACTCAATCACAAACTTGAGCATTAGAGACCGACCGCGATAAATAAAATCGGTCTGCTCCACGCCATCAATACATTTCATGTCCGTCTATTTTCAGGCCCCCATTAATACTGCTGGAGGCGCGTTTACAGCGTGCAAGTTTCTTATGCCGGCCACAAACAGACCGAATTTTTCTGTTCGGAAAAATAAATTAGGAAAACGAACGAACCGTTCATACATACCATCACACACACACACGTTTTTCCAGTTCGGCAAAATTCCGGCTCTTTCAAAGACAACATAAGATTCTAAACACATACCTAACTCAACGCAACGCGATGCTGAGCGTTGCGTCTAACTGAAAAACTACGACAAATTATTAAACAAAATAAGAGGAAATATCACAAAAAGAGAACAAAAATAAGCGGAAGCGGAAAAATCAAATGTGTGGTGCGAATCGTATACAATCTATGGAAGTGTTGCGTTCGGAACGTTTTTTTTCCTTCCGGAATTCCTGACGCACGCGCAATTTTAAAAAGTGAAATTCCGGACCGAAAAAAACCGTATGGTAGGCCCATAGATTTTGTATGCGATCACTGCGTTCGGAATCCACGACTAAGACTTCCGAAAGACGTCGAAACAAGTCAGCTATTCCGACGTTAATAAAAGTAACTAAACCGTTAAATCATAAAGGCACTTGCACCGTCTAAAGTTGCTCTGAAGCACCTTGTGTATCGTAAACGGTCGTTAGGCGGGCAGAACGCGTACTATCGCCCACTATGATGTGTTGTGTTGTGTTACGACTTCGGACCGATTACTTGATTGCTATCACAATCTGTGCGTTGTTGATACTTATGGGTAGATAAGGTTAGGCCCATACTATCACTCACACAGCTTATAACTACTAAATAAAAAAATTAAAATACCCCCGAGTTTTTGGCTTCAAATAAGCATATCTCATAAACGCCTGAACCGATTTTGTTAAAACATATCTAAGAACACTCGCTAGAAAACTGGTTACAAATAAACAAGGCAACTTTAATACTCCGTGCAATTTAAGTGGTTTTAAAGCCGAAGGTATTTTGTTGCACTGGTGATTCTGAGCCAAATTACAAAATTTCATTCCAAAACGCGCGAAAAAAAATTCACTTCTCCATAATGGTGTCGATTGGCCATAGCCGTTTGTATTGGGAAGTGTTTTTTTTTTTCGCTCCTTTTGAAGTAAAATTTTGGAATTTGGCTCAGAATCACGAGTGCAACTAAATACCTTCGGCTTTAAAACCACTAAAATTCCACGGTGTATACTCGTATTTGCCGAGACCGCCCTCGCCCCCACGTGAGATTGTCACGGTGAGATTTGGGTCGACCCCTCTACCCTTAGTCTGCGCGGATGAAGTCGCTGGAAAAAGCTAGTTGAAAATAACGGAGCAATCTTTGCTTTTGCAGTAGGTACCTATTATCCTCTTAACTCAATAGCTTTGCAAACGCGAAACTCGTATAAGTTCCAGTAGATTTGGTAAATAGTTCTGTTAACATTGTTAATTGATTGCAATTGGTTTGGTTACGAGTTTGCCGCCGACGGTGGCGGTTTCATTAGTACGAGTGCTGTTAGTTGTATGAAGGGGACGTCCTAATTGGTCATATACACGAACAATGGATGGAACATGCGATGCAAATTGATCGTGCGATGTGAAAAATCAACGTGTTCCTCATAGATTATGATGATGATGATTATCCTTTGATCAAAAGCATTAGTGGTTCGTCCCGAATTTTGAACTCGCGACCCCATATCTCGGCAACCCCTCGACCCGACCGATTTGGCTCATATTCGAATTATTTTAGTCTCAGTTACCAGTCTAACAAACATGACGATCCGATCAAAGATACTCGAGTTATCGTCGAACAAACATTCATACATACAAACGCCGGATTGTTCAAGTAGACTCGGAAAACTTTGCTCGGTCGTTCAATTAGTATGACAAACAGCGGGACTAACACGACCGACCATATCGTGGTTTATAGCTCGCGAGCATTTCCGCTCGATGTAGATCAAAATGTTGGGAGAGAGATAGCTTATTTTTTTACATTCGCGCGTTTGATCAAACATCTAAATACGCGTTCGCATTTTATAATAATGCGATGCAATCACAGCAGGTCCGTGCGAGCAGTGGGTCAATTAGGACGTCGTCTAAGGTCTTGCTACACAATTTGGCGATGTTTGCATGCACCTTGTTGATTTCTCAGCGCTGAGTTTCACATCTTGAGGTCTAAAACTGTTATAACAATGATTCTATCTGCAGCTATGTTGGCTGTTATTAGTTTAGGTGGAGATGGGCAGGGCACCTGGCGAGGCGAGAGGATGGCAGGTAGACCAGGGCAGTGACGGAGTGGCGGCCAAGAACGGGAGACGGTCAGTAGGCAGAATCTGTAAGGCGACAGAGGGTCCTTGGGTGCGTGCAAGTAGAGACCGAGGAGGATGACGTGAAGGGGAAAAGGCCTATACCCAGCAGTGGGCAAGTGTGGGATGAAAATGATGATGATGATGATGATGATCCCATTTGACCTCTAAAATTATAACCCAATTTCGGATTAAAGAGGATCACACAGAAACGCATAAAAACTTCTTCAGTTCCGAAGTTTAGAAGCTTATAAAAGAAGTAAGTGCGTGTATAAACCTTGGTTGAATCTTTGCAGAGGTTATGCGAGTTTAGCGGTTTACACATCACTACTTCGTTAATCTGCACACAAAAGTTTATAGTAGGTATGCACGGTGTGGTTACCAGCATCCTACAGAGTTTGGCAAGTCCACCGCAGTATATCTCGGAAACTTTTACGTCTGAAGTTGGGAACCAGTTGAGTAAGCGAATCTTTTCCCGGAGGTGTTCGTAACTGCTGAACTAGGTTGCTGTCTTGGTATCCGCCCTGTCTTAGGTCGTGGTATATCTTGTAACCCATGTTCTAGCTAGCAAAATAAATTTCATTAATTTAATTTAATTTTGGGTAGATATGCCAGCTTTGGTGGCACCAATGCAAAGATTTCGGAGAGCGATGTAGAGACTTTTCTTACGCATTTTTTGACACAAATATTTCTACACACCATAGTGATGGGCAAAGTAGAGGGAAAAAGAAGGCCAGGAAGGAGGAAAATGACATGGCTGTGTAATACGAGTATAAAGGAATGGACCGGAATCAAAACCGTGGAACAATTATTCAGGACAGCCAGAGAGCAGGGCAGGGAGCTGACTACTAACCTCCAGTGATGGAGAGGTACTTCAAGAAGAAGAAATATAACGGCACTATGAGACCAAACAGAATAGACAAAAATGCTGACCAAGTCCTTCCGGTCAGGCCGATGTGATTGAACTGCATCAGTAACCGTGTTGACCTTGAGGCCGTAGCATCGTAGTTTATACACGGTATGGTTTTACGTCAGGGCAGGCAAAACTGAAAACAAATCCTCTCACGTAGTACCTATGAATGGAAGGCTTTACACTAACTGGCAAACACTGAATTTGTCTTTTAGTAAAAATTAACTCCATAAAATTATACATACCTACATGGTATTCAGAAAAGCAAGAATTAATCGATGGGCACAAAAAGAAGAAGAAAAGACAATATTGGTGGAAGCATCTTTCCCAATTTATAGTAATTGTACAGACGTTCCGTCTCGGCTTTTCAGCTTTTGGTCATATGGATATTTAAAGATTAATTCCAAAGGTTTAAAGTTCGCTCATAGGTAACAGGAATTGAACCCTCCATGCCGGGCGCTCTAACCAATTGAGTTACCGGGCGAAATAACGTAGATGCGAATTGTCTACTTCTTACGGACGCCAACTGTGTAAAAATATTGCACCATTTCTAAACATTTTTAACCTCATAATAAATCTTTAAATGTTTCCCCAGTACGTTAGTGCTTCAGAAAAAACAAAAAGTGTTGAAACATGGATAGTTTTGGTCTTGGCGAGCGGTTTTCAAACGCAAAGTGATGGATGACAAAGCGGGGCACCCGGGCGAGAATCTCTTTAGAACAACTCGAATTTTTCCGCAGAAATTGTTAAGATATTTTGTCCACACAAAAGCGCCAATTTAATTTCCGTAAACATGAAGCATTTAGCATCAAATATATATTACGACTGTCATAGTTCTGTCTGTCTGAGGCGGATGCATTCATCTTTGATGCATGAGCTTTGCTGCCCACTCTTTACCCTAACTGCTGCACTTTGCTTGACCTCTAAAGGTTAGACGGTAAAGATCAGTTTCCAATGGCGAAAATGAGCAGGCGATGCCCATGGCACGGGGCCAGGGGACAAATCAGGTTAATTCAGAAGGACCTTGAAATTTGTAAACAATAATCCTTAGTTTTGTTCCGCTGCTATTTCTGAATTTTTGAAAACACTTAAATATCTTACACTCACATTTTCAATCCTCAATCATTCAATCATTTATTCCAATTGTTCTTAAATAACATAGTAACATGTATATAATATGACCTTTAGGGACCCGTCGGACACAGCAAAACTTAAAAACTAAGTAAAAGAAATATTTAAAAACTAGGTAAAGAAGACATTATTCTTAAAAATAGGTTTTCTGAGTCTGAGGCCTTATCCTCAACGTAAAAATCAACAATCCGCATTGGGCACGCGTGATTGCCGATTTTAAATGAACTTATAAACATGTTTTTTATATTTAACGCTTTCACTTAATTGCTTTCACCCCCGCACCCGAGGCCAATAGCGCACTAGGCGGCCAGGCCGCAGCGGCCAGTGAGATACACACATTTGTATGAAGTCGCCGTGGGCCGCGCGCACCTGGCCGCTGCAGCCTGTTGCGCGTGGCCCATGGCGATTTCATACTTATGTGTGTATCTCACTGGCCGCTGCGGCCTGGCCGCCTAGTGCGCTATTGGCCTTACCCCGCACGGGCGCATAGTCTACAAGCCACGCTACGGGCCCGTAGTGAGAGATCGATAGCCAAGTTGCGTGGTGGGACGAGTTCGAAACTAGTCGGCTATTTCTTTGTCAATAAAAGTAACTAGTGGTTCGCCCCGAACTATGAACTCGCGAGTGTGTAACTTTTTGCTAACCCCAATTGCGCAGGCGCGCGCGCATTGCATATAAACTTTACAACCCAATATCTTGGAAACCCCTCGACCGATTTTGCTCATGTTCGAACTTAAAAGTTCTTTTAATTTAATTTACCCGCCTATCAAATTTCATGATGATCCGATCAAATTTACTCAAGTTATCGTCGAACGAACATACATACAAACATACATACAACATACATACAAACATACATACATACATACATACATACAAACGCCGGATTGTTCCAGTAGACTCGGAGAACTTCGCTCGCTCGTTCAAAAAAACAATGTGCAGTGTAAAAGATTAAGTTGTATCCTAAACTTTTATAATACTTTACAGCTTTCTGTGTTTTTCTATTTTGCACGAAAGCGGTGTTATATCTTCAATGTCATGAAAGTAAATCTAGGTGGGTGTGTGGTGAAGTCATAAATACTAATGACTGTAATACATAGTGAGTAGTAATTATGAATTGCTTTATTGCAGTGAGTCCTAATGTTTTGAGCCTAGTTTTGAACACACAACTTGCATCTATTTTTAATGCGCAAAAAGCTTACTAGCTTTTCTGTTTCCGATTTGAGTCATGTCCTTCGAGGTCGTTAGGAAGAGATCGCTTTTAGCGACACTCCCGCGACAAATTTGTGCTTTGAAATTTCAAGCAAGCGATCAAAGCTTAAATCACTACATACTTTCATGAAATTAATCAGTACCTGCAGTACTTCACATCATGGCGTACTTATTTCTGCAAAAATGTCTTCGAGCCTCTTGTGATCCATGTTTTCTGTAGTGGAGGGAGGGCCTTCATTTACACATTCACCCTATTCCAGTAATTCGTGGTCTTGACAAATGCGTCATGCATGATAAAATTAAATGCTCATGAAGACAGCGCGATGACAAAACACGATATTTCATTATGTAGAAATGTGGCGATGAAAAATAAACTTTAGTGGGCGATCATTTTCTGTTTAACATATAGGCGATAATAGCAGGCCTTTACATCTTCGTTATAAGCTGATGATTTATATAGTGTCCAGTGGCATTTTCGCTTTAATTTGATAGGACATTTGGACGCTGATGATTCACGACATTCACTCATAAATTTTCTTTCAAATCGGGTCGAAACGCGGAAATTTTTTAGCAGCGTTGTAGCCCGCGATTTGACCCGTTTCAAACTATTTTAACCCCCGATCCAAAATGAGGGGCGCTATAAGTTTGACCGCTAAATTGTTATGGTGTGTTTGTATGTGTACTTGTCTGTGTGTCTGTCTGTGGCATGGCAACGTAGCTCTTAAGAGGGCGTTAGAGCACCATTTTCCCGTACAAACGTAGTTCCGGTTTAATTTCTAATCAACAGGCTGGATTTTGCTGGTTTATATCAGTAGATGACCAATACAGAGGTTTGCAAATAGTTTTTATAAAAAAAAAATATTGCCTGAAAGAAAATAGAGTGATGCGTTTTTCGCGCCGAAAAAGGGGTTACTTTCAGCTGTTATTTACATACATTATTACACTACTGTCTATTGGAGTCTAACTACCTTGGGAACATCAATAATGTGTTGTACTTGTCAGAAAAAAAAAAAGATTTTTGAAATACCTAATAAAATGTAGAAATGGCAGCTGAACTACGAAAAAAATTGGGAAAATAGATCTATTACATTACAACTACAACTAGATACTAGCGAAAGGACACGAACACACGTAGACTTATACAGCCGCATTGCCTCTCACTTTTCCCGCGCCCCGTCTCGCTCTGGGTGAAACAGGCTATAGAAAACAGTGTTTCACGCGCTTGGTCGTCACTGAGTTCCCACGGTCCTGAAGGGGCCTCTTAAACGGGTAAACCGATTAGTTTTTTTTATTTGAATTCGGTTCAGCCGTTTAAGAGATATGTAATTATAATTTGAAGCTAAAATATCGAGGATATTTAAATTTTTAAAATTATTATTGTATTTTGGTTTTATTTTAGAAACAAAAAGTCAGTTAAACACAATATTTAAAAATGCATCACAAAAAATAGAGCTATAGTTTCTCATAATTTAGTAGTTATTTATTTGTTTTCTTTTCCATGATTTTTAGCAACCCTGTATCATTTCTCGCGCAGTGAAAGGCGATGGGCCATCCGCCGAACTTTGCAATCCGAAAAGGCCAACCTTTTCTGGGAGCAACTTTGATTAAACTTGGAAGTAACAAGGGCCGAGACCCTAATTTGCCTATTTAGGGACCAAAGGTCACCGCAACTGTGTCCTGCTCTTCCTTATTTCGTCCTAAGTCTTAAAGTTAGGCTGTCACGCCAAACCGTGAACCGATTCAGTTGTGAGTTTGAGACCCGATTCAAAGTTATACGGTATACCCAGATACACACGACATCACGTAGACGCATGTATACAAGCGTGCACTCTATTCAGTTACGTTAGGGGCGGGGGGGGGTTAAAAATAAGCCTTCGCGGGCGAAGTCACGGACAAACCCTATGGTAATGGTAAAACGGGCTGTTTTCTGCCCTTGATACAACGTCTCTTCTTGCGCCTATTCTAGCAGCGTATGTATGTATGTATGTATGTATGTATGTATGTATGTATGTATGTGGGTATGTATGTTTGTGTGTTCATCTGTTCCCTCGCAGAGCCTAAACTACTCGGCCGATTTCAACAAATGAGGTGTCGTTGGATTCGTCTTAATCACCCAGATAACATAGAATAGTTTTATTTTGAAAAAAAAAACAAGATGGCGGCTGTGCTGCGCCCTAAAGTGGTGGACCTAAAAATAAAAAAAATCTAATACCATCGTCATGGGTATCAAATGAAAGGGCTTTAAAAGACCTTTTCAAAAATGTATAACGCATGTAGCGTCAACATAACAAATAGAACAAAAAAATCCAAAATGTTTTTTTTTTTGCCCTTCTTGGTTCTATTCTGGGTGATCGTCCAAAATGACTAACTAAAAAGCTCAAAAAAAAATAGAAGTTAAAAACTAAAACCCGACTACTAAAAGGCTTAAAACCTGTTTATCCTTAAAATAGACTCATAGATAACTAATCGTAGTCGGAGGACACCACATTCGCATTTGATAAACCGATGGCCTCCGACTACGATTAGTTATCTATGAGTCTATTTTAAGGATAAACAGGTGTTGTTTAAGCCTTTTAGTAGTCGGGTTTTAGTTTTGCGTCAGATGAGATTATTTACAAGGATATTTTATAAAATTCTGTGCATAAGCTATCTTATAACTACAGAAATGCCAGAGGTCCTCGCACCTGTATTTATTAGGTGAATAAAATGTGCCAAAAGCGGCCGTTTTTTACTCACGCTGGATTTTTGTATAGAATCTAGGATCTATACAAAAGTAAAGTAGATAGTATGTTTTTTTTTTCAGTAGTGGCCTCGAAAGTGCGCGCAGGGATGCGAGCATTTGGAACTGAGACGCGCGCGGTAAGGAAACACGCGTCGAAGCAACCTTGCCAAAGTAAAATAAATCCCACCAAAAAACATTCTGTAAAAACTAGCCAGGTCTCGATGGATCTGCTTGTTTATCTCTAAAAAAGTAATGAAATCTAGACAAAGTCGTGCCAAGTCTAAGGTTCCTTACTGCGATTTCTTTATTATTATAGTTAATGTTGTGAGACTTGGCTGTTGAAGGGTACACAAGCGGTTCTGGCGACAGATTGGTGCAATGGTGTCATGGAGCACCTGGTTTTGTACCCTTGTGTTCCCTTCCCAAGTCAACAGCCAAGTCTCACAACACTAACTATATTAATAAAGAAATCGCAGTAAGGAACCTTAGACTTGGCACGACTTTGTCTAGATTTCATTACTTTTTTAGAGATAAACAAGCAGATCCATCGAGACCTGGCTAGTTTTTACAGAATGTTTTTTGGTGGGATTTCACTTCTTTTTGTAGAAACGAGGGCATATTGATTAATTTTATTAGATTTTCTTATTTGACACGACTATTTCTTGTTGAACGAGCGAGCGAAGTCCTCCGAGTCTGCTGGAACAATCCGGCGTTTGTATGTATGTATGTTTGTATGTATGAATGTTTGTTCGACGATAACTTGAGTAATTTTGGTCGGATCGTTATGAAATTTGATAGGCGGGTAAACTAAATTAAAAGAATTTTTAAATTCGAACATGAGCCAAATCGGTCGATGGGTTGCCGAGATATGGGGTTGTATAGTTTAAATGCAAAGCGCGCGCGCGCCTGCGCGAATGGCGTAAGCAAAGTTATACATCTGTAACTGAGGTCGCGAGTTCACAGTTCGGAGCAAACCACTAGTGGGACGCTATAGGCTAGATTAAATGAAGATGTGTCCCACTACGCTGGATTTTTGCAATGACAGTCGATTTTTTTATGTACCAATAGTAGAAGGGGCATTACCATAATATCTCTAATAAAGCTGATACCAGCTGAGGGTTCTTCATCAGATACTTCAGACCATAGATTTTTGACATCAAATAAAGCGGCCCACCAAGTTGAATATTTTTTTGTAAGGGCGGTATATGTCGATCTATAATAGTTTGGTTGGGCTCTTGTGTTTTCTAATCAGGGCCACCAGGTACTCCAGATCTTCGATTATCCTAGTTTTTATAGTTGTCCCTTTATGTGCCCATTAAACCCTAACTCTGTACCAAATTTCAGCTCTCTGAGTTTATGGGAAGTACTAGTTCTATTAGGGCTCTTGTGTTTTCTAATCAGGGTCACCAGGTACTCCAGATCTTCGATTATCCTAGTTTTTATAGTTGTCCCTTTATGTGCCCATTAAACCCTAACTCTGTACCAAATTACAGCTCTCTGAGTTTATGGGAAGTACTAGTTCTATTAGGGCTCTTGTGTTTTCTAATCAGGGTCACCAGGTACTCCAGATCTTCGATTATCCTAGTTTTTATAGTTTTCCCTTTATGTGGCCATTAAACCCTAACTCTGTACCAAATTTCAGCTCTCTGAGTTTATGGGAAGGACTAGTTCTATTAGGGCTCTTGTGTTTTCTAATCAGGGTCACCAGGTACTCCAGATCTTCGATTATCCTAGTTTTTATAGTTTTCCCTTTATGTGGCCATTCAACCCTAACTCTGTACCAAATTTCAGCTCTCTGAGTTTATGGGAAGTACTAGTTCTATTATGATGATCATGAGTGAGTGAGTGAGTGAGTGAGTGAGTGTGTGTCATAAATGCGAAACTTTGCTTTCGCTTAACTTCGGAACTAAATGACCTACAGACTTGAAATTTTGGATTTTGAGTATGTGATTATAGCTTACTAGATGACGAAAATTTCTGCGTTCTGGTCTTATCCAGAGGTTCTCAAATAGGGGCCTGAAAATGCGGCGAAATGGTTCCAGTAAAGGATGGTACGGCAGTGTTTGCTTCGCGCTCGACCTGGCGGGGGCACTGCCGTGCCCCCAGATTATGTTTATGATATAATTATGCAAGTGACTTCGACAAGGTTCCATCCCATTCTCATCGCGCGCGGATTATATGTGAATCCCTCGGCCGGAGTGTCAACTGAGGGCGCTGTAGTTTCCTAGAACAAGAGCCAACAAACACTTTCTAACTAAAACTTATTAGAGAAAGACTTTGGCATGCAGAGAATCGCCTCAGATCTTAGAATAATAACGCATAGAATAATATTTTTATGCAAAAAGCCGCATAAAGGGTTTAAAAAAAAAACAAAACATAAAGGAAACTTCAATAGCCATTTCAAGAAATCCTTTCCAAAATAAAAAGGTAGGTAGGTAGATATACGCACAACGACGCAAATAAATTAACTATGAACTATGATAGGTGACCACAATTGAATGATTTTTGTTTTTTTTTTTTCACTGTTTTTCTTTTTCTTTATTATCGTGTAGGTATATGAGTCGGGGGTGGCACTTTACAAAACAACACCTTGTATACCTGCAGGTAGTAATTTGACTTTGAGTCTATGTATTATTATTCTAACTCCTCGACTGGGAGAAAATCCGGCTTTGTCTTGTCTCCTGATAAGGCCGTCCACAAACATGCTGCGGTAACACGGTAAATAAAATATATGCATAAAATATGGGCTATTTTCGATTTGGGTAATATTCGTTGTTTTGTACGCACGAAAACTAATTTAGTAACTGTGTGTGACCATAAATAAATTCAACCGTGCTTCCATCAAGGTGCAGACAAAATGGTCGTACATTTACTCGTATCGTCATGTGGTAGGCAGGTAAATCAGTCAAAGAGATTTTTTAAGTTTGAACATGAGCCAAATCGGTCTAGGAGTTGCTGAGATATGGGGTCGCGAGTTCACGGTTCAGGGCGAACCACTAGTCGAGAAATTGTCTACTAACCTAGTAGTTGGACTGCGCAATAGTTCGCAGGTGAAATTGGTGGTTTCAGTGGGTTTCTTTTCGGCTACAATCTCCTTTATCCAAATAGGATGAGAGTAGGTCCTTAGGCGGTAACATCGTCGTATAAAGTAGCCAATTTATAGATTTCACGGTCCGATAACTCACAAAGATCAGCCCTTTCATGCGGGATTTGAGCTTATTTTCCCGCACCCTCACTTCACTACGTCGACAGAACTAAAACACAGCAGAAGTTTAGAAAAAAAAGAAAAAAGGAAACAATAGACGCAAAAAGTTTGTAGAATAGCAGAGCTGTTAAATACATTTCTGAATGGCATAAAAAATACTTAGGCCCGGTTTCTGAGTTGAGTTTTTTACTAAGCACATACTTACGTATCGCTCTGTCACGCTCTTTTGTGAGAAATCTGCAGAGACAGTACGATACTTAGGTACCCATTTTCTTAGCACAATTCTCAACTCAGAAACCGGACCTTAGTTATAACTACTAAATGAAAGAACCCTGGACAATATGATCGGAGAACCGATTTTGATAAAACATGTCTCAGAACCATCGCTAGAAAACCTGATTCAAGAAAAAAAAAACCGCATCCAAATCGGTTCTGTGAATACGATGCCACAGACTCACACACATAGCGGTCAAACTTATAACACCCCTCTTTTTTGCATAGGGGGTTAAAACGACGTCAATAGAATTATGTAAATTTCGTTGTGTAAGGTTAAAAAAATCGCTCTTGACATGACTTGAACCCGTAACCTCTATCCTTGTGTTCTTTCTTTTTTTGTACGATCGGTGTTTTAGAAATATAAGTACTAATTCTGTAAGGCAAGGCCTAAGTAAGTTGATAACAGATCGGAGCTTCTCAGTGTTTTTTATTCTACCATACTTTCGGATGCATCCTTCGGTGGTATTAGCCGAGGATAATGTATTTCTGGAAATGGGACGAAATGCTATTAATATAATCGTAATAATATTATTTATCGTGTATTGTGGTGTGGTGACGTAAAAGGGTTACGGGGATTTTTTTTCTCGGAAAAGTGATATTTTTGCTTCCATATAAATTTCCATAAGTCCATACATTTTTGGTCCATTTATTAAAGGAAGGTTGGCTCAGCGCAGGCACCTGAAACGCAGACATGTCCTCTGACATCTGACATGTGATATCTGTTCTACCCTGCACCCAATGAGAAAATGAGAGATTTTAATAATTAAATATTTCAGGAATATATTAGAGGCAGTTTTTTTTTATTTTCTACACATTTTTTTAAACGTAAATGTATTCAAAGCATACCGTTTCGAATTCAAAGAGAATTGTTCAAAAGACTTTGTTAATATTGACAAGATAGCGTCAAGGGCTGCCCTTTGACGCTTTTTTCAATACCTATGGTACAATTAATTTTCATTAAGTACTCAATATTTCAGGAATTTACTAACGTACAAATAGAACATTCGTTATGAATAAAAATTACAACGGTTTTAAAAATCAAACAGAGAATTAATTGAGAATTATTTCATCTTTTTCTTGGTGTACCTACCTACCTCTCCACTAATGGAGGTTGCCGTCAGATGTCCCCATATTATTTTCTATTCATTTCCAAGCGAAACAGTTGTTCAACGCTGGTTCATCTTCTTCTTGGCGTACCTATGTAGGTACCTCTCCACTAATGGAGGTTGGCCATCAGAGCTCCTCATATTCTCTTCTATTCATTGCCAAGCGAAACAGTTGTTCAACGCTGTGGCTATCTCCGTCCATTCCCTGATGTTTCTGAGCAACGACTTATTATTTCATTATTACGAGAATTATTTAACTTTGTCAATATTGACTCAACAGCACCGAGAGTAGACGGGCCGATCAGCAGCATCAGCAGAGACTGTCTGAAGTCGAGTAACTTTTTAACCAACTTTAAAAAAAGAAAGAGGTACTCGGTACTACTCAAATCGAACCGTATTTTTTATGTTTGTTACCTCAGAACTTTTTTCTACGTGAACAGATTTTAATGATGTTTGAAAGGGTATACTTTCCATGTGATGCCATAAAAAACATGGTGACGATCTGATCTGATGAAGAACTTCGGAGATGAAGAACGGAACTCCTCCACGGACAGCAGGAAATCACTCGGAATCAGTGCAATAGCTTAAGAACTCCCTGTACAAGCGTGGGAACTCGGCATTGGCCAAGCGCGTGAGACACTGTTTTCTATAGCTGTTTCATCCAGAGCGAGACGGGGAGCGGGAAAAACAGGAGTTAAAAACTAAAACCCGACTACTAAAAGGCTTAAAACAAGACCTGTTTATCCTTAAAATAGACTCATAGATAATTAATCGTAGTCGGTGGCCATCGGTTTATCAAATGCGAATGTGGTATCCTCCGACTACGATTAATTATCTATGAGTCTATTTTAAGGATAAACAGGTCTTGTTTTAAGCCTTTTAGTAGTCGGGTTTTAGTTTTTAACTCCTATTTTTTTTGAGCTCGTTAGTAAGTCATTTTGGACGATCACCCAGAATAGAACCAAGAAAGGCAAAAAAATTACATTTTTGATTTTTTTTTCCTATTTGTTATGTTGACGCTACATGTGTTATACATTTTTGAAAAGGTCTTTTAAAGTCCTTTCATTTGATACCCATGACGATGGTATCCGATAATTTTTATTTTTAGGTCCACCACTTTAGGGCGCAGCACAGCCGCCATCTTGTTTTTTTTCAATATTAAACTATCCTATGTTACCTGGGTGATTAAGACGAATTCAACGACACCTCATTTGTTGAAATCCGCCGAGTAGTTTAGGCTCTGCGAGGGAACAGATGAACACACAAACATACATACCCACATACATACATACATACATACGCTGCTAAAATCATAACCCTCCTTTTTGCTTCGCGTAGTCGGGTAAAAAGTGAGAGGCAATGCGGCTGTATGAGTCTACGTGTGTTCGTGTCCTTTCGCGAGTATGTAGTTGTAGTTGTAATGTAATAGATCTATTTTCCCAAAATTTTTCGTAGTTCAGCTGCCATTTCTACATTTTATTCGCTATTTCAAAATTTTTGTTTTTTCTGACAAGTACAATACATTATGGATGTTCCCAAGGTAGTTAGACTCCAATAGACAGTGTAATAATGTAAGTAAATAACAGCTGAAAGTAACCCCTTTTTCTGCGCGGACACGCATCGCTCTAATTTCTTTCAAGCTATTTTTTATCATAAAAACGATTTGCAAACCTTCGTATTGGTCATCTACTGATATAAACCAAGTTTCAGCAAAATCCAGCCTGTAGTTTAGAAATTAAACCTGAACTAAGTTTGTATGGGAAAATAGTGCTCTAGCGCCCTCTTAATAACAGTGCACCTTTTCAGCAGGGAAGTGTTTTTTTTTTTTTGTATCTTCAGCAGAACTTTCTATGGTCCTATTTAAATACGGCTTCGAAGTTTTCCCTCCAAAAAGACGAGCGTATTTAAACCGAACTTTTTACGACGAAAGGGGTGAGCGCTTATCTCTTTGAGTAACTCGAACGGTCCAGTTAATCCCGAGCGGAAATCAATCTCAAGACTAAAACCTTGAACGCTTTTTACTCTGCTTTATGTAGCTTGAAACAAAAGTTCATCCCGACTGGATTGGCAAGGCTTTTGCATCTAGAACAGATTATATTTTATTCAGAGCGGCGGCGTCCAGTTACCATAGTATCTCAGGATTTGTCCTGAGATCTCAGGATTATTGACCCTTAAAATCTCAGGCAATACCAGTTTTTTTTTAGTTTTCAATAAAATGTAGGTTATTTTTTTAGCTTTTTCAATGAGGATTATTCCAAGCATAATCCTCATTGATCATGCAAACAACAGATTTAGGTTAGCGGTTCAGTTCAAATTCAAATTTGTCACTTTGGAAAAATATAAAGTTTCAAAAACGAAAAATAATGTTCTTTTTACAATACATTATAGAGGGTAATTTAAACGTCAATAACGTGACTTTTTAAGTTGTGTTTAAGAATTAAAAAACTGAAATTGCGTCAAATTCTCAGGATTTTTAAAGGAAAGTAGGTTCTTTCTCCAGACTTTTAAATTTTTCATCTGGTAACCCTACGTCCAGTAACTCTTTAATCACCATTCATTCTGGATGGTGTAGCCAGTGCAACCGCACTTTTACAGCCAAGAAAGGCTCCATCGAAGGCTCATGACCGACGCCTCCCCCAGCCGTGACCGAATCTGAACGGACGAAACATCATCATCAGATGGGTGAAGAGAACACTCGTAGGAATAGCTCGTAGAACCACCACTCAGGATACTGTCGATAATTCTCTTTCACTCTTTTGATGTAGTTTCGGTCGGCCACTATCTAGGATACCCCATGGTAGCTCTTACCGCGCGCGGCATAAGGGCGGCAATGGAGCAAAAAGGGGTTTCCTAAAAGGGGCGTCTAGCTGACTGTACGTAGAGCGGTACAGAATAGGTGTTCCAAGCTATAAATTGCTAAGGCAGCTAATCTAAGCCATTCTAAGCCAGCAGCCACTGCGAAACTACGACAAACGTTTTCAACGTGCTATCGCGTGTAGTACTTAGATTAGTGAAACACAGCAAGATTAGCTGATCCACTGAGACGTTGCCAACAGTAAATTTTTTCATCCATCCTTGCGAATGAGCGTTTCTCTTAATTGTTTTCCTGTCGCTTTATAAAGACATCATAACCGAATTGGTGAATCTGTTTTCCCATTTAAAAAAAAACCTGCAAAAAGTCCTGTCCCGAGCGAATTTTTTAACTATATAAAAATCTTTATAATGTTACCTAGCACGGGTTAGTGCTTTAGAAAATACAAAAAAAGAACATTGGCCCGCGCGCAAAGAAAAATGCACAAATCTGATTCCTGTATCAAATACACTAAAGTTTCATGTTGATATCCATAACAGATTGCAAGATATTTTCGCTGAGAAAAAGTGCGCCACCTATTTTTTTTTTCAGCGAAAATATCTTCATAACGTTTATGAATGTCCACACGAAACTGGCTGTGTTGACCTTAACATTTGTACTAATTTCGTAGAGATTCATGATCAGAAGCTTCTAGCTTTCTCTATCTTATGCAGAGAGTAAAATCACATCCATCGACCTCCCCCGGGTAAAGAGTAAAGAGTGTCGCTGTGAAAAAGTGCAGCGTTCCGGACTCGACCACTTTCGAATTCCCGACAAAATTGCTCCCATTTCCGCGCAGAAGTCTTGAGTCTTGACTAGGTACTTTGGAAAGGCTACGGAGGATGAAGGTTACAGGGGCCTGATTCTGTAACGCAATGGTGCCAAAATGGGCTCCCAGTTGACGGTTTCAATGACGATTTATTAATGCTGTTTTTGTAGCGCAGCAAAGAATATTCTGATTCTAGTTCTAGAGGATTAGTTCGCTGGTTGTGGAAGAAAAACGAAGAAATCCCGGTTTTGTCCATCTACTCTACTGGGACGACATCGAAATGCCATGTGTTACAGACTTAAGCCCCTGTTCGGTAGTGCGACCTCACTGCATTGCCGCGTACTGGCCACTTTTAATTTTTCATTAAAAATTCCGAACGTTTTTCTTTTGTTTTATCCCGCGCTCTTTTCGAAGTTGACAGCTTTTCTGCATTCGCTCCATTTTCTTTGCATTAAGCTCTCTGGCCCTCCAAGTCCTTGAAGACCTCCTACTATGACTGACAGAGCACAAAAGCCGACTGTAGCTGCTCGGTGCATCGTGCTGATAACAGACATAGCTCTAGTTACCAAATTGAGTCTTTTGACTTTAAATCTGAGTTGAAACAAGGACGTATTCTTAGTGGCGTTGATCAGTGCAACAGAAGCTAACAGTCTCGGGATGGGCATATCCGAGCTTGAAACAATGGCGCAAAATCGGCCAGAATTTTGAGGTCCTTAAGACAAGAAGTGATGATAATGAAGGGTGAATCCCCTTCTTCCATTCTGACGAACTAAACCGACCAACTGGAACGAACCAACTATTTTTCTTTCCCAACAGACTAACTGTTTGGTTGGTCCGACAGGAATATTTTTTTGAAAATAAAGCTTGTCAAATGTCCTTGGTCCTCCAACTACTGTAGATATTAGGTGGACTGGGTGTGCAATGTAAAGTGCGGACTTGACTGAAACTAGTAACCTGCTAACATTATGTAAAAAATGTGATATGGATCTTTGTCTTTGATTGTAGGTACAGAAAAAGACTCCAAACGCCTTCAAAAGTTGGCTTTTAAATTCAAATCAAAAGTGCAATGTGATGTCATCGAAATAAAACGAGTAGCAGCCCAGAAATGTCGACAATTTAAGTTCTTCGCGATTCGAATTCAGCTCAGAATATACCTACCTAAGTCGGGTGAAGTTGGATGAAGCGTTGGTGAATAGGGTAATCTCTTTTGAACAGGAAGGCTGGAATTGGATTACAGTTCACTGAAACGTAATGCAACTCGTAGGATATCTAGTGCAGACAGCTGCCCGTCGCGTCGTTTTATTAAGGAAAAAAATCTTTAGTTTAGTTTTCAGCTCGCTTTAACACTATGTTTTTTTCAAGGATTTCTAGATACTCCTTAGTCTTTTGAATCTAGGACAGATAATTTACACAGCGCCCAATGGCATCTCCCACCAGATAGGTGAAGCGATCACTCGGACGTTGCATGTTTCGATGGAGTAGGCGTGCCCATACCATCATCTCAGCAGTCATATTTTTTTTGCAATATACATAGATGAAAGTTGTGAGATATAGCCAGTAGTTACTCTGTAAGTTTTCTCAATTCCAAATTTCTGACAATTATTTTAGCGTGAAAGGGTAAACACACACTCACTCACAAACTTTTGCATTTATAATATTAGTTGGCTGAGATTTTCATACATATTTCAGTTATCGCATTGATAAAACGCTATATCCATTTCTAATGATACTTTGAGAGTCTCGAAATTAATCAGAAAAGTTTGGCATCCTAAATCCTTCGTTGTACAATCCGAGTTCGTCGCAAGAACGTATATGCGAGAGACAAGAAAAGTTTCACTCCGAGAAGCGGTGAAATTTACTGCTTTTTCAGCCATTGAAGCGTGCATAGCCCAGTTCGACTAGCCATTCTGAACCGATTGGCAAAGTTAAGCAAGATTGGACGCAGTCAGTCTGTGGCTGGGTTACCGCTTGTGGCAATAGTAATCTATGCAATGGCCCGTTTTCAACTGACAGTTAAAAGCTCAATTCAAAGCCTTTGGTAGATGGCGCTCATATGCTTGGCCAAACGAGAACCGGGATGTCAAATTTCGCTTACACGTACCTATGAGTTATATGATTATCTATAGTCGTGGAAATCTACAGCTAATTTGCGTGTTGAAATTATATTCAATCTGATTAAGCGTGTCATGGAAGACCGTAATCTAGAGGTGCTCATGGATGGTGAATTCAAATTTTAAAAACATGCCCGTGAGTTGGGACGTTGTTTAGGAGGCCGTTTTTTGTTAAACTTATGCCCGTTTTCACCAACCACCCCTAATTATAAAAGACCTTTTAACGAAAATTATCTGCGCCTCTGCAAGTCTAGGGGTCATGGATGAAGGACCATTCGAATTCCACTCACAAGCGTTATGAGTTGAGTGTGTATGATCCTTCATCCATGCCCCAAAGACTTGCAGAGGTGCAAATAACTTTCGTTAAAAGGCCTTTTAAAATTAGGGGTCGTTGGTGAAAACGGGCATTAGCTACCTAGTTTTAGTTTTTGTTTTAATATTTTGATTTTGTTTAGAGTATTGTGTCGTTTATTAGTGTATTTTTATTCTTTCTTGCGAAAATATTTCCTTTTCTATAACAGTCTGTATATGACTTGCGTGGGATTCTGTTACTTGAGAATGCAAATTCAATTTCCAAAACATTCAGTGGAGAAATAAAAGTTCAAAAAGTTTACAAAGGAGCCGAGCATGATCGCAGACTGAAATAAATTAAATTAAAATTATCAATTCTAATTCAGTCCTTTAAACAGAGGAAATTGTGTTGCACCTTTAAACTTGCTTTGCTGCTACATACAGCTCTATTTTTAATGAGTTTTTCTTTTGATAAAAACAAATCTACAGAAAATCTCGGCTTTGTGAGCCAAACCAGCTTCCAGTCTGCGTACCGAAACCGCATTTATCTGAAACTGTATTTATTATCAAATGGCAACAGGCATCGACATAGACAGAAGGAGCCCAAAATAATCAGTTCTATTTCGGCCCAATCAATCAATTAGCAACGCTATGTGTACACAATGCACACCGGTGTTGCTACGTAATCCGTTTAGTTCTTGGACCTGTTAGGACTATATTTTTGGTCCCAGACTAAGCTATAATTTCGGACGCCCGAAATTCCATGACAGGGCATTTTTTTAAGGTCGATTGGCTGTCAACTGTACAGAACCCTCGGTCTTAGGGGATTTTTTTCTCATAATATCCACTGATCACACCAGATGGCGCCCCCCGTCCAGTCGGGGACCAGCCCCTGTATTATCTAAAATATCCACCGTAAAAATAACGGTTTTTAAATGTCAATAAAAGGATTGTTCATTTTAATAAGGGCTATTTTCTTGTTTTTTGACGCCAAAAGGTTGAGTGTTTTTTTTACATAATAGACCCTCAGTTGAAGAAATTCGCATCGACAGTTACTTGACTCGGTAGCTCAATTGGTAGAGCGCCTGCAAGTCCTGTTCTCCTGTCCCGGTATTATAAAGGTAATTTTTGTTCGAAACGGGTCGAATCGCGGTTAGTTTAATAGGTAAATGAATTACCTTTATTATCCCGACGTTTTAATTAAAAGGTTTAAGAATCCCCTGCAGCTCTGCAGCCCTCTCGCTCACACTTTTCAACATTTTAATTTATTGTAAGAGAATGATTCAACTTTGGGCGATGAAATATAGTTGCAGACACAGATAATTAAGCTATCGACATATGGACTAACTTTTGATTTTATATTTCTAGTAATAAAAAAACTATCGCGGAACTTCGTTTAAAAGTAGTAGTTCCGTGATATTTTTTTTATTACTAGGAATATGAAATTAAAAGTTAGTCCACATGTCGATAGCTTAATTATCTGTGTCTGTAACTATTTTCCATCGCCCAAAGTTGAATCAATCTCTTACAATAAATTAAAATGTTGAAAAGTGCGAGCGAGAGGGCTGCAGAGCTGAAGGGGATTCTTAAGAAGTCCACTTTGTTAGTACGGATCGGTCTAACACCCTGCATCTGCCTAAGCTCCCAGGGGCGGCCGCAAAGCGCGTGTCATGCTGATTAGTTGCACTGTAGACTGCGCTGTAATGTTATGGGAGGCTAGCATATTACAGACCTTCATTGTGGCCAGACAGCTGTTTGAAATATTTTTACACTTAAGAC
The DNA here is from genome assembly GCA_949319315.1 of Zelleria hepariella. Classification (NCBI taxonomy): domain Eukaryota; kingdom Metazoa; phylum Arthropoda; class Insecta; order Lepidoptera; family Yponomeutidae; genus Zelleria; species Zelleria hepariella. The sequence goes on along the minus strand of OX439378.1, from coordinate 5,434,555 downwards.
GACGTACGTCTCACAACTAGCGCCGCCAATGGAAAAAAAATCATATCTTTTTTTTGGATGCGTTTTTAGCAAAAAACGCTCCTGCGATTCCTCAACGCGAGGCTTAACTATTTTTAGGACCTAAGGTTTGGATTCCAGGATTGGATTTCCTACGAACGCAATCGATTCTCGCCAAAAGTGGCCACTTTTGGCGAGAATCGATTGCATTCTTAAGTTCTAGGATCTGGAATCCAAACCTTAGGTCCTAAAAATAGTTAAGCCTCGCGTTGAGGAATCGCAGGAGCGTTTTTTGCTAAAAATGCATCCAAAAAAAAGATATGATTTTTTTTCCATTGGCGGCGCTAGTTGTGAGACGTATTTCACCTTAAACTTTCGTAAGCACTGCACTTTTTGTATTTCGTAAACGGTTAAACTTACTTGTATTATGTCGGTGTAGCCGACTAGTTTCGGTTCTCATTCGGAGACCTTAATCATGGAGCTGAGATGCGCCCCCGCTGCCGCCCCCGCCCCTTCCCCCCGCACCGGAACTGTCAGCGCGCGCGCGGCGCCTAGTGACACGCAGTCTGAGACTGGCCACGGCGTCGCGAGGGCCGTCTCAGCTCCATGATTAAGGTCTCCGAATGAGAAACGAAACTAGTCGGCTACACCGACATAATACAAGTAAGTTTGACCGTTTACGAAATACAAAAAGTTTGAAATATTATCCATACCTATAGGTTCACAGGGTGTTAAAGGAAAGTTATGTCATCATCACCACCATCATCATCATCAGCCCACCGCTGCCCACTGCTGGGTGTAGGCTTTTTCCCCCTCGCGCCATCTCTCGCGATCCCTCGCCATCCGCATCCATGGACCCTCTGCCGCCATAACGATGTCGTCCGACCATCGAGCTGCAGGTCTTCCTACCGACCGCCGTCCAACTCTTGGCCGCCACTCTGTCAATGCCCTTGTCCGCCGGCCATCTTCCCGCCTCGCCAGGTGTCCTGCCCATTTCCACTTGAGACCCGCGATTCGATCACCAACATCGTCACCCTTCGTTCGACGACGGATGACGACATTTGGTACGCGATCCACGAGTCTGATGCCTAGCATGGTTCGCTCCATAGCCCTTTGTGCCACTTTTATACTGTCTTACTTCTTCTTTCTCTTCTTCTTCATCGATTCCTCATGGCTGAGGATCGCGACCATGTCGTACTCGCTTCCGTTGGGAACGGTCTTCCGTAGGCACTGCCCGGTGAATGCTTCCTCCAGCCACAGTCTTTATCGCACCGGACAACCGATTTTGAGGACTAGCAACTGTGCGGTTTTTTTTTACAGAATAAGCACACTGGGGATAAAACTGCCCTAACTATGCCTAACCTACCTAATATGTATACATATATATCTAGCTTTTACCCGCGACTTCTTCAGCGTGAACTACAGAAAAAAGATATGTGGTTTACATTGCCCATAAGTGTAATAGCGTGATAATAATGTAGCCTATGTGTTATTCTGATGTCTAAGCTATCTCCATTCCAAATTTCATCCAAATCCGTCAAGCCGTTTCAGCGTGAAAGAGTAACAAACATCCATCCATCCATCCATACTTCCAAATGGTCGCGTTTATAATAGTAGGAAGTAGGATAGTACGTCTCACTGGTAACATAATCCATTCTGCATGCATTGTCCGCTCCCACGACGCTGAGTGTTGATGCCGACACTCCGTACCTCTGATCTGATTATATTATTATTCTGTTAGTCTCGACTGCGACTGGACCCAAGGGACTTACTGTGGTGTGAGTGAAGCCTAATCACCATAAAAAGTTAGGTCTTTGCTTCTAGGACAGATAATTTATACAGCTGCTAGTGGCGTCTCTTTGCTCACACTACAGGGTGCACTCTAAGGCCCGTATTATCAATCACAGTTTAAACTCAGACCATAGAATAAACCTTGCATTTTGTTTGAAAATTTATCGACAGATAGGGTTTAAGGGTGGACGATAGAAACGTGGCGGGAAATTAAAACATTTCTGTTGTTTACAATAATGAAAAGAATACTGTTTTATTGCCGCGAACGAAAAATCGCTGAGCAAAAATAGCTCACTTTTTTGTATTTTCTAAAGCAATAGCCCGTGCTAGGGAACTTTATAAAGATTTTTATAAGGTTAAAAATTCGCTCGGGACAGGATTTGAACCCGCGATTTGAATTTCGCAAAGACAGTAGTTACTTGACTCGGTAGCTCAATTGGTAGAGCGCCTGCACGGAACGCAAGAAGGTTGCGGGTTCAAATCCTGTCCCGAGCGAATTTTTTAACCTTATAACTAGTGGTTCGCCCCGAACTGTGAACTCGCGACCCCATATGAACTTAACAACCCGATATCTCGGCAACCCCTCGACCGATTTGGCTCATGTTTGAACTTAAAAATTCTTTTAATTTCATTTAGACGCCTAAATTTACTCAAGTTATCGTCGAACGAACATTCATACATACATACATACATACATACATACAAACGCCGGATTGTTCCAGTAGACTAGGAGAACTTCGCTCGCTTCGCTCGCTCGTTCAAAAATCTTTATAAAAATGGCTCAGTTTAGCTACAAAATGTAAAAAAAAGTGAAAATTTTGAATTTCTCGCCACGCTGCTGTCTTCCAGCCTTTTTTTTTATGTAGCCTGTATGGTGTCCCACTGCAGGGCAAAGGCCTCCCCCCTCTCGGCCCAAATTTTACGGTCCTGAGCCACTCCCGACCACTCCAGCAAATATTTATCGAGATCATCTCGCCATCTACGTCTTGGCCGGCCTTAAACTAGCTTTTTTGGTTTAAACTTAAATTGATAAATTACGGGCCTAAGTTGATAGCGGTAATTTAATTAGGGTGTCTACTGATCAATACAAACAAATTGTATTAGGTAGGTGGTGAAAAAAATGGATCGAATTAGAGTGCACCCTGTAGATTGGTGAAGCAGCCACTTGGGAACATCGTGAGGAAACCTGCGCCTTAGTTGGCTCCGCACGGACTGACTTGTATTTACTGTGAACTATGCCGAGCTATGCCGCAGTGTCGGTGGCCTAGTGGTAAGAACATTGGACACGGAAGCGAGAGACCCAGGTTCAATTCCCGCTGCTGGCATGTACCTATGACTTTGTTGAACGAGCGAGCGAAGCGAGCGAAGTTCTCCGAGTCTACTGGAATAATCCAGCGTTTGTATGTATGTAGAATGTAGATGTATGTATGTATGTATGTAAGTTTGTATGTATGTATGAATGTTCGTTCGAAGATAACTTGAGTAAATTTAGTCGGATCGTCATGAAATTTGGTAGGCGGGTAAATGAGACAAAGAAAATTTTTAAGTTCGAACATGAGCCAAATCGGTCGAGGGGTTGCCGAGATATGAGATTGTTAAGTCTATAATATTTTTCTAAAGCTGTTAGCCTTCCAAAAATAAATATATAAATAAATAAATATGGGGTCGCGAGTTCACAGTTCGGGGCGAACCACTAGTTTATGTTTCTTTTCAAAGTTACGTACATTTGTGAATTTAAAGTAGCAAAACCAGTCGCTAACGGTGAAGGAAAAACATCGCAACCCGCGGCTTAGTTGGCTCTGCACGTATTGACCCGTCTTTCCTGTGGGCTAGGCTGACTAAGCTGTCATGATGGTATAGGTCCTGGGCAAGCCTACATCTAAAAAATCAATGTCCCAGGCACTGCAGCGCCGAGTGGTCTCTTCACCCATCTAGTTTGAGTGAAGGTACCACTGGACGCTGTATAATTATATCTATCTACTCGTATATTACAAAGATGCAAAGGCCTTTATCATGCCGACTAAGAGACTTCCATCCCAGTAAATTAGGTAAGCCTGCTGTATAATAATAACGTATCGCCTCATCAAGATTCCGCCGGGAATCCCAAATTCTATCGGTTAGTTAGGTTAAACTAAACAATTGCAATTCAATTTTCATCCAATCATGGGTATTTGATTAGCTACCACGCTATTTGGTGCTTAATCATTAATTATTCCCAATCAGATGCGGTCGGAATACGAGAAATACGGTTGTTGATTGCCACTGACCACTGAAACTAAAATCCTTTGTATTTACGTAATACAAACCCCAAGCTGACTCGACTCGAAAAGGTTTTATTCTTCATACATAGGCAGGTAGGTAAGGTACGGTCGGCCACAGTCACAGATACCCCATGGCAGCTCGTAACGCGCGCGGCATAAGGGCGCCAATCGAACAAAAAGGGGTATCCTAGCGTGTAGCTAACTGTACCTAAACACCAGCATCTACGGATCGACGGATTGTATGCCTGGCTTACCTATAAATGGCTCTAACTCCGGTAGGTACCTACGCTCGGTTAAAAATACTGCACCTGAAATTGCACGGAATAACCAATTCCGACCGTCGCCTCGCGAATTTTAATAAAAACGTCTCCGAGTCGCTCGTTGAAAAAGAAAAAGAACGTTATTTCAGCTGAGCCCTGCATTTTGATCTTAATAAAATAAATAATAGACAGAATAGGTATAATTTTGCATATCGAGCAAATGAATAAACATAGGGTAGAATTTATAGAGATACCTATACGTTTCTAGTTTACTACCTCTATAGTAAGGGTCACGTTTATGTGGGCAATAAAAAATTGTTAAAAAAACATTCGCTAATTCATCAAAAAAATTTTTCCTTCTGAAATAATGATGTACTATTAGTACGTGGAAAACGAACCCTATTCGGTGAAAATACCTAATGCCGTTCTATGGATACAGCCGTTTAAAGTTAGGACAGACAGCCATACGGAAATACAATGAAGGCTGAGTAATAGGGTCCCGTTTGGCACCCTTTGGATACAGAACCAGAACAAAAAAAATATGATATTGAATCAAAACCTAAACTTCCTCTCCATTGACAATAAACTTGGTACCTACTAAAGTCAGCTCCAAATGGGATCAAATTGCTACACACTTGCGACATTACTAAGATGGTGTTAATTTTAAATCCTCCTGCAGCGTAGTCGTTGAAAGGAATATATTAAACCGTACACTGTAGGTACAGTCTGCGAGAGTTAAATGGAGCCAAGAGCTTAATCTCGACAAAAATACCAGCTGCTCCATACATTTGGTACAAGCTATTTTTTTTCGAGATTTTGCACTTGGTCCCTTAGTGAGTGAAGATAAGTGAAGCGACCCCTTTCAGTATCACAGGACCTTTATTATACACCGTGCTATTTTAGTGGTTTTAAAGCCGAAGGTATTTTGTTGCACTCTGGTGATTCAGAGCCAAATTACGAAATGTCATTCCAAAACGCGTGAAAAAAAAATTACTTCGCTATACAAATGGTGACATTTGCATTGGAAAGTGTTTTTTTTTTTTCGCTAATTTTGGAGTGAAATTTTGGAATTTGGCTCAGAGTCACCAGTGAAACAAAATACCAGCGATAGTGGCTTTCAAACCACTAAAATAGCATGTTGTATAACTACCTGCATAAGGTAGTGAACCTACTGCACCAAAATTTAATGTTGAAACGGCGGATTTATTTTTGCCCCATTTTTTTTGGCTCCATTTTGAAAGTTATTTGTATTGATGAGTAAAAGACTCTTCAAAGTTTGGCTGGTGAAAAGGCAGCCGGTAATGTCCTGTTTGCACCCTTTGGGTCATCATCATCATCATCATAAAATGTTTTCTAGTACAATAAAGAATATTCTATCTATCTATCTATCATTAGCCTGTTAGAACCCACTGCTGAGTAAAGGCCTCTTCATGCTTACGCCACCTCTCATGATCCAGCGCCAGGTGCAACCACTGTTTTCCGGCTACTTTGGCTATGTCGTCGGATCATTTGGGTACGTACGGAACCCTAAAAAGAAAGGTCCGGCCGTCGTAGACTGTACTTGTGGGAAAATCGCGCAGTGCTTGCGAAGTGCATATTTTGTGTTCTCTCTAAACAAGGCAGATATCTTTCTTTTTCTCCAAGGAGTATTAGTTAGCAGAATTGTCCTCGTAATCGAATTTAATTCGTTGAATCCCTTTCAAACAAACGTACAATGTAAAGCTAAGATTCTCGTCTGTACTACTTTGCGCGTATAAGTTACAGAACCTAATATTAGCGCAAAGAGATAAAATTCAAGGTTCAGTCAATTAATCTTGAAAAATCTTTGTGTACTTTTAACTTTCATAGGCTTACATATTTTCAATATTGTTTCATATTTCAGTAAATGAAGCAAAAACGTTTTATTTAATTATAGCACGTAGCGCGTAGGTAGCCAGTGCGATAAATTACGTGCAATAATTTTGCATTTAGCCTGCAGAATGAAAAATATATTCATTTCAGAAGATAGGTAGAGATGTGCGTCAAATTTATGCTCTTGGTAAACGGAACGCATCAGAAAGCATTTTAGTTTGTATACAGGGTGTTAAAAGACCGCCAACAAAGCGGGAAACCACGTATTGTCCTCATCATATTGAACATTTTTGCCCAAGGAACTATGCCTGGGAAATCAACGTTTTCCGAGATAATGAGGTTCAAAGTCGGACTTTTCAAAACTTTTTTTTTTGCAGAAATGTATACAGTATAAAAATTTTAACATACCTTCTCAAGAAGCCATATCAAAATTATGAATATTTCTTACAAAAAACGACGTTAACATTGCAAACCGCAATTTATTCTACACATCGACACTTCAAGCTTAAGTAACATAAACTTATACCTACGCTTGCGCAATATGACTTCCGTGCGTTACACGTCCATTGCGTGATAAAATATTTTTCAAAATTATAACCTAAAAAACAAAAATCATTTCCCAGCAATATTTTATCGAAAAAGTACTTTGTTTTGGTGCCTAGTATGCGTGGCTTTCGGGTCTGTTGGCGGTCTTTTAACACATGTGAATTTACCGTTCTTCTCACAGTAGTGTCATAATTTAATAGAGAATCGGGTTAACTTTTCGCTCGCACTATAATCTATACTTATAATAAAACTCTAGCGAAGTCAATTCTGTACATTGAATATTTTTAGAAAAAAACTAGCAGGGGTTACTAAGTAAACTATACTGAATCCAAAAATGCAAAAAAAACGGTTTATGTCTGTCTGTCTGTCTGTCTGTCTGTCTGTCTGTCTGTCTGTCTGTCTGTCTGTATGAACACGATAAACGCGAACACCGCTGAATAGTTTTCAACCAAACTTAACATGGTCGTAACTCACGTTTCTGGGAGTAACTTAGGCTATCCGATGTTTAGAATACATTGCGGGTTGCAATTTTAACTTCGTTTTTTGTAAGAAATATTCATAATTTGGATATGGCTTCTTCAGAAGGTATGTTAAGAACATGATACTGAACATATTTCTGCATATAAAAAAAATGTCCGACTTTGAACCACATTCTCTCGAAAACCTACATTGCGGGTTGCAATTTTAACTTGATTTTTTGTAAGAAATATCCATAATTTTGATATGGCTTCTTGAGAAGGTATGTTAAGAACGTGATACTGAACACATTTCTGAAAAAAAAAAAATTAAGTCCGACTTTATTATCTCTGAAACAGTTGATTTCCCAGGCATAGTTCCTTGGGCAAAAATGTTCGTTATGATGAGGACTATACGTATACGTACGTATACGTGGTCTCCCGCTTTGTTGGCGGTCTTTTAACACTCTGTATAATAGCACGCTACGACTTTTGGCATTTGGGGCGCATATTGTAAATGAAAAATCGGCATTTGTTTTTATTTTATTTTGGCAGAAAATGTTAGTTCTACAAGCGTAGCATAAGGCCGGGCTAGAGCGTATCTATGGGTTTAAAATAATAGGTATCTCACTCTTTTGTTTGACGTAGAGCGGGATGGATAGAGCCATAGATACGCTCTAACCCAGCCTTATGATGCTTGCTGGAGGGAATTGTGAGTGGTTTTCGGTGGAGGTCGGACAAAGTGTATCGCTGTTAGAAATGTAGTACTGTTGCGTCGCGGTCGAAATGTTCTGGATTTGAACCCACGCGAGGTTGAAATTTTTTTTGTGCCTTTTTTAAAATATTTACTCTACTGAGCCCAACTTGATATTAAAAAAATATATTTTGTTTGCCGTAGAGCGGGATAGACAGAGTTATTTGCGGTAGATACGCTCTAACCCAACCTTATACTTTGCTTGCTGGCTTAGCATGAGAATGGGTAAGACCTTATCTATGGGCTTATAACTTTATCTATCCCACTCTACGTCGAGGGAGATACATAATAAACCCCCATACTTCCCAGGCAATTCTTATGCTAAGCTTCCTGGTATCTTACACGGGCGATACCTAATCTAAACAAAACATACAGGGTGTTAAAAGAACGCCAACAGACCCGAAAGGTACGCATAATAGACACCAAAACAAAGTACTTTTTCGATAAATTACTTCTGGGAAATAATTTTGGTTTTTTAGGTTATAATTTTGGAAAATATTTTATCGCCTAATGGAAGTGTAACGCAGAGAAATCATATTGCGCGAGCGTTGACATAAACTTAGGCTACTTACGTTCCAGTCACCGATGTTAAGAATACATTGCGGGTTGCAATTTCAGCGTCGTTTTTTGTAAGAAATATTCAAAATTTTGATATGTTTCCTTGAGAAGAAATGTTAAGATCTTAATACTGAAAAAAATTCTGAAAAAAAAAAAAAATTTAAGTCCGACTTTGAATCTCATTATCTCGAAAACCGTTGATTTCCCAGGCATAGTTCCTTGGGCAAAAATGTTCCTTATGATGAGAACAATACGTGGTTTCCCGCTTTGTTGGCGGTCTTTTAACACCCTGTATTTTATCATAAATTTATTGTTTAGATTAGGGCACACACACACACACAGACAGACACACCCTCATAAACACATAAACAGACACACACACAAAGCTATCAAACTTATGACACCCCTCTTTGTTGGTCGGGGGTTAAAAAAAACCTTCCTTTTGAGTTTTCCTCCACAGCGAATTTAAATTAAATGTCACATGTGTAAAAACGCATACGAAGTCGCGGGCACAGCTAGTATAAAATATGCAGGTATGCTGACATGAAGTACGTGCCTTTAATTTCACCTTATTACATCATAAACATTGCGTAAAGACTTTTTTGTTAGAGATTGCTCAGGACCGAAAGACCGCGAGAGCTGTCACTGTCACTGAAAGTGATAAGTTGGATAAACAACCTTACTACTATAGTATTAGGATACACGACAGACGTCCGGCAGATATCCGGCACAGCTTTTTCGCACTCGTGGTTAAACATCTAACAGGCTAAGTAAAAAAAAAAATATTTCGATTTAGGACGGTGCTTTGATACTTTTTCTATACAAGGTGTTACAAAAGATGCTAACTCTTTATACAGGGTCATGGTACCTAATGATAGGGATCACAACAAAAATACTTTTTTAGCTCTATGACGTTCCGTTGATTTTTAAATAATTAAAATGTAAGCGCTGTGACGGGGGAAAAGTATTTTTAAAATACATAGAATTTTACTACGTTTTAACAGCCTGAAGCTATTAAAATACAACTAAGCAAACAACTATATTTTTTAATTGGAGCTAAATCCAAAAACAAAAAAGTTTTGAAAATTTTAGAATTTTGAGGTTATAAAAAAAAAGATGTTTTTTTTCAACTTTTTTTTTGCAGATTTGTCATTATGTTGACCAGCAGGTTACACCCTGTAAAAAGAGTTAGTATCTTTTGTAACACGTTGTATTTTGTTTTTTCCTAATATTCAAAGTTTTTCATAGGTACAAAATAGAAACGAAGTTGACCTTCTTCTATCGCATATTACCTGCAGGCCACAAAGTTAGGGCGCTTTGTCATACGACGAGACTCGTATTAAACGAACCGTTTGGGAAATTTTCGTAATAACTTCGCGCATGTAACTTTCGGCGGACTCTGACTGGTTTGACTAGGTAGTGTGACCCCGAATTTTCTCATTCCTGCGAAATTGCTTTTTCGAGGCCCTTCTTTACATTTATGCAACTGCTCCACATTGGTCCACATGCGTGTTAATGTGCGCTAAGTCGGGCATCACGCCGATGTGACTAAGCAATGGAGTCTTGACGTGATAGACAGTGAAAGAGATAGCCTATGATAGGAGTGCGTAGAGAACAGAGAGCTGCACCGACAAGAGAACCTTGCAATGGCCACTTTTGGCGATAAATGATTGCATTGGAATCCAATGGGGTTTTTTCCAGGCATCAAAAATAGCCCGAATAACTGTCAGTCTATTAATCTGTGGTTTCCATACAAACCACAGATTAAGTTGCGCGATAATTCGCGAATCGCTGTCAGATTTGACACTTGGAAAAATCCCTATTAGGTCCTAAAAATAGTTAAGCCTAGTTAAATAGTTAAGTTAAGTTTTCATATGATATGAATAGCATTTTTGCTAGGTTGTTTTATCTACAAAAAATATGATGTTAACATAATACTTCGAGCTATTTTGGAGGTGAGGTACATTTATTTAATCATTACATTTTTAAAAGTAAGAAGTGATGTACAACTTAATTGGAAGTACTCGTACATTTACGACAATTTACTTAACCTGACATTATTAAGGACAAAAGACAAAATTTACTGTTAAGGGTCAACCTTTTTGATGGATGAAGCTACCCCCTTCGGTGTTACAGGAACTTCTATAACATCCTGTAGTTGAGGGTCCAAACTGAAAAAGCCGATAGGTCCTACGCCAGTGGCCCCAGTGAAACTAAAGCCTCGTTCACACTATCGTTTTCAGTAGCATAGCACCTTAAATCATAATTCCACTCTTATTACTAACACAGGCTGTGCCTTTGAGCCATAACTGAAATATTTAATACGTCATTTGTTTCGTATTCAAAACTGAAAATTAATTTCGTTTCAGCAGATTTTGTCTTCAATACTTTATTCCTTTTATTTACGAAGCAATTTGTGCTATTATAATATCAAAACGTTATTATAAAGCTACAAAATATTATTAGTCTGAGAAATAGTTCTTTGATCGCAATGAATATGATGCATCTGGAAATTAATTATAATTGTTTTAAAATCTCTCTATTTAAAATGTTTCACAGAAAAATAAGAATCAGCCATTCTGAATCAGAATTCAGAATCTGACATTCGATTCTAGTTGATAGTTATTTATAGAATCATATGATTCTAGTTGATTGTTATTTATAGAATCCAATATACAGGATGTCCCAAAGAGTAGAGTCAAGCGGAGATTATATAAAAAAATAAGTTAAATATTTAATTTTATCTTACCATTGAGTGTTTTCCAAGTCTACTCAACATACCTACATAGGTACAAACAGTCCGGCGTTTGTATGTATATGTTATATATGTCTGTCGACATTAACTCGAGTATCGTTGATCGGAACGACATGTTTAGTAAGCGAGTACCTAAATTAGAAAAACAAGTTTATACGTGAGCCAAATTCTAGGGTCGGCGGACTTAACCCACTTACGCCTACTGTACCTTTAAAGATACATCACACACAATAAAATATTAAAGATAATGCAAAAATAATTATTTTTATCCTAATGCAGTTATCCGTATTTGAGACCTTACTCAGCCATTATGAAGTGATAATCGTGACCTGCAGCTTATATTTGTTCTGCAAAATATATTTGAAGTTTGTGATAAATATAATGAGTAATTCAAGGTAAATAAATAAATAGTTTTATGACATAAACCATTCATTTCTAATATAATAACTAATATTTGGTTTATAAAGATAAATGACAAATATAAATTAAGACTAAATTGTAATATTTTCTTTGAATATTTTCCAATTCATATTTGTGTTGCGTAAAAGATACAGTAGGAGAATGTACTACGTGAGTTTTCGTGTGATGTTATGTGCTATATTCCAGAAAAGTTCTGTTCTTCTTACTCTGCACGAGGCTGTTGAGGATTTAGAGCAACATGATGATGAGGAGGTTTTGACGAGCCTTCCGGATATTATAATACTGAGATTTCTGTCTCCAGAGGCAGACTTTGTGTCACTTCAGAAGGGACCGTCCTGGGTCTCAAATGAAAGCACCTACCGAGGTTCAACAAGAAGACTTCACTGATGATAAGGAAGATGATGTGGCTAGTAGTAGTAGTAGATGATGTACTCATAATCTTCCTTATCTTCAACTTGACAAAAGGTTGTGCATTGATTGTGGGAATGTATGAGGAGGCTTCCTAGCCTCCTCATACATTATGTGGTCGAAGTAAACTATAGCCTCCTGGCTATAGTGTACTTCGACCACATAATACGCAACAACAAGTAAGATTCTAATTATACATGGTAACTATACAGTATACACGGAACTAATTATGCATGGAAGATACCAGCCAGACCTGGACTAGAGACCTTGACCTGAAAGGTATTATTGGTTGACTTTGGTAGCCACCAAAGTCAATGGTTTTAGCAACGTACTGACGTTTGGTTTTACCATTATTATTTTTACAAATCATACATTCCATAAACATGGAATAATGGATGTCTGCAAGTTCATCTGGGATTCCGTGGAACTATTACTGTATAAGACAACAATAGAAAAATAAACAAGACATTACTGTACATAAGCCATGAGAAATATACAGAGACACTACTTTCAGACGTGGCGTCCCAAAATTGCAAAATCTAAAGGCATGTATTAAAGCTTATCATACCCGTAGTAATTAGTTTTTCATAAATAATAGTAATAATCAAGGTACTTTAAAATATACATTGCATTTCATTGCCTATATACCAATCCAATGCCATTACACTATACCATCAAACTTCTGCTCACACTCCTACTGTATCATATAAGATACACCAATTTCCCGCTTTTCCGGAAGAGCGAAAATTTTATTTTTATTTTTTATGGTATATTTGTCGACTATTTGTTAGGTATGTGAAATTTCATATTAATAGTGCAAAAAAAGGTAAACCCGGAGTAAGTGGGTTAACCACATAAGTCCTATACAATTTCTATAGGACTTATGTGGTTAAGTAAGTAAGTAAGTAAGTAACTCTTTATTGCACAAACGAAAACATTTTACAAATAAACATTTAAAAATAACAGTATAAATGGCGGTCTTATCGCTAAAAGCGATTTCTTCCAGACAACCTTTTTAAGTCCGCCGACCCTAGAATTGGTCAATGGGTTGGCGAGATTATACTATGGATGTGTAATACACATGGCAGGGGACGAACTTGTAGTTCGTTATTTGGTATTATTAATTGTCCACATACAGACCGGCCATTATTCATAGTGACCGGAATTCTCAAGTTGCCCGTAGTATGTGCACGGGCCCTTTCACATTCAATTTTCACGGACGATTGTGCAAACTGCACAAACTGAAAGCACTAAATCAACGTGTGCGGCCTTCCCCTTGGCTAGACTCGGGAAATAGCCTCAAAGTTGGCAGCGGAATGTCCGCGGCTGAGGACACGACAAATACTAATTTGTTATTAATAACTTTGTACATTGGGGTTTGGTTCAAAGTGCAGCAAAACTTTGCTACCGCAGCGGGAAATTCAGGGCCCTTGTTCTATAAGGGCCTCGCTCGTATCCGTTCGCATCGAAATACGAGTAAGAACAAAACCGTTTTTTAACCTTATACAAATCTTTATAAATAAATTACCGTTTGTTTTAGAGCCACATATTTTGCCTAAGGTGTAGAGTTTGTGAAGTTAGGGTATGTAGAGTTATAAGCTTGGCTCTACATGAGATCTTATATCTTTTTGACAGTGCGAGGTGTATGATCTCGTCTTGTCAATATTGTTTACATGAAAATGTTTTTGGTGGGATAAATTATATTTCGTATACTGACTAAGATGTGCACCACTAACAGACGCAACTGACTGATAAGTAGTTTCGATTTTTTGGACGAATGGTTTACTAACATTAATTTTTTTGTAAAGTTATATTCTCATTGGTCGAGTGTACCGAGATATTGTTTTTGGCAAAGCAACTCTGTTGCGACCGACGGGAGGATTAGTTAAATGCAATTGCAGCATAAATGATGGTATAAATTGATACACATTTGTAATTTTAATAGAGAGCTTTTCATTATAATGGGTGGGTGGAAAATTTGGGAGAAGTTTGCTGTGGCTAGAGATGCCCTGAGAGGTAAAATCGGGGATGGTCGCTGTGCGGTCCATAACGACCGAATGTCAAAACGCATTGATGTCATTGTGCCTAAATTTCAATTTGCCTTAGTCCCAAAATGCCTGAAATCCATAATGACTTAATTTCAGTTTGTCTAAATCTCAATTAGCCGAAGTCCCACCCTGCGATAAAGCATGGTCACATGGTGCTCAGTTTAGGCCGACAAAAGATCCAGGAGGCACTAAAGCTCCACCAACCCATCAGCAGGGAGGACCCATGAGAGCTCAAAATGTGGCAGGGCCTGCCGCTCAGAAATCAGTCTACAGGGCAAACATTTTTGAATAGCTTTTTCACCAAAATTTTGAAATACCTAATAAAATGTAGAAATGGCAGCTGAACTACGAACAAATTTGGGAAAATAGATCTATTACATACAACTACAACTAGTTACTCGCGAAAGGAAACGAACACAAGTAGACTTTATACAGCCGCATTGCCTCTCATTTTTCCCGCGCCCCGTCTCGTTCTGGGTGAAACAGCTATAGAAAACAGCGTTTCACGCGCTTGGCCGTCACTGAGTTCCCACGGTCCTGAAGGGGACTCTAAAGCAACATTTCACTCGGACTCCCACTGGGTGGTATGGAGAGCTGTTTATTTAGAGGCCGTCCCGCACGCCACTTCTAATTCATCTCCTTGCACTAATCACGCCGGACAAGATTGATGATACGGTTCTATTCTACTGAGCTGCCACAGAGCTTGAAATGGGGTAGAGGCGGCAGCGGCAGCGGCAGCGTCTTGGACAGTGTGACGGTTTTTTCATTAAAAAAATGCTGTTATAATTCGGCCTCTTTGAAAATATGAATGAGTTAACTTTATAAGGAACTTCGAACGTACTAGAACGTACTAGTGATGCATAAATAAAACGCGAATCTGACCACTGTGTGTGTGTGTCCGTCTGTCTGTGGCACCGTAGCCCATAAACGGGTGAAGCGTTTTCATGCGGTTTTTTTTATTATTTGTAAGTCTTTTTCCTAGCGAGTCTTAGCTATGGTTTATCAAAATCAATTCATAAGATTTTATGCTATTATTATAATATGCTACTTATTTCGTCGTGGTGGACTTAACAGGTTTTCTTGCACTTTTATTCTGGTTTCTGAGCAGTTTTTTTGAGATTTAAAAAATGCAAATTTGTGGACAATCACCTAAAATGATGCATAAATCAAAAACCCCTTTTTTTCACATGTCGCTTGCTAGGTTTAGATATTGCACAGCCGACATAGCCTGTGGTTTTCGATCAGAGCACGACGACTCCTCATAACCCTGTAACGGTAACGACGTGAGTGTGCTAAAGTTAGCCTAGTCGGCCTAGCTGGACAGATCGGGACACATTGACAGGGTTAATTGCTGACACACTGGCTGGTTAAGGCGCTGGGCATAGTGAATCGCCCGCGCGCAAAGAAAAATAAACAAAATCGATTCCTGTATTAGATACACTAAACAAATTGAAAATGTTCACATATCAAACCCTAGAATTAGGTGAGACCTATCTAAAATAGCCAGTTTCGTGTTGACATTCATAAACGTTTTGAAGATATTTTGCTTGAAAAAAAAATAGGCGGCGCACTTTTTTTCTAGCAAAATATCTTGCAATCTGTTATGGATATCAACATAAAACTGGCTGTGTTAGTTAGGTCTCGACTAATTCTAGGGTTTGATAATTATGTGAACATTTTCGATTTGTTTAGTGTATTTGATACAGGAATCGATTTTGTGCATTTTACTTTGCGCGCGGGCTAATTCACTATGCCCAGCGCCTTAACCTACAATGTAGAGTGCGTTGAAACGCAAGAACGTAACGCTCTTTCGTGAACGAAAGAGTTCCCTTGACAAAACGCTCCGTGCTAAATTGTAAGTAGGGACTATTTTTGTTCAACCCAAGGGAATTCTTTTGTGAAACGCTCTGTAGTGTCTGAGAAGAGTACAGTCGGCCACACGCTAGGATACCCCTTTTTGTTCGATTGGCGCCCTTATACCGCGCGTGTTAAGAGCTGCTATGGGGTATCTGTAACTGTTGTCGACCGTACCTATAACAGATGATAAAGAATCAAATAGAGAAATTGTTAAAATAATAAAAAAAACTGTTTTGGCATGAGCTTACCTCATAAAGCCCCTTTCATGATACAATCACCCCACTTACGGACCTATATTGATAGTTTTATCATGGCACACAGGAAATACACTTACCTACCAAAATGTTGCTTTAGCAGCTAGGTATCTCGTTTATTTTTTTTCGTAGTTGCAAATAAGGTGGCTACGCCCCCTGTATGCTCTGTTAAACGGGGCTCACAATATTATTATGTTACTTTAGGAAATTTTTCGTCTGCCGGTATACGCAGAGAAAGTGCAACCTTATTACTGTACTAATAAGAGCGCGCCGCCGTACATTTTGTCCGCCACTTTCCCTCGTTTGCGCAACCCTTCACGGGAACCAAGCCATGGGGAAGGCTAGTCGTAAAACAAAACCGTCCGTATACTTGGATTGTTATAAACCTGTTAGCCGAGTAAGCCCAACTTGCGTCAACCAGGGTTAGCCAGTTAACTCTGAGTTAACGTCAATAATTGTATGGAAATGTCAAATTAACTCAGAGTTAGATGGCTAACCCTGACTGACGCAAGTCCGCCTAAATCCACACGTTCAGGGCCCTTAGCCTGTAACACAATGGTGCCAAAATGGGCTGTCAGGTGACGACTTCAATTACGATTTGCTAACGCTGTCTGTCCTTTTAATGTTTTTGTAGTACAGCAAAGAATATTTTGATTCTAATTCTAGAGGATTAGTTCTCTGGTTGTAGGAGAAAAACGAGGAGAGTCCGGTTTTGTCCTTCTGCCGGGACGCCATTGACCCGCCATTGCGTTACAGGCTAAGGGCCCAGTTTGAATGGGACTGGACATGACAGCTGGGGTGGTGCCAACTAATTAGCCGGCTTATGATTCATTTGCATTCATTCACTAGCCTTTTGCTAGTGACTCTGGCCCGGTTTCTGAATTGAGAATTTTACTAAGTAAATACCTAACTATCGTTCTGTCACGCTCTTTTGTGAGAAATCTGCAGAGGCAGAACGATATTTAAGTATCTACTTGCTAAGCGAATTTCTCAAATCAGAAACCGGCAACTAGTCTTCGCCACTGTCCGTTAGACAAATACAGTAAGTGCTAAATGTGTGCGTTTTTTTAAATAGGCCTAAAATATAGGCCTATTTAAAAAAAATTAACCGAGGGTAGTTCAAATATCAAATGACATTCAAAAAAACCTCAGTCTACCGTAACCAAGAGTCCTGCAAATATAAAACAAAGTCGTGTTAGTTACACCATTTATAACTCGAGAACGGGTGGACCGATTTTTATGATTTTTGATTTCTTGGATTTCTCTCCGCCCCGAATAGTAGAATAACCATTGAAACAATGGAAAACCTCACGAAAAAAAAAATCTGCGCGGACGAAGTCGCGGGCAAAAGCTAGTTCTTCTTTTCCTGAAAACTGAAAACCAAAACGAACGAGAAAAAAAATAAATCTGCGCGGACGAAGTCGCGGGCAAAAGCTAGTATTCCAATATTTTCTGGCTACGTCGTGTAACTTTACAAAACAACACCTTGAAAACATTAAAATCACCGATAGCATTATTAAATCGTAATTGAAGCCGTCAACTGGGTGCCCATTTTGGCACCATTGCGTTACAGGCTAAGGCACCTGCTGTCGTTCTTCTCGCATTGGTTTCCTCATTGGTCATGGTCGTGGTAATCCATCTGGAAGCATAATTATACGATCATAGTTTGACCGACCCCATAATAATTATAGTAGTGAATATAACGCATTGTTCAAAGGACCTTTGACCTTGATTCTAACTCTAGAGCAGGGGTCACCAATTAGTTTCACTCGGGGTCCGTTTTAAGAAATGAAATAACCATCGCAGTCTGCACAACATTTTATATAAAAAAAAAATTAATAAACAAATGTAATTAAGGAAATAACAAAGGTATTTCTTTACATATCAAAGCGAAATTTTTTTTTTTTTTGTTGGGTACTATTGACGTCAACAAAGATAATGCGGGGAATACATTTTTATTAAGGCTGGAAGACAGCAACGTGGCGGAAAATTCAAGATTTTCACAGTTTTTTACATTTCGTAGCTAAACTAAGCTACTTTTATTCAGCGATGTTTCGTTCGCGGCAGTAAAACAGTATTCTTTTCATTTTTGTAAACAACAGAACAACAATAATTCAGCCAATTATGTGTTCTGGTCTACGACAAGTTTTTTGGGCAGTGCCACTGCCACTGCTGCTTGTAAAAAACTGTGAAAATCTTGAATTTCCCGCCACGTTGCTGTCTTCCAGCCTTAATAAAAATGCATCATCTTAATGTATTATCTTTGTTGACGTCAATAGTACCAAAAAAAAAATCCCTTAAGTTACGTGCTCTGTAGTGCAAGTTGCTGTGTTCTCGCGGTCCACACAAAATGGGTCGGCGGTCCGGTCCGCCATTTGGTGACCCCTGCTCTAGAGGTTTAGTTCGCTGGTTGAAGGAGAAAAACGATGAAATCCCTGTTTCGTCCTTCTACTGGGACGCCATCGATACGTCATTGCATTACAGGCTAAGGCCCCTGTTATGTAATATCCGAGACAACGCATCAATTGAATCTTGACACAAATTATTTCCAGATAACGTGGGAGGCCGCTACACGGTCACTTTGTCTAATGTCTATATTTAACCTATCAGCGGGTCTATTGTTTTGTCTGTTGTTTTTTTGCGTAATACAAACTAGTATAACCATACGTATTTACCTAGCAGGGTTTCGAGAAGATAATTCAAATTGATGATACTGTGAAAATATCGAAAACACAAACTTTTCAGAATGAATGCTCCAAAGTGTTTAGTTAGTGAGAAAAAGTGGATTGGCGAATTACCTATAACCCGAAGAAAAAGCTGCTGACACACAATTTTGCAAAATTATTCCACTATTGGTTAAAATGGCCCACGTATTGTTTACCTAGAGTACCTTCGTAAATAACGTTAACAGTAGGTATGCGTGGGGAGTACATACTGTAAAGCCCTCTTCTTCTTTTTAAACCTGAAGCCACCCAATCCTGAGTATAGATCTGTTTCATTGCACTCCATTCTTCACGGTCTTGTGGTTTTTCCATCCAATGTTTTCCTGCCACTTTTTCAGGATGAATGTGCATTATTTCCAGTCTATTCAGTATTTCCGTAGCTCTACAACCAGTAATCATTCAGCGGATGTTTTTAAGTCCCCTCGACGATGCGACAGGGCGCGTCGCCACGGCCATCCATTTAAAAAGTGTTTGTTTATTCACACCACACCACACCACACGGCAAAACAACCGCAGTGTGCCTGTCCGTTTGAAAGAAACACTTGGCTGAAATTCGCGCCCGAAAAGAAAGAACAATGCGTTGGTGCTTTGAAAATAGAACACGAAATAATGAAAGCGGTAAGGTTTTGCCATGCTGGCTGGATAGTTTTGTCTGATGGAAAAATAGATGTACTATTAGTTTTCTTCTTGATACCAAATTAAAACGATAAGTAAGTTAAGCGCATCCTAGCTGACTTCATAAAGTGACCACAACTCGTACGGCGCCGGCGTACCTATGATAATTTTATTATCATTATGAGCGAGTGATAATGCTGTTAAAAATTTAAAAATGTAAATTGATTTGGGTGTATGATATTGATAGGATTTAAACCTGTTCAAACTTTCTACCACGAATCGTAGCCACCACTGCATCAATATAAAATTCTTGGAACACTGCGGGTTTTTGGAGTCCAATTAAATAAGCCCTCGCTGGTGACCCTATGACCCAGACTACGGTTAATAAATTTAATGACGAGCGTCCAAATAATAATATTTACCGTGTAATAAAGAAAATTACCAATCAATTTACTGACGACACCCCCGGGCCCGATCGCGCGTGGCTTACAGCGCTAAGTGAACTTGCTTCTTAATGGAGAGTTAGTTTGGGTGCCATGGACTCAGCGGGAAGAAAAATACGTGCCACGAAAGAAGAGACTGGTCCGCGCCTCCAGCACCTCTTTCCGCCAGCGCGATGACGCCCGGTCCCTTCCCACACTCAGACCTCATACCGCTAAAAAGACTTATAAATCGCCACTGTCCATGACAAACCACGTAGTGCCTTAAGTCTCTTCTTTCGTGGTACGGCAGAAGCTTACTGACCTGAGTGAAAGTTGGTCAGTGATGTGTATACCCCTCGCATATATATCAGTCAGGGTGCCTTGGATTTAGCGGCAAGAAAAGCTAGATTCACACACTGTTGTGTTGATATGTTGGTTTGGGTGCGGCAGCGGGAAGAAAGGCCATGCGTCGATTGTACGCCGTCCGCCAGGACGCATTGCATTTGGAAGCATCGTCAATAGTGGGCTAAAATTTTACCGGCATTACAATATTACTCCCGCGGTAATAGAGAGGTGCAGGAGGAATGACATTGCGACGTCTCGCTTTACAAGTGTCAGCGATGCTGTCGTCCAGCTGAAGTCACGCTTCACGACACCTGTGACAGTGTCTCTACCCGCTGGTTCCATAGCCTCCGCCCTAGCAGCGTGGCATCTACGCCACTCGCCCAGTCGACACTTTCGCCAAATTGATATTAATGACTTTCAATATCTTTACTACACTTACCTACCCACTTATCACAGCGAGAGTTGAGGCGAGCACAGCAACGTTATACAGGGTACAATAGTATGGTAAAATAATTCTAAAAATGCTACAACAAAACAAATATCGCAAATAAACTTCAAAACTTTTAGACAATATCAGGTTTTACCAAAAAATCAATAAGTTAGAATCAATTAAAACATTTAATTAAAAAGTATTTTCCGAAAACACTAGCTTAATGTGACGTCACGAGCTAGTATTCTCATACAAAATATAATTTTTAAAGTAACGCATCTGATTAACCTGTAAAGGGCCCAAAAAATGGGGAAAAAATATAGTTACAAAACAAAAAAAAGCATTGTATTTTATGACCCCATGTTTTGGTCCCATAGTAAAAGTTGTTTGTATTGATGAATAGAAAGACTGCTTAAAATTCCGCGAATTAAATTTCACGTTGCAGTATTAGACAAGAGGAAATGTAAATATTATTTAGATTAAAGAGGACCCTTCCATAAATTAACCTAATAGGTATATAAACTTTCAAAGTAAAAAAAAAACTAACTTTAAACCGCAAGCGGCCAAAAGAAAAAAAACATTTTTCCCAGACTCAGTGAAGTCTACTCTATCAGTCTACCAACTCCAAGCCTTGTACACGACAGCACGTCGACGCTAGCACTCTACAAGGTTACGTTAGGATCGACTTTACAACAAAAGTGTCTGACGTGCTGTCGTGTGTACGATAAAATATTAAGTCGCCAGCTCTCCAGATCTTCACGGATAAGTGCTTCAGAAAAAATATCAATAACAAAAGTACCTAAACGTGTGTGTCTTTCAAACATTTTGTGACCAATCCTTATCTCAGAAAAGATTTGTCTCTCAAGGCCCACGTCACGTCACGTCATGATTAATGAAAGTGCTGATAATCTTGAGGCCGCCGTTACGCAGGGACGTGACATTTTTATGAAACCCTAAAGGTATGAGCAGTCCGTCCTGTATAACCCGTGCCATTAAAGGAACGATATATAAATGGCGGACACTCTCGCGCCCTCTCGCTTTAATCATATCTCCGTCTATACTCACACGTAACGTTAGCAAAGTCATTTTAGGCAGTCCTGATTAGTCAAATACGCTTGGCTAATAAAAAACGCCAAAATACGTTCGCCTCTTATTGATTTTTTAATGTTTGTCGAGTTATTTCAATATTGTAGTTTACGTTAAGTATTGTTATTTGTTGAGGTTTGTATTATTTACTAAGTTTTAATATTTTTGATGTTATTTTCATAAAGATTGTTGTTTAATCACAAACCCAAAGTAGAACAATTACCTCATCAATAATGAAAGCATCGTAAAACAATATTTCCTAACCAAAAATGTAAGAAAGTTTTAGGTTTGAACCGAAATCGTATTTTCGTAACCTCTTTTTCAGACCTTACCATAGGTACCCGCCGCCATTTTCATATCGTTTCTCTATTGGCACGGCTTATAGCATAAAAACTTTGTTAGTACCTATAAAATATCAAAACAGGTGGCGTGAGCATAAAGAGGTCTTTACTCAGCAGTGGGTGTTAACACGTGATGATGAGGACGATGATGATTAATCAGAAATGCCATCTCTTAAGCAAGATAAACTAAGGCTTTACATCTACGTAATGAGATGATTTGTACAGCGTCCAGTGGCACCTTCACTCACTCACACTAGATAGGTGAAGAGACCACTCGGCGCTGCAGTGCCTGGGACATTGTTTTAGATGGAGTAGGAGGCTTGGCCAGCACTTAAACCATCCTGACTGCTTAGTCGCCCTAGCCCACAGGAAAGACGAGTCAATAGTGTGGAGCCAACTAAGCTGCGGGTTTCCTCACGTTGTTTTTCCTTCACCGTTAGCGAGTGGTTTTGCTACTTCAAATTCACAAATGTACGTAACTTTGAAAAGAAACAAAGTCATAGGTACATGCCAGCAGTGGGAATCGAACCTGGGTCTCACGCTTCCGAGTCTAATGTTCTTACCACTAGGCCACTACCGCTGTTAAGCAAGCTAAGCAAGATACAACTGTCCAAAACAAATGTTTTTGGAAATGTCATTTAGAAGTTGACGTGCTTCAGGAATAACGTTATTTAAAATTATCCTATACAGGGTGTTAAAAGACCGCCAACAGACCCGAAAGCCACGCATATTAGACACCAAAACAAAGTACTTTTTTGATAAATTTTATTATTGCTGGGAAATGATTTTAGTTTTTGAGGTTATAATTTTGAAAAATATTTTATCATGCTATGGACGTATAACGCACAGAAGTCATATTGCGCGAACGTAGGTATATGTTTATGTTACTTAAGCTTGAAGTGCCGATGTTTAGAATCCATTGCGGGTTGCAATTTTAACGTCGATTTTGTAAGAAATATTCATAATTTTGATATGGCTTCTTGAGAAGGAATGTTAAGAACTAGATACTGAATACATTTCTGCAAAAAAAAAAGTTATGAAAAGTCCGACTTTGAACCTCATTATCTCGGAGACCGTTGGTTTCCCAGGCATAGTTCCTTGGGCAAAAATGTTCCTTATGATGAGGGGAATACGTGGTTTCCCGCTTTGTTGGCGGTCTTTTAACACCCTGTATACATTTTCGTAGTGAAACATTAGTCAACAGAGGCACCTACTTAACCACTATCATAGTATTTCATCCTATCACTACTGCATAGTAAGGCATTGTAAGTTCATCGTTCGCGTTCTTCGTTCAGAAGCGTTCACAGCCTAGTTGTACTAGCCGTTCTTAATCGATTGGCAAAGTTAAGCAACAACGGCCGCGGTCAGTCCATGGATGGGTGACCGCTAGTGGCAATAATATCTGAGCGCTTCCGTGCTTCGGAAGGCACGTTAAACCGTTGGTCCCGGTTGTTGTTCATTAATAACAATCGTTAAGCCATGTCAGAGACCCTTTGGGTGGCCTAAAAACTCTGACACCAGGGGTGGCCACTACCTCATACGATTACCTACCTACCTAGTTCATCCTAACATTTTGATCACAAACCTAAACAAGCATGCCATCAATATAGGAAAACTTCATCAACTGTGCGGTGAAGTTATGATTGAATTAACTGAACACTTTGCAATATTCAAAGCGGAAACAGGGGAAATGTGTGAACGCGAAAACAGCAAACTAATCTTTATGGCAAAATTGTACTTTGTTGTCAGCTGTGCAAGAGCTAAAATTATAATACTGGCATTTTAGAAGTTTTAATGGAATACGAAAAGCCCTGTAATGTGAAATGAAATGTAATTAAGAGGAGGTCACCCCGTCCACAGTGGCTAGTGCCGCCAATGAAGAAAAAAAACATCTTTTTGGATGCGTTTTTTGCTAAGAACGGGGCGACAAATGAGAATCTCTAGCTAGGCTTACCTAACTATTTTTAGCACCTAACACCTAGATTCCAGATCAAAATGTGTTTGGCCTTCTTGGTTCTATTCTGGGTGATCGTCCAAAATGACTTAGAGGGGGGTGCATAGTGCATCTTTATCCAAAGGCAGATTTGCAATTTTGGCCGCCCTAGGCTTTGTAGTACACACGACAGCACGTCGACCCTTACATGCTAGCGCTCTACTCGGTTACCTTACGGGCGACTTTACAACAAAAGTGTACAACGCAGTGCGCCCGAAAATTTACCGATTTCGGTCTATTATAGCCCTCAGTCTTTACTACAACAATAACATAATTCATCATATTCATCAGCCTGTTAGCACCCACTGCTGAGTAAAGGCCTCTTCATGCTCACGCCACCTCTCACGATCCTGTGCCAGGCGCAACCACTGTTTTCCGGCTTCTTTGGGCTATGTCATCGGAGCATCTGGCTGGTGGTCTGCCAACCGATCTCTTCCCTTCTCGGGGTCGCCATTCCGCAATGGACGTCTCGCCAGGGGGGTTACCCTTGACGCTATTGCGATCAAATTGAAAAAGTTTTAAAATTAATTTCTCTTTAAATTCGCATAGTAATGCTTTGATTTTAAATACTTGGTAATGTTTATTCAAAGGTAGGGCTGATTTATTCAATAAAAACACAAAATGCGTCTTAATTTGTAAAATATTTTTTTTTTTAATTGCGCCATATTGCGGCCGTATTGGAAAAATGCGTCAAGGGTAGAGGGGCAGGTGTCCTGCCATATATATTTTTTTTCTTTCTTGACAGGGGGGTGCAAGTGCACCCCCTTGCACCCTGCTGCCGGCGCCCATGCCTCGAAACCTTGGTCAATTAGCTATTCCAATTTCCAATATGCAACAACAGTGAGTATTAACTCGGAAATGCATGAAAGCCAACACAATGGCGATGTTTAGGTATGCGGTGCGCCAATCCAATAATGCTATGAGCGGATTGCTCTTGTATTGTGATAGTCACTAGTACTAGTAGTCACTACGCATTACAATGAGCTGCAACTGCAGGACTTAATTTGCAGGGCACACTGTGGGACAATTAATTTAATCGCAACGTACAAGAGCAGTAGGTAATAAAAGCACGATTGAGCAGTAAGAAACCGGCTAAGTGCGAGTCGAATTCGCGCGCCGAGGATTTCGTTCAACTATTTTATAAAAATGGTATTTGAAAAAAAAAAGAAAAATTTAACGGAACTCGAGTGCGTGAGTTTTAGGGTTCCTGACCTCAAAAGGAAAAACGGAACCATCATAGGATCACTTTGTTGTCCGACTGTCTGTCCGTCAAAATAATGTTTTCTCAAGAACGCGTGGAGGTATCAGGTTGAAATTTATAACAAAACTAGCTTTTGCCCGCGACTTCGTCCGCGCAGACTTAGTTTTTTTCCCGTTATCACAATAAAACATAGCCTATAGCACTCAGCAATAACGTAGCTTCTCATTATTGAAGGAATTTTTATAATCGGATGAGTAGTTTTATAGATTACCCCCTACATACGTACATACTTACAAACTTTTCCTCTTTATAATATTAGTGTTGATAGCTAGTGCCCACGACTTCATTCACGTGGCTAAAAGAAAAAGGATAAACGTCGTGATTTTGCAAATTGTACCTAGCATATTTTTTACCACCTATTAGGTATGATGAACTTAAAACACACCCCCTGCACTATCAAAGCGTTGGCCCGAGATTTCGCTCCCGTGGACCACGCGTTGTTATCTGCTTCCAAACTGAACGGAGCAAAGATGCAGATACCGGACTATAGGCGTCTAAGACCCGGTTTCTGAGTTGAGAATTTGGCTAAGCAAATGGGTAAGTATCGACCTGTCTCTGCAGATTTCTCTCAAAAGAGCGTGACAGAGCGATACGTAAGTAGGTATGTGCTTAGTAAAATTCTCAACTCAAAAACCGGGCCTAACGATTTAACGCGGGTTACCTACATTTCAAGAAACACTCAAAGATTATCTTTTCTTTTTAGCCCTATTCTATTATTTTGAGTCCGCTAATCTGCTACTCCTTATTGCAAACTTACAGTCTGAGTTGTCTCTGTTCAGTTGGTCACGCCCCAAGTCTTCGTGCCTTTGTGGTCGTTGTGGACACTGCCTCTACCGATGTTAGAGAGCCCTAATGCGTAGTTTGATACCCAAGTACATCTCGTTTGCTTGCGCTGTTTGGTGAATGAATATTTATCAGCATTCGCTGCAGTACGTCACAGGTCTCAACATCTCTCTGGCGTTCAATAAAACTGTAAAAGATCTCCAACAGAGCTAGTTAGCGTCACCTACTCGTATTATAGGCACAAAGTTACTTAATAGAGAAAAACTTTAAGAAAATTTATTTTATTTTTTATTGTGCATCATACCATTTCAAAGAGAACGATCATAATAATTGGGCTCTAACACCAGAAAATATGAGATAATATCAGGAGATACTTAACCATATTATTTCTATCACAATAGTGTTTTTTTCTATGAGCTGCTCTTCTGAAACACCCAACGCGCCTTTTTAGCATCTACGATACCATAGTCTGAAACAACCGTTTTGAATCGACGGTCTTATTCTTCTTTCGTGTTGAAAGTGTCACAAACACACGTCACGCTGGGGTCACCTCCAGGAAATCCGATAAGCTGCACTGTGGAGCATCAGGACAGGTATGACGACGCGAAGTTGTCGGTATGGTTTAAGATTGGCACAAAACACCTCTTCTGGCTCTATTTCTCACATATCTTTCATGCGGGCAACACCACCACGCAGGCGGTTCAGGGATTTTCACATGCTCCAATCTTCTCGTCAGTCTGAAGTATGTGGAAAGCCTATCAGAGTTGTCAACAATCAATAGGCGACTATGATATTATGTAAAAGTGCACCTGTCCAGTATCCAGTCCTAGGTACTTACTTAATGGAAATAAAGCGATCATGTTACACCATCAATGGCTGATGTTATGCGCCTATGGTCGCTCGGGACTCTACACTTGCACAGTCCTCACAGCAGATTTTTTGGTCAGAATATCCTATCTTTATTTTTCTTCGAGGTCTGGTGCATCCCATTCTTCCCTGAATAACCAGCAATCAGCAATGCACTCAACGGACGTCCCATCTCGTCTGGCCAAAAGATCTCAGGATGCAACCGCAACTTTGTACAGAGCTTTGATAAAACTGCTGGATGCAGAGTTTTTAAAGTAAGGATTTATTGGCTCTTTCAGATTGTAAGTAGCTAGATTATCACTGAACTTATGTTTTTTGCCCGTTTTGAGTAATTAAACTTGTAGATTTTTCCTTTATTGCTTTGTTGATATACCATTTTTGTGACAGTGACGGATGACAGCGATAATTAAAAACAAATTCTTCACTGTTGTTAATCGTTTGCGACGTTTGTTTGTTGAGTTTTGCGGCACATTTGGGCCTGTTTGGTGCATTAAAATTCACCGTTGTTCAGTTTTCGATGGATTTACGAAAGTAAATAGCTCAACGCTACGTGATGACAGAGGGTCTTTGGTAAATGGTTGTGTCGTTCACTTTTATACAAATAGCCACTATATGATAATCTTTGTGTGTTTGTTTTGCTCCTAAGAACCAAAGCGTGATAATATGTAGCCTATATGTTAATCTGATGTCTCAGCTATCTACATTCCAAATTTCATCCAAATCCGTCCAGCGGATTCAGCGTTATAAGGTAACAAACACACTCACTCACTCACTCACTCACTCACAAACTTTCGCATTTATAATATAAGTAGGATACTCTAGTCTGCAGTCGCTTGGAGCTTATACGATAAAAAAAACACGACATACTCGTACAAACTGTATGCGCTGTATGGCAATGGCGCTGTATGCAGCTTAGCGCCTTCTATATTAGTTCCAAAGCTCAACTCTAGATGGCGGTGTATGCAGACTACCTAGGTTTTCAATCATGTTGTAATTATAATTCTATTATATTTTTATGATTTGTTAGGTAAGCCGCCATAATATTCAATTGGCTAACTATTACGGTTCCAAAACTTCCAAAGGTACGGAACCCTAAAAAATCTACGAAGAATATAGGGTGTTTGCGGTTTTTTTTCTAATCAAGTGCGGGAAAAAACTATGTCTCATCTGGGACGAGAAAATTAAGCTCCTGTAATTGTGTAACCTCTATTTTATCAACTGAGTTTCCCGGAACTTCAACAGTAGGTAATAGAGAAAATCAACATAGCACAAGCTGCGTTGTGTGTGACCCTGTAAAGTACACACAGCACCGTTTTAGCACTACCAAATGTAGCGGAGTTTAAGAAAATATAATGTAAGGTGATGTTCCACATAGCTAAAGCTCAGGAAGTATTGAGTAACCCAACCATACAAAAAACACAATAAATTGTGTAAGGCCCGGTTTCTGGGTTGAGAATTTTGCTAAACAAATGGGTAAGTATCGTCCTGTCTCTGCAGATTTCTCACAAAAGAGCGTGACAGAGCGATACGTAAGTATGTGCTTAGTAAAATTCTCAACTCAGAAACCGGGCCTAAGAGATTCGTAATCTATTCTAAGAGAAGGTTCATACAAAAAAAAATACCTATTTAAATTTTATTACCTACTTTAAATTTTGTATTAACAAATCTAGTATATTCGAGCAAAATGAGAGTTATATTTGGTCTTCATCGTTACAACAATACCTACAAGACCCACAAGACGTAAGAAATACTAAGAAACTCAACAGGCCCCGACTTTCCACCATACGGGATCTCTGACTATTTATTTGTGTTTTGAAAAGGCAAACATTGCACGCGCAAACAGTCACCCGTTGTGCTAAGTTGAATGGCACAGTCAGCGCCCTCTAAAAGTTTATCTAGGCCGCTCTTATTTAATTGGGCATACGGATGAAAAATGTGTACCTTTCGCATGAGGCAGTCAGTACGTTGTTGTAAGGGTGCGATCAGACCAAAGATGCTCCATGCCATGCGCGAGTTACTTTGACATTGTGCAGCGCGCGCAATAGTAAGCGTTAAAACGAGTGACAAATGAAAAGAGGCGCGGGCAACTTCGACGGCTGAAGGATGATTACCAGTATGGGTAAAGCTTTAGTGTTCCAGTGAGTGCAGTAGTTTTATTTATCTGACCGTCCCGTCCACTAACTATTGGACCTCTACTCTTGAAGCTATTCTGTCAATGTTGGTTAATATTCAGGTAGTTAGATGCATTACTGCGTTCAGTAATGCAACTAACAACCGCCGGACGGAACAAACGTTGCTACGCAAAGGCGGGCGAAGGTCCACGAGTCTACTGCAATTAGTCCGGTGTTTGTTTGTATGTATGTATGAATGTTTGATCGAAGATAACTCGATTATCGTTGATCTGAACATCATGAAATTAGGTAGGGTACATGAGACATTTTTTAAACGTTAGGACATTTGCCAAATCGTTCAAGGGGTTACCGAGTTTTGGGGTTCTAAAGTAGGTACATCGCGAGTTCATATTTCGGGCGAACTACTAGTAAGTATACCTAATTTGTTTTGCACCAAACTGGTAAACATTATGATTAAATATTACAATACAAAGTAAATGTAAAATCGTAGCACGATTTTTGTGAATATTTTGTCTTCATACACTTCGCCAATCTTGAATCGTTCCAGAGTAGCTACCACGAGTGCGAAAAAGCTGTGCCGGACGTCTGCCGGACGTCTGTCATGTATCCTAATATTATAGTAGTAAGGTTGTTTATCCAACTTATCACTTTCAGTGACAGTGACAGTAAGCACTCGTGGTAGCTGCTCAGGGTAGGCAGGCAGTAACTACTGGCCAGTGGATGGAGATTTACACAAAATAGTGCCGCAGTCAGTGTTTGACGACAACTCCATACTACAGGGTGCACTCTAAGTCGATAGCGGAACTTTAAGTAGGCTGTCTACTGATTAATACAAACAACTTGTACAAGGTGGCGACAAAAACGGAGCGAATAAAATAATAGCTGTTTCATACATTTGGCGCAGTACTGAGTCGACCTTTTGTATGGAACAGCTGATATTTTTTTCACTCCATTATTTTCGCCACCTAGTACAAGTTGTTTGTATTGATCAGTAGATAGCCCACATAAAGTTCCGCTATCGACTTAGAGTGCACCCTGTATTTGATATTGGTTTCGTAACAGTCCGCTGCCGATCTATTCAAATGGCGCGAATTCATTCATTGTGTGGGTTATGTTGAGGTAGGCCATTGTTGTTTTTACATAATATTATGATACAGTCGGCCAGACGCTAGGATACCCCTTTTTGTTCGGTAGGCGCCCTTATGCCGCGCGCAGTAAGAACTGCCATGGGGTATCTGTGACTGTGGCCGACCGTACTAGTACAAATAGTAGGAGAAATAGTAACTCATGGTGAACTTATTTTAAGATTACTTTTGCGAACGCAGACCTTTTTCACACAAAAACACTTTGAAGCCGTGAACTTTTCTAAATGGAGTAAAAAGGCGCTTTTCTACACCCTCTTTAAGTTATGAGTGTAAATGGTAATTTGGAGATTTTTCTTTCATCAATCCAAAAAATTGTCATCATGGGCATCATGGCACCAATGCTGAAAACCCGTAAACCATAATATGTATATTATAATTGAATGGTGTGTATAACAATGAATTCTGAAGCGAGAGATCCAGGTTCGATTCCCGGTGTTGGAAAACACCGTGAGAAAACCTGAGTGTCTGTCTGACGCATAATACCCTCCGCGCGAAAATCGCTAACCGCATTGGACTCCCATGTTGATTGAACCAGAATATCTTCTAGTGGGACATGTAGGTACACTTCAGTACAAACTAAATCTTACTTACAAATTGTTCTATGGTTTGTAACAGCTGTTACACATTTTTTGACATGCACTTGGTCGGTTTTTTAATTAGCATTATCATTAATTAACAATTAATTAACATAACAAATCTACCCAAGTTTGTTTTGTTGTATTTTATCCGATGTTGCTCCTTGTTACGAAGTTTTGGTCCCGGGGGCCTCTTATATTCAAGGGTTAGGTTTATAATTGTTAGGTATAGGTAATTCAGGGACCTAAGGGAGTGATTAGGCCGGTGGGGAAAACAAGAGTTCCCCGGTTCAAAACCTACACCTAAACGTTTGCATTGAGTTGGCCGCAGCGACTGCATGCAGTTGATTGCAGCGACTGCATGCAGTTGATTGCAGCGACTGCATGCAGTTGGTTGCGGCGACTGTATGCAGGTTACTGGGTCATTTTTTAGATGGAGCAGAGGCTCTAGCACACAGGAAAGGCGAGGTCAATCCGTGCGTTGCCATGCCAACTAAGCCACGGGTTTCCACACGATAACTTCTTCTCCGTTTTTCTTCTTCTTTTTGTCGTGGCTTTGGAAGTCAGGTTTGCCGTCAGCTCTTCATATTCTTTTCTGTTCCTTGCCAAGGGAAATAGATGGTCAACGTACTCCGTTAATAATATGATGATGATGATGATATCCTTTAATTCCTTATCAGGGGCATAAGGCTCGAAGAAGAGATCTCCATTTTTCGCGGTCTTGCGCGGCAGTCTCTAGCTCCTTCCTGCCGAGTCCAGTTAAAGCAGCCTCTTTCTCAACTGAGCAAAAAACGGCCGGGCCGCCCCCGCACTACCTGTAGGCCGTTTTTTGCCATTAGCTTGCCACGTCAGTCCTTGTTTGGGCAGGTGACTGTCTGGTCTCCACAACGCGTGTCCGATCAAGAGTTAAGGCTGGAAGATAGCAGCGTGGCGAGGAATTCAAAATTTTCACAGCTTTTTACATTTTGTAGCTAAACTGAGCTATTTTTGTTCAGCGATTTTTCGTTCGCGGCAATAAAACAGTATTTTTTTCATTATTGTAAACAACAGAACAACAATAATTCAGCCGATTAAATGTTCTGGTCTACGAAGCAGTGGCACTGCCCAAAAAACTTGTCGTAGACCAGAACACATAATCGGCTGAATTATTGTTGTTCTGTTGTTTACAATAATGAAAAGAATCCTATGTTATTGCCGCGAACGAAAAATCGCTGAACAAAAATAGCTCAGTTTAGGTACAAAATGTAAAAAACTGTGAAAATTTTGAATTTCCCGCCACGTTGCTATCATCCACCCTTAAGACTTTAATATAATAAAGTATCTGCAAATACTCACGACCACATAATGTATTTACAAATATCTCCCTTAATTGAGCCGTTACACTACCCATTCTTGCCTATTGATTTTCTTGTATTAACTTTGGTAATTATTTTATCTACGCGCCCGCGAACTATTTATTGCCCAGACTTGGTTACGACATAACTTTGTGAGTTATCTTGAAATTCCATCGGTAGAAGCAATATAAATCTTACGATACGATGCATGTAGCCTCTCTTCTACTGATCTCTCCTCCAACCTTTTCAATATTTCAGCAATAATAATAATAATATTAATTTACTACAGGCATCTTTTTTTTAAAGCTCATAGTTATAAATACCTATCAATACACATTCGAAATCTTGAAAAAAAAAAACAGCTGCTCCATACCTACATTTAGTTCAATAGGTATTTTTCTTTTTTTTTGTGTCTATTTGAGTAAAGATTGAAAAGATTGATTGATCCGAAAGGACGTCAGGCGTCTTTTTTCAAACGTCCCTGGCTAAGACAAAATGTAAAATATTGTAATTTCGGTTAAGAAACGAAACATAATTAAAAATATTTTATCTTTTATCTATAACTTTATCTTTATCTTAAGTGTCGCAGGACCTTTCTGTAACACCCTATATAACAGCCATTTACACTTACACCAGCCAATCAAACTGACTACGGCTGTCTTCATCTCCGATTCCTTCGGTTATCTATTCTCTCACCTTATAAACACAGCGGATAATTAGATTTCCAACTAGTTAGTACAATAATAAAGCCCCCAAGGACGGCTCTTATTGAAATTGGCCTTTGCCTCTGTATCACTTGGATACCGTTATAGTTGGAGAGTTGTTACTCATCAGTCCCTCGGGGTTTGACCCAGTGAGAATGACTTTTTTACAATACGCGCCACCGGACGACATCGGGGCGGCGGAAAGAGTGCGGGGGGCGCGGTCAAGTCTCTTCTTTTTCTGGAAAATATTGCATTCTCTAGGCTTTCTCTAGGTAACAAAATATTGAGATTATATGCGGGAAAACTGCGTTCCTACGCGCGTCTCCACAGCACTTACACATAATCGATTTTGATTTAAAAAAACTAAGGCCTTTGCATCTATATGATTTATACAGCGTCCAGTGGCACCTACACTCACACTAGATGGGTGAAGAGACCATTTGGCGCTGCAGTGCCTGTCTGTCTGTGCTTTTAGTAAGAGCTACCGAATTTCAAATTTTCTTTGTGATTTTCATACCTAGAGATTGGGAATTATTAAGAAAATCAGCGTTAAAAATCTTGTTCCCTTCGAAAATTTAGGGGTTAAATTTTGTGCCAAAGATCATAAATCCGTTCAGGACTACCTATACTCGTCTTTTAACTATTTAGTAGCAAACAACTCAGCACAAATTAAATTAAGTAAGAGGAGCCGTCCTCAGTAGAGTGTGACAAATCTATTATTAAGTTTGGTCTCAACTTTCGGTATTAATGAGGAACAAGTACATAGGTTCGGAACTAGGAGTAAGTAATAAATGGAGTGGACGACATCATCATATTATTCTCTTAGCTCTAATTTAAAACAGAGTCCATGGATGACAGATTGCTATTGTCAGATAAAGCTCAAAAGTCACCCGATTTGCTTAATCTGACAGTAGCAACTGTCATTCTGTGGACTTGGTTTTTAAATTAGAGTTTATGATGCAAGATGCTTCACATTCTGTTTATTTTAAGGCTTTTGTTTTGTTCAATAAAATTCCTGAAATTTAGCCCACTAATGAAAAATAGCATCAAGAGTCAAGATAAGAGGTCTTATTCAAAGAGTACGAGATAGCTAAATAATTATCAACTAAAGTAAAAACGACCATCTTAGAGGTATCCCGTATTTTCGTTGTAATTTTGTGACCCTGCCTGAACTCATATTCGCGGGTGTCATATCTATTCTTATTCTCTATCTTAGGTTCGGACTCTTGTTGATTTTGGCTCGGCTGGCCTGCGAGAAATGGCGTACACTTTGAATAAGACTTGAGTTATACTTGGCAGCAGTGGCGTAGGGACGGCAAATGGCGCCCAGGGCACGAATCGTAAATGATTCCCTTCCTTCGTATTTATCTTTTTTCTGTAGCGGCGCTAGACTTAAACGGAAAAAAAGCGCGCTCGACGTGAATTTTATAAAAAAAAACACCCTAAATCTCGTAGCGTGCCCGATAATTCACCGATTTTACCTTTTTCCAAAGCCGCAGCAAGATGGATATTATCAACACCAACCGAGTTTTTCTTTACAAAACGCGCGCTGATTCATCGATTTTACCTTTATGAACTTTTTGTGTGTGTACTAAATACCTTTTAATTCACGATTTTACCTGTTAATTTGATTGTTCGTAAGTAAATGGTACGAAAGCGCGCAGAAAACAGCTTTTAAAAAATTAGGCAGAAAAAAAAACATCGGTTTCTTGCATTCTGATAATTATGCATTTGACGATCATCAGAATAATATTTCATATCTTTTCTATAATTTGAGATTCAGCTTTTGTAGAACATGTTTTTATCTAACTTTATAGCACAGTGGCAGTATCGTCACATACCTACACCATGACTGACTTGTCGGATAATTTTAATGATATTGTTTTGAATATTCGAGTTGCGAATTTGCGTCCCCCTTAAAATGGCGCCAAGGGCACGGACCCTACCTGCCCTACTCTATCTATAACACTGCTTGGCTTGGCGGTTGTTGCCAAAACAAAGTGATTTCGTCGGGTAACCATATTGATGGTCTTGGTCATACTAAAAAAAAACTGGCTACCTGTTTGATAATCTAGATCTAGATACATACCTGACACCAAAGGTTGATTCGGGTAGCCCTTGGTGTCAGGTATCAATTTTTTTTTGCTTGACGTCTATATTTGGGTCAACCTGTATGCATGCGTCAACAACACATGTAAAAAACGGCCAAGTTCGAATCGAACTCAGGCTAAGGTGGTCTAGCCATCAGTTTTTTTTTTGTTTAGGTACGGAATCATCGGTGTTTCTTTTTTCTTCATTGAATCAAAAGTTTTCCTCTCCATGCATCCCAAGCCTAAGCCGAAGAAATAATTAATCATCATATTATTCCGTCGTTTGTTCAGGCCTCTACAGATAACTTTCGTGCGATAATCGTTCGCTCTGTTTGATTTCTTGCCCCTCGCTGGGTTAATCGAACACTTGATGTTGTACTTGGAAATATTCGAAAGGTAATTAATCATCATTTTGTGGTTGAGAGAAGTCTTAGTTAATTTGAATTGATTCCGTAGACTAAACTTTCGCAGACCCGCTGGGCAGGCGGTCTTGTGAAAGGGGCTTGGTATACAGGGCAATTTTTAAATTGCTTTTAACCTCAGACACCCCAACTTCTAAATGTGATTTCCAACAACATTTTGTTCTACGTCTATGGTGAAATCGCATTTTTTTTTCCACGTACAAAAATATATTTTTTTTTGTCATTTTTTTTTTAATTTCTTTTTACTCAGAGTAACAGATAGAAGCAAGAGAGGCTAGGAAGGGTGGTTGAGAGTGGAGGGGCACGAAAGCACGCCGGCAAGGCAGCGCTGGAATGATAGAAATTCACACTTTTGAAGGATAAGAAAGTTTAATAAAATAAAAAGTATCGAGCTTTTCAAAAAGTCACTGAACAAAAGTCGTTTGAAATCACATTTAGAAGTTGACGAGTTTCAAGAAAAAAGCTATTTAGAAATTGCCCTGTACGAAGTGGCCAGGGCGCGCGCCCTGTAAAATGTATGGCGTTCAGCCGCGTGCCCGCCGCACACAATCGTTAACAGAACAAAAGAGTCAATACAAATTGAATGATATTAAGGGTAGACGATAGCAAGGTGGCGGGAAATTCAAAATTTTCACAGACTTTTAAGAAGAGATCTCTATTTTTCGCGGTCTTGCGCGGCAGTCTCTAGCTCCTTCCTGCCGAGTCCAGTTGAAGCAGCCTCTTTCTCAACTGAGCAAAAAAAGGCCGGGCCGCCCCCGCACTACCTGTAGGCCGTTTTTTGCCATTAGCTTGCCACGTCAGTCCTTGTTTGGGCAGGTGACTGTCTGGTCTCCGCAACGTGTGTCCGATCAAGAGTTAAGGCTGGAAGATAGCAGCGTGGCGAGAAATTCAAATTTTTCACAGCTTTTTACATTTTGTAGCTAAACTGAGCTATTTTTGTTCAGCGATTTTTCGTTCGCGGCAATAAAACAGTATTTTTTTCATTATTGTAAACAACAGAACAACAATAATTCAGCCGATTAAATGTTCTGGTCTACGAAGCAGTGGTACTGCCCAAAAAACTTGTCGTAGACCAGAACACATAATCGGCTGAATTATTGTTGTTCTGTTGTTTACAATAATGAAAAGAATACGGTTTTATTCCCGCGAACGAAAAATCGCTGAACAAAAATAGCTCAGTTTAACTACAAAATGTAAAAGTCTGTGAAAATTTTGAATTTCCCGCCACCTTGCTATCGTCTACCCTTAAGTGAAAGATTTTGCTATTTTCTTCACTCAATACCCTTCAAAATAGAATCGCAATCGCTATCCCTATCCCAATCGCTTTCAACGACAGTTGCAGTGTGAAGGTTGTCATCACCCTTCAAAATTCAAGTTGAATGGGATCGCGATATACCTATTTAAATTTAGAAAATTACTCCCCGGATACTTTAAATACTTAGGATACAATACTTAAATCCCTAACTTTCATTGTCCTTCAGAATGTTTGCTATTACGGTTTTTTCCCCTGTAACAGAGACATCGCTCGAGACAACGATATCGGTAAATATTAGGATAGTGTAGCAATTAGTCTACTAGTCTAGTCTCGAGAACTGTTTGCCGATCCATTTCTTCACTTCGGCCTTCTTGTCTATTAGTGGCTCTATCTACAGGGTGATATTTCATTCAGTAGTCGAGATTTGTGGAAAACCCACATTAACCCACATATTTAAAGGGCGCATACAGATACTACTTAGCGTATACAGAGAAAAGATACTGAGCGGAAGGGGCAACCTGAAGAAAATCTACAACATCGAGGTTTTGTACTCACCATTTTTCTCGCTCAAAACTGCCCCCCTACCCTTGACGCATCTTTTCAATACGGCGCAATTTACAAAATTCAATATTTCACGAATTATGGCTCATTTATATTGGTATTGTACCTTTGAATAAACATAACGAAGTATATAAAATCGAAGGATGACTATGCGATATAAAAGAGAAATAAATTTTAAAAATATTAACGCAATAGCGTCAAGGGTAACGAGCGCTGGTCCGATTTCCCAAAAAAAATTCATTACGGATATCACAAGAAACTACTTAATGTCGGACCATCTTGTTTTATTTTATTTTTTAAGTTGTTAAATCAGTTTACCAGACCTCTTTGGTCGCCACTTTTTAATACTTTTATTTTTATTTTTGGAAGGTCCTAGCTTTTTTTAACAATAATGTATTGAAAAAATCTAAACGGTCCGACACGCCAGGGATAAACACCAAAAATGTATGCTCTAGTACCATTATCCAGGGAGGAAATCGGGGACTACGTTTGTATGGAGAAAAAATGGTTCATATCAGAAACCTGAGTGTAGCGGGCACAGAGGAAAAAAAGAATTCACAGTCACGTAATATTGCAGCCATGACAAACACATAATATTCATCTTGTTTTATCGATAAATACAA
Organism: Zelleria hepariella; assembly: GCA_949319315.1. NCBI lineage: Eukaryota > Metazoa > Arthropoda > Insecta > Lepidoptera > Yponomeutidae > Zelleria > Zelleria hepariella. The sequence goes on along the minus strand of OX439378.1, from coordinate 5,396,633 downwards.
TTCAATAGAGAATTTAAGCCCTCGTTCGAATTTCGAATGTATTTTTTTATAACAAACAAAAAGTGTATATTTTGCTGCCAGTGTTAGTATTTTCTACACGCATTTTATACGAGTACGTTCAAATTTCGAATTTCTAATTTCACTTGCAGACTTTTCCACTTCTTGGAATAAAGCTTTGTTGCTGCACTCAGCAAAGATGAAAACGTATTTCACGATGGAAGAATAAGGAGTAGATGCGATTTATTTATATGGTAACGTGGTAATGCTTGCCCAAGCCAGGTGATGTGTGTGACTAATAAAATTGGAATAAGGTACATTAAATCGAATCGCGAATAAATTAATCCCAGGTCCAATAAAAATGCGCATTGAGTTTGCTTTTTTCCTGGTGTATTTCTGAGTATTCAGTAAGCTTCTGGTTTACACACATAAAAAAAAACTATTAAAAATAGTAACTTTTAATAATTCGGCATATTTACACATAATTTGGTTAGAAGGGTCGAATAACCGACCCGTTTCAAACCAAATTATATTTTGATGACATTATTTAGAAGTTTGACGTGTTTCAGGAAAAAGTTATTTAAAAATTACCTGTATAAATCCATGTACGCTGTATAAACTAGCTGTTAAGGCCCAAGTTTTTCCATTTGTGGCCATATTGCCGTAAAAGTTTTCTTTGATACTATTATTTTAATCCAAACAGACGAAATGAGAAGCGACTGCACCCAAAAGTTTGACTTCTCGATTTCCATTCAGTGAATACAAATAAGGCAGCTTAGGAGCTCTCTTCTGAGTAGAAATGCATGTTATTATTTTAATTAAATAAATACTGGCTTAGATTAAGAGATGAAAGGAGTATCTTAGTTTAACTTAACTAGTTTTGCATATGGCTTTGTTGCGCTAGTTCATTTTAACTTTTTTGGAAAAGTGGTTTCCAAGAAGAATCCCAGATACCTACTATTTTCGCCATCTACAGAGTGTCACAGAAAAGTCCTGTCGTAGGTACCTAGCATTTTTTTTAACTTTGAGGCCAACTTTAAAATTTCTTAGTTCTATAACTACGAGTACCTCTACATTTGATGCATGGTTATCGAATTTCAGGACAAAACAGCACATTTTCTTCAAGTTTTAGGGACCTTTTTATAACACGCTGTAGGTACCTACAGGTTTTAGACCCTTATTTCTAGGTCGTAGGGAACATACGCTACATACCTCCAGAGTAGAGATTTTCAGAAACACCTTTTTCATAACAAACAATATACATAAACGGATTTAGTAATAATGACTGCTTCAAGGTATAATTATGGTTAGTTGAACACACAAACGTACACTGACAAAATTCAGTTTATACATATAATGTTTTTGATCTCAACAGGTACATACCTAGTTTATTTGGGTATTTCAACAAAGCTGAAATGAAATGTAGAAACTGCTACACCGTGAAATATTGCATTTCTTTTAATAAACTTTTCAACTCAGGTAATCCTTTACAGTTTGTTTGTGAAATATAATAACTGTGAGTGAATACCTAAATTGAATATGAGCTTTAATAAATAAAGCTTTAATGTGACCTTTTAAAGTGTAGTTAACAAAATACACTGTGTAACTAAGAAGGCCATTGACCGACCCAAAAGTCACCGAGACAGATGTTTTTGCCTATTATTCAGCAATAAAAAAGGGTATAATACATAATTGTACAGCAAAAAATACTGGAATGCACATCAAAATAACTATGTTCTAACCTGAGTCTCAGTCTTAGCAACTAGGTTTTTTGCTGTGTGTTTAAAGTTTTTTTGGTGTTTGTTTTTTTTTTCTTAAAATTAATATTCAACATGTTTTCGTAACATGTAAGCGACAAGGATGGGTGGTGGTGGTCTTATCAGACTGACAGGCAGTGATCCTTTGATCCGTTTGACTTAGTGAGGTCCATGAGCCTAAAATAATAAGTAACTACTAAAAATTAAAACCTTTAAATACCCCAGACATTTTAGCTTTAAATTAGCGTATCAATCGCATAAACGGCTGAACCGATTTTGATAAACCATATTATCTTAGAAAACCTGCATTCTAAATAAAAAAACGACATCCAAAACGGTGCCACAGACAGACACACACACTGACACCCTCAAATAGCGGTCAAACTTATAACACCCCTCTTTTTGGGTCGGGGGTTAAAAAATAATAATTATGGTGTCTTATGCTCCAAGCAGGAATAAGAGCCGAACATTTTCAGGAATTAGACCGTCTGTGGTGCGTCATATTTCATATATTCCACTTGATTCCAGTGATTCTTCTTCTTCTTTGAGTGCCGTCTCATATCGGAGGTTGGCGATCAGTTTCGCTGTCTTTTGAAATTTTGATTTCGTCTTTTGAAGCTGCCAAACGAAATAATGAGCCGGTGCTGTTTAAAATGTAAAATTACAACCAAAATTTTGTCTCGAATTCGTAACCACACAAAGGCCATATCTCCGTAATGAGATGATTTATGCAGCGTCCAGTGGCACATTCACTCACACTAGATGGATGAAGAGACCACTTGGCGCTGCAGTGCCTGGGACATTGTTTTTAGATGGAGTAGGCTTGCCCAGCACCTATACCATCCTGACAGCTTAGTCGGCCTAACCACAGGAAAGACAAGTCAATACGTGTGGAGCCAAATAGGCCCCAGGTTTCCTCACGATGTTTTTCTTCAAAGTTACCGAATTTGAAGTACCTATATCTTATCACCTTAGTGTTTTATGGGAGGCCCCTCCTTTTCCCAACACCTCAGTGTAATGAAGACTTTAGCACTGGAATTAACATAGGTAATTATCAACCCTGCAAAGGCTAACTAACTAATAACCAAGCACATCCCATCTCGGCTGGACCTGCCTTATGAATATAGATGGCCTAAGGAGATGCATATTAAGGGCTCATTTAGACGGTCAAACTTACTCGCAGGACAGTTTCGTTGATACATTTTCAACCACAAGGAATAAGACAACAACCGCTTTTTTTCGGTTGGATAACCAATCCCAAAAAATGCGACCATTTTTAAAGGAAATCTTGAAAGAAAAATGTGAAAAGTTTTGTATGAATAATGATTTTTTTTTCCTGGACACTGAAAACAGCAAATCTAATGGTGAAGAAACACATTGTGAGAAAACGTCTGATGTATAATACCCTCAACGTAAAATCACTAAAGGGGACCACACAGGTGCGTTTGCCTTTGCGTTATTGCGATATTGGTTTTCATATTAGGAATGCCATTGCATTCTTACCGCAGCAGTGTGTAACTCCTTGGCGATCCTAATACAAAATGTACTGAAAACAGATATCGCAATAACGCTAACGCAAAATAACGCGCCTGTTGCGTTTGCGTTCCTGCGATATCTGTTATCAGTACATTTTGGTGTGGAACTCCACGGGGATCCTAATACAAAATGTACTGAAAACAGATATCGCAATAACGCACCTGCGTGGGGGAGCCCTAACTCTCTCTCTCACTTTGAGACAATAACGCAGAACGTGTTATAGCTACATCTTACTTTTTTATAACTGAGAAAAACCGAACTAGGAGGGAAAATTTCCCCATCTGCAGTGCCTGTAAAATTGTTGGAGTCAACTTTTCATCTCGAGTCAAGTAACGGTATTTCAGTGCAATTTGCTCAAGGAATAAAATTGAGAAGTCGTCTTATGAAAATAGTTTTCACTTTGGAATGTGTTTTCGCCAACTATTTTAAATCGCGAGGGACCTTGAACTTCGACTTTGAAAGTTTTGTAATGAAATTTGGGCATTGATTGGTTGTAGGTATCGCTGAATGAGAAGGAAAACACTGTGAGGAAACCTGAGCTCTGAGGCATACCTACTTAAATACTAGTACCTACAAAACGCGAAAATCCTCAATGAAATCGCAGTGGGCTTACGTGGTGACCGATCTCTCTCTGAGAGAAGATAATATAATATGCTTAGCTACTGGGACGTGTATCCCTAAGCTGTTTCTTAGAGTAGATAGCTGAAGATCTATGTAAACATAATTTGCACCAGATATAAACCCAAACTACTCCGAGCCATAATTGGCCATTTTCTTTCCGAAACCCTTACATTTTTTCACCCCTACGGCCTAGAATAATAACGCAATAGAAGCCTTTGATCCCCGACTATAGACACATGGAAAGAAGTTATGGGTCAACTAAAGTAACGTGGCGGGAAATGAACCATTCACGCCTTCACGTATTTTTCAATTTTGTAGCTAAACTGAGCTATTTTTGTGCAGCGATTTTTATTACACGCCAATAAAATTGTATTATTTTACCTATTCTAAAGCATCAGAACAATAAAATAGGTAATTCAAGTGTTGTTTAACTATCTTATTATAATTTTTGGCCATAACATAAATTATCCTTTCGATTGGATAAGGTCTTTAAATCTAAGTATGTAATGAGATGATTTATTCAGCGACCAGTGGCACCTTTACTCACACTTACATGCTACAGTGCCTTCATGAGACATGTTTTAGATGGAGTAGAGTTACCCAGCATATATACCATACTTTCAGCTTAGTAAAAAGTAACACATAACAAGCTTAGTCGGTCTTTGGATAAGAAGCGACTGAATTTAATAAGTTTATTATTACTTTTACGGGGCTTTTTGTACGAAACTATCGCTCTATGCTTCATTGTTCTAAGTCTTGGGGGCTATAATTTATAAAGCAGTGGAGATCCGTCTGTGAAACAAATAACCGACATGATTCAGCGCTTATTAGAGGCGGTAAGACAGATCGGTTACCCCCAACCCGGGGCGCGAGTCTGCTAACTTGTCTGACCGAAGTTTATGAAGAAATTACTAGGTACTTACAATAATTATTAGTCTCGAGTCACATGATACATTAAAGAACAGCGGTGACTCCAGCAGCAGCTGGGCTACGATGAGGCCGTAAAGTTGACTATTGTCTAATTTTTTCTCCACAGAAAGCGTAAACAAAAGGTGATTCTACGACTTTTTCGTCGCGTCCCATATTATATGTTTTTCTTTATTTTTTCTACAAGACAATGCAGGTTGAAAGTGTGCTTTTCGTGTTCTCGAGTAATTATTGTTTCTAATGGGAAAGCGACGATCTTTTCATTTTCGGCGGTATAGCCAAGTGTATGCCGCGCTTGCGATTCGCAAAATGCGAACCCCCCACAATCGCCTATGAACCTCTGCGCCGAATAGACGGGCGCGATACCTAACCACGTGTGCGCCGGCCGACCACCGTGTGTCCCGTGTTGCGTATGTGGACATTTTACCACTATTGAGCCTTCCTTTTTCACCCACTGAAGGGTGCGAAAAAGATCACCTCTATGGACCCTGTAGTTGGGCGATACCAGCTGATATTGCAGCCCTGTGCCACGGCCGTCGGACTGATCAACCTACCACGAGGCAGCCAAAGGGGTGTCAAGTGAGTCGCCTTATCCCCAACAACGATTGTCAGGTTATAGCTTCACAATACTTGTTGTTTGTTTCGTATTTATTTCACCTCAACGTACCTTACACTTTCGGTAATTTGCAGCCTTTTTTAAATGGAGTAAGAGTTGGCATCAACCATTTATCGTGGCTATAAACCTTCAAGTCAAAAGAATTGTGTTGAAAGCATCGACGTCACCGTCATAGGTACTCCCAGAAGCGTGCCAGTTTTACTCCCAGAAGCGCGCCACTTTGTAGCCTGTAGGAGATCTTTAAGTTATCGGAATGCGATGCCACTTTTGAGTAATGACTGAAGGGTTGTCTGGCAAGCCGACGCCTTTCGTTAGAGGAGCGCGTGTGCCCGTCATCGAGCACCTTAAGGGTCTGCGCCCTTTTATACAGGGTGTTATTGACAGCTCCTGAGGGCCACCATTAACTCGTCAATATCTTCGAGCAACTTTTTTAATGGGGCCGACACTGAAATCTAAAAATGATGGGTATTTTTTGTACAACAATTTCTATTAATTTCATGCAATATGTACCTATACCTATTAAATATTTAATTTTTGCATTGGATACTTTTATATTGAACATATTTTGGTGATAGTATAATCGTTGCAGTAGCCTCAAGTAAAAGTACTAAGTAAGTTTATATTTTCCTTCTAGTAAAACGGAAATTTAAAACGTAAACCACTTTTTATTTCTTTCCATGAAAGGTGGTGAAAATTATTTTACTGAAATGAGGCCGTTTAACCGGACACCAGTTAGCGCCACTGTCGAGTAAGGTCCTGAAAATATATAGCTCACAAAGTTAGTTATTAAGGGTATGGAAGTTTACATTAAAATTTCCACAAAACCTCACTGACCAATCATATCGAGCTTGCCACAGTCTTGCGCAGTCCCGTTTTTGGAAAAAAATGAGGACACAAGTTTCCTAAAGGTAAATCTGTCTCAAAGCAGTGCAATTCGGTACGCAAAGTTTTTTGTTCGAAAGTCCGTTATTGGCTTAATCTTATCTTTAGACAATATTGAGAAACTAATTTCAATATTTTTTATTTTGGTTCAGTAGTTTGGATTTTACAACGTTTCAAAGATACGGTTTTATGACCTTCACGCGACGGTCTGCATACTGTTGGCGGTCATAGGAACAAAACATTTTAGCGCATAAAAACAAAACTACTGGACCAAAATAAAAAATATTTAAATTAGTTTCTCAATATTGTCTAAAGATAAGTTTAAGCCAATAACGGACTTTCGAACAAAAAACTTTGCGTACCCAAACAACTATTTGCTATCATAAATTAATCTCAGGTACTTATGCAAAATATTCACAACATTATTCTAATTAGAAATAAACCCGCGTCAGTGACATTTCGGACCTCACACTACACTAGCGCCCCTAGCGGATTCATACGCGGTAGCCCTCATTCCGGTGCGCAGCGATTTATTGAACGAGCGAGCGAAGTTCTCCGAGTCTACTGGAACAATCCGGCGTTTGTATGTATGTATGTATGTATGAATGTTCGTTCGACGATAACTTGAGTAAATTTGGTCGGATCGTTATGAAATTTGGTAGACGGGTAAATGAAATTAAAAGAATTTTCAAGTTCGAACATGAGCCAAATCGGTCGAGGGGTTGCCGAGATATGGGGTTGTTAAGTTTATATGGGGTCGCGAGTTCACAGTTCGGGGCGAACCACTAGTGTAGGTTGTTTTTAATGTTTTCCTTCTCCGTACATACATTGCTACTACGAATTTAGAAAATAGCTTAGCTGGCTCGCTGCAAACATTAAAAACCTTGCAAAACTCACCTACGAAATTCCGAAACCATGTCGAAAATCTGCCAGCCAGGAAAAATGTTCCGCATCACAAGAGCGGTTGCATAAATAACAGGCAAACAGTAGCGTATTCGGGGCACGTGAAATACGCTGCGATCAGCATCTGAGACTGCATTAGGACCTGGGGACATTCTGGAACTCGACTCTGTGAGGTTGTTGTTTTTCCAAAGGTTAAAAAAAAGCGGGGCATTTTTACTTATAAAAGGAACATAATCAAACTTTATCTGAGTAAAGTAAAATCAGATAAAAGGATTGCGTACTCATACAAAATTTGTTTTAAATTGGTTAGATAAAACTCACTTTCGATAAATAGTATATTTGTTTTTTAACTCGACTCTGTGAGGTTGTTGTTTTTCCAAAGGTTAAAAAAAAGCGGGGCATTTTTACTTATAAAAGGAAAATAATCAAACTTTATCTGAGTAAAGTAAAATCAGATAAAAGGATTGCGTACTCATACAAAATTTGTTTTAAATTGGTTAGATAAAACTCACTTTCGATAAATAGTATATTTGTTTTTTAACTCGACTCTGTGAGGTTGTTGTTTTTCCAAAGGTTAAAAAAAAGCGGGGCATTTTTACTTATAAAAGGAAAATAATCAAACTTTATCTGAGTAAAGTAAAATCAGATAAAAGGAGTGCGTACTCATACAAAATTTGTTTTAAATTGGTTAGATAAAACTCACTTTCGATAAATAGTATATTTGTTTTTTGTTTTTAGCTTTTAAGGGAATATAAAGTTACAACATGTTAAAAAGAACATTTTCTTTTTTACATTTTTTGTTCTGGTTCTGTATTCTGTATATCCAAAGTGTGCCAAACGGGACCCTATTACTCAGCCTTTGCTGTCAGTTCGTCTGTTTTTATCTCCGTCTGTACGGCTCTATGTTTGGAACCGAATAAGGCTCGTTTTACACGTGCCACTTCCACTACACCCAAACCACAACCACAACTCCACAACACTTATTTTTTGACACAATAACTAATATATTTTTTTATATTTTCCATTGTCCACAAAAAAAAGCGTCAAACAAACGCAAAAGGTTTCGCAGACTATACCTTTAATTTTGTTCCAGGAATAAAACGCCTCTGAAATAACAAACATCGTTGGATATTAACCCCAAGCGTAATAAAGGGTAAGTAACTAAGCCTGTTTGGTTATTTTGGGCACAATTACATTCCCGTGGAGGTTTCCACACGATGTTTTCCTTTCATTTAGGTGGCAGAATTGCCCCGCGGTACATACATTCTGCAGATTGCATGGCGACGTGCCGCAGGAGATAGGCGGACGCAAGATTGTTCCTGGATGCTTTCCGACGTGCTTTGTTTTGAATAGCGCTGGCTTTGCCAAAAATACAATATTGCTTTTGTCGGAAAGAATTGAATTACTATTTCAACTTTACATATTGGGCACTGTCCAACATACACATTCTCTTCCTAATAGCCAAAATCCCAAAAATCAGCGAAGTGCTAGAAGATTTTATACGGTCTGCGAAAATACCTCAGTAAATATCAAATTTGCTCGTAGATTTTACGATTACCAGTCAACTAGACTTTATAACACCCTAAATAAGAAACTTAACTTAATTGACGTTACGAAATATGAACTGAAAAAGAAATCCCACCAAAAACATTCTGTAAAAACTAGCCAGGTCTCGATGGATCTGCTTGTTTATCTCTAAAAAAGTAATGAAATCTAGAGAAAGTCGTGCCAAGTCTAAGGTTCCTTACTGCGATTTCTTTATTATTATAGTTAATGTTGTGAGACTTGGCCGTTGAAGGGTACACAAGCGGTTCTGGCGACAGATTGGTGCAATGGTGTCATGGAGCACCTGGTTTTGTACCCTTGTGTATGTATGTTTGTATGTATGAATGTTTGTTCGACGATAACTTGAGTAAATTTGGTCTGATCGTTATGAAATTTGATAGGCGGGTAAACTAAATAAAAGAATTTTTAAAATTTGAACATGAGCCAAATCGGTCGATGGGTTGCCGAGATATGGGGTTGTATAGTTTAAATGCAAAGCGCGCGCGCGCCTGCGCGAATGGCGTAAGCAAAGTTATACATCTGTAACTGAGATCGCGAGTTCATAGTTCGGAGCGAACCACTAGTGGGACGCTATAGGCTAGATTAAATGAAGATGTGTCCCACTACGCTGGATTTTTGCAATGACAGTCGATTTTTTTATGTACCAATAGTAGAAGGGGCATTACCATAATATCTCTAATAAAGCTGATACCAGCTGAGGGTTCTTCATCAGATACTTCATACCTTAGATTTTTGACATCAAATGAAGCGGCCCACCAAGTTGAATATTTTTTGTAAGGGCGGTATATGTCGATCTATAATAGTTTGATTGGGCTCTTGTGTTTTCTAATCAGGGTCACCAGGTACTCCAGATCTTCGATTATCCTAGTTTTTATAGTTTTCCCTTTATGTGGCCATTAAACCCTAACTCTGTACCAAATTTCAGCTCTCTGAGTTTATGGGAAGTACTAGTTCTATTAGGGCTCTTGTGTTTTCTAATCAGGGTCACCAGGTACTCCAGATCTTCGATTATCCTAGTTTTTATAGTTTTCCCTTTATGTGCCCATTAAACCCTAACTCTGTACCAAATTTCAGCTCTCTGAGTTTATGGGAAGTACTAGTTCTATTAGGGCTCTTGTGTTTTCTAATCAGGGTCACCAGGTACTCCAGATCTTCGATTATCCTAGTTTTTATAGTTTTCCCTTTATGTGCCCATTAAACCCTAACTTTGTACCAAATTTCAGCTCTCTGAGTTTATGGGAAGTACTAGTTCTATTAGGGCTCTTGTGTTTTCTAATCAGGGTCACCAGTTACTCCAGATCTTCGATTATCCTAGTTTTTATAGTTTCCCCTTTATGTGGCCATTCAACCCTAACTCTGTACCAAATTTCAGCTCTCTGAGTTTATGGGAAGTACTAGTTCTATTATGATGATCATGAGTGAGTGAGTGAGTGAGTGAGTGTGTGTCACAAATGCGAAACTTTGCTTTCGCTTAACTTCGGAACTAAATGATCTACAGACTTGAAATTTTGGATTTTAAGTATGTGATTATAGCTTACTAGATGACGAAAATTTCTGCGTTCTGGTCGTATCCAGAGGTTCTCAAATAGGGGCCTGAAAATGCGGCGAAATGGTTCCAGTAAAGGATGGTACGGCAGTGTTTGCTTCGCGCTCGACCTGGCGGGGGCACTGCCGTGCCCCCAGATTACTTAATTACCTAAATAGTCTTGATTACGATAAAACAGAATTATTTTTTGTTATTGAAACGTGAGACCTACCTTAAACCCAACCCAAATTCATACACACACACACCCTCACACACACACACCACACACACACACCACACACACACACACACACGCACAAACCCTCTCACCACACACCTACAGACATACACCACACAATAAATTAACAGTTAGGAAGCTTTTACATAATCGTAGCATTTACTTTGTTTGTTTATTTGTTTGTTTATATTTTAATCGATTTCTCATAATTTATAGTAGGATGCACACACATTAATTAAAACATTAACTGCTGCACAATAAATATACCTACCTGTCTGTTGGCTGTAAATGGGAGGCCCGGTGCACGTTTCATATAACTGACATAAATATTTTATTATGACAATTCGATATAGATTGCGTAGTCGATTTGACATGAGGTTACAAAAAAGGTTTGTTTACAAACCGACCTATCAATGAACATCGAATTGTCATAATAAAATATTTATGTCAGTTATATGAAACGCGGGCCTGGAGACCTAAAATACAGATCTAACGTGCAGCATGGTAAGCCCGAGATAGGCCCTTCTCTATGCAAAACTGTCAACTTGTCGGTCGGGCTCGAGTTGGCTCTACGCCAACATGGCGATGGAGACAAAAATACAACATTTTTATTAAAAATGGCAATATCTACTTTCTGCTCGACATGACCCTAATCTATTGCCATCTCGATTCCCGCCTGCCATGCTCGCACAATAGACATGGCACGTCTGTCACTCGAGTTCGAGAGAGTGTCAAAACGACCATGCTAAGCATACTGATCTAGTTTAGGCTCCAGTCTTTCCACAAATTCTTATCTACCTAATTTGTGTATGTAATTTTCTCCGTGTATGTAAATAATTTGAATTTGTGGATTGAGAAATAAATATTTTTTATCTTTTTATCTTTATCTATACTTATAATAAAACTCTAGCGAAGTCAATTCTGTACATTGAATATTTTTAGAAAAAAACTAGCAGGGGTTACTAAGTAAACTATACTGAATACAAAAATGCAAAAAAATCGGTCTATGTCTGTCTGTCTGTCTGTCTGTCTGTCTGTCTGTCTGTCTGTGTGTTACCTCATCACGAGAATATCGCTGAATAGTTTTCAGTCAAATTTAGGACCGTGATAAGTCCTGGTTCTGGGCACAATCTAGGCTATCCGATGTTCAGAATACATTGCGGGTTACAATTTTAACTTCGTTTTTTGTAAGAAATATTCATAATTTTGATATAGCTTCTTGAGAAGATATGTTAATAACGTGATACTGAACACATTTCTGAAAAAAAAAACAAAAAAAAAAAATAGTCCGACTTGGAACCTCATTATCTCGGAAACCGTTGATTTCCTAGGCATAGTTCCTTGGGCAAAAATGTTCGTTATGATGAGGACTATATGTGGTCACCCACTTTGTTTGCGGTCTTTTAACACCGCTCGGTATTCAATACAAGCACTCGCCGCAAACAATAATTTTGCATTCTTGCAAAACAAATAACTATTGTTTACCGTTGATCGGGATAGACAGAGTTATTAGCCGTATGCTTTGCTTGCTGGCTTAGCATGAGAATGAGTAAGACCTTATCTATGGGCTTATAACTTTATCTATCCCACTCTACGTCGAGGGAGATACATACAGGGTGTTAAAAGTCCGCCAACAGACCCGAAAGCCACGCATACTAGACACCAAAACAAAGTACTTTTTCGATAAATTATTGCTGGGACAAGATTATGGTTTTTTAGGTTATAATTTTGAAAAATATTTTATCACGCAATGGACGTGTAACGCACAGAAGTCATATTGCGCAAGCGTAGATATAAGTTTAATAAACTTATATCTACGCTTGCGCAATATGACTTATGATATTACTTAAGTTTGAAGTGCCGATGTTAAGAATACATTGCGGGTTGCAATTTTATCGTCATTTTTTGTAAGAAATATTCATAATTTTGATATGGCTTCTTGGAAAGGCATGTTAAGAACTAGATACTGAATACATTTCTGCAAAAAAAGAGTTTTAAAAAGTCCGACTTTGAACCTCATTATCTCGGAAACCGTTGATTTCCCAGGCATAGTTCCTTGGGCAAAAATGTTCCTTATGATGAGGACACGTGGTTTCTCGCTTTGTTGGTGGTTTTTTAACACCCTGTATAAATCCCTTTACTTCCTAAGCAATTCTTATGCTAAGCTTCCTGGTATCTTATCACGGGCGATACCTTAATGTAAACAATACATATTTATTATTACATTTATAAATGTATTGTTTAGATTAGGGTTTTTATTCTATTTTATTCTATTGCTTTCTTTTGAGCCCTGCTACGGCAAGTTAAGAAATAATAACTATTAAATTAAAATACCCCCGACATTTTAGCTTCAAATAAGCATATTTAATAAATAGCTGAACCAATTTTGACAAAACATAACTAAAAACATTCGCTAGAAAACCAGCTTTCAAATTTAAAAAAAAAACTTAAGCTTCCAAATCGTTCACCCATTTAAGAGCTACGGTGCCACAGACAGACATACCCCATACATAAACACATACCTATACAGACACACTCACAAAGCTGTCAAACTTATAACACCCCTCTTTTTTGGTCGGGGGTTAAAAAAAACCTTCCTTTTGAGTTTTCCTCCACAGTCGAATTTAAATTAAATGTCAAGTGTGTAAAAACGCATACGAAGTCGCGGGCACAACTAGTACTTATAATAAAACTCTAAATTTTTGTCTCTGTCTGACTCTACCTGTCTCTCTCTGTCACACTGTCTGTCCCTATGTCTGTGTGTTACCTCATCACGCGAATACCGCTGAATAGTCTTCACTCAAACAGTCGTACCGTGATAAGTCCTGTTTCCTGGCACAATCTAGCCTATATTATATCACGCTACGACTTTTGGAATAAATAATAAAAGTTGAAATAAAAAGCATTGTTGAGCGATACCAAGGACCATCCCATTTGCCATGGTAAAAATAACAATATGACTGTTAATAGGAAAACCAATCTAAACTTTATACCAGATAAGGTTGTGTTTTGCATACATGCGATCGGCATGGCCAACTCGATTATTTCATTTTTCCAGTATTCGAAAAAACGAACTAAGTTAATACGATATAAGGTTGTGTTTTGCATAAATAGAAAATCCATGACCAATTGGATTTCCTACCAAAAGTATTGCAAGGAAGTGTTTGCATTTTTCGTCAAGTCCCTATAAGTAAGCGTAGCTCAGGCGGTACTGCTTTAGCTTCGTAGTCGAAAGGTTCTGGGTTCGAACCTTGGCCTGGATGATTGTTTTTTTATTTTTTTATTTCGGTTTAGCGCATTTTTCTTTTTGTATTTTTTTTGTTGTTTTAATTGTTAAAAAAACTTAGATTTTGTTACTTAGAATTCAAATATTCAAACTTTTGTACTTTTTTGTGATGATTGTTTTTTCAGCAGGGTTTGAAATTATCAAGATAAAATTAAATAAGCCCTTTGATAATTAACACGATAATTATCATGACAATTATCCCCGCTATTATTGATGATAAGTGGCGCGTTCACAGAACAATATTGGTGCGTTCCGATACACGCAGTTGTTGAATGCAAAAAATTACAAGTGAAAATATTTTCGATTTTAGTTATGAATATAATTATCAACCTATATTTATCTTGATAATTATCACTTCGAACCCTGTTTTTCAACCTGTGCTAGCTTTACTAAGGGCAATAAAAACATATCTTTCTTGAAACCCTCCCAATTTCTTAAAGTGTAGCATTTTTAAAACTAGAATTTAACCACATTTTCATTTAAAGTCTTCATTCGTTCGAGAAACTTTGTCTTCCTTCCTGAAACGCTAAATGCATTTTGCAACCCTAAATACTAATACTTACTTAAATCGGAGGTTTGCGATTTGTGGGTACTAACATAGACATATTATATACTTATGGGTTCTCTATCTGCCGGTTTCTGATTTGAGAAATTCGCTAAGCAGGCACTTAAATATCGTTCTGCCTCTGCGGATTTCTCACAAAAGAACGTGACAGAACGATAGTTAAGTATTTTCCTTAGTAAAATTTTCAATTTAGAAACCGGGCCTATGTCGTCTCCAGTGGTAGCAAACATCAAAGACTGCACCGAGGGCATGTGCCGTTAAAGTGACCCGCAAGGATACCCTCTACGGCTTAGCATAAGAATGGGTTAGACCTTATCTATGGGCCATGGGCGTACTTATAACTCTATCTGTCCCACTCTACGTCGATCAAAAGAGTGAAATGCATATAAACTCCTTAACTTCTTAAGCCATTCTAATGCTAAGCTTTATCACGTCTAAACAATACATTTATAAACCCGCCGCGTACGTGGCAAAGTTCCTGCCTTATTATAAAATGTATAAATATGTCGTATTGTTTAGATTAAGAATTTTAAGGCTTAAAAAATGCCTAAAATAAAAATAATTATTTATTTAACAAAAAGGTGTATCCTAGATTCCTAGCGTTTTACGTACCTACTCTATTTATTGTTCTCTTTTGAGCCTTGATGCCGCAAGTCATGAAGTGAAAATAGCCTTTCTTTTGAGTTTTCCTTCACAGTCGGATTAAAATTAAATGTCTTTGTAATGTAGTAATTTTGCGTTCTACAGGGTGCACTCTAAGTCGATAGCGGAACTTTAAGTGGGCTATCTACTGATCAATACAAACAACTTGTACTAGGTGGCGAAAAAAATGGAATGAAAAAAATATCTGCTGTTCCATACAAAGGTCAACTCAGTACTGCGCCAAATGTATGAAACAGCTGATGTTTTTTTCGCTCCATTTTGGTCGCCACCTAGTACAAGTTGTTTGTATTGATCAGTAGACAGCCTACTTAAAGTTCCGCTATCGACTTAGAGTGCACCCTGTAGACTCTGAGACTAACCCTAAAAAAAAACGGGACAAGTGCGAGACATATTCGCGAGGAGAGGGTTCCGTACATTCAAAGTTCATTTACGCACAAATGTTGAGAAACCATACAGCGATCCGCGATGTAGGACTGTAGAGCGCCATCTGTTGGCTTATATGATCATTTTCCTATATTATTTTATACACCGTGGACTTCTTATAGATTTTCCTGTAATCTATAGGTAAATAACTATTACATGTATTTTTAACACGCTTTTATAAGCTTGGCCTGTATGTATGTACCTATGTATGTAACGGAATCTTTGAGCATAATTTTTACCAACTTCCAGAAGTCTGATTAATTTGAAACTTTGCATACGTATCAAGGACCAATGACAATGCAATAATTTGATAACAGTTTCCCATTATACCCCTACAGTGCCATTATACAGGGTGGTTTTTTGAGACGGGGCAGTAAGGGCAGGTACCTTAACCGTTATAGTTACAGGAAAACTTTCTTGGGAGACCTTCCATAACTTTTTTAGATATTATGAACTGCATTCACAGATTTTGGAATAAATGTACGGTCGGCAAAAAAAAGCTAAAATACCAAATTTGTTTTTTATGCCAATCGCTTCTCTTTCATGTAGCGATCAAAAGACTCTAAGGAGCCAACTGATGTTTGAGTACTAGAAATGTCAGAAATTTACAAAAAAAATATAAATCGAACTAAAAAATTTAAAATAAATAACAGTTTAAAAAACACGCTTTTATAGCTAACCGAACTTAAAAATTTAAGTTATTAACAGAATAATACAATACAGAGTAAAAAAGCGTGGGGTGCATCTCATAGATAGTTGCCAATAGAATGATTATAACATTTAATATATCAAGCACCCCACGCTTTTTACTCAGAATTGTATTATTCTGTTAATAACTTAAATTTTATTATAATTTTAAACTCTTTGTAATTAAAAATTATTTTATACTTTTTAGTTCGGTTAGCTATAAAGCGTGTTTTTTTAAACTGTTATTTATTTTCAATATTTTAGGCTCAGTAGTTTCTTAAATAACTTCAAAACTGTTTATTTAAAAATTATTGAAAAAATAATTGAGATCCTCACAACGGGCCCTTTCAACTTACTTATGTGTCCCAAATTTAAACACGGTCGGTTCAGTAGTTTCGGAGTAAATTGGCTGTGACCGATGGACAGGCAGAGGCACGAGTGATCCTGTAATGGTTCCGTTTTGCCTTTTACGGTACGGAACCCTAAAAACGCATACGAAGTCGCGGGCACAGCTAGTTTTATCTATTTGTACCTATTATTATTTCACTTGAGACCTTAAAACGTATGGATGGTGTGGGTTCTTATTACCAGTACGGAACAGCTGATATTTTTTGCGAGATTCGCACTTTGCTCCCTAGTAAAAGTGGCTTGTATTGATGACTTAAGCGAATCCTTTCAGTGTCACAAGACTTTTCCGAAACACCCTGTATCATAGGCACCCTAGCGCCGCTAAAATACACTTTAGGATTTTTTTTCGCACAACATTGCATATTTAGACACATCGAAAGTTTGTCCGAGAGAATAAATGCGCAAGACTCCGCTGGCTCGGCCACGTCGAGAGAATGGGAGCAGATCGGGCTGCGAAGAGAGCATAATAATATGAGGGACGTCCCGTAGGGCGTCGCCCGGTCGGACGCCCCAAATATCGCTGGAAAGATGCAGTAGAGAGAGACCTGTGCGAGCTCCAGGTGGAGGATTGGAGGGAGTTAGCGCAGGAGCTGGCGTCTTTTGGTTGCGGAGGCCAAGATCCACTTTAGGTCGCTGAGCCAGCCAGAATGAATGAATGAATGAAAGTTTGTCCTATGGAACTCAGTTTCAAAAGTTCACTCCGAAGAACTTAAAGTTCAGTTTCAAAAGTTCACTCCGAAGAACTTATGCCCTTTCTGTAATTATCGATAAGTCTGAACAATTTTAATGGACGTGGCCACGGCCCATGGACGATGACGCATTACCAATATCAAACATAATATCGAGGCAAAAAGGAATACCTAAAGAAAACCGCATTTTAAGGCCAAAAGTGGCCACTTTTTGGGATAAATGTCAAAAGTGGCCACTTTTTTTCTGGAATCCTAAATCTTAGGTCCTAAAAATAGTTAAGTCTGGCGTTGAGAACTTACTGAAGAGTTTTTAGCAAAAAACGCATCCAAAAAGAAGATATGATTTTTTTTTCATTGGCGGCGCTATTTGTGCCTCCATGTCGCCTTAACAATTTCATGACGCGAAATCATGTTCCAGTAATAACGAAGCGAATTCGTTTCAGTCCAACCCAAATGATACTTTACAAATTAAATTAATAACGATTCATCGAATACACGAGTGTAGTCTACATGCTGAAAGATTTTCGTCGGAATGTGATAAAATACAATATTTGGAGTTGCTTAAAAATCATGAAAGTGGTTTTCATGATGATAGAGTAACTAGTTTTTGCGCGCGGCTTAGTTCGCGCAGACTTAGATAAACAGTTGCCTTACCTATAGATATTTTCCCCGCTGTCGACGTCAGTGCGGACAAAGTTTCGGGAAAAAAGCTAGGAAGGCCATTGGGCACATTTGATAGTAACCATCCAACGTATATGCAAAGTACACCTGCGCACAGAAATAAAATAAGGTTGAATTTATAGATGCACGTCTCTAGTTACATAGTTTGGGTCGCATTTTTTTGTACACGGTCTCTGTATCGTAGGCCCCCATCATCAATTTCCATCAAAAGAAGATGGTTTAAAAAAAATGTAGTGGTCAACCAATATGACCGATAGACACAGAAATAGTTGTCAAACTTATAACACCCCTCTTTTTTGGTCGGGGGTTAAAAATTGGCCTCATGTAAGCCGGCCGGACTTTCGGGCAAGGCAGCTAAAAGGGCCCCCATGTTTGCGTCCTAAAGTTAGGTACCTAACTAAGTATTATTTACGGGCTTTCAGCGCTAATGGACGAGCGCTCTGCGCAACTCTTCACACGGCCTGAGAAACAATCCGCGGATTAGTGAAATGCCTGGGATAATGCGTCCCAAATACATTACCCGCTAGATGTAAGCAGGGACCTATTTTTTGGAAAATCTACACTAATATTAAAGAGGAAAAGTTTGTTAGTATGTACCTAGGTATGATTTCTACAGTAGGGGGTAATCTTCAAAGATGGTCATCCGATTTTAAAAAAAATATTTCACTATGGGAAGCTACGTTATTGCTGGGTGCTGTAGCTATTTTTCATTGTGATACTTAACGGAAAATAAAACTAAGTCTGCGCGGACGAAGTCGCGGGTAAATGCTACGTAGAATAAAGTGATGGTCCGACGATATCAAAGCTACAGCAGGCTCAAACTGGACCACAATAGCCACATACCAGCTTATAGGGAAAAGAAAGAAACTAAGAGGCATACGTAGAAAGATAAGAAGAGAAGAAGAAGAAGTGTTATTTTAAACTTTCATGGTTATAATATAAATGATGACATTATTGCGGTGTTGGCCTAGTGGTAGAAAATTGTACTCGGAGGCGAGATACCCAGGTTCGATTCCCGGTGCAGGCATATACTTTGTTTCTTTTCTTACGTACATTTGTGAATTTGAAGTAGCAAAAAACCACTCGCTAACGGTGAAGAGAAAAAACATCATGAGGTTTATTTGGAAGTGGGCGGGTCTAATCAATGTTGGTTTTAATTAGAACCACCCCAAATACTTTAGATCTCGTAATACCTAGTAATAATAATAAATAGTTTTAGGTAGATTCACTCCAGTTAATTCAAAGTTTGACAGAAGTATTGAAGTCTTCAAATAATGTTGTGTTGAAAAGAGACTGTAAAATTTTTCATCATTTTCAGTAGAGTTTTTTTTTTTTTAATAAAATGCAATAGAGTCATACAGCGCACTTATCAAATTGGTGCACCAAGCTACGAAACAATTCGATTGTAATCCGCTCGCAGCTCAGCGAAATAAATCATTTTCTGTTATCATTGTAATGAAATCAATTATTGGTATGGATGTGACTGTGGAATTCCTATAGGGGTTGCTGCTACGGAATATAGGTAGGTACTTTTTCAATTTCAGACTTTTCAGGATTCCGTACCCGAAGAGTGTAAACGGGATCTATTACTTTGTTTATCTGTCCGACTTTTAAAGGGATTTATCTAATCTATTAATTGTAATAGGTACAATCGGTTACAGTCTCAGATACCCCTTTTTGTTCGATTGGCGCCCTTATGCCGCGTGCGATAAGAGCTGCCATGGGGTATCTGAGATTGTGGCCGACCGTACATAGCCTAGCGGATTACCTAACAAACAATCACAATAATATTTATTAACGTGAAAGTTTGTATGTTTGGATGGAAGGACGGACGTTAGTTATACTTACCTTGGCCAACGATTTGTCCGCACAGATTTCGTTCCGTTGAACAACATTCCCTGCGCGGGCGAAGTCGCGGGCTAAACCTAGCTGCACATGAAATAAACATGAACCAACGCGAGTCCGTTTACATTACATAGGCCATAGTCAGACTTCTTTCTAGATAAATTTCTTCCAGCCACCCTGGATAGATATTATAATAATGTTGAGAGCGGGGAAGGCAAATTAATCACAAACATGGTACCTACACAAGACAGCACGTAGACGCTTACAGATTTTTTATCTCATGAAGGCGGATCAGCCATACTTGTGTGTGTCGGTATTCACATTGTCTTTGTGTGTGTCTTTGAATTTCGAATTTATTACCTACAACTACAAGACGTATGTATGGCTCATCCGCCTTCGTGAGATAAAACAACTGTACACGCACTCTATTCACTTCCGTTACGGGCGACTTTGCAACAAAACTTTAAAGGGTCTACGTGCAGTCGTGTGTACATACGAAGCAGACAAGTAGGTGGGTACAGTCGGCGACACCCATAGGTACCCCTTTTTGTTCGGTTGACGAATGTTGTCTTACCGTGAGTAGGTAGGTATCTACAACAGTCGAAAAGCAGAGTATCGACTCACCGAATAAGGTAGGTACTACCTTTAATGTGTAATTTTTCTCAGTCTTGCAAATTCAGTTGGCATCGTCCCGATTAATTTACATGATAAAACGTAAACCTAAAACAACCAGATTATGTATTTTGTTACCCTTTCTTAGATACGGGCGTCTTATAACAGGCGCTATCCAAATCTCAACTTTTACAAGACCCTATTATAATTCGTCCAGCAGCTACTAGAACAATGAAAACAATCTGAGAGATGATAAACAGCGCAATTTTTTTAAGTGTTCGCTCTCCCGAAATATCTAGATTTATAGAAGTCGTTAAGGTAGCCCCGGCGCAAGTAGAAAACCTACAGACGGTCAACTTTGTCGTTTACCCACCTTTAGGTGGGGTGGGGGGTTTATTATAGTGGCCCTTTTATCGACGACTTCGGTCATAAAAAGGGCGCACTACATCCAGCAAACGAACGAGACCGAGAGTCAGGACCTATGTGCGGTAGGTCCTATATTATGTAGTTTGGTCACAGTCATAATTGGGAACCGCAAAAAAAAAATGGCGACACATCTTATTACGATGGTTTGTTATTTTTCAAAATTCTTCCGCTCTGGCCAGTTTTTTCTATGGAGCCTAGGCCAACATTTTTTTCTGTTTTATGTCATTATTTATTTATTTATTTTTATTTATTTTTATATATTTTTATTTATTTAGGAGAAGCTGGTGATGATTCTCCTCCACTATACTAAAAAGGAAATTTCCCGCCAAGCGCGTAATAAGCTTGGGGACCGGCCAGGGTTCAAATTATATTCAGCTACTATAGACACATTCCTGCCACGATGCAGGATTTGTAGTGAGGTGTGTAGCAGTTTCTGGTGTGCGGGGTCGCTACAAGTTGATCAAAGCTACAGCATCCAGCATCATAACGTCTTTAGTGGAAGTGGGCGGGACACCTGGCTAGACGCACTGATGGTAGATGGAAAAAGTCCATGTGGAATGGCGACCTCGAGAAGGCAAGAGATCAGTTGGGAGACCAGCAGCCAGATGGGCCGATGACATAGCCCAAGTAGCCGGAAAGCAGTGGTGCGTCTGGCACAAGATCTTGAACGGTGGCGTGAGCATGAAGAGGCATTTAGTCAGCAGTGGGTGTCAACAGGCTAATGATGATGTTGATGACCAGCATCATTTGCATTTCCTCTAGAAAGTAACGTAGGAGAGGTTTACTAAGTTAACTTTCTGTAGTGCATATTATACTTCTAGAGGTCTAATATTTTGTATTCTGGCCTAATGATGATGTTGATGATCAGCATCATTTGCATTTCCTCTAGAAAGTAACGTAGGAGAGGTTTACTAAGTTAACTTTCTGTAGTGCTTATCCTGTTATACTTCTAGAGGTCTAATATTTTGTATTCTGGCCTGGCCCGGGGCCTGCTTTCACGAAGTTTATTCAGCTTTATTTTTTCGGAGACATGACTGAAATAAAGATAAGATACAATTTTTCTTTCAGATTGTTTCGTTTTAAAAACCTCTGCTTGCTTATTTGGTAGAACCATTGTGGTGCAAAATGTATCTCCTGAATGATGCAAATTAATGAATAAATGGTAGGTAATCATGTGCAGAGGTTTTAAACCTGAATATTGATATCTGAATTACCAAGCGTAGCTATCGTAGAGCGAAGCTATCGTAGAATTCGTAGCTTCGTAGCAACGCCGCATTGTAATACTTCTATCGTTTTTTTCGACTTTTATTTCGGTAACTTGGATGGATGTTGTGTACTTGATTATTTTCTGTATGAAAAAGACTTTCAAGATGATCAGGTTACACAAGAAAAAACAAAAAAAAAAAACTGAAAAAATATATATTTTTTTTAGACGTTTCAGAAGGAAATTCGTAAAAACATATTAAACAAATCATAATTTCTGAACCACGAAACATAATCGTAATGGAGTATTTTTGGATTTACGTTACGTCGTGTAAGTTTAAGGAATCAAAAAAAAAATTTTGGAATTACTATTTGGACCACCCTGTATAATAAAACTTTAGGTAGTGAAATTAAGCAAGATCCCGCTAGCCAATGAGTTCTTAACTAAGTCTGTGGTACCAAATGAGTTCCTACTAATCGACCTTCTGTTTTAGCTTTTTGCCCTTTAGAATGTGTCTAGAAGTAAAATTATTCTTTAACTCGGTCGAAGCTCACAATGCTTTCTATTCAGGATACCTACGTAAACTTAAATTATGTTATAAAGCAGTCTTTCCCAACGTGGGCGATAACGCCCCCTTGTGGGCGCTGCAGGCCTAAAGGGGGGCGGTAAGAGACCCAGAAAAAAAAAAGATACTCTGTCCGAATACTATAAAGTTGCGTTTCAATAATCAGTTATAAGTACTTAGCGGTTTTTAAGTATGTTTAAAAAGGGGGGCGTTAAAAAATAATTTATTCTTAAATTAAGCAGTAGATAAAAAAAGGTTGGGAAGCCCTGTTTAGAGTGAAACAAACATAGTTTACTAGCAGCCAGAGGCCAAGTAGAACCAGCAAAGTTATCTATCTCAAAGGATGTAATTTGTTGAATATAGTGCGTTCTTTTCTCGCGTTGTGGAATGTAAACAGCGAACTACTTACTCTGTTTTATTTTATTTTAGTAATATTATAATGTTTATGTAAAATAGATAAAGAGTTATGAAGGGGTAACAAGTGGGGCCAAATAGTTCGGGTAATATACACACAGTGCGTTCGCCAGTTTTTTTGTCTAGATAATGCTTTTGTCCTCTCAGGTGTATTTATAGCTATTATGGAAATGGTGTAATATGGTAAATTGTATTGTACGTATTGTATTATTGTTGAATTTGTATGTACGGTCGGTTACAGTCACAGATACCCTATGGTAGCTCTTTGGAGAGGGTGAATATATTTATTTGGTGAAGGTTAATGATGTTTGCTCGTGTTACCTTTTAAACTTATTTTATCACTTTGTTAACAATGCTTTTTGATAATATTGCATTTTTATTTAATTCAACCACTTGAGCTACGAAACTGCAAAGGCTCGGAGCGGGCGCTATTATTCATTTAGCTTTAAATGTCACAGAAAATACAACATTTTTTATTATTATCTTGTTTTTATGTTGTCAGTTAGGTCACAGTAGACGGACTATACTTCGCCAGAGTAGCGAAGCTTTGTTTATTGCAGGCTGTTTGTGTTGCACCTGGCCTCTATTATATCATCACAGAGCACTTCGACGTAAGATACCACTTCTCTCCGAAGCAAAACAGCCCGTTGTGGTTGTCTACATTTCCCAACCTTTTTTAACCCCTATAGCGCCATCGAACCATGACCCACGGACCCATATACATGTCAGCTGCGAGCATTGCTACTCTTACTAAATTCCCAGAACGATGGTAGGGGTAATATATCCGCGGACCCAATAGGAAACAAAAATGCAAAAATTGGCAAAAAATAGTATGCCCACCACCGTTTTTCTTTTTTGGAACAAGAGCAAGACGCGTTTTAATAATTCACAACGCCCCAGAGCAGCGACATTATGTATCGTAGACTTTCATCTTCTTTTATTTTTTGTTCTTTATTTTAAATTGCTCTTTTATGGCGGTTTTTCTTTTGTCTTGACCTGTTTGCGGCCAGTATTCATGTTTGGAATAATTTTGAATTTTCTTTCAAGTTATGCCCAGAGATAAGTTGCATGATTCTAGAAAGCACTGCAGCGCCGAATGGTCTCTTCACCCATCTAGTTTGAGTGAAGTGGCACCTTCACTCATGCATGCAACTTTTTTGTAGATAGATTTGTAATTTCGATGAGTGTACTTACTTTGTGTTGTCTTCGAAAGAAACGGACTTTAGATAATTGGAATGTATTGTGTTTACTTTTATCAGCAGACTGCCAACCAACTGTTGGTAAAAATTTTATAAATGTTATTGGAGCGTGTCTACTTTAGCTGGCCACACTCTAAATGCAATTCATACATAATGCACTGCTCTTTGATTCAACTTAGTGCAGATCACCTAGCGCCGATGCAGCCATTCGAAATGTTGTTAAAGGGGGGGGGGGGGGGGATTTCATCATGCCCCAGGCACTGCAGCCGAGCAGTCCGAGTGGTCAATTCATCCATCTAGAATCTAGACACATCATCTAGCTAGTGGCAATAATATCTGAGCGCTTCCGTATTTCGGATAAGTTCCTTTCAATACTACACGAGACAGCCAGAACGGGTCAGTAACAAGGCAAATTGCTAAAGGGTTCTCGAATAATCGTAGACTAGCATGTAGGCCTTAGCCACTTGACCTCACCAAAGGCTGATGGCACACGTTGACGCATGCCGCTGCGAAATGCGGCAACTCTCAGGATGGTAATACGCGTGCCACACTGACACACGTTAATAGCCCTCAATAGTCAATCAATAGAGATCGGGGGCGGCAGCACTAATATCCGTACATTTTGCTCCTGCCGCGTGCGATCGGAGCCCGCTGGATCGGCCGATGTTAACCCGGCTAATCATAATGCGTCACTTCACTGTGTGTGCTTCTAGAGTTGGCAATTTTGGGTCTTAGTGCAAGCGATTTAAGGACTTTGCTGAGCGACTTCTTTGTTGGCGCGAGCTCTACCATCGGTTTCATACAATTCCTTGCTTTACGCACGTCGTAATGAGACTCGTCAACGCAACGTCATGTCGTTGCGATTTGCGTTAGTTTGACGTGTCAAAGTGTGAAGGGAGCCTAAATCGGGTGTGCAGAAGCGAGGTAGGTTATCTTTTGAGTAGCGTATTAAGAGGAGATGGCCACTGGCCGCGCTGCCCCTTAATTCGCCATCTAGCTCGCAAGATTGCTCTACTGGCAGGGCCGCTACTCTGTTAACTAGGAGTACTTAGCTAATTTTCCATCTTTACCACCGAACGAACGAACGATTGACTCTATAGAGTTTTTGATAAATTATCAATTACACTGGTCATATAAACTGGTCACTGGGTATAAAGCATTAAGTAAGAGCGTGCGTGAGGACGGCAAAACGCTAGCTCACGCAGGCTCTGAAAGCGTAGCTTGTGCAATCTTTACTTGCTGAAGATTGGACTGCGCAGTTTCACCTAAGATTTACTTTGCATGAGTTTACCTAAGCTCGAGCTTGTCGGCAAGAAGCGAGAGATATGGACCATCATCGAAAGGAGAAAGGTTGCATATCTAGGACAGACACGTAGGTTCAGACACGAGAGATACAGCCTTTTGCAACATTATAATGATGGCAAAAGTCGCTGGCAAGAGATGCATAGAGATGCGTTGGCTGAAGGAGGAAATCCTGGATAAGAAACCTACGGGAGTGGACTGGGATCGCAGGTGCTAACTGCAGGTGTAGCGTCTTTGCCGTGTTCCTTGCATGCCGACACTTTTAGCGGAGTGTATTACTTACTTCCTTCGGCGCTACAACCCTCTATGGGTCTTGGCCTCCTCAACGATCTTCTTCCATTTCACTCTGTCTCTGGCCTCTGTTTTCCAAGATATTTTCTTGCCTATTCGCCGTAGATCTTGCTCGATACAGTCCTTCCACCGCTTCCTGAGTCTGGGTCTTTTTTGTTGCGGAGTCCACTTGAAAATGGTTTTAACGGCTCTGGTGTCATCCATTCTTTCCAAGTGGCCTGCCCATCTAAGCCTTTGTGATTTGCAGAACCTGACGATCGTTTCTTTAGGAAGTAAATATTACTAGAGGTTCGCCCCGAACTACGAACTCGCGACCCCATATCTCAGGAACCCCTCGACCGATTTGGCTCAAGTTCGAACTTAAAAATTATCTTTGCCTTATTTACCTACCTACCAAATTTCATGACGATCCGACTCAATTTATTCAAGTTATCGTCGAACGAACATTCATACATACATACAAACATACATACATACATACATACAAACATACAAACACCGGATTGTTCCAGTAGACTCGGAGAACTTCGCTCGCTCGTTCAATAATTGGCGGAGTGTATAGCGTGTAAGCTTTGAAGAGAGAGTTGACTGTAAACCGAACGAAACAACCAAGTCCTGAGTAAGGTCCTAGGACTCGGATTAATGGCACGGCCACGCCGGCTCTGAATTTAATCCGCCAATCAGGAGCGCGCCTGCTTCCACCACGTGCTACCCTTTTGGTGGAAGGTGAGCTTTTAGTTTTTACCAAGCCCTTCCTGGGGATACGTAAAAATAAAAAGAAACATTCTTCAAATTCAAATTTAGCTCAGAAAGCCACATTGGGGTAGTGTCCTAGTTCCTTGCGAGCGCAATAGAGATCACTGCAAATGTATCCATCAAAGATTTTTTTATTTGAATGGTCAAATTAAAAAAAAAACTTCTCCAAATCGGTTCACCCGTTTAAAAGCTATACGATACGGTGCCACAGACAAACAGACACACTCACATAGCGGTCAAACTTACAACACCCCTCTTTTTGGGTCGGGGCTTAAAAAATATGCGGAATAATTTCACTCCCCTTAATCTACGGATGCATAGCTCAATTCCCATCACAAGTCTTACAGGGGCAACCACAACCCTTTGCCCCAGTGACCTCCAACTACGTACGAACACTTTGAATGGCCAGATGACTGCAAATGCCATTGGTGGAATGGCTTCGCCCGCTGGCGGAAACTAGAGTGGCTGCAGAGTTGAATTTATGATGAGATGGCATTTTGGAGGCTGCCCGTTTTTCATCTGGGTGAGGCAGGTGGGATGGTTGGCCTAAGTAGGTATGTACTGCTATTTCACACTAGTTTTTGCTAAAAATTTATAATGGAAAGTAGGGCCTGCGGTTTATAGGCTACAATGCGGTGGAGGGTCGCAGTTTAAGGTCGAACTGTGGTTCGAACGATAGCAGCGTTACGAAAAATTAATAATTCTCAGTTTTTTTAATAGCTCAGTTTAGCTTAAAAATTTAAAAAAAGTGAAAATTTTAAATTTCTCGCCACCCTGCTATCTTCCAACCTTAAGGTTAGAATAGATGAGAGACAAAAAGAGTTAAGACGGTCTCTTCCAAGAATCACTTCTCTCTAATGAGAAATTGGCAGTTTTACCAGTGGTTTTATTTTCTGACCTAAGTTTTATATTGCCAAAATGTTAAATTTTAAAATTAAAATTTTCGATGCACTGCACATTGCCAAAATGTATTTATATTAATTTATTTTCAGATGTTACATCCATAGACAATAACATTAGGATTTAAGATTAAATAATGCTACCTGTACTTACCTAGAGATAAAACTCGCTACTACTATGAAGAAAAACAGTAGGACTTCGCCGAAGTCAGCATAATGTATTTTAGGTATTTTTATGTTCAATACGGAACTGACGCAAAATAACATTAAAAAGGCTGATGATGAAGAGAGTGATGATCTAGATTGACGTGCTTCCTCCGAACCATTGCTCTATGGTTCATGTACTCAAAAACAAAGATATGTAAATAATATGTGTAAATCAATGTTACTAACAGTAGGTTAAACTTAGGTTAAATTATTTATTACTAACGACTTGTACTGTGTTTTATGATCCTCGTAGTTGATTGAAATAAATTGAATTGAATTTAACACAAATGCAATGCATTGGACGCGTTAAAGTTGTCTGGCCCGCGTTTCATATAACTGACATAAATATTTTATAATGACAATTCGATGTTCATTGATAGGTCGGTCTGTAAACAAACCTTTTTTGTAACCTCATGTCAAATCGACTACGCAATCTATATCGAATTGTCATAATAAAATATTAATGTCAGTTATACAGGGTGTCCCAAAAAATAGTGTCAAGCGGAAGTCCAGAGATAGAGCACCCCTAGGGGTACCCGAATCACCCCCATGTATGTTCAGCGATTTTTTGACGTTTAGAAGTTATGAGGCTTTTAAGGTTTTTTTGGGAAGAATTACCTAGTATTGGTTTTTATTTTTTTACTTTTTTTGTATTCAACTTTTTTAATATTATTTTTCTTTATTGGAGTCTTAGATAACTAAAAAATTAAAACGAAAAAAAATTTCGAGTTTGTTTAATTATTTTTCCGTGAATTTCCAATGCAGATCATAGTGACAGACGACATAAAGCCTTTCTGCAGTGTTTTTTGTCATAAATCATAATCAACAAAAATAAAAGAAAAACGATCTAAATTACATTTCTCACAATTCCGGTTTTTCAACTTTGACCGCTAATTTCTCGAATAAAAGGCCCATAAAGTGACAAATTTTTTGTGCTATTCTGAAGGTTCAGGTTGTAGGAAAGTTTTTGAAATCAATCAAAAATCCTTCAGACCCCTACTTTGTTTTCTCCCCATACTAACTTATTCGATGATGTTTTCTCTAAAACGGCATTTTTGAACTATGGATCAAAATTGCGGTATCTTTTACAAGTTTAAAGCTGATCATTATTTTTTTGGTGATAGACTAGTTATCTAAGACTCCAAAAAAAAGATAAAAAAAGTTGAATACAAAAAAAGTTAAAAAATAAAAACCAACAGACAGAAAAAAAAAGATAAAAAAAGTTGAATACAAAAAAAGTTAAAAAATAAAAACCAATGCTAGGTAATTCTTCCCAAAAAAACCTTAAAAGCCTCATAACTTCGAAACGTCAAAAAATCGCTGAACATACATGGGGGTGATTCGGATACCCCTAGGGGTGCTCTATCTCTGGACTTCCGCTTGACACTATTTTTTGGAACACCCTGTATGAAACGTGCACCATCGACGCGATCTAAGCACTGAATGTTCGCCACGTACACACGACAGCACGTCGACCTTTACACGCTAGCACTCTACTCGGTTACGATACGGGCGACTTTGCAACAAAAGTGTACAGTCTGACGTGCTGTCGTGTGTACAGACGCAAAATAAATAATAATTAGTAACTAAAACTAATAACCTCCCTAGTCGTCTGCATCAAAATTTAATAAATAGAGCGTAAGTTAGTAAAAAAAACTAGACAAGAGGAAGGCTAAGAAAACCTATAGCTAGATTTTCATACCCACCAACAAAACGCCACATAACTTAGACCGAAAACAAGGCCAGAATAAAGTACAACCGAGGAAAGAATTGGGCTAAGATATTAACGATTAGAATTTCAACTCCACCAACCATACATCATTATTAACACGTTCCCAGTTCCGTGACTCAAATGTAGAGTCAAGACAAAATTAAATGACAAGTCCGTAACCCAAAATTTGAGTCACAGCGTGCTACAACTTCAAACATATTTTATTGGCTTGTACTTGTAGCTAAGTAAAACTTGATTCCACAACTGTGAAAATGACGTCTGTTATTACTGCTTGGACTATAGACATCACTCTACTGAGTTAATCTTTTGTAGTGAATCTTGCGGTAGGTGTCGGGCCCTGAAATAAAAGGCTCCATACATCGTGGCCCCAATCTCCGCTCGCAATGTACTTGTCAGTTAACATTTCAGTTTGCCTAACAAGATACTTTATACCCTGACTTTCGGAGGTCAGATAAGGAGGGACACCGACTAGAAAAAGAGTATTCATTGTTGCTTGAAAGAAGACAGTAACAGACATATCAGCGAGCAAATTTCAGGCGTTGACGGACGCTCCCGGTTTTTTTTTTCAGTTTTCAGTTTTCTTTCAAAGTTGGCATAATATGTGCCAACATGAAAAGCGTTACATACAATATTACAAACCTACTATTTTCGTCCCCTACTTTCACCCGCGCACTCATAGTTTGCCCTAATTTGGCACAAGTATAAGCAATTACCTAAGAGGGAGTTGTATCCACCGATCCCGGGATCAGTTGGATGTCTCCACGGATCCCGCCTAAGGGTGGTATTAATTGTCGTCATCTCAAGCTCGAACTCAAATAGGTGATCTCAGAAAAGTCAAATGCTAATGTCAAGCCTTGGCTAATGTCAATGTCAATCTCAAGATAGTGTCTATTAATATGCTTACAGCTACTCAAGTTTGTCATTAGCCAAGGCTTGTCATTAGTTTTTGACTTTTCTGAGTTCAGCTACTTGAGATCGAGCTCAAGTAGGTGATCTCAGACGACTATTAATGCCACCCTAGTGTACCTAAGGATCTCGTATCGTTTTCGGTCTGTAGTTTGTCAACATCTTTCAATGGGGATTAGATGTTAAAGTCAAAGTTAGATGATAAAGCACGAAAGTGTGTAGGTATTAGGCCTAAGAGTGGTGGCGGTAGTTACTTATTATTTCCTGCTACAAGTTATTTTGGCAGTTGTTGCTTTTCCTCAGTGAAAGTCTACCTTTAGGACCAAAGAAGGGTTGACGGTGAGAAATTAAGCTTCCCCTTTTTCAGCTCTTCGGTGATGAGGATTACCCGCCGCGTTGATTAAGAAGATAATATTTCGCATTCAAAAATAATAATTATGAATTTGTTTCGGTGCAAACACCGAACTAAATTCCATAGAATCCGCATTACGTATAAAATCACAATAAAAACTTGTCCCCACAGAAACAAATAAATGATATCAGCAATAGAACAATACGAAACATCATTTCGACCATACGTCCAATATTCGAATGTCAACCTTATTGCATTAGTGTACAGTATAGACTACGAGCAAATAAGCTCCCAAAGGCAGTTTGGACATCTATTTTTCCAGACACATTTCAGAGTTCTATGTTGTATCTAGTTTTATCCTTGATCGAAGGGTGCAAAGAAGACAGGAAAGAAAACAATATTTTAAATACAAATACGAATCTGGTACTTAATTGTCTAACATTTGAATCTATCGTGATCTCTTTCAATTTGACCTTTGAAGGGTGCCGACTGCATTTATTTGACACAAACTGTCACTGAAAGCGATTGAGACATTTTATTTTAGGTAGAAGGATCATGCTCCTCATTCTGAAGGGAAATTTCTCGCCAAGCAAATTGTATGCTTGGGCCCGGCCGAGTCCCACCGACGATATTGGAAGACAACTTCCAACCATGGTCGGTTGGACCAGGCGGCCGGGCAGCTTTGCCAAGGGCGTTACTAACTCCTACGTCCTACGCGACGTCACGACTGGAATGATGCTCGGAAAACTTAATCGGTAAAGCCTGTGGTGTGCACCCCTCGCTGAACTCTATTCCACCTTCTAGTTAGGGTTCTTTGAAAACACTTCGCCTCTGCCCATCCCCAGTTCGGTGTGGGCCTTAACTTCCCCACAATACATCATCCGATGTCCCATTATCCTATCACCAACATGACTTATCTATTAACTAGTTCAACATTTCCAATAATATCCTGTTTCAACTCCCATTAGCTCCGAACAACAGACGCGTCCCAATCTGGACACACTGAGGTAGGCATATGTATCTAGAGAGAAACCGGATATCGCATACCAAATAAAAAGGCGTGAAAGGATCCCTCAGCCATCGTTTTCTTTCTGTAGTTCTGTCACAGCTTCTTTTCTCTGAAAAAACAAATGGTATTACTGAAGCGGTGGTGTCTTCGAGGTAGAAGATTCGAATTTTCGAAGCCAACGTAAAGGAAAACATTCCAATAAACCTCAGCTCCTGAGGCATATTCCCTCAACGCAAAAAATCGCCAATCCACAATGGGTACGCGCGGTTATTTTAAACACAAGAAATTCTTCAGAATGGGTAAAAACTAAGAGTGCCCTATTTATAAAAATTTACAGCCTACAACTTTTTGTGTTTTTTCTAAAGCACTAACCCGTGCTAACCGTAACACAGCGCGCCTGCACGGTAGTACCTAGGCAAGAAGTTGCGGATTCAAGTCCTATCCCGAGCAATTTTTTAAACTTATCTTAAATCTTTACAGTCTACACTCTACAAGCTCACAAATGACAAGGCACTTTTCACAAGTTCTTGTAGTTAAAATTTACAAGAAGAGTAATTTTTTTAGGCGCATAAGTAGTTGTAATTCACTATATTTGTTACCAGTGAAAATTCTTGTAATTAAAGAGTTGTAACAATAAACACTGTCGTCGTGGGTTCAAGTCTAAGCTCGAGTGAAATAGTCTCTAGATAAATGCATGTTACCCTAGAACGCGTGATTCTAAGAATTCATCTGCCTTCTCATCATTATCGTCATCAGCCCACCTCTGCCCACTGCTGGGTATAAACCTTTTCCCCCTTACGCCACCTCTCACGGTCCCTCGCCATCCGCATCCATGGACCCTCCGCCGACGCAACGATGTCGTCCGACCATCGGGCTGCTGGTCTGCCCACCGACCGTCGACCAGGGGCCTTAGCCTGTAACACAATGGCGTATCAATAGCGTCCTAGGTAGAAGGACAAAACCGGGATTTTTTCGTTGTTCTCCTATAACCAGCGAACTAATCCTCTAGAATTAGACTCATAATATTCTTTTCTGTACTACAATAACATTAAAAGCACCGACACTGGACCAACAGCATCAATAAATCGTAATTAAAACCGTAAACCGGAAGCCCATTTTGGCACCATTGTGTTACAAGCTAAGGGCCCTGTTCTTGGACGCCATCTGCCTTCTACCTCTCCCTAATCTGTATTCGCATAGCAATCTCGCCGTGGAGAGTTTACTTCCCTAATTAGGGACATTGGGCCGTTAGACACGTCTTAATAGTTACGTCGTCACTCCATCCCTGGGGCTGGCGCAACGGGGTTGCGCCTTGGGTTGGGGTCAACTGCTACCGGGACTAAGGCCTTTGCATCTACGTAATGCGATGATTTATACAGCGTCCAGTGGCACCTTCACTCACACTAGATGGGTGATAGTCTGAGTTCACCTACTTGAGCTCGATCTCAAGTAGGTGAACTCAGAAAAGTCAAATGCTAATGTCAAGCCTTGGCTAATGTCAAACTTGAGTAGCTGTCAGCATATTAATAGACACTATCTTGAGATTGACATTGACATTAGCCAAGGCTTGACGTTAGCATTTGACTTTTCTGAGATCACCTACTTGAGTTCGATCTTGAGTCGACGAATATTAATAGCACCCTTAAAGTGAATAAATAACCGCCAAAAGCGGCCGTTTTTGACGGTTATCGAAATTTTTTTAGCTTAAGACTAGAAATTGAGTTGGGTACCTACACTTAAAAATCTAGAAAAGCATGGCGCATAGGCTCATCTTAGGATTTTGTCAGAAACTTCTTCTGAAGGGACATATGATTTTTTCAACATTGGTGGCGCTAGTTAGCCTTATACCGAGCCTTAATTGGGAGCGTTGTCAAGCCGCTCTGAGCTCCGCTCGGCGCGGGACTCGGCCTTCGGCCTCGTGTGATAAAGCTCAGCGTTCAGTCTTGCAAAAATTTGTACAGCTCGGCAGAAAAAATATCAAACTTCATTATATTTGCTTCGCGTAGTCGCGTAATTATTATACTTGTGATACACTGAAATAACGACATTTTGGCCAACGATTCCTTTAGACAACAACAAAATAGAATCAAATTATCGAAAGACGCAGTGTATTCAGTCAGCCCCATACACACACGAGTTGTGGGACTTGTGGGCAAATCTGCAAGATTATTCAGACTGCTTTTAGGCGCTCGGGTCCCCAGAGGGAGTTTAGCCGTTGTTTGTTTTCGTGACATGACTTTTGTTGTTCACAGAGGAGGTCGCAGGTACTTACTTTAATTAATGAAGGTCGGTACTTATCGTGTATATTATTATATACCTATCCCTTTCCGTACCTAAAGATACAAAGGTAGCGGCACACTGCCTGATACATTGCACAACCGAAACCATGAATGATAAAAACGTAAAATTTGATACATTTCGTTGCCTAAAAGATGTGATAATGATGATGATGATGATGATGATGATGATGTCCTCCACGACATATCCGTCGACGGCGACCTTCAAAGATTCCTTGCGTGAGCTCGGATATGGCTGGAGAAGCCGAGTTTTGTCTTGAAGACTCGGTCTTTTAGCCGAGCCTCCTCGAAGTTTTTAGTGCCTTCTTGAACAGCTTTTCGCCATTTCGGCCGCATAAGCATCTTTTCTGGCGCCCCGTACCGTAGTCACTATTTATATTTCAGAAATAAATATGTTTAATATTGATACAGTCAGTAAATGTTGGTAGGTAACTAATTAGGAAACAATGTATGACAAAGTTGTTGAACAGGTGTTTTCACACTAACTGAAAAGAATACGTGCTTCAGTACTAAGTAAAATACCTAACTGGCTTTACATGGATATCTCACAACTTTTTACGGTGGAAGCGAGACTTGGTTTTTGTACATTTATGTTTTTGATGGGATTACACTATTTAGGTGGCGGTATACCGCTCGCAACCAACTGACGCTTCAGGAAATCAGGACCCTTATATCGCAGATACTGTCCTCCACGCTTACGTTTTCCAGTAGAAATTAGAAAGTAGATAAAAATTTGTGTTACACTAAGAAAGCATTTGAAACATAAATATCAAACCTGGATTTTTTTATCGTACAGGGCGTTTCGGTAAGGTCCTAAGATACTGAAAGGGGTCTTTTAACTCATCAATACAAGCAACTTTTACTATGGGACTAAGTGCGAAATCTCAAAAATAATATCAGCTGCTCCATACATTTGGTACATTGCCCTCCAGTTTCTACTTTAGATTTATTATAGTCCCTTTTATCGACGGCTATGGTCACAAAAAGGGCTAACTACGTCCAGCAAACAATCGAAACCGAGTGCCAGGACCTATGTGCGGTAGGTAGGTCTTGGGGCCTCTACTTGCGCTTCGGTACTCTGTAAGTGGCTCGTGGATGCCTCCACTACCTTCTCTCCAGGAAGGTGCCGGAGCTGGTGGACGAGAGGGGATTCTGATGAACCAATGAGTTCACTGAGATCACTGATATTCACTAGGGGATCCTGGTGGCCGAACTGTTCATAAAACTGCTAATGGCTTGTAGACACCCAAGAATTCTAAACCACGAAAAATCGTTGAACATGGGGTATTTTTGAATAGCCCTAGGTGCGAGGAATCTAAAAAAAAACTATTTGGACCACCTTGTATGAATGCAGAGGCTGAGAGCTTCCTTTAAAACTTGACAAGGCTCAAATCCTCAGATACCACAATTTTGTTTTCTTTTTCATTCTCACATCGTCGCAGCGAAATGCTAATAAAGGAGGCCCTAATTAAATCTCTGGGGACCTTTTCTGCCAATGTTTGCATTCAACACTCTTTCCATTAGGAGGAACAATACCTACTTACTGTACCAAAATAATAATAATATGGAGCTGCCGAAGTAACAAAAAAATATGCACGAAACATAATCGGCCCACTGAGTTTTAAGGGTGGTATTCTAGAACGCTACTTAAACTCAGTTCAAACTAGAACGCTACTTAAACTCTGTTTAAACTCAGTTCAAACTAGAAAGCTCCTTGAACTCTGTTTAAACTCAGTTTAAGTAGCGTTCTAGAATACCACCCTAAGGCCCGGTTTCTGAGTTGAGAATTTTGCTAAGCAAATGGGTAAGTATCGTCCTGTCTCTGCAGATTTCTCGCAAAAGAGCGTGACAGAGCGATACGTAAGTATGTGCTTAGTTAAAATTCTCAACTCAGAAACCGGGCCTAAGAGTACTAGCTACCGCGCTTACGCTCATAATAATAGAGGAAACGTCAGCAGTGACAATTTTAAAGATTAGCGCGGTGCATAGTGAATATCCCGCGCGCCAAGAAAAATGCACAAAATCGAGTCTTGTATCAAATACACTATAGACATGCGCGAAACAGTGCACTTCGAAGTCATGATATATTTCATGACATTTCATACCGCGTGATATTACCTTATATCATGGCACCAAACATGACACATGACATCATCGTATTTCTTCATTGCAGACATGAAACATGACATCATGGTATTTCTTCATTGCAGACATGAAACATGACATCATGGTATTTCTTCATTGCAGACATGAAACATGACATCATGGTATTTTTTCATTGCAGACATGAAACATGACATCATGGTATTTCTTCATTGCAGACATGAAACATGACATCATGGTATTTCAGCACACTTTCATTGCAGTACGTACAGTGTGCTGAAATGCCATGTGTCATGTTTCATGTCATCTAGTGTAATGAAATGCTATGTGCCATGCTTTATTCTCTCGTGTAATGTGTAATATTTCATGACACCGTTGTGTAATATGTCTTTTGTAATATTACAAGCACTAGTTGTGCCCGCGACTTCGTATGCGTTTTTACACATTTGACATTTAATTTAAATTCGACTGTGGAGGAAAACTCAAAAGGAAGGTTTTTTTTAACCCCCGACCAAAAAAGAGGGGTGTTATAAGTTTGACAGCTTTGTGAGTGTGTCTGTATAAGTGTTTATGAGGGTGTGTCTGTCTGTGGCACCGTAGCTCTTAAATGGGTGAACGATTTGGAAGCTTTAGGTTTTTTTTTTTAATTTGAAAGCAGTTTTTTTAGCGAATGTTCTTAGTTATGTTTTGTCAAAATTAGTTCAGCAATTTATTAAATATGCTTAATCTAAACAATACATTTATAAATTTAATAATAAATATGTATTGTTTACATTAAGGTATCACCCGTGATAAGATACCAGGAAGCTTAGCATAAGAATTGATTAGGAAGTAAAAGGGTTTATAATATGTATCTCCCTCGACGTAGAGTGGGATACATAAAGTTATAAGCCCATAGATAAGGTCTTACTCATTCTTATGCTAAGCCAGCAAGCAAAGCATACGGCTAATAACTCTGTCTATCCAGCTCAACAGTAAACAATAGTTATTTGTTATGCAAGAATGCAAAATTATTGTTTGCGGCGAGTGCTTGTATTGAATACCGAGCGGTGTTAAAAGACCGCCAACAAAGTGGGAGACCACATACAGGGTGTTAAAAGACCGCCAAAAAAGCGGGAAACCACGTATTTTCCTCATCATAAGGAACATTTTTTCCCAAGGAACTATGCCTGGGAAATCAACGGTTTCCGAGATAATGAGGTTCAAAGTCGGATTTTTCAAAACTTTTTTTTTGCAGAAAGGTATTCAGTATCCAGTTCTTAAGAATCCCCTGAAGCTCTGCAGCCCTCTCGCTCGCACTTTTCAACATTTTAATTGATTGTAAGAGAATGATTAAACCTTGGACGATAAAATATAGTTGCAGAATAGATAATAAAGCTATCGACATGTGGACACACTTTTGATTTCATATTCCTACTAATAAAAAAAAATATCACTGAACTTCGGTTAAAAGTAGTAGTTCAGTAATTTATTTTTTAAACTATAAATGTGAAATTTAAAGTATGTCTACATGTCGATAGCTTTATTATCTATGTCTGCAACTATATTTTACTGTCCAAAGTTGAATCATTCTCTTACAATAAATTCAAATGTTCAAAAGTGCGGGCGAGAGGGCTGCAGAGCTTCAGGGGATTCTTAACATACCTTTTCAAGAAGCCATATCAAAATTATGAATATTTCTTACAAAAAACGACGTTAAAGTTGCAACCCGCAATGTATTCTAAACATCGGCACTTCAAGCTTAAGTAACATAATCTGATACCTACGCTTGCGCAATATGACTTCTGTGTGTTACACGTCCATTGCGTAAAAAATATTTTTCAAAATTATAACCTAAAAAACCAAAATAATTTCCCAACAATAATTTATCGAAAAAGTACCTACTTTGTTTTGGTGTCTAGTGGCTTTCGGGTCTGTTGGCGGTCTTTTAACACCCTGTATAGTCCTCATCATAACGATCATTTTTGCCCAAGGAACTATGCCTAGGAAATCAACGGTTTCCGAGATAATGAGGTTCCAAGTCGGATTTTTTTTTCCGGAAATGCAATTTTTTTTTTCGTAAATGTGTTCTGTATCACGTTATTAACATATCTTCTCAAGAAGCTATATCAAAATTATGAATATTTCTTACAAAAAACGAAGTTAAAATTGCAACCCGCAATGTATTCTGAACATCGGATAGCCTAGATTGTTCCCAGAACCAGGACTTATCACGGTCCTAAATTTGACTGAAAACTGTTCAGCGGTATTCGCGTGATGAGGTAACACACAGACAGACAGACAGACAGACAGACAGACAGACAGACAGACAGACAGACAGACAGACAGACAGACAGACATAGACCGATTTTTTTGCATTTTTGTATTCAGAATAGTTTACTTAGTAACCCCTGATAGTTTTTTTCTAAAAATATTCAATGTACAGAATTGACTTCGCTAGAGTTTTATTATAAGTATAGATTACCTACACATGTCTAATACACTATACAAATCGAAAATTTTCACATATCAAACCCTAGAATTAGGTGAGACCTATCTAACCTTCGATCAAGGATAAAACTAGATACATACAACATAGAACTCTGAAATGTGTCTGGAAAAATAGATGCCCAAATTGCCATTGGGAGCTTATTTGCTCGTAGTCCATGCAATTAAAGTAAAACTGTACACTAATGTAATAAGGTTGACATTCGAATATTAGACGTATGGTCGAAATGATGTTTCGTATTGTTCTACTGCTGATATCTTTTGTTTCTGTGGGGACAACTTTTTATTGTGATTTTATACGTAATGCGGATTCTATGGGATTTAGTTCGGTGTATCTAACACAGCCAGTTTTGTGTTGAGATTCGTAAACGTTTTGAAGATATTTTGGATGAAAAAAAATAGGCGGCGCACTTTTTTCAAACAAATATCTTGCAATCTGTTATGGTCATCAACACGAAACTGGCTGTTTAAGATAGCTCTCACCTAAATCTAGGGTTTGATACGTGAACATTTTCGATTTTTTTAGTGTATTTGATACAGGAATCGATATTGTGCATTTTTCTTTGCGCGCGGCCTAATTCACTAAGCCCAGCGCCTTTCAAAAAGTGCGCTCGGGCGGGACAGGACTTGCACTTGAACTTTTTGCATAGGTACGGTCGGCCCCAATCTCAGATACCCCATGGCAGCTCTTACCGCGCGCGGCATAAGGGCGCCAATCGAACAAAAAGGGGTATCTGTGACTGTGGCCGACTGTACCATGCAGGGCGCTCTACCAATGGTAGTGATGGTATTGGGTGGTGTTAAGTATTTGTTTCTGCAGATTTTAATCAAATATTTTTTTTTAAATACGAACGGATACTTTTGATCTAGGTGCAATCCATGGAAAAAAAAAATTGGGCAAATTATAATCTGCAAAGACGATTGACACGAAAATCAATTAAGTCGGATCTTCAGGGGTAGCAAAACGTTTGTCTCCGTTTCTATGGGCGTTAGCGCGGTTGCCAGCCCTCATAAGTAATACATTGTAAATGATTATTACACACCAAATTATTATTTACTAGCAGCCCGTCCCGGCTTCGCACGGGGTAGAAAAGACATTTTAAGACTCATTTTTCTACACCTTCGGTTACATTGTTCAAACTTTACCAAGGATCCCTAATTTTTTTCAAAATGTAATGTAGCCTATGTCAAATTGGAAGAATGTAGCATTCTATTGGTGAAAGAATTTTTTAAATCGGCCCAGTACTTTTTGAGCCTATTCATTACAAACATACAAACATACAAAAATAGGTACAAATCTTTCCTCTTTATAATATTAGTGTAGATAGAATAAAACACAAAAACACTGACTCTCCTACCAAAACAAAATCGAAGCTTATTCTTGTGTATTCACTAGTGAGTCCGCTTTGAAGGGAATTAATCCAAAAATAACGAGTGGCCGAGCATTTATTTTCATATATTTTATTTGTAGACGCACGCGATTAAAAAATACCTTTTTGCAACAATAATATAATCGCCATAGAAAAATATGCCACACAATCAAAAACAAAACATTCTGAGTATAATTTCAAATTAGTAAACAATTTAAATTTGTATCACTTTGATAATGTTCAGTAACTAAAAACTTAATCTAATTTAGCACCTTTGGATTTATTTACAATCAAAACAAACTTTCATACTAAAGAATCATTTACACTTGGAGAGCCTCGCAATACTTGTTGAGCGCCTTGCCTTTTAAACAAAGACTCTCCTCTCCTTGTGTACCAAAATTAACTCATTTCGATTTGGCATCGTCACCTGTGTTGCTTCTATCTACTTTCTTTGGCATATGTATGGGGGCTATTTCAGTGGGGGGTGGTGTTATAGGCACTAAACTACCATCTTCCTCCGCAACCCGCAATCCTATAGTCGCTCCTAACTTCGCGCTCGCCTTCTTGAACGTATCAGACAACTTGACTTGCACGACGTTGATACACATAGAAGTCAACGCGAGACCAAAGACGAGGTACACTATAGACGTCATCATGAAGATAGGATGGTCAGGGACGAGGTCCCCTAAGCCAATGGTGGACATGGAAATGAAGACAAAGTAGAAGGACTCAAAGAAGGTCCACTGCTCCCAGCCTTTATAGACGAACGCGCCAATAATGATGTATACGATCAGAATAAACGTAGCCACAGAGATGGGTAGGTTAAATTCGTCATCTATCTCAAAATTGGATGGTGCAGGGGTGTCTGGATCGTCCTCAGGGTAATCAATGATAGTGCCTGGTTTGGGAGGGAGTGGTGGTGGGGCGTCGCTCGGTCTCCTCACGGGCGGTGGATCGTCAGATCCGTTGGGATGGACGTCAGCCATGTCCTCCTCGTTGAATATCTGCGAGGGACGACGCACTACGTCGTAGACAATGTTGAGGCCCTTCATCATCTCCTGTGAAAGAGAAATATTGGTTTGGTCAACACTTTTAGGTACGTGCATACGTAATTCTATAGGTTAAATTTATACCTAGTAGTAAGAAGCACAAAGTCAACGTTGCCCAAAGAGCCATCGTATGCTGAACGTTGTAATAAGAAGCCGCACAAAAGTGGCAGACGTCGGAAAACGCATAACTTCTTTGAAGTGGAAGTGGGCAGGACACCTGGCGAGACGTACCGATGGCAGATGGACAAAGCCCATTGCAGAATGGCAACCCCGAGAGGGGAAGAGATCGGATGGCAGACCACCAGCCAGATGGTCCGACGACATAGCTAAAGTAGCCGGATAACAGTGGTTGCGCCTGGCGCAGGATCGTGAGAGGTGGGGTGAGCATGAAGAGGCCTTTGCTCAGCATTTGGTGTAAACGGCCTGATAATGATGATATGAGAAGCATACTCTTGTTGTAATTCATATCCACAGTGGTCATATCCTCTTTAAATTAATCTTGCATATCCCGCAAATCTAACAAGGCTGGACGGACTCATCAGTGCACAAAATTCCAAGAAAAGGCTAACGAGGAAAATTATCATACTTCTAAAATAATGTTTAGATTCATTTTGATATAATTAATCTCAAACAAGCAAAAGTTGGTAGGTCTACAAGATTACATGCGGCCCGTAGAGATTTCCCGATTCACAACCTCTCAAGATACTCAAAAAGGTTTCAATAAAAGGTTAAACAATATAGGGCCCGAAGCGGGATCATTATTTGAGCGGACAAAGGGAAAATATAATGTAAGTTTCTATTATTCCTTCTTCTTTTTACGTCGATCTAATTCTGAGGCATATTTCTTATGAATACAACACGGCGTCGACCTCATAACGTTCATTATCTCCGGATAGAGAATAAACAGAATTCTTTGTACAGCTTTGATTTGAATTCGTTTCCGTAGATTGTCCCTAAAGATTCGGAGGGTTCTCAGGAACTTGAAAATACGACATGCTAACGACAGGTAAAATTTAGCGCATC
The DNA here is from genome assembly GCA_949319315.1 of Zelleria hepariella. Taxonomy (NCBI): domain Eukaryota; kingdom Metazoa; phylum Arthropoda; class Insecta; order Lepidoptera; family Yponomeutidae; genus Zelleria; species Zelleria hepariella. The sequence goes on along the minus strand of OX439378.1, from coordinate 5,354,615 downwards.
TTGCGTGTTTATTGTGCATTACTTGAGAAAAAGGTTTCAGTTTTCCGGAATATTGCATTTTTTCGGGGACAAGAACCTTACATGCGAACATGAAATACCGATTTGCCAGGAAAAAACCTTACCCTTTTTGTACAAAATTATTGGGTCTATAATAGTTTGGCCATGCTTGACTTTGGCGAGGTATCGACTGTCACAATGACATGTTGGACTGATGATCGTAACTGCCGAAAACATAGTAAATTGGTAGGTATGTTTCGAACTTTTGATAAAGTTTTTGCAAGACGAGAAGTGTTTCGTGCAATGACATTCTAATGTCATTGGTTTCGTGTCACCATTGCGTGTGTTTCGTGGTAGGCACGGAGATTTTGCACTTCCAATTATTCCAACAATGCTTTATTTTCTCGGACGTTGGGGAGAGAAACATGAAACGAAATAAAAAGTGAAATTAATAAATGAATGGATGCTCTTTGCTAAACGATAGACGGAAGCTGTATTTAACTCTTGATTTTTGTTGCTCTTGTTTTTGTTGTTGATTAGCACTTAAAACAAAATACATATTTTTTAAACTAAATATTTAGGTATGTCATTGTTTCAGATTCTTTTAAATCAATTCCCATACCTCAATGCAAGCCAGGAAGTGTTATTGTTTTGCGTCAATATCAATCACAAATTGACTTATGGACTTTCGAAATATAGATACACCTACATACTTCAGATAGTCCCCTAAATTACTGAATTTGCTGCTGAGACTGAACATGAACAGAACTTCTATAAAGCTCTGTATGAAGTACAATGCAAGTGAAGAAAATTAAATACATCAACGTCAGCTCCTCACGGGGAGGGCAAAAATCTTTTTACAGTTTCTCTGAAATTTTAATATAAATACGAGTATAAGACGAGTAGAAAAAATATTAGAGTATGAAAAATTATTCAGTACTTTTAATCTCAGGACAATGCACTCTGGCACTCTAAATGGAAAACAGCTTAATTTAGACGGTGATAGGTATTATTCTACGTTACTCGTCGTCGAAAAAAAGCCAGTGGACTAATAGTGTTCAAACTCACGCAGGTAATCCATTTCTAACGAATTATTCCTTGCAGCTGACTTATCCGAGAGGGTGGGCTGAGGCGAGACTATTCCATCTCAATATAATAATTATTATTCCAGGCACAGCAGCATCCGAGAAGTTTTTCCATCACTGGGCGCTGCATAAATCACCTATAGATACAAAAATTTAAGATTGTTTAACCGTATCATGACTAATACGTACCTGCATAGGCACAGTCCTCCTAACTTTCTTGCAGCTCCTCGTGTAGTAGAACCTTCGGATGAAAGCCCAGAAGAACTTGATGATCCTGGTGAAGAGCTTGCCGAAGTCAGCCAGCACAATCAGGAAGAGGGGAATACCGATGATGGCATACACGATGGTTGCTATCCTCCCATAAGTCGTCTTTGGCGCTATGTGACCGTAACCTGAAATGTGGCAGAAGAAATACGATCAGAAATCATATTACAATCATGGAGGATAATGATGATCAGATTAGGTTCAAAGGAAGGCTTTATTGTTACGGTTTTGGCTAGGGAAATATGTTTTCAAGAGGCTTAATTAACCCGGTAAACTTAAAGCAATAAGGAAATTTCCAAATCATAACAATGTGAAAGGGTCTATAAGTAATTTTATTTATGCGTTACCGACTCTTACTTCTAATTATTTCACGTGGTCGACTTATTATCTATAGTTTACATGCTCCTCATAACTTTAATTTCTGTGTTTGGAAATAACCAGTCAAACTCTTTAAATACAAAATTTTAAAAAAATAAAAAATTGATCTTACCAATAGTCGTGACTAACGTTAGACAGTAGACGAAAGAGTTCATGAAGTTCCAGGATCTCTGTCCGCTGTATGAGGTCACTCCAGCCTCGTGGGCTGTATGGAGCTGATCCTCAAACTCATACAGCTTCTTCCTCGCCATAGACTTCCACTCTTCCTCTCTCATGTGGTGACTGCCTCTCCAGAGACTTTCAATGAAATCTCTCTTCACATTTCTTGTGCTACACTTGAAGGCATTCTCGTATTGCCCTTCTAGAGACCTGAACATCATTCCTCCAATCCCACAAAAGAATACTAACAAAAGAAGGTCGCTTAAGCATTGATTCGCCAGCAGTTTGATGGCAACGTAATGCGATCTATTTTCTTCTTTGAATTGCCTCCAATTTCTTATGAATTTCCATCTTGAAGGGATTGGCTTCGTTTTTTTCTTGTCATCTACAAATTCGGCAGATTTCTTATCTTCCTTTTTAACTGATGTATTCGGAGCAATTACGGATCTTTTGCGTAACACAGATTTGGTTTCACTCTGCACGTTTGCACCATGATGGTCTCGTGATAGAAGTATATTTGTATTGTCTTCATGTTGGTCGATTTCCTGGCTCAAGAGGTGTAGTTTTCTTGTCAACTCCGCTGTTTTCTCTGAAAGGTCAAAGTTATACTCGTTGTCACTAGGCGATGATGAGTAGCAGCTTGATGTATATTCTGATTGGCTAGCGTCAATGTAGCCTGAGCTCTGCCGGCTAGTTTTCTCTAAAGCTTCTCTATGTTTTGGTGGCAGACTTTGCAGTATTTCCTTGTCACTTATAATTTGGATGGTTTTCGGACAAGAAATTCCTCTGGTGTTCCGTTTTGGAGTCGATGGAGTTTTGTTTGGTGTAACGAGGTTTCTATTATTGTTTCTATACTGAGGAAGCAACTTTGGGTCATCTTTTGGTATAGAAAGACTTCTGGCTCTAGCTTGCTCTAATAGCTGAACTATTTCTCTACTAGTTTCACTCATATCAGAGCCGGTTTTGTCTACAACGCGCATTTCTTCTACTCTATTTACTGATTGCGAGCGATTTTCTCTTAAGTTTTTGTTCTTCAAAAACCGCCTTGGGGTTGGTACAACCTTGCGTCTTGTTGCCACAGCATTTGGTCCTTGGTCCTCACTCATCTCACTCTCACTATTCTTACCCTGTAAATACCATTACGGGTACATTATTAGTATCTCTTCTAAGACTACTTTTGTTAGACTATTTACAGTTGGGGTCTGTTGCGGATTGGTTATTTTATGTGAAGTAGAAATATATCAGCAAAGCAACTAAAACAATCAAAATTACACTGACCGCGAGTCTAGATGCGGAACGGCTTCTTGCAGGTTTAACTGGCGGCAACTTATTAGCCGGCTCAGCGGGTTTAGTAGCTGGTTGAGGTTGCCTTACTATAATTGGCTTAGCGTCAGCTATTGATTTTCTACTTGGTGTCCTTACAACTCTTTGCCTTACTTCCACTGTTGGCTTCAAATCCTGTGATAACTTTCTGCTTGGAGTGCGTTCTATTTGAATTACTTTTGTCACTATCTCTCCAGGAACCGGGGTGTCCGATGGTTTAGGAGTGCTTTGTTTGTTTGACCTGGGCCTCGATTCACTTTCCTCAAATGTGAAAACCTCATCTTTCTTAGCTGGTGTGGTCGGTTTACTCTTCGCTTCATCCGGATAAACCATTTTGTCTAAACGTTTTGGTGTGGTAGGTATTGGGTATGGGAAGTCGCTTTTGTCTTTTGGAGAGCTGCTGATAGGCGGAGTCAGAGAGGCTCTCCTCTCTCTGAACGTTTCAATAGTCAATGAAGATCGTCTGCTTGACGCTGGATCTTCTTCCTTTGGGCTTAAAGTGTAAGTGGTGCTAAGAAGCTTGTTTGTTGGATCTATAAAGCTTCCTTTGCGCTGTAATGCGCACAATTCTTCCTTATCTGGAACTGCAAAAGGCGATACAGATCTGCGCCTACGATCATTTGCTGCCATAGCTCTGGCTTCAAGTATTTCTTCGGTATCCATATCATAAACAGGATCCTTGACACCAGCTTTCTCTTGGACCATACGTTTCATTTCCTCGTAAGTGCTGTCAGCTTCAATTTCCCTCGAACTGGGTCGTTGTGGTCTAAAATCTTCGTCGTCAGAGGTTGTGGTATCGTCATGGGGGACTAAAGTCCTCCCCGGTTCTGGTGTTTTCTCCCTCTGTCTCATGGCTTGGCCACGGTTTTTGGAGAGGTTTCTCCTTTTCCTTATGGACATATGTTGCGGCTCCGTTGGCTCCATGTTTTGTTCAATGGTTTTCTTGGTCTCTGGGGATACACTGACGAGGTGACCGGTTGTTTGAGTCTCGGACTCGGCTTTTATTTTGGGGATTTTCTGTACTAATCTATCTGAACCCACCCCCTCTCTATTCATTACCACTTTATTCACTTTTCAATACACCAGCTGAAACAAAAAACACAATATTGATTGAACTGTGGACTGTGGAGTGTAGAGGCGACATGATTTATCACCTCATGAATGATAATTCAGCTCGTTGGTAAATAATGAAGCGTTTTGGCATCGCGCTAACTAGATAATGCCAATATTAGCTAGATAAGAATGCTCTAGGGAAGCCAAGGCGGAAAGGCATTGTAGTAGCGCAGTGAACTTACCTCTTAGTGACGACAATTGCACCCAACAACAAACTTAACATCGGGGTCGAGCAAAAATCTAATTTGAAGATTCTATTTTCGACACGCCAGCGTTGTGCGTAAACAAACGTCGTCGGAACGATCCATCGTTGTCACGTCACTGTTTGAAGGCACTTGTTTTTTATCGATAGGATCGGCGTTCGATCTCTCGGTTTGCGTCGCAGGCTGTTTTGTTCGCACACTGGAGGGAGTCGCAAATTTTCCAAATGCGTTTGCGTTCGCTTGAGCAGGGACTGAGCGCGCGGGCAGCTCGCCGGGCACAGTTCCAAATTTAAACACTTACACCTACCTACATTCGGCCAGGGATGCTACTCTCGAGCGTGCGGAAAGAGGAAAATGGGAAATTCTATGTCGCAGTAAGTAAGTCTCTGTAGGTACGGTTGGCCACACGCTAGGATATCCCTTTTTGGCGCCCTTATGCCGCGCGCGGTAAGAGCTGCCATGGGTTATCTGTGACTGTTGCCGACCGTACATGTTTTTGAAATGTGTAAACTTGTTTTGGCGCACCATTAATGACACATTTTCTCGTTGATTCACGATGACCGCTGGCCTATTCGTTCAACAATCACTCACGTTGTCAACGTCAAAAGATGTGATTTTTATGCGTTTTTTTTCTTATGTCGTTTGACGAGAAACTATTTTCAGTAGATTCCAAGAAATTCCTGTCCAAGAATGGCGATTAGCATGAGAAAATAAGCTTTGATAAATTGCGAATAGGAAATAGGTAAATGCTACAAGGAAAAGACGCATTTATGTAATTGATCTAACAAATCTAAAAGATTTTTCCAGATGCCACATATTATGAAAATAATTCATGTAGGCCAATCAATCGAACGAAGCAGTGGGACTCAGAGAGGGAAGATCATCCAGCGGTGAAACAAAGCCCGCGGGAGTTTCTAAGTAGCAGCCCTTCCCGAGGTATAAAAAACCACCAACATTACGTGACACCTGACGGCCCGTCGTTTCCGAAGACATCTCGTCGACAGACAGGGGTCAACGTTCACTGGACATGGACCGGAATGTGCCAATACGCAATCAGGTCGCCACCGTGCTGGTGTATGCTCACTTGTGTTGGGAATTAATCAGTTTGTCACGTGAAACCTTTGTAAGAATAGATTGGATGTTACTTTGTTCTCTGTGGAATAAGAATTTTTTTAGGCATCCGTACCTCAAGGTCCGTAACGCCAATGGATATTTTACGCAATCAAAAGATACAGCCGTTTGTAGCAAATTTTGAAACTCGCAAGGGAATCAAAATCTAAACAGATACTTCCCGTTGACCAGAAACATGAAATTTGGCTCATAAATGTTGGTTCCAATACAAGAAAAGACATCAGGTCGACATTAGCGGGACAACAACTTTACTAATTGCCATAATAATTAATCTCAGGTATTGCAAAATATTCACAACATAGCCCATACAATCACTGTAATTTTTGACCTCGCGCTGCACTAACGCTTCTAGAGGTGAATCTGAGCGTGGCATCTCTCATTATGATAAAAGCAACTTTTCACTACATTGGTATGTTCAAAGCTCTCACGGTTATTAGCGTTGAAAATTAACCAAACGAGCGGAATCCCAGCGAAGCCCAATTATGTTCTGCAAAAACTAAACAAGTGCAACTTAACTAACTAGGCAGGCGCCACCGGGAAAACACAGCTCTATGAGATAGAACACAATACGAGAGAAGACTTACAGGAAAAAAGTTATACACACAACAAAAGCTTATTTAAGGCCCAAACCGAGGCACAACTAGCGCCACCAATGGAAAAAAAACATAATCTTCTTTTTGGATGCGTTTTTTGCAAAAAAAAAAACTCTTCATTAGAGTATCAACGCGAGGCTTAACTATTTTCAGCACCTAGGGTTTAGATTCCACATTCTAGAATACTAACGAATAAAATCTTTTATCGCCAAAAGTAGCCTTAGAAGGCGATAAAACATTTTATTCGTATGTTCTAGGATCTGGAATCTAAACCTTAGGTCCTAAAAACAGTTAAGCCTCGCGTTCATACTGGGTTGGTGCTGGTGTGCGTTGGTGCTGGTAAACGAGTCTCATGATGACTGTTGGACAATGTCGAATTTGTCAGTGGGGCCAGGCTTCATACTAAAGTGCCTATGGTTCTTTGTAGTAAGTTTAAGGCTGAAAGATAGCAGCGTGGCGGGAAATTCAAATTTTTCTCAGTTTTTTACATTTTGTAGCTAAACTGAGCTATTTTTGTTCAGCGATTTTTCGTTCGCGGCCATAACTTAGTATTGTTATAACAGAACAACCATAATTCGGCCGATTATGTGTTCTGGTCTACGACAAATTTTTTTGGGCTGTGCCACTGCTTCGTAGACCACAACACATAATCGGCTGAATTATTGTTGTTCCGTTATTTACAATAATGAAAATAATACTGTTTTATTGCCGCGAACGAAAAATCTCTGAACAAAAATAGCTCAGTTTAGCTACAAAATGTAAACTGTGAAAAATTTGAATTTCTCGCCTCGTTGCTAACGTCCAACCTTAAACAGAGATAACGCCGAGCTTTGTTTTGTTTAACTTGCAGCGGGGCGGTGGAAAATACGAAATCAAAATAAACCTGCTTAGTGCTTGCCGTAGTCTCTCACTCGTTTTGTAAACCTGCATTGGACGACATGAAAGGATTGGCTCGCCTTGTGTTTATGCTCGTCGGGGAAAGGAAATAAAATTCCCGTCTCTTTTAAAACATATTACAAAGCTTTGTGAGAGTGAAAACGAGTACGATAATTATGAGAAAGGCGTTAGGGCAACCGGTTTGTAATAATAATATGAGAACGGTGTTGGAATAATACGTCTTTGAGGAGATGCGCCGCCTGCCAGTTTTCACTGAGCAACATTTTCCGTTTGCGTTCTGCAACATTTTGCCCACAAAAGATTTTCACAGGCGTAGCTACATAAACAACCTGCTCGCGTGTCATAAGGCTGGGTTAGGTAGTACATAGGAGGTTAAAACTATAATGCATCTCACTCTTTTGATTGACGTAGAGCGGGATAGACAGAGTTATAAGCCCATAGATACGTTCTAAACCAGCCATAGGTTAAGCTTACTGCTAGCTAAATAAACATAACCGCCATTATCTATGGGTTTATAGCTCGATACACCTGTGTCTGTCCTCTAAGTAGATCAAAAGAGTGGGATAGAGGTATTGTATTGTACCTACAGGCACCTATATCCTGACAGCTTTAGTCGGCCTAGCCCACAGGAAAGACAGGAAAGGGCCTGGCCCCTTAGGGTATGCTATAAGGCAGCAAGATGTTTTGCGCTTACCAATGGTTGTGTAGATGGTTCCAGCAAAGAACATCGAGTTCCAGAAACTCCATGTCTTCTTGTGCACTTTGTTGTTGTTGATATGCTTCGAGAACTCCGTGTAGTTATTCTCGTACTGCTCGAACAGATCTTCGATGTCGTTGAAGAGAGTGGCGTTCAGATTCTGGTCGAAGTCTTCTTTCGTCTGTGAAATAGGTAATAAAAAATATTGTGGCTGAACAAAACAAAACGAAAAAAAGTAAGCGTTTATGTAAAACAACCGGTGTACTTAGGTTACAAGCGTTACAAGCATGTCTTGTGTGATAAGGCCACACTAACGCTGTGAAGTCCCTTGAAAGATCGTGAACGTAAGTTACGTGTGTGCTTGTGTTTCGCGCCAAGAGGGCGATTTTTTTACTTCGCGACTAGATTAATTTTTCACGTCAGATATTAGCATCTGCGTAGTGAGATGATTTATAAAGCGTCCAGTGGCACCTTTACTCAAACTGAATAGGTGAAAGTGGCCACTCCGACCACAGATCTAATACAGGGTGCACGCTAATTCGTGATAGCGAAACATGACGAAATACGACACACAACTAGCGCCGGCAATGAAAAAAAAAACATATCTTCTTTTTTTGACCCAAGGTTTGGATTCCAGATATGCCATCGATTCCCGCCAAAAGTGGGCGAGAATCGATTGCATTCGTAGGTAATACAACTTTACTGATCAATTCAAACAACTTCTACTAGGTGGCTAAAAAAGGGCCAGAAAAAAATATCAGCTGTCCTACTGCGCCAAATGTATGAAACAGCTGGATATTTTTTTCGCTCTACAACGTGTTATAAAACATCCTAACTCTTTTTACAGAGTGTAACCTAGTGGTCAACAGGATGTCAAATCTGTAAAAAAAAGCTATCGAATTCGAGTGCACCCTGTAGATCTGTCACTCGGATGCTACAGTACCTACCTAACCTATCTGAGATAATATGTATGTTACCCGCATGTATTGACATTATTTTCTGTGGGCTAGGTCGACTAAGCTGAAAGAATAGTATAAGTGCTGTATGCTTAGCATGGTCGTTTTGAAACTCTCTCGAACTCGAGTGACAGACGTGCCATGTCTATTGTGCGAGCATGGCAGGCGGGACTCGAGATGGCAATAGATTAGGGTCATGTCGAGCAGAAAGTAGATATTGCCATTTTAATAAAAATGTTGTATTTTTGTCATCATCGCCATGTTGGCGTAGAGCCAACTCGAGCCCGACCGACAAGTTGACAGTTTTGCATAGAGAAGGGCCTATCTCGGGCTTACCATGCTGCACGTACTGGTGAGGTGGTACTACTTCATCTAGAGTTCTAGACCATACGCAGTTAAAGACAAAACGTACCTTTCCATGGACGTAATATTTGACCACCACGATGTTTTTAATTTGGCTGGCCATGTCCCTGCGGATGTCTGTCAGCTTTTTGTCAAACTTTTCCTCTGCTGGACCTGTGGACAAACAGCTACTTCATCATCAGCCTTCTTCTGCCCACTTTTGGGTGTTAGCATTTTCCCCCTTGTGCCACCTCTCTCAGTCATACTGTGCTGTGAAAGAACTGGCCTGTGATCGAAGTGCATGGAGAATGCTGCACCGAAAAGAGGATACTTATCTCTTAAATATAATTGAACGAGCGAGCGAAGTTCTCCGAGTCTACTTGAACAATCGGGCGTTTGTATGTATGTATTTATGTATGTATGTATGTTTGTATCTATGTATGTATGTATGTATGTTTGTATGTATGAATGTTCGTTCGGAACTTGAGTAAATTTTGTCGGACCGCCATGAAATTTGGTGGATGGGTAAATGAGGCAGGGAGAATTTTTAAGTTCGAACATGAGCCAAATTGGTCGAGGGGTTGCTGAGATATGGGGTCGCCAGTTCGTAGTTCGGGGCGAACCACTAGTTAATATTTTCCGCGCGTCTAAGATTTCCCTTACTTGTGTGTGCGACCTTCATACGGGAAAAAAGCTTGTCCAGGAGCTAAATTTCTAACAGCACACCATACCGGGAATCATTACATGCAGCTATAAATAGCTCGGAGCACCTGGATATCGGAATATCAGTTAGCAACACCTAGAATGCGACCAGTAGGTCAGTGGGGCATCCATCCCCCGATTACTACTCATATTGTGCGCTCTCCTCCATTACTAGTGGTTCGCCCCGAACTTTGAACTCGCGACCCTATATCTCAGCAACCCCTCGACCGATTTGGCTCATGTTAGAATTTAAAAATTCTTTTTGACTCTTTTACCCGCCTACCAAATTTTATGACGATCCGATTACATTTACTCAAGTTATCGTCGAACGAACATTCATACAGACATACATACATACAAACGCCGGATTGTTCCAGTAGACTCGTAGAACTTCGCTTGCTTCGCTCGCTCGTTCAATCATCGATCGGTGTTCCCATCTCCATTCTCCATCAGATCTCCATGCATTGCTGGCGATGACTCTAGTTTTGAAGTCTAGTTCATTTGAACGAACGAGCGAAGTTCTCCGAGTCTACTTGAACGATCCAGCGTATGTATAGTCGGCCACACGCTAGGATATCCCTTTTTGTTCGATTGGCGCACTTATGCCGCGCGCGGTAAGAGCTGCCATGGGGTATCTGTTACTGTGGCCGACCGTACCTATGTATGTTTGAATGTTCGTTCGACGATAACTTGATTAATTTTATTCGGTTCGTCATGAAATTTGGTAGGCGGTTAAATGAGGCAAAGAGAATTTTGAAGTTCGAACATGGTCGATGGGTTGCTGAGATATGGGGTCGCGATTTCGTAGTTCGGGGCGAACCACTAGTTATTATAAGAATTTGTACAGGACCTCCGATAAAACGACCCATTCGATAAAGTGTACCTTCGGTGAAACGACGCATCGATGATACGTTGTCGATAAAATGACAGTCGGCAAAAAGTCTTTCGATAATACGATGGGTGTTCTCGTTGACAGTCCTCTCGCTCGCGCATCTAACATTTTCAATGATTGACAGAGAATGATTCAACTTAGCACAAAATACGTAGAATTATGATAAAACTGAGTCCGCACATTTTGGATACACTTTTGCTTTCATGTTCTTATTCATTAAAAAACAGTTTTCTTCCGTTTCTATCTACAGACTTCTTTATTAAAAACTTCCTGAATGGAAAAAAATTAGGGCTTAAAGTAAGGCCATATAAGTAAGTGCTGCATAAGAAAATTGCTGCCATTCAGTGATTCCGTTAACATTAAAAACGTATTACCTAACCACGTTTACAGCAAATAAATGAAAATCTGTTGCCGCCATAAAAGAGATTTCTAAAAGCTAATGATATAATCGGGTTTCATAAAACTTGATCTGAACGCGAACATGATTTATCCATTTGCTGAAAAACCGACTTATTTTTTGCGTTCCCGGAAATATGTATATTTTTATCTCAAGGGGGTAAAGTTTATTTTGGCCTAATTACAGCGCAAAGTTATTTTTGTTATTTCATAGGCCTTTTGCTATGAATGCGGCTTATATCTAACAGTGAATTTCAGAGACTCCTTGTATGGGTTTGCTTTAATTTCGATGAGGATGAATCAAAGATCCCTTTCGATGAGGTTTCTGTATTGATGATTTTTTTTTTTTCGGAAGGGACTGAAAGCTATATTTTATTTTAAAAGTAAGGGGATTTCTTTTCAAATTGGGGTCCTATCCTAATCAAACAGATTTTTGCAAGTCTCCTTACACTTATTTAGCATTTACTAAATTAGAATTTAGGACCCCGTTACGTTATTTTTATTTTTACCTTTAATATTTAACGATTTTGGGAATAATAAAGGCTAAATATTTTATTTTATTTTAAATTTGTATTTAAACAAACTGGGGAAGTCCCTTTAACCTTCCCATTAACCTTCCCTTTAACCTAGGGCGTTTAAGTAAAAATGAGAGTTAGGCCCTTAGAACATCTAACAAAGAAAAGTATTGCCTGGCACAGGGCCACGAACAAACTAAGTTCCAAAAGTATTAGATCGTTTGTTTCAAAAGAGAAATCTAGCAGAACCACAACTCACAAGGCTTTCCTGCTCACTACCCTTCGCTATCTCCGACATTAAACCGCTTTTGCACGACTTTTTTTTCAGGATTCTTCGCAAGACAAATGGCCGTGATTATCAACTACTAAAAATTACTTGTGACAACCAATGCCTATTTCCTGTGAGAAGTTCCTTATCCAGCAACCCTCTGTCCAAAACCCAATACAAGGTGGTCCAAATATGGACATCAAGTATTTTTTTAGATTCTTCGCGCCTAGGACTGTCCAAAAATACCCCAAAAAATTTTCTTGACGTCCTTTTTAGTTTAGTTTATTTATTGAACAAAACCCACAGCACAAATCAAATTACATATTTGAAGAGTTTAAAGACTAATCACAGGCCAATTAAGGGCTTACATTTTTTAGGCTAGACTTTTAGTGCGAAGCACAACATGCGTGCAAGAAAATAATTAATTAATCAATTACGCCGATATCTATACCTACCATCCTTATTCGGCATCCTTATTTGGACCACCCTGTATATTCTGGTACTTGTAGGTATTTTTCATACTTTCCGAGTCCGAGTTCAAGATTGAGATTGTCTCTCATTATTAGTAAATCTCTAATTATTAGACCAGAAAAAAAAACAAATAAGCTTAATTATTCTTGTTTTGTTGTTCAGAATAATAAAAAAAATACTATGTCGTGAGTCGTGACATAAAAAACGGTGAACAAAAATATCTGAGTTTGACTAAAAAAACCTGTGATGGAAATTTGGATTTTCTGTCATGCTTCTTTATTTTTACAGATTGACTTCTTGGGTACTTTATTTCTACAGATTGACTTCTTGGGTCATACACATGCTATGGCCTGAACAATTTACGTGTGGCGTGTTTTTACATTTTAAATAATTTTTCAATTCAATATATATTTATTTCAGAAAGGATCCATACAGTTTGTTAGCATTTAATAAGACTTAATTTATGTTAGTAAATTATTTATTTCTAAAAACTTAATTAATTAAGGTACTTATTGGACCCATACATATGTGTACGGACCCAATGTCCATAGATATGGCAATCAGCCCTATCTGCAATTACTTCCAGGATGCTGTTGGTGCTCCCTCGCACTCTGTGCATAATTGAGGCAGTTCGTTTTCGGATGATTGCATAAAAATCATCGACTCGTGCTTCAGCGAACATGCCGGACGCGCTGCAGTATCGAGGAAGCCCCATCAGCACCCTGAATGCATTGTTGTACTGTACTCGAAGGGCGCTGTAAGTCTTCCGCGTATAGCGGGCCCACAGGCTGCAGGTGTAGAACGACTGGCAAAATGCCTTAAATAGGGTTATTTTCACGTCCCTAGTACACCTTGCGAACCTGCGAGCCAGCATGATGCATCGTACTGCCAGCGCCCTCCTTTCTCGCTCCATGTCAAAATCATCAGACAGGTCCTCAGTCACAATGTGTCCAAGATATTTAAATTTGGACACTCTGTTGAGTTCAGTACCCATGAGCTTGACTGGAGGCACAGTATCATTTTATTAATACCAGTCAATACGTGCGAAGCCAACTAAGCCACGGGTTTCCTCACTTTTATCTCCTTATTTCACAGTTAGGATGGTAGCGTAGTAAGCCTATAGGTCTCGCATAAAAGCGGCCAAGTTGTGCTGGAAACTTCATGCGATCTCGGGATCCCATTACAAGTTTAATATTTTCGCCGACGAATGCAGAGACGTTGACAAAATGTTTCACTCGTGAAATATCTGCGGTGATGCCTGGTACAATCGGATTCAAAACACTTTTTATTTTTATGCTCATACCTACAAGCGACTTCCGAGAAAAAATATATCTATGACGGTGAAAACCGCATTCAAAATCCGTTGCGTGGTGTACTTAGAAGAAGTTAGGGGATAAACTTTTCATCATTTGGTGGAATAAACAGACCATGTTTCAATCTACAATGTGTTATTCTAGTCATTTTTATACCGAGTCGTTTTGTCCTGATAGACCTAAGTCGCCAAAAGGTACAAAACATCCTAACTCTTTTTATAGGGTGTAACCTTCTGGTCAACAGGATGTAAATTGAGTAAAAAAAAGTTAATTTTATAACCTCTAAATAGAAAAACTTTTTTGTTTTTGGTATTTGCTTAATTTTATCAATATGTTTATATGACTGTGTAAGTGCATTTGCATACCTTTGAGTTGTTAAAACATTGTGAAAGTCAATGAATATAATATTTAAAAAATATTTTCTCCCGCCATAACGTTCAGATTTTACTAATTTAAAAAACCCTATCATCGGGTGCAATAGCCCTATAAAAAGAGTTAGGATCTTTTGTAACACCTTGTAGGTATAGATATCGGTATAGATATTGGTGATACAGAACTATTGTATAGATATTGGTAATACCGAATACACAAATATTCGTTGCTCCCGCAGCTTTTTTTCGCTTTTGCAAGTCTTTTCCACCTGCCAGTACGAGGTAAAGTATTTCGCTGAAATTTTACAAAGTTGTAATGTCTTTACACGTTTAATGTACCTATGTGATGCTACAAGTGCGTAAATTGTGTGGAAATTTCGCGATGATACTAAAGCCTATGGATAAAGGGAATTGTTTTTACTATGTTTCGTTTGCATTCACAATATTCACAACATAATTTTAAATCGAAATAAACCCGCGTAGCCACCGTACTAATTTGATCGAAGCGCGTAGCCGATACGAAAAGTCAAATTTTTGACCTCACGCTAAACTAGCGCCCCTAGCGGTAAATCAAAGCCCGGCAACCCTCATTAGTGGGAGAGTTGTTTACATTGTTATACAGGGTGCACTCTAAGTCGATAGCGGAACTTTAAGTAGGCTGTCTACTGATCAATACAAACAACTTGTACTAGGTGGCTAAAAAAATGGAGCGTGAAAAATATCTGCTGTTTCATACATTTGGCGCAGTACTGAGTCGACCTTTTGTATGGAACAGCTGATATTTTTTTAGCTCCATAATTTTCGCCACCTAGTACAAGTTGTTTGTATTGATCAGTAGACAGCCTACTTAAAGTTCCGCTATCGACTTAGAGTGCACCCTGTAGTTAGTAGCATAGTACGTACATACGACAGCACGACGACCTTTACACGCTAGCACTCTACTCGGTTACGTTACGGGCGAATTTGCAACAAAAGTGTACAGTCTGACGTGCTGTCGTGTGTACCTACTCTACCACGTTACTGTATCGCTTACTCTACTCGTGTACCCGAACCCACAGAAACGTTATCCAGAAACTAAAAACTGTCATAGAATTCTGTTACATAGTCCTTTTACGTTTGTGTTGCCCGCTCTCATTTCTTCTTTATCCAGTAGTAGAATTACTATGTGGAGGGCTAAACTTCAATACTTCAATAGAACAAAGCAACAGTTGCAACCTCGTACTTACAACTCAAAGAAATATTTCCCAGACACTCAAAACTGTCACAGAATCCATTCCAGCGGTCGCTAATTGCGCCCCACACTGCTTTAATTACTCCTCAAATAAAGCCTCAGCCTTTCAGGGCTGAGCGTCTAACAAAACATACACACATACAGAGGAGGTACACTCTTTCGCTAACAAAAGGTGTTTAATGTAGGCGCACACAGGGACGGCTTAAGGGGGGTTGGACGCTACAAGGGCCCCCGCGCGCTCTGGCAATCTTTTAGGGTTCCGTATTTTAACTTGACTTTATTTTGATTGGATTTAGGTAATTTTGTTGAACGACATTAATTGATCCATCAAATGCATTGTTTTACCCTTGAAAAACGACATGGTTTTATTTTATGGCCCTAGTTTTTCTCCTTAGGTGATCATCTAGACTGAATTGATATTATCACTGCAAGACCTTTAGAGTACTTAAATAAAGTTCTGAGATAAGTTCCAATTGCCCTAATATCAACAGTCTCTCAAAATTTCATGACGTTTCATTTGTCTTTTTAACGTGCCGTCTCGTCTCCAATCGGAAGTTGGCAATCAATTTGGGTTTTCTTGGCCCCCTTCTGCCCGGAAGTTCCCTGCCATTATTTAACGAGTGAGCGAAGTTCTCCGAGTCTACTTGAACAATCCGGCGTTTGTATGTTTGTATGTATGTATGTATGTTTGTATGTATGTATGTATGTATGTATGAATGTTCGTTCGACGTTAATTTGAGTAAATTTGGTCGGATCGTTATGAAATTTGGAAGGCGGGTAAATGAAATTAAAAGAATTTTTAAGTTCGTACATAAGCCAAATCGGTCGAGGGGTTGCCGAGATATGGGGTCGTAAAGTTTATATGGGGTCGCGAGTTCACAATTCGGTGCGAACCATTAGTTTATTTATATTTTTTTTGTTTCAGTCTTAGCGGAAATGACTCACACTCCCCTGAGTACGGCCCTGCGCCAGGCCACGCGCTCCAGTCGGCCCAGATGTTAGCTTCCTGCGCCGCGCCGGATACACTCTAGCACATTAACGTGCCTACCTGTAGGCACATTACGTGCTATGTACTTTGAACAGTACCTACGTACAGGCGGCTCTACCAAGGAATATTAAGCTGAGATCACATTTCTAAAGTGTTTATTGTGTGTATTAAAGTGTAGCGTAGGCATGATTTCAATTTCGTTTTTTTTTTGTTTCTGTACCTCAAAAGGGTAATCGGAACCATTATGTTGGTTATTAAAAATAGATTTTCCTTAAGGCTGGAAGATAGCATCGTTGCGGGAGATTCAAAATTTTCACAGTTTTTTACATGTTGTAGCTAAACTGAGCTATTTTTTTCAGCGATTTTTCGTTCGCGGCAATAAAACAGTATTGTTTTCGTTATTGTAAACAACAGAACATCAATAATTCAGCCGATTATGTGTTCTGGTCTACGACAAGTTTTTTGGGCAGTACCACTGTTTCGTAGACCAGAACACATAATCGGCTGAATAATTGTTTTTCTGTTGTTTACAATAATGAAAATAATACTGTTTTATTGCCGCGAAAGAAAAATCGCAAAAATAGCTCAGTTTAGCTACAACATGTAAAAAACTGTGAAAATTTTGAATTTCTGTTCACGCCATCACCATGGAGGGGCTCAGCAGAAGCGCGAGGCCGCGCGCGTCATTGACGCGTCTTGCATTTCACTCGCTCTTGGGGCACCGGGCCCTCCGCACATGTTTGTTTGTATCGCGCTCCGCACCCATCGCCTATGTACAACTCATTACAGTCTAATTATATAACAATTGCAAGAAAGAAGCTGCCTTCATCATTTATCTGCAAATCCACATAAACATTGGTCCTTCGCAAGAGAAGGAGCCGTCTTCAAGCAAGCATACGAGGACCCGAGTGAAAAGGAAGCTTGAAATTCCTGATCGACATCAAGAACACCACTTCTAGCACGCCATTTTTACGGATGCCAAGTTCAAGAAAGGGAAAGTTCCGAGTTTCTGAGTGAGTCCGTTCCATCTTCCTACTCCTTATTCCCCAATATTCAAATTCCCTCCGGCATACAGCTGGCAGACCCTTCATTTAACGTCCCAGCAGCCATAGACATATTAGTAGGCGCTGAAGTATTCTGGAGCGTTCTAGGATCCAATTCAATACAATTAGGCAAGAATCAGCCTACATTACGTGAATCGAAACTGGGATGGATAGTTTCAGGCATGACTCAACAATCATCTCACTCAGAAAAAACCCTTTCAGTGTGTAATTTTACACAAACATTAGACTCGCAACTCGCACGCTTTTGGGAGCTGGACGCCGTGTCTTCGAAGCACTGCATGTCCAAAGAAGAGCAGGCCTGTGAGCAGATCTTCTCCGAAACTACAAGGAGAGACGATGACGGTAAGTTTGTAGTTACCGTTCCACTAAAAGAATCGCCTGAAATTTTAGGCGACTCCTATGCCATGGCGAAACGTCGGTTTCTTTCCTTGGAGAGCAGACTGGAGCGAGATCTAAGCATGAAAAAAAAGTATACCGAGTTTTTACGTGAGTATGAGAATCTAGGACACATGACAGAAAATACACAAAAAACAAACCATGTCCACGATTCGCTAAAGAAAACATCTAAACATCTAAATACATCAAGCATTGATACATCTAATAACCAAACATCTAATAACCACACATCTATCATACAGTCTTCAAATATACATCTACATACATCAAAAAACGACACACCAACACATCAAACAGGGGATACATCTAAAACATCTATTACATCTATAAATAAAACATCTAAAACAAATAAAACATCTAATACATCTAAAAACAATAAAACATCTAATACATCTAAAACAAATAAAACATCTAAAAACAATAAAACATCTAATACATCTAAAAACAATAAAACATCTAATACATCTAAAACAAATAAAACATCTAATACATCTAAAAACAATAAAACATCTAATACATCAAAAACAAATAAAACATCAAAATCATCTAATACATCTATAATAAATAAAACATCTAAACCTACATCTAATACATCTACAACAAAAAAAACATCTATTACATCTACATTTATACAAACATCTACAAATCTTCAAAATAAAACAATAAATTACTACTTACCTCATCACGGAGTAATTCGCGAGTCTAGCACGACTACATCTCTTCGTGTTGTCTATGACGGATCAGCAAAATCAACCACCGGTAAGTCTTACAATGACATACAAATGGTCGGACCAACAGTACAGGACGACCTCTTAGCAATATTATTGAGGTTTCGGCAGCATCAATATGTCGTGACCAGTGACGTCGAAAAGATGTACCGAGCGATAAACGTCGAGCCTTCTCAAAGATCGCTGCAACAAATATTATTCAGGTATGATTCATCCGAACCCATCAAAACATACACTCTGAATACGGTCACTTATGGCACCGCGTCAGCGCCTTATTTAGCTACTCGATGTTTACTCACGCTTTCAGAACAATCTTCAGACATCAACACAAAACGTGCGATAAAACACGACTTCTACGTCGACGATTTTCTGAGCGGTGGAGACTCCATAGAAAACGTCGTAGAACTATGTTCAAATGTTATTGAGTCGCTAGCTTCCGCAAAATTTAATTTGCGTAAATGGCAATCGAATTGTCCAGAGATATTGCAATCAATTTCACAATTAAAATCAGGCACAGAGAAAACACTCGACTTAGACTCTTCCACACCGAGCAAAACATTAGGTCTTTTTTGGAACTCGGACACGGACACCTTGTATTTTTCGATCAATTTAGCGACAACATCTAAGGTTACTAAACGATCGATCTTGTCAACAATAAGCCAAGTTTTCGATCCCCTTGGTCTTTTAGGTCCTTGTATAGTGGAAGCAAAAATAATCATACAAAAACTCTGGAAACTTCAATGTGAATGGGACGAAGAAGTTCCTCTTGATCTTAAAAATGCGTATCTCTCCTTAATACAGTCGCTTACTTGCCTAAACTTAATCAAAATACCGCGATGGATATCGAACGACGACATCTCTTCAATAGAAATTCACACATTTTGTGACGCTTCCGAACGTGCTCTAGGCAGTTGCGTGTACATAAAAACAGTCACTACACAGGGCACAGTGCGTGTTCGTCTTATAGCGTCTAAAAACAAGATTTCACCCATAAAGTCGACTACCATCCCCCGTCTTGAGCTTTGCGGGGCCTTATTAGGTACAAGACTCTGCAATAAAATATTGAAATCTCTTACAGTCGATTTCAATTCAGTGTTCTACTGGTCAGACTCAACTATCGTCTTAGGCTGGCTTTCCACTTCATCCAATAAATTGAAACCGTTTGTTAGAAACCGAGTGAACGAGATTCAAGATACTACTAGTGGTCACTCGTGGGGTTACGTACCATCGAAAGAAAACCCAGCAGACCTGGTTTCCCGCGGGGTGAAGGCTGATGTGCTCAGCGGTTCCGAGTTGTGGTGGTCTGGTCCAGACTTCTTGCATCACACACATACACAACATCCAAAAAATCCTAATCTTCAGTGCAAAAACCTACCTGAGATGTCTTTTTTAGCTACAACAAATAGCCAGCATCCAGTGTCCACACTTATACAGAAAATATCAAATTATTTCAAATTAATAAGAGTAATTGCATACTTAAAAAGATTTATTTACAACTTAAAACACAAAAACAACACAATTAAAGGTTACTTAAAACTAGCTGAATTACAGTCTTCACAAAATTACATACTAAATATTGCTCAGCAAGAAATGTTTCCTGAAGAATTTCATACACTTAAATCAGGAAAACACTTGCCTCAAAAGAATAGATTACTGTCCTTTTCGCCCTTCCTCGATTCAAGTAATTTAATTCGCGTCGGAGGTCGCTTGAGCAACTCATATTACACTTACAATGTAAAGCACCCCATCCTCTTATGCAGTAAACACATACTTACAAAACTGATATTCGAGTCACAACACAAACTTTTACTACACGCAGGCCCTCAACTATTGTTATCCAACATTAGATTGTCTTATTGGCCTTTGGGTGGTAGAAACCTTTCTAAACGAGTAGTACAGTCATGCGTACGATGCGCCAGGTTAAAAGCATCAACAACACAGCCTACAATGAGTAATTTACCTACCGACAGACTACACTTAGAATATCCATTCCTGAATACAGGGCTGGACTACGCCGGGCCAGTGTTGATCCTCGACCGCAGGGGGCGAGGCAGTAGGCTGATAAAGGCGTATATTTGTGTGTTCGTCTGCTTCGCAGTGAAGGCTGTGCACCTGGAGCTTGTCCCAGATCTTACCAAGGAGGGCTTTCTTCGCTCTCTTCAGCGGTTCATTGCTCGCCGGGGAAGGCCACAAAACATTTACTGTGACAATGGTACTTGTTTTGTAGGTGGTTTCAATGAGCTGACTCAATTATTTAAAAACTCTTCAAGTGACATAGAATCGAATATCAGCCAGACAGGTATTAACTTCAAATTCATTCCTGCCCATTCCCCTCATTTTGGCGGCCTTTGGGAAGCTGCAGTAAAATCAGTAAAATTTCATCTTAAACGTGTCCTTGGCCTAGCACATCTTAACTATGAGGAAATGATAACTTGCTTGACACAGATAGAGGCTATCTTAAATTCAAGACCCTTAACGTCCATGTCCTCAGATCCTTCTGATCTCACCCCCCTCACTCCATCGCATTTCCTTATCGGTCGGACACTCACATCGGTACCTTATCCTAATTTGACTGAAGTCAACATCAATAGACTTCAAAGGCACCAGCGCATCGAGAAACTGAAGCAACATTTTTGGCAAAGATACGCTCATGAATACGTTTCTCTCTTACAACAGAAAACCAAGTGGCATACCTCCTCAGGTGATCTTAAGCTTGGCACCATGGTCGTCATCAAAGACATGACGTCTCCTCCACTGATGTGGCTCCTGGGTCGCGTCATTGGCCTCATACCTGGCAGCGATGGCCTTCCACGCGTCGCTGACATCCTAACCAAACGAGGAGTGATACGTCGGGCTTACAACAACATCTGCCCTCTTCCAACGTCCTGAACCTGGTCTTCATTGAAGCAGCATCTTCAACGCCCGGGAGTATGTTCACGCCATCACCATGGAGGGGCTCAGCAGAAGCGCGAGGCCGCGCGCGTCATTGACGCGTCTTGCATTTCACTCGCTCTTGGGGCACCGGGCCCTCCGCACATGTTTGTTTGTATCGCGCTCCGCACCCATCGCCTATGTACAACTCATTACAGTCTAATTATATAACAATTGCAAGAAAGAAGCTGCCTTCATCATTTATCTGCAAATCCACATAAACAATTTCCCTTAAGTTGCGATCTTGTGACCGATTTATTAAAATGTGCAAAAGCTATTCAACGATTCGTATTCAGTCCATACAGCGTGCGTTATGATGTGTCTGAATAAATATTTATGTTTGCCGGCACCCGCATACCCGTTATTTCGATTCACGAAAATATACACACAAAAGATAAAATTCATTCATATATTCATTCATTCGTTTACATAGCATATAAATAATATCTCCAGGTAATATCTCTATGTATGTTTTCAGTTTTAATTTTTTAAGTTTTTCGAGCGTTTCCATTGAACGAAAATACTTAGGCTGGATGAATAGCGCAAATTCCAAGTTCGGAAGTAACAAACATAAAAAAAATGGATCGAATTAAGTTCTTACCTCATCTTTTTTTTAAGTCGGGTAAAAAGTTAGGGAGTCTTAGTGAACTTTCCAAAGTGGACACTATTTGTCCCACTACACCAAAGGTCCATCAATCTGTAATTTCGAAGTTTGGTCAACCGAGAGCCACTTTGCTCAAAAGTTTATAGATATTTTTTGCCCTAGACTTTGTTTACCTGAATTTTTGCCCCAGATATCGTTTCTGTGTATAGGTACGATTTTGCGTTAGTTCTTCTGTTCTAAAGATCGTAAAATCATGCAGCGGTAAACTGCTTAGGTACGTACTTAACTTTTTATAAAAACCGCGAACCGTATAAAACAATAATCTGTAGTTTTTAGTTAATGCCAAAACAAACAAATATGTTTAATCCTACTTCCTACTACTATTATAAACGCATAAGTTTGTAAGTACGGATGGATGGATGTTTGTTACTCTTTCACGCTGAAACGGCTTGACGGATTTGAATGAAATTTGGAATGGAGATATCTTAGACATTAGAATAACACATAGGCTACATATTATCACGCTTTTACACTTAGGGGCAAGGTAAACCACTGATCTTTTTTCTGTAGTTCACGCGGACGAAGTCGCGGGCAAAAGCTAGTCGAATATAATTCAGTAGGATGTTCAGACAAAATCCCGTTACGGTTGTACAATAATAAAGGACAGTTGGGTTAAAAGTTTTCTGTTTCTGACAGAGGGTGTGCTAAAAATAGACGGGGAAGTCCCTTGGAGCCCGTTGTGTTGTGGGACCTCCCCGGAAGTTGAAGCGGCAAAGTTTGTGTCTATTTAGCTGCCCTTTCAGTTATTAAAAGTTCTGTTAGTTGCTGATGATGGTGTATCTATTCTTTGCGAGCTGGTATCCTTTAGCAGCGAAATTACTTTTTTTCTTCGCGTGTTTGCGCCAGCGATTTGGTGATACCTACGCAACACACGGTGATCGTGAATCATTGCTCAAGATCAATTCGTTTTGTCAACCAACCATCTTTCTTTTACTTTTTTTTAAATATCAATTGACGCAAACGTACGTTCCTCTGTATTCTTTCCAAATTAAATGGATTTGCA
The DNA here is from genome assembly GCA_949319315.1 of Zelleria hepariella. Lineage (NCBI taxonomy): Eukaryota > Metazoa > Arthropoda > Insecta > Lepidoptera > Yponomeutidae > Zelleria > Zelleria hepariella. Next base: position 5,331,544 of record OX439378.1, on the reverse strand, counting down.
AGCAGAACTCTGGGTTTATCTTATCACCAAGGTGTCAGCGAAGACATCGCGTTTCTTTCTTTAGGAACACCCAAATGATCCACCAGACGGAACAGACTGATTTCACTGACCAGATTTTCAACGTTTTAAAAACTTAAGAATTCCCTGTACAAGTGTGGGAACTCGGCGATGGCCAAGCGCGTGTAATACTGTTTTCTATAGCTGTTTCACCCAGAGCGAGACCGGGCGCGGGAAAAGTGAGAGGCAATGCGGCTGTATGAGTCTACGTGTGTTCGTGTCCTTTCGCGAGTACGTTGTTGTAGTTGTAATGTAATACATCTATTTTCCCAAATTTTTTCGTAGTTCACATTTTATTACCTATTTCCACCGAACTAAATCCCATAGATCCGCATTACGTATAAAATCACAATAAAAACTTATCCCCACAGAAACAAATGATATCAGCAATAGAACAATATAGTTAGAGAGCTGGTGACCAATCGAGATATTTTTTCGTACAAGGCTAGGAGTTGGTAGGCTGATAGAGTAGACTTTGCTGAGTCTGGGAAAAATATTTTTTTGGCACGGTCGCGGTTGAAAGTTAGATTTTTTCGACTTTGAAAGTTTAAATGTATGGGTTCAGTATATTTTTTTTGTCGTACAAAGCTAGAAACTTCTAGGTTAGTTGTTGAGACTCCGTTGAACAAGAAAATATTTGTTTTTTTGGCCGAGCGTGGTTGAAAGTTTGATTTTTATAACCCAAAAATTCACACTTTCTAGGTTATAAAAAACAATATTTCTACCGCGTTTGGCTAGTAATAAATAGTGATTTCGTGATTAGTGGAGACTAAAAAGGCAGCCTAAAAACTCCCAGCCTTGTAGACAAAAAAGAAATGACTCAACCCATACATTTAAACTTTCAAAGTCGAAAAAATCTAACTTTCAACCGCGACCGGACCAAAAAAATATTTTTCCCAGACTCAGCGAAGTCTACTCTATCAGCCTACTAACTCCCAGCCTTGTACGAAAAAATATCTCGATTGGTCACCAGCTCTCCAACTAATACGAAACATCATTTCGACCATACGTCTAATATTCGAATGTCAACCTTATTGCATTAGTGTACAGTTTTACTTTAATTGTATAGACTACGAGCAAATAAGCTCCCAAAGGCAGTTTGGACATCTATTTTTCCAGACACATTTCAGAGTTCTATGTTGTATCTAGTTTTATCCATGATCGAAGCCTATTTCAAAACATTTTTTTTTTCTGACAAGTACAATACATTATTTATGTTCCCAAGGTAGTTAGACTTCAATAGACAGTGTAATAATGTAAGTAAATAACAGCTGAGAGTAACCCCTTTTTCGGCGCGAAAAACGCATCGCTCTAATTTCTTTCAGGCTATTTTTTTTATTATAAAACTATTTGCAAACCTCCGAATTGGTCATCTACTGATATAAACGAAGTTTCAGCAAAATCCAGCCTGTAGTTTAGAAATTAAACCTGAACTACGTTTGTATGGGAAATTGGTGCTCTAGCCGGACGCCGAGCAGAAATAATTTCGTACATTGACCTGTCTCTGTCAATCCTGCGTAATTATATTGCCATCTCGCTAGCCCATTGTATCCCTATAAGTGAGACGGTAATATAATTACGCGGGATTGACAGAGACGCGTATAACAGGTCAATGTACGAAATTATTTCTGCTCGGCGTTCCGACTTTTACTATCAATTTTTTGTCCTGCCTGACACTACAAAAAATATAACTACTTATTTCAAATAATTATTTCTACTTAAACACTTATTTAATGTTATTCTCTGCAGTAGCGGCAATCATAATCCCATGAAATTGTACATAATGAGATACTTTCTAGGCCACGATCTTTCGATATCTCATAGATGGCGATAAACAACGGTACAGTGTAAAGAGCACAGAACACCTAGTAAAGAGTCTACTGATAGCATAGACATAATTTTTTTTTATAGGCAAGGATATGAACAGATCGAGCCATTAATATTTACACAAAAAAGTTTACAATATAGACCACTGTATCGGCGTTGACAGCCTTGTTCGACCACAGAGGGAAAAAATGTTGGACTAACTATTTGATTGTTAACCGATTGGTTGAGGAGCTAGGTAACTAAAATCCAGCCAAAACTGTTGAAAAGCTATATTGTTTGTGAAATAATTTTGAACATAAAAGTAATATTTTGAAGGCGTGAAAACGGATATGCACAAACATACCTACATTCACCATCGAAAAAATCAGCCCTATTGAAAAATACTTCAAACAACTTTTGTTCCTATTTGAAACCTATTGTGAGGGGATTATTAGGTATCAATGGATTGAGTGGATGGTAAAAGCGGAAACACTACATTTTGCTCCACCACTAATACCCTTAATGTGTTTGGACGTAAGGTACAAAGGCAACGAGCGCGAACTGCCATAAAAAAACACGTCTCGTCAGCGACATCTATAGTTACAAATTTGGAACTACAACTTATGAGCTGTCAAAAAATCACCCTTTGGTTTAATTTGAAGGAATGAAAGTTTTTCAGTCATTATTTCAAAAGGTGCAATTTTTCTGATGCTGAGTGTAAGCTACACACTTTTGGCTCAACATTTTTGGCTGGATTTTTTGTAACTTATAATAACCTAGCTAGGTATCTCAACTTTTCCAATCGGTTAACAATGGCTAGTCTAACCTTCTTCCCTCTGTGGTCCAACTAGGTTGTCAACGCCAATACAGTGGCTTACATTGTAAACTTTTTGGTGTAAACCTTAATGGCTCGATCGGATTCGGTTCTAATCCTTGCCTATAAAAAAAAATATGTCTATGCTATCAGTAGACTCTTTACACTGTACCGTTGTTTACCGCCATCTATGAGATATCGAAAGAACGTGGCCTAGAAAGTATCTTATTATGTAAACAGAGGCTCTACAATTATTACTGAGAAGTATTTTTTTTCTATGGACGTCTAAGTCAGTCAACTACATTTTAAAACATGCTTCAAACTCATGGTAGAGCTACTATAATCCTTTAAAAGTACAGTGGGCCACACGCTAGGATACCCCTTTTTGTTCGATTGGCGCCCTTATGACCTTATGCCCTTATGCCGCACGCGGTAAGAGCTGCCATGGGGTAATTGTGACTGTGGCCGACCGTACATATTTTTGTCTACCCCTCTAATTTTGAGACCTTCGACTGAAGGGACAGTACTTCCTTAAGACTTCCTAAGAAAACGGACCCATTGCTTCTCAGTTGACTCTGATTTCCCGCAAACAATAACAGCGTTCAGATAATAATAGCCCAAGGCAGCTTATTCAAATTGAACCTAAATAATAGATTACAATATCCGAGATGTCTTTCTGACAGTCCTAAGCCAGTAAACGTCGCTTTTCGATGATTAGGTTAGTGTTTTGTGCACCATTTACATAAGCCAAGTGTCTAGATTTTTCAACGGGTAAGTTTACTGAGGTCTGCCGAGGTCGCCCAAAAAGACGATGGCGGGATGAGCTCGACCAATATCTGCCGAAGTGGTTAGAGGTTACTCAAGACTGCTTTCATGCTGCTGCCCCTGTATTCTCTAAAATATCCACCATAAAAATAACAGTTGCCCGTGGAGATAAACCTATGATGCACAAAGCGACTTGTTGCCCGGCGCGAAAAGAGCCGACGTGAAATTAATAATGTCGCAAATTCTAACATGGTTCATGTAGACTTTACTGCCTTGTGGATGAACCTTTTTTCTAATGTGTCAAAGGCTATCGTCAGTCTACAAGTGAGTAGATTTCAGTCGCATTTCGCGGGAAGACAGATACTATAATAACATGACTTCCCGTAGAGAGGAGCCTCAAAAGTCGGGCTGGGGCTTAGTCTGCAGTTATGCCCGGTTTACATTATTCCAGCGCTGGAATGAATCACTGGAATAATGTAAACCTGCACTGGAATGCACTGGATTCATTTAAGTGCCGGTTTACATTATTCCAGTTATATTCCGGTCCAGCGATCCATTCCAGCGCTGGAATAATGTAAACCGGGCCCTGTAGTAAGTTTTCCAGTAACTCGCTCAAATAACTCGCCAGTTGAAACTCTCTAGGGAGATTACATCGAGGCATCCCGTTCAATCGCCTTATATTTTCTATTGTGTTGAGTCGGTGCGTTCAGAGGAAAGACGAACTCTATATCGATGTTGCAGGAAAGGTTGTAATTTCGGTAAGGTTGTAAATATCCTAAGAAAGTTAAGTTGTCCTCCCTTTTACTCCTTTAGAATGGTTTGGAATAATAGCTCATTTTTGGGTCACATTTGGAGTAACTACGCTACTGAAGCGCAAACAACGAAATCTGGAATCACGTTTGCTTGAGGAACTCCATACAAAAGGGGAGACCTGTTTGCTCCCTGGATAATTGTTTTAGAAAAAATATGTTTATGCCATTCAATCTATATTTACCTCTGCCATGTCCCTTGTTTTCCTTTTTTTTATTATTTTAATTATTTAAATAAATTAAAATTAAAATTATTAAACTAATAAAAAAAGGAAAACATAGGGACATGGCAGAGGTACATATAAATTGAATGGCATAAACATATTTTTTCTAAAATAATTATCCAGGGAGGAAACAGGTCTCCCTTTTTGTATTTTTTGTATGGAGCAGCCGGCTACCCGCGTTCCGTCTTAATTTGACAAACGTAGCTCAAATGAACTGTAGCTGTACCTGTAACTGTAACTGTAGCTCGACCAACGCTTGATCAATCAGATATAATTGCCTGTGAAATTATTTCAAACAATTACATATGTTTTTTTTTTTAAGTTAAGGGTTGAGTTGTTTTGGGGCTTTCTTGATACACGAGTCAGTGGTAACTTTTATTATTTCCTAGGAAACTACAAGTTTTTGGATTGCGCAACTTTCCTGTGACATCGACAAGAATAAGATTTACGCCCTCGATTTACTATTTTTATCTCTGACGGAGATGCGAACGGAAAATTCAGTGTTTATTTATTTGTTATGTGGTGATAATGTATTGGTCTTTCAGCGGTAAAATTAGTAGTTTTCATCAAAATGGATAACATGGATATTTCTCTGTATTTTATCAGATATCATTATGATCAATGTGTTTGTACTCTTACCTGAGTTTTTTAAAAATTATGAAAAACTATAGGTCAATTTTTTTTTTAAATGCAACTTAAAATATTGTGATTAAGTGACTGTTTGTTTCTAAAACAAACCAAAAAAAAAACTTTATTTCTTACCCGACTGCGGTAAAGAAAAAGGGAGGTTATGATTTGAGTGTGTGTGTATCTATTATGCTATCATTTTGTTTCCTCTTGATTATTGGAAGCCATGTTTTCAAGTAAAATAACCTCAGCCAAACATAATACTCATTTATCTGACAATTATTGCTTTACAATGTAATCTGCGGCCAATTTATTTAAAAGCACTGAATACGAGGGACACCCTAAAATGCGCGAGGTACAAATTTATACGAAAATGCCCAGTTTCCAGTTCAACATCCCTCTGTAGCAACATCCTATCTATTCACGTCTGGGGATTTCCATTATAAGGCTCTTAGTGATCTCCATTCAATGGGGTGAATCGGGTGATTGATATACGCGCGTCGACCTTCGCAGGCCTTCAGCGTTACACTGAACTTGAAACCTAGGGCGGTCTTCCAGTGGCTGCTATAATGCGCGCGGGATGAGAATGGGATGGAACCTTGTCAAAGTGAACCGAAAATGACAGTTCTCGAGTAGCGTCAGTATTTTTTTTTTATTTCTACGTTCTATCATGATAGGGTTATGAAATTTAAAATACACAAAAAATGTTTAATGGTTGTAATCTAAAAGGATGCATTAATTGAATAAAACTCGAGCAGAAAAGTTCAGAAAATACAAGCAAGTTTCGACGCGAGATTGCCATAGATAAGATAACTACAGGGTGCACTCTGTCGATAGCGGAACTTTAAGTAGGCTGTCTACTGATCAATACATAACAAACAACTTGTACTAGGTGGCGACAAAAATTCAGCGAAAAAAATATTAATAAATAGATAGCCTACTTAAAATTTCGCTATCGACTTAGAGTGCACCCTGTAGAGTTTGCTGAAATGCTGACGCTACAGCTGACAGGCGGACCGCGAGCGTCTCAGTTCCAAAAGGTATTATCATACCTATTCTCATCCCGCGCGGATTATAGCAATATGAACATGGGCGCCGGCAGGATTACTTTGCTATGATGCTAATCAAATACTTAACTATCGTTCTGTCACGCTCTTTTGTGAGAAATCTGCAGAGACAGGACGATACTTACCCATTTGCTTAGCGAATTTCTCAATTCAGAAATCGGCAGATAGAGGCGGATTTGCATTCTTGACCGCCCTATGTCGTGTAGTACCAGCCGTCCCCTTCTTAATAACGTTCGTTCACGGAAATACCCGTTGTCATCTTTTGACAATCGTGATCTCTATTATTGTACCTAAATAGGACAAACGCGCGCTCAGCGCGCCCGAAAATTTACCGATTTTGGTCTAAATTGGACAGAAACCTAGACTTCGTCAGTTTTTAATTTAAACAGCATCTTAATTTTTTTTTTTAGCTCACTTTCCAGGGGTGCGCTTTAACCTGCTGCCGGTACCCATGAATATGAAAGAAGGTTTTTTAGGCTTCTTCTCAAACCGCATGCTATACAAGGTGTTATTGAACGAGCGAGCGAAGCGAGCGAAGTTCTCCGAGTCTACTAGAACAATCCGGCGTTTGTATGTATGTATGTATGTATGTATGTATGTATGTATGTATGTATGTATGTATGAATGTTCGTTCGACGATAACTTGAGTAAATTAAGTCGGATCGTCATGAAATTCGGTAGGCAGGTAAATGAGGCAAAGAGAATTTTTAAGTTCGAACATGAGCCAAATCGGTCGAGGGGTTGCCGAGATATGGGGTTGTTAAGGTTATATGGGATGAGAGAGGGCGCCACTGCTGCCTCTCAGTAACATTAAAATAGTGCTAAAAGTGATTTTAAAAGTGATAAAAACGCAAATCTAATCAGTAAACAGTGAAACCAGTGATAAAAACTAACAAAAGTGAACTATAAATACAAATTCTGTTTGGAAACAATATTGTGGATATCGGACGTAAAACTCAGTGGAAACAATAAAAATAAACTTTTTCGGGTCACGAAATAATCCGTAACAAGAACTCTATTTTAATCCAATAAATCCAAAAATAACCAAAAATTTTGCTAATTGCTAAGGTCCAAAGTACACCAGATTAAAAATTCAAAACAGCGCCATCTATTTAAAAAAATATACATATATTGTTATTCTACTTCCTAACAGAGGGCGTGACTAAAGTTTGTTTATCAGAGCCATCTAGTGTTCAAAATTATAAACCAAAAAGTCCTTCTATGCAACAATAGAGGTCGCTTTACTTCAAAACTACAAGAGAATCCTATACATATCCTATATTAAAATGGAAGAAATACTAGATAAACTACAAAAATATCCAAAATGATCTAGAGGCACAAAAACTTGAAATAAGATAAAGCGGCGAACAAGTTACATTAACAAGAAAACATTCAATGTGAAATGAAACAAAATGAAAAAATAATTTAATTGAACGAGCGAGCGAAGCGAGCGAAGTTCTCCGAGTCTACTTGAACAATCCGGTGTTTGTATGTTTGTATGTATGTATGTACTTATGTATGTTTGTATGTATGTATGAATGTTCGTTCGACGATAACTTGAGTAATTTTGGTCGGATCGTTTTGAAATTTGGGAGGCGGGTAAATGTAATTAAAAAAATTTTTAAGTTCGAACATGAGCCAAATCGGTCGAAGGGTTGCCGAGATATGGGGTTGTTAAGTTTATATGGGGTCGCGAGTTCATAGTTCGGGGCGAACCACTAGTAATAATTGAACGAGCGAGTGAAGCGAGCGAAGTTCTCCGAGTCTACAGGAACAATCCGGCGTTTGTATGTATGTATGTATGTATGTATGTATGTATGTATGTTTGTATGTTTGTATGTTTGTATGTATGAATGTTCGTTCGACGATAACTTGAGTAAATTTGGTCGGATCATTATGAAATTTGGTAGGCGGGTAAATAAAATTAAAATAATTTTTAAGTTCGAACATGAGCCAAATCGGTCGAGGGGTTGCCGAGATATGAGGTTGTTAAGTTTATATGGGGTCGCGAGTTCACAGTTCGGGGCGAACCACTAGTAACTTAAATTACTAACTTCTAACTAACTAACTTCATACAGCAATCGGTGATATCCCTATTTTTTTTTGCCTTATAACGTTCCGTAGGTTGCTAAATTAATAAAATGTACCTAATTAATAAAATGCGCTTTGGCAGGAGAAAAGTATTTTTGAACGAGCGAGCGAAGCGAGCGAAGTTCTCCGAGTCTACTGGAACAATCCGGCGTTTGTATGTATGTATGTATGTATGTATGTATGTATGTATGAATGTTCGTTCGACGATAACTTGAGTAAATATGGTCGGATCGTTATGAAATTTGGTAGGCGGGTAAATTAGATTAAAAGAATTTTTAAGTTCGAACATGAGTTAAGACTTTGTTTAACAGTCACGTCCCGGTTCTTCTATGGCTACGCTAAGCGCTAAGCACTAATTCAAAGCACTTCATAGATATCTATCTATGAAGTGCTTTGAATTTGTGCTTTGAAAACAGGTCATTAAGTACAGCGTTTTGTAGCAATGGGTTCTAAGTTCTAGCCAATCAGTCACTTGTTTTAGTAGCTGGAAAAGGTTTATGACCACCACCTATTATAGCTAGCAATGGGACAGGTCCGAATGCGTTCGATAAATCACTATCTTCCAGCGATATCTGAAGAATAGATTTGAATACATCGCTTGATTTTCAAATATTGTTTTTTTCTATCAAAGGTTTGTTTCACCCAGATCTTAGGTCTCTAGCTTTTCTTTTGTGAATTATTTCTTTTACAGAACCGTACCTATCCAGATTTGTGTTGAAAAAAACTAAAATGTGGGCGATATTTTATATATTATATCTAGAGGGGCACCCGTTTTCAATTTTGTTTCATTGTACTTAACCTTTTTTTTTCATTTCATTTGGCGATAGCTATAACTATCCTGTGGATTATTATTCTCTCAAGTAATTATTATTTTTAAGCCATGGAAACCTATAATTCGCCTTATTAGAGCTAAGATTACTTAGCAAAACTGTATTATATATAACTTATAACGCTGGTTAGTATCCATTAAAGAAAATTAAAATTAAATTATTTTCATGTTTTGTGTGTGGGTTTGTATTGATGTGATGTGATTGACATGTGACATTTCTTTGGCAAAAATGCTCCACAATAAAATATTGTAAAGTCAAGATCACGACTGCTCGCAGTGGTTACAGATTCAACTGGAAAGCAAGCGAAGAGCAAAATCTCACAATTTGTTTTATATAATCTAGACAGAGTCTGTCTGCGCAAATATTCTGGATTCTGGGGAATTGAACGTTGAATGTTGAACTAGAGAATGCAATGTAACAGAAGGTCGGTAGTGCAGCCTCTGTCAACTTATTGAGCGAGCGAGCGAAGTTCTCAGAGTCTACTTGAACAATCCGGCGTTTGTATGTATGTAGGTATGAATGTTCGTTCGACGATAACTTGAGTAAATTTAGTCGGGTCGTGAAGAAATTTGGTAGATGGGTAAATGACACAAAGATAATTTTTAAGTTCGAACATGAATCGCCAAATCGCTCTATGGGTTGCTGAGATATGGGGTCGCGAGTTCGTAGTTCGGGGCGAACCACTAGTTATACAAGGCAACATAACAGGCAGCCAACCTCCGATAGGAGACGGCACGCAAAGAATAATGTCGGTACTACAGGGTGCACTCTAAGTCGATAGCGGAACTTTAAGTAGGCTGTCTACTGATCGATACAAACAACTTGTACCAGGTGGCGAAAAAAATGGAGCGAAAAAAATATCAGTTGTTCCATACAAAAGGTCGACTCAGTACCGCGCCAAATGTATGAAACAGCAGATATTTTTTTCGCTCCATTTTTTTCGCCACCTAGTACAAGTTGTTTGTATTGATCAGTAGATAGCCCACTTAAAGTTCCGCTATCGACTTAGAGTGCACCCTGTAGAGTGTCTATTAGAGCTCAGTTTTAAAAATGGAAAAAACTCCATTGTGATCCTATAAGGCGGACTTGCGTCACTCAGGGTTAGCAAACTAACTCCGAGTTAACTTGACATTTCCATACAAATTTTGACGTTAACTCAGAGTTAACTGACTAACCCTGGTTGACGCAAGTGGACCTAAGAGAGTTAAGTATAAGTATCCATCACACAAAATTAAAAAAGAAACGCGTCTCACCCATCAGCTAAAAAAAGCTCAAGTGCGGGTGCGGAAACCTGAAAATTAAAATATTGGAAATATCTTTAAATCTGTTTCTTTACTGGTTTGCCCGTTCTATACCAATAGAAATAAAGCCGACTTTCTGTCACCCCTGTGGTAGAACTTCAGTGCGGTAGAACGCAGAACAATTTGTTGTTGAAATATGCAGCGGGGATTTGACACAACATAGCGTAAATTATTTTCAAGGCAACTTTTCAGCTTACTTACAAAAGAAGTTGGAAGAGGGGAAATCCCCTTTGGTCTTCTTTCTGTTGTATTGGGAATTGGAAAAGTTATGGTGAAAACCTAGGCACAAGTAGCGCCGCACATGGAAAAAAATTATCTTATCTTCTTTTTGGATGCGTTTTTAGCTAAAAACTCTTCACTAGGTTATCAACGCGAGGCTTAACTATTTTTAGGACCTAAGGTTTAGATTCCACATTCTAGAACCTACGATATGTTTTTTTTCCATTGGCGGCGCTAGTTATGCCTAAGTATTCACCCTAAGGGTTAATTTTTGAGTGAGGAGAAGCTCTCCGAGTCTACTGGAACAATCCAGCGTTTGTGTGTTTGTATTGTATGAAGGTTCATTCGACGATAACTTGAGTAAACTTGGTCGGATCGTCAAAAAAATTGGTAGGGAGGTAAATAAGATATATTTTTTTATGTTCGAACATTCGCTAAATGGTAGATTTTCCCGTCGTGGAAGTTAAGAAAAAATTATAATCGCGAAAGTAGTATGACTGTGTCGAAGTTTAAAGATGTCCTAAATAAAACACATGCAGTAACTAATTTAATTGAATTCACTCAAAATGGGAGATCATAAACAACCCTATTATAGAAACAGGGGCACCCTGCAAATAACTATTAGACAAAACAAGCTATAAAATTATTGTAAATAACGAACGATACTTCCAAACACACCGAATACCAACCCAATTTCGAGTTTATTTATAAAGTTATCTCGTAACTATAGCGCTATCTACTCACTTTTTGTCACCCGTGTACTTTATAGGAATGCTATGCAGTGGAAGGTCACCAGAAGGAAATGGGTTTGGATAGAGTAAGATAGTTTTCCAACACCTGTCACCGATGCAAAATTATGACAGTTGGAATTATGAGTGGACTTGAATTTGGCTGGTATTTCTCGTTTACTCAACTGATACGTTGATCGCTGTTCAGACTTTTGTGTCGGTGGTAGGTATTTCACAACAATAACAGCTTTATGAGCAAGGTCTTGGGTTCTAAAATTGAGACTAAGGTCCACTTGCGTCAACCACGGTTAGCCAGCTAACTCTGAGTTAACGTCAATTATTGTATATCCTGAAAATATCAAATTCACTCAGAGTTAGTTGGCTAACCCTGACTGACACAAGTCCGCCTAAGGGTTGATAACTTCCTGGTTCTAAAAATCCAAAAAGATTTAGGTTTTGTCATCGCTAGTGTACAGTCGGCCACAGTCTCAGATACCCCTTTTTGTTCGATTGGCGCCTTTATGCCGCGCGCGGTAAGAGCTGCCATGGGGTATCTGAGATTGTGGCCGACCGTACCTGATAAACAAAGATCGGCGCTTCAGTTAGGTTTTGTGATACGGGCCTTCAATAGAACTGATTTTGTTATGGCTATACACAAAATTTAACAATGTTCCAAGCACTGCAGCGACTGTAAGTCCCTCCACCCATCTAATGTGATTAAAGAGTATAAAATTAAAACGTGCGGTCGAAGAAAGTCTAGGATATCCCATGGTAGCTGTTACCGCTCACGGCATAAGGGCGCCAATCAAACAAAAAGGGGTATCCTAGCGTGTGGCTGACTGTATATGCAAAGGCCTTAGTTTTTATGGTTTTACATTGACTCATAATGTAAATGAATCAGTCTAGCTGCTCAATATTTTCTTTGGTATCAAACTGGTAATATGAAAATCAAACCGATAAAATGTAGAGTCGCGCAAAATATCAATGAAGGTTTCTTTTTAAGTCGAAAAAGAATCTAATATTGAACGCATTGGCCACTTATTAAGTATTTACCAAGAGGAGCCAATTTGAGAACTCATTTAAATCGCAAAAAAAGGAAATCGCGCCGAAAAACGTAAGGGAAAATAAGTTAAAAACCGTCACCATAGAATAATCTTATATCGACAGAAGTTCGTCTTCAACTCAACGTGACATTATGGTATCGGCTGCCGTATTTATCAATACTCTAAAAAAATTGGAATGGACAATGGCGTAGGTATCAATGGCGTCCCAGGTAGAAGGACAAAACTGGGATTTTTTCGTTGTTCTCCTACAACCAGCGAACTAATCCTCTAGAATTAGACTCATAATATTCTGTGCTGTACTACAAAAACATTAAAAGGACCGACACTGGACCGACAGCAATTATAAATCGTAATTGAAACCGTCAACCGGGAGCCCATTTTGGCACCATTGCGTTACAGGCTAAGGGCCCTGAGCATCTGAGGCGCCAGCCAAACAGAAGATAGATAAAGAGAGAGAGAGAGAGAGCACCAGAAATAAAACGAAAAGACGAGGGACAAAGACGCGTTGCGAACGTGACGTTTTGTATTGACCTGACGTTTTGCTTTGTCCGCGCCCCGTCTCTTCTGTGTCTTGCGTCGCGTCGCTTCTATACATTTTGTATGACGGTGACATGGCGTCTACGCCATGTCTTGGTCCCATACTCCCATGTCTCTTATGTGTGTCTGACCCCTTAAGGTAGGCGTCCATTAGCGGCGGATCGGGCCGGGGCGGGCCGCAACGTAAAAATCCGCCTGCCTGTATTTATATGAAACAGCGTCCACTAGCGGCGGACTATTGCGCTGCGGCCCGCCCCGCCCCGATCCGCCGCTAGTGGACGCTGTTACATATAAATACAGGCAGGCGGATTTTTGCGTTGCGATGCGCCCCCGCCCGATGCGCCTAGTAGAGGCCAGGCTTTAGGCATAATTAAATAATACTCAACGCGAAAACTGCGAAGCCTTAGTAGGCACGTGTCTCTCATTCTGACCTGGGAATTTTGGAACCGAATTTTGGACTGGGTGTAATGTTTTTGTTCCAATATGTCCTTTTATCCGATTCACCTTTTATCCGGAGCCTGTAAAAGCGGGAATGTCTTCCTCGGGTGGAATATTAAAAAGTCGTGTTTCCCATCTATTTACTTTCCTCTTACGTTACAGTCATCAAACGTTTTATAACATTTTCGACAATGGCCGGCTTCGCAATAAAAGTATTTTTATTATTTTCCGAAACGACTGCGTCTCCGTAGCGTTAAGATAAATAAATCAATAAAAGTAACCGTTAACGAGGTCATTACTTTTCCCGGGTACAGTTTGTGGTCTCGTAAAATCCCCTTTTTTGTCGTTTCGGCAACACTTCCTATTGTGAATAATGTTGAGACGCGAATAAGGGGGAAAATGTGGAACGACACCATAATTTAGAAGAGCATCGATCAAGTTCACCGACCATGAAGCAACAGAGGTAGAATGTTTACTGTGCAGAAGTTCTGCCCGCTCTTGATGCATTCTTTTTAATATCAGGCAATATAAAAATACATGAAATATTAATCTGTAATTGTACTAGAATAAGAATAACCTTTATTTTAAACTGTTATGTACATACTAAGTTATACAAAAGCTAAACTAAATCTAAAATAAACCTAAAATACAAAAACCTAAATTATTGCCAAAAAGTATATAATTATCCTTCAAACCGCTACCATCTGTAATTTAGATGGATCATTACATTATTATGTATTTTTGTACAAAATTACCTCAGATTTGAATACCTACACATTGCAACATTAGAAATTAAAGAATGATTTTTACAAATTCATAGAGATTTATTCGATAAACTTAGTCAATCTTGACTCAATAGCTTCGAGATTATCTAACTGTAGAGGGACTGTTTGAAAGAAAATGGAAATAAAAAACTGCCCAAAATAGGCAAAATAAAACTAAAACGAAGATAAAATATCTCAAATAGGTAACTACCTAGTTTTAAGATATTTCTTTTACCTAGCTTTTAAGTTTTGCTGTGCCCGACAGGGTCCATAGAGTTCCTCACATGTTACAATGTTATTTAAGATCTTATTCACTTATGTTTGCAATAAAGTATTGAGTATTGAGTATTGAAAACAAGAACAAACCCTAAAATTATGTAATATTTGTAAATTAAAGAAAACCGTGATGAAAGTTTTGAAAACATCTCTTTTTCTTTCTGATACAAACTTATTTGTAGGCTTATTTGTATTTCGTGTTTGTATCCTAAAAAAATCTTGGAACAGCTTTTATTTATTTCAATAGGTATTTCAGTTCATCTCCATAAAATTATATGGTATTGACGTTCTGTGGTAGTTTTTTTTATCCTCTGTGGCCTTTCGGTTCAGCTATTTGAAAACATAGGGATTGCACTGGCGTGTCTTTATAGTTTCCTGACACGATAGCAGACACCGTGATAAAAAAATATCCCTCTATCGACTAGCTAGAGCTATCTCGCTTTTTTTTTCAATACCTACGTGAAGCAAGATGGCTGTTTATCCGCGCGCAATGATAATGGGAAGCGACTTTTTGGAACTGAGACGCGCGCGGTAAGCAAACTCGCGTCGAAGCAACCTTGTCACAATAAAATAAAGTATATTTTCGATTGACTTTGAAAAGGTTCCATCTCATTCTCATCGCGCGCGGATTATTCTCTTCTCGATCGCCAGATAATAACGTTTGACCACCAAAGGAATAGGGCGATACCTTCCATATTTTCAAAGTATTTTATTTTAAAGGATGGCATAAAAAATAAACTAAGGCCTTTGCATCTACGTATTGAGATGATTAATACAGCGTCCAGTGGAACCTTCACTCACACATGAATGAAGAGACCACTCGGCGCTGCAGTGCCTGGGACATTGTTTTAGATGGAGTAGGCTGACAGCTTAGTCGGCCTAGCCCACAGGAAATACTTTAGTCAACACGTGTGGAGTAAACTAAGCAGTCCGTCACGTTAGCGGGTGGTTTTCCTACTTCAAAGTCACAAATGTACGTTTCTTTGAAAATAAACTTAGTCAAAGGTACAGTCGGCCACACGCTAGGATACCCCTTTTTTTCGATTGGCGCCCTTATGCCGTTGAGAGCGGCCATGGGGTGTCTGTGATTGCGATGCGCTCCGGCCCGATCCGCCTCTAGTGGACGCCAGCCTTTAGATTTTTTTGAGTGGACGATCGATTGCTGGATAGGTGCATGCAACCCGCGTTTTCCGACCGAGCGGGCACGAGGTAGGTAACTTATTCAAGGATACAGCCGAGTTATCTTACTGCTCCATCCCTATAACGAGGAAAAACTGAGTAGATTACATAATCTGCCCACTTGGCATGACTCTCTTACGTATTCTGAGAGAGTTTGTTTAGATATTTTATTTTTGAATCTTCCTTTAATTTCACGCTTAGGTGTTGTGACTTTTGATGGAGGTAAAAAACTCGGTGACGTCATATTCTCTTGTGGCCGGAGCCACTTCGGGGCGTGAGCTAATCTTGTAAAGCTCACAAGACAGTTTCTTGTGAAAAACGCTGAAATTATTCCAAGAATGAAATGAAAAAGTAAATTGGATTTTTTCTGTCTGATACTTCTGCAGCGCTAGCATGCTATATAAATCGGGGCAGAAATCTAATAAGTACAAAAATATTATCATTGACACATTGAAACACATTGCCTTTGCATCTCGGAAAAAAAGCATAGGTAGCTTATACAGCGTCAAGTAGCTCCTCCACTTACATGGATGAAGTGACCGCGGAAGCTGCAGTGCCTGGGCTATTTTTAGGGTTCCGTACCCGCAGGGACAAAATTACTCTGCCTCCGCTGTCTGTCTGTCTGTCCGCCCGACCGTCTGTCTGTCCTTACTTTAAAGGGAGAGGATCTTTAGAACCATAATAGATAGCCAGTTGAAATGATAACAGATTATGTGTTGTTATGACAGATTTTTTAACAAATAATAACAATTTAATAACAAAAAAATAAGGGGAGTCTCCATACAACTCTTTGATACAACGAACGTGTTTTTATAATTTTTGCGCTATAGCAAAAACGGTAAAACCTACAAGCATCAAACTTGGTACGATTATAGAGCTTACTTTATACTAGGTATAGTAAACAAAACATAAAAAACGGACAAGCGCGAGTCAGATTCCCGCATCGAGGGTCATTTCAACCAGATTTTAAAAATGGTATGGCGCCACGGAACCCTCAGTGCGCGAGTCTGACTCACACTTAGCCGGTTTTTTTTTAGATTGCGTTTTGCCCAGAATGCCCAGCACCTATACCATCCTCTCAGTTTAGTCGGCCTAGCCCAAAGGAAAAGCCGCCAGTTTCTTCACGACGGCGACGACTATTATTTGTGCGCGAAAATGAGTGCCTTCTAAATGTCACCCTAGCACTATAGTAAAGTTGAAAGCACGTCGACCTTATTACAAGTGTGTACTCTACTCTGTTACGTTACGGGTGACTTTACAACGTTTAATAGACTATACCTCGACCCAATATTTTTCTTACCATCGACGTAGCTAACCCACATCGCACACGATATAGCGTCGAAAAGTGTTTGCCACTGTTCGATCCTGAATGCTTTCAACATCGTGTTTTCATTCATAACACATCCCTCGCTCGCGGAGTGTGCTGTTATTTAAATGTAAATAAAGTTTAAAATACAGTGTGCTAGTGGGAGCTGAACATCGGTATTCTAGGCATTTCTCTAAATATTTTCTGCAAAGGAATCGTTCAGGCAGTCCAACACAATGGTGATGTTAGCGTAAATCACCTTTTGTTCGTCCCTTCTTCTTCATCTTTTTTGGAACTTCTTTACCATGCTTCTTCTCCAAGAATGATACTAGCTAGCTAGATAATTAGTAGTAGATAGTAATTAAAATTTTATTTAACACTTTTTGCGAGGCCGAACGTCGAGTCCCGCGTTGAGCGAAGCTTAGAGCTTCTCGACAACTATACTCGTAAGTGGCGTAATATCATTCGCAGTTTAAACTCTGACCTTAGATTAAACCTCGAATTTTGTATCAAAATTAATCGACAGACAGGGTTTAAACTAGAGTGCCGTAATATCAATCAGAGTTTATACTCTGACCTTAGATTAAACCTCGAATATTGTATGAAAATTAATCGACAGATAGGTAGAGATGGGTAGTGGGTTATAACCCAAACAACCCAGTTGGGTTAAAACCGGGTTATAACCCAAATCACCCAGTTATAACCCATTATCGTCTTTTTTGGTGGGCGATAACTAAATGCACTCTGTTACAAGAGGTAAAACGTATAACACTATCAAAAACCCAGTTGGGCTTACATCGCCCGCCTATTCTATGGTTTGGAATTATACAGGGTGGCCCAAACATAGACGTCAAGCGAGAAAATCTAGATAACTGACACCAAGAGCTACCCGAATCACCCCAATGTATGTTCAGTAATTTTTTAGGGTTCTGTACCTTAAAAGGGTAAAACGGAACCATTATAGGATCACTCGTGCGTCTGTCTGTCCGTCTGTCACAGCCAATTTGCTCCTAAACTACTGGACCGATTGAGTTGAAATTTGGTACACATATGTAAGTCGGTGACCCAAACAAGGACGTGTAACGTAAATAAATAAATTTTAAACATGGGGACCACTTTTGGGGGGTAAAAAAAACAGGAAATAGGTATTTTTCTATAGATTACAGAAAAATCTATAAGAATATCAGGGTGTACAAAATTACTAAGAAAATATTAATTTTGTTATAGTAGTATTAGTTCCTCAACTCAGTCAACAGATGGCGCTCCACAGTCCTACATCGCGGATCACGGTATGGTTCGGACTTTCGATTAATGTATCTTAGTAGACTTTGTATAAAATCTTCCTAATTCATTGTACGGAACCCTCTCAACGCGACTTAAACTCGCACTTGTCTGGTTTTTTTTTTGTTAAAAAGGTTTTCTTGTTTAAAGTGACAGGATTTTTGTACCATTCTGAGAACTAAGGCTTTGCGGAAGTTTTTGGAGTCAATAAAAAGTCCTTTCAACCTCTTTTTTTTTTTCTCCTTAGAGCTGTCTAGATTTTCTCGCTTGACGTTAAGTTTGGGCCACCTTGTTTGTATAAAATGATAAACGCGCGCGCAGCGCGCTCAAATGTTCACGTTTTTAAAACTATTTTTACGATTTTTTACGATATTGTCGTAATGGACATCTTTCATGTAAGTAAGACGAACGGCGCGCGCCGAAAAATTACAGATTTTTCCCTTATATTTCAGGAACACTTTAGACAGAATAAACACACACTCGTAATTTCACAAATATTACCCGTAAACAATATGGTAATTACGATTTCCCAGAACAATTGACAAATGCGCGCGCAGCCCAAATTGATCAAATAAGTTTGTACAACATAAAATCATTCAGTTTCCACAATTATTTATGTTCGCATTGCCAGACCCAAAAATAGGAAAGCTGACTGAGGTCCCTAATGATTAGCCGGACAAGTAGCCCCGTAAGAGTGACATACTGCTTTTTAGCAAAAAAACTTCTTCACTCAACTTTCTTCACTTTCTGGGTTTCAAAAATAGAGTTAGTATATTATTTACTACATTTCACCCAAATATACTACACACCGCAACGGACCGCATTCGGGAGTAATAACATATTTTGCATATTTTGTGTCTTTTGTTACTTTTTTTACATTTAAAACATTTTTGTAAATTAAATTTGTTTTTTTTTTTATTGTGTATTTAAGTAACTAATTTTCCACCATAAATTGTATTCATCAGATAGATTTTCATCAGATAGAAAAGCTGTTTGAAACTTAAATACGAATAAAGTCAGGTTATAAAAAAATACTTCTGAATTCCAAAAAAAACTATGCCAGTGAGTTTTAATCAACATTCTATTTGAAAAGTGTCTCTTGGTAATTTTGCGTCAAACTTATATTTACGAAGTCATTTGAGCTTATGTGATTTTTTTGTATGGGAGCGAAGATATTTTCTAACATTATTCTTTTGCTTCAACTAGCTTTACGTTCTGGGTTTCAAAAATGGAGTAAGTATATTATTTAACGAATATACTACATACCGCAACGGAACACATTCGTGAGTAATACAATATTTTGTGTTTTTTGTTATATTTTTAACATAATTTTTATTTTATTTTATTTTTTTAACTGATTAATATCCCACTATAAGTTATTTCATTATAAAGTCTTGCTTAGGTGCTACGATTTTCATCAGATAGCAGAAAGCTGGGTAAAACTTACAGACGAATAACGTCAGGTTTTAAAAAACGTCTCAATTGCAAATAAAAGTATGCCAATGAGTAACTATTCAATATTCTATTTGAAAAGTATTATATCTTGGTAATTTTGTGTCAAACTTATACTTATTAACAAAGTTATTTGAGGTTACGTGATTTTTTTGTATGGGTACGAAAACATTTTATGACATTACTCTTATTCTTCACTTAGCTTCACTTTCTGGTTTCGAAAAACTGAGTAGTTATATTATTTACCACATTTTATCTAAACATACTACATGCCGCAAAGTACCGCATTTGAAAATAATTAAATATGTTATGTTTTTTTGTTGTTCTTTCGGGCATTGAATCTCTTAAAACTGTAGTTTAATAAGTATAGTGCTCGTGCAAACCTAAGAAAACATCAGAACTACATTATTGAACAACTTTTGGTGAGAAATTTGTCAAGTAAAGTAAAAAATAACAGTTTTAAAGGTAAAAACCAAAATAAAAAATAAACTATTTAATTATTTTTGAATGCGGTAATTTGCGGCATGTAGTATGTTTAGATGAAATGTGGTAAATAATATACCTACTCCGTTTTTCAAAACCAGAAAGTGAAGCTAAGTGAAGTATAAGAGTAATTTCATAAAATGTTTTCGCACCCATACAAAAAGAACACTTAACCTCAAATAACTTCGTAAATATAAGTTTGACGCAAAATTACCAAGAGATACTTTTCAAATATAATGTTGATTAGAACTCATTGGCATACTTTTGTTTGCAATTGAGACAGTGTGGATATTTTATTGTTGTTGTTTTATTTTTTAATTATCGTAGAACTTCCCGGAATACCTTCACAGTATTAGTTCTATTAATAGAGAACTAAACGGAAAAGAAAACCGAATAGATTTATCAGTAGAACTGGACTAGTAGAACAGTCCGAACAGACTTTAGTTATCGCCCACCAAAATGGGTTTTAACCGGGCGATAATAGGTACCAAGTGGGTTATAACCCGGGTCGTTACCCATCTCTGCAGATAGGGTTTGAACTAGCGTTTAAACTGTGACTGATATTACGGGCCTAAGGCTAACTAGCGTCACCATGTTGAAAAAATTATATCTTCCTTCAGAAGAAGTTTCAAAAAAATCCAAACTAGATTTTTAACTGTAGATACCCAACTCAATTTCTAGTCTTAGGTATGCAAAAAAATATCGATTATCGAAACATAGCTGTAAACATATTTTTTTAGCATACCTACTGCATACCTAAGACCAGAAATTCAGTTGGGTATCTACACTTAAAAATCTAGAAAAGCATGGCTCATGGGGTGATCTTAGGATTTTGTCAGAAACTTCTTCTGACGGAGGTTATGATTTTTTTCAACATTGGTGTCGCTAGTTAGCCTTAAACGAGCCTTAATTAACCCCCCAACCTCCTCTCGACAGACTCGCCAGCTCTACAGCTCACAGAGCCACTAATTGAACAGTTTTTTATTTTTTGTTGTAAACATCCGTACAGAATAAGACATAGGTTGTTCAATCCACGTCATCATCATTTTCAGCCCACATTTGCCCACTGTTGGGTATAGGCGTTTTCCCCTTCACGCCATCCTTCTCGGTCTCTCACTGCTCGCATGCATCCACGGGCCCTCTGTCACCTTAGAGATGTCATCTGACCACCGGGCTGCTGGTCTGCCTACCGACCGACGTCCCGTTCTCGTCCGCCACTCCGTTACTGCCTTGGTCCACCTACCGTCTTCCCGCCTCGCCAGATGCCCCTCCCATCTCCACCTAAGACTTGCAACTCGGTCACGAATATCATCGACTTCAGTTCATTATCTATCCTTTAATCCTGGCTGCCCTCCAAGATATTAATAGTCCAAGTAATACGCCTAATAAAACATCATAATCGATAGCGAATAAACTACAAACTATTATTACTGCGTAAGCATTATCTCATCGGGGAAATCACCAATTTTACGACAGTCCCAAGTATATTTAGACACGACCGTTATACATCGAAATGTCTCGTTTACGAGATAGTCACGACATTGTGAACTAGGCTATCAATATTATACTATCGATGGTGTTATAATATGGTGATAAATTAGTTAACTGCTCATGAGATGGGTAAGTACCTAAAGGCCACCATACATGAGGATTTTTGCCTTCAGTTTTGACTGACCTGACATAAATGGTACGGCCATAATTGAACACTAGGTCCACAATGCCGAAAATCACCCGCATCAGCCAGTAAGCGTAGCATAAGGCTGGGTTAGAGCGTATCCATGGGTTTATAACACTAGCTATCCTGCTCTATGTCAAACAAAAGATTGAGAAAGACATAGTTATAACCCATATTATGTCTGTGTATAACCTCCTTATAAACCGCGTAACCCAGGCTCATGCTAAGCAAGCAGCACTGAACTCAGTTACGTTTTTATCTCATATCCTGCGCCAATGAAAATTCTACCTTTAAGCACAATAGTGAGCCAAAGGGGGGCAACGTCCAGGTGTTCTGTAGCATGAAAAAGTGACTCAAAGGCTTAGCGGCTCAGCAAGTTTCTGCGAAGCCAGAACTTTATAAGCGCGTACGTGTGCAGATGGCAAATGGAATATGGAAGCGTTCACCGGGCGCTCCGGCCTCCATTCGTAGCACGAAGACCGAAATCGATTCCTGTATCAGATACACTAAACGAATCGAAAAAGCAAACATCAAACACTATAATTAGGTCAGATAGCCAGTTTCATGTTGTTATCCATAACAGATTGCAAGATAGTTTCGCTGAAAAAAAGCGCGCCGCCTATTTTTTTCAGCGAAAATATCTTCCGAAACGGTCGGAACCAGAACTAGTGTACATAAATCCCAATGGACCTTAGTTAGGTTTTGCTTGCAATTCTGGACGAAAAAGGAACACAATTCTTTGACATATAGGTAGGTACTTATATCATCATAATCATCATCGCCCTTGAGTGTATTAGGCCTTTTACCCCTCGCGCCACTTCTCAATTTCACATGAGATGCGAGATTCGATCGATCGTCAACCTTCGTTCGAAGTCGCATGTCGACAAATCGATCTTGACATTATTTTTCATTATTTAAGTATTTTTGCTTCGCCGCAAAAGATACCCAAACGTGTCCAAAGACAAAATTACCGGCTGTATGTATCTATGTCGAACCAAAAAACGCCACTGACTGGTAGACGTTCGCACATCATCGAAATCAGACAGGTTTCTCCAGCATGCATAAAGTGGAGACGCACCATCAAAAACTCACAGCGTTCTCAAATCCAGGGGACTGAGTCTGTAACGCAAAGGTGCCTCGTTAGGCTCCCAGTTGTAGACTTCAATTACGATTTATTAATGCTGTCTGTTCTGTTATTTGTTGTACGGTCGGCCACAGTCACAGATAGGTACCCTATGGCAGCTCTTACTGCGGGCGGCATAAGGGCGTCAATCGAACAAAAAGGGGTATACTATTATACACTAAAAAAACATACAGAGTATTAAAAGACCGCCAACAAAGAAGGAAACCACGAATTCTTCTCATCATAAGAAACATTTTTGCCCAAGGAACTATGCCTGGGAAAACAACGGTTTCCGAGATAATAAGGTTCAATGTCGGACTTTCCAAAACATTTTTTTTTTGCAGAAATGTATTCAGTATCTAGTTCTTAACATATCTTCTCAAGAACCATACCAACATTATGAATATTTCTTACAAAAAACGACGTTAAAATTGCAACCCGCAATGTATTCTAAACATCGGTACTTAAAGCTTTAGTAACATAAACTTATACCTACGCTTGCGCAATATGACTTCTGTGCGTTACACGTCCATTGCGTGATAATAGTTATTTGTTATGCAAGAATGCAAAATTATTGTTTGCGGCGAGTGCTTGTATTGAAAACCGAGCTAGCGAAGGTTTCTAAAATTGAGCCACGAGCGTAGCGAGTGGTTCAAAAAAAGAAACCTGAGCGTAGCGAGGTATTCAGAAGCACGAGACGCAAATAATATTGCATTCGTGCGAAACACAAAACTTTTCATCTCACAGAAGCGAGGAAATGACTTTGTTAGCCAAGCGGGACAAACTCTATAGACAACTACTTACAGGCAAAACAGGTGAGTCAAATAAGTTCCTTTTAAAAGCATATTTTACTGTAGTTACGGCTGCCGCACTAAAGTTTTGAGCTTCGTTGGTATTAAAACCATTCGTTTTATTAATAATTTCCTGAAGTTTATTTATCCAGACACAAAAATAATGTAAATAAAAGAATGTTTTTTTTTCCGGGTGCACTCTGAACTTATACCATATAAATAAAAAATTTGTAGGAGATAAAAAATTAAATTAGTAATATCGTTTGAAAAAATGTATTTAACAAACCAAAACATAATTATCTATTTGATAAAACAGAAGCGCAGCATTTTTTTTATTTACTGGTATTTAAAAATAAATATGTGTACAAAATATTGAAAAGACTATAAGAAGAAACCGCGTTTCTGAATGTTCTATTCCGTGACTTTACCTTTTTAAAAGATGCTTATGCACCATTTACATTCACAGTTTTGTATAGAGAATGGGCACGAACAATCGCTTTCGCTGAAATACGCGTTTAAACGAACTATGAATGAGGTTTTATTTTCCATCGGGATCTGGCATCTACTTAAACGGCCAGTGTTTTTTTCTTTTTCAAAACCATAGGGCGCGGGAAAGACTGTCCCGGCGTCGCGTTTAAATTTCGAAGCGCACAAAAGTTCAGATAGTTTAAATCCGGCCTTTACACGATCGTAAGTTACTAGTAACAGCAAACTTTCCGAGCGTGGGAGATGAAAAATATTTTTCCAAATTATAACCTAAAAACGAAAATCATTTCCCAGAAATAATGTATCGAAAAAGTACTTTTTTTTTGGTGTCTAGTATGCGTGGCTTTCAGGTCTGTTGGCGGTCTTTTAACACCCTGTATATAGGACAGTGATAGTTTTTTAGTACAGCAAAAAATATTTTGATTCTATCTATAGAGGATGAGTTCGCTGGTTGTGGGAGAAAAACGAGGAAAACTCGGTTTTGTCCTTCTACTGGGAACCTATCAACACGCCCGCCATTGCGTTACAGACTTAAGCCCCAGGGTAAGGCGCATCTTCACCAACTGCTATTAAAATGCCAAAGCACGTTTCGGTGACACTTTTATTAAGCTTGTGTATTCTGGCGCCAGGCGTAAATAAAGTCATGCAGCTCATAAACCAGAGCGTGATCTGGTATTATTGTTAGGCATTGCGAAAACTATGCGCCACCATAATATTATTATTGTAAGATGAAGTAGGTGTCCAACTAACTTTCATTAGATGCATAAAATATGCATAAAATTTTCTATTGCGTCTGCAATAATCCTAGATCATGCTCTGGTTAATCTGGTTTATGAGCTGCATCATATAGGTAAATAGTTTATTTAAGCTTGGCGCCAGAATTTACATTTAATCATTTTAATACTTTCACACACTATGATTTGGTATCTACAGGGTGCACTCGAATTCGATAGCGAAACTTTAAGGGGACATTCCAATCATGATTATGAAAACCACAGTAGTGGTCTTAAAGCATCCCGTTGAGATGACTTTTTATTTTTTTCTGATACCAAAAACTACCTTAGTCAATCATAAAGAAACGATATCAGTACTAAAAGCTACAAAAATCGCATCAAAAAATATTGAAAATAAAACGATTATTAACTAACCCCATTATGAACGCGACTGTACTACGCGTATAGCTCTTATCAATCACCGCGCGCTTTGACCTGCGGTGACCCGCCTACAAAATGACCTATAATCACGGGCGAGCGAGAGGCGCGCACGCGCCGCCGCTCAATATTTTTACGTAGTAGTGTGCGTTTCACGCAAGAGAGTTCCCTTGACGAAACTCTTATTACAATGTACTAGGGACTATTTTTGTTCATCCAAGGGAATTATTTCGTGAAACGCACTGTAGGCACTTAAATCAAAATTCCCCAGTGTTGCCATGTTGCGCCGTTATTACATTTTAAAATCCGTATGTAGGTATGTAATGTATTGTTATTTAAAGTGAATTATAAATTCCATATAAAAGTGAATTAAATCGTCTTTGAAACGCCTCAACGGAGCCAGGGTGTGTTTTGTTCTTCGTCCATATTTTCAGGCTTATCTGGGGCTTATCCGGGCCTATCGGCGTGCCTTACATTATTACATAGGTAGGTACGGTCGGCCACAATCTCAGATACCCTATGGCAGCTCTTACCGCGCGCGGCATAAGGGCGCCAATCGAACAAAAAGGGGTATCTGAGACTGTGGCCGACTGTACCTATATTCTATGCTTTTGGCTAAAATCGAACACATACTTAAGTCCTCAGTACTGAACTACCTACGATAACGATCGAAGTTACATCTACGAAAATACGGGTTTAAATTAGGTAGGTATCTTAAAAAAGACTGCAAGTCCGTATAAAAATACTTACTTAATAAGCTAATTTTACATTTACATTAAAGTAATACATTAAAGACTACCCAAATCCGTACAAATACGGAAAAACCCATATTTGTGGCAACACTGGAGGTCCTTCGTCCTTCTCTTACCTTTCGGCGCTCGCGCTTTTAGCCTTGAATACGTAGGGAGGGATGGATCGTCCTTCGGTCTTTGTAATAGGGGTGATTTTTAAAAAGCATGCATTGCATTACTCTTGCGATTTTTGCTCGGAATTTACCTACAGGGGCCTACAGACAGTGCGTATTTTATAATTTTGGATCTTATGTTGATGCCTTTAGGAGTGGTTTCTCTTTTGGTCGATTATTGCATTTCCAACTTGTCGACCGGAAAGGTGAACATATGATCGAAAGTGTGTCGTTGCGTTGAAAAGTGATTTATTTAAATTTAATCGATTAATTTTGAATTTTTTTTTATATGATTTTTGTAGCTTTTAGTACTGATATCGTTTCTTTATGATTGACTAAGGTAGTTTTTGGTATCAGAAAAAAATAAAAAGTCATCTCACCGGGATGCTTTAAGACCACTACTGTGGTTTTCATAATCATGATTGGAATGTCCCCTTAAAGTTTCGCTATCGAATTCGAGTGCACCCTGTAGTAAGTAGTACCTTAATTTTTCAATTTGAGATTTGCAGAGAAGGTACACAAGACAGCACGTCAGACTGTACACTTTTGCGCTAGAGTGCTAGCGTGTAAAGGTCGACGTGCTGTCGTGTGTACTTGAACATGAACAATCTTGTATTGCACTGATTTCTGTGGCAGATCCTTGGCTTTGAGCGCTAAGACCGTCATTTAATTTTGGTTCATTTAAAAGTGCATGGCCAAAAATAACGTGTCTGTTATCGGCCAAGAATAAATCCGTGCGAGTTGCGGATAAAAATAACACGCGTGGCAAAAATATATCGGTTAAATATACCGCGATGCCATTCGAGTCTTGATAGAATGTGGACGCTTCGGAAATAGCGCTGGCTGCACGTAGAACGCTCCGTAAAGGCTGGCGTCCACTAGAGGCAGATCAGCCCCTCTACCCTGGACGCATTTTTCCAATATGGCCGCAATATGGCGCAATATACATAATATTTTACAAATTAAGACGCATTTTGTGTTTTTAATTGAATAAAACAGCCTTGCCTTTGAATAAACATAACAAAGTATTTAAAATCAAAGCATTACTATGCGAATTCAAAGAGAAATTATTTTCAATTTGATCGCAATAGTCAAGGGTAACCCCCCAGGCCGCAGCGCAGTAGTCCGCCGCTAGTGGACTCTGTTTCATATAAATACAGGCAAGCGGATTTTTGCGTTGCGATCTTGCGATGCGCCCCGGCCCGATCCGCCTCTAGTGGACGGCAGCCTTAAGAGAGTCCGTGCCTTAATTATTACGTATCTTGCAGTGTGGATCTAGCACTACACCACCGTACTCGGATTTTGCTCTTATTTAGGGCCGGTTTCTGTATTGAAAAATTCACTAAGTTAATTTAAGTATCGTTCTGTCACGTTCTTTTATGTAATATCTGCAGAGACGATACTTATGTATTTGATTAGTGAAATTCTCAATTCAGAAATCGTTGTAAATCTTAGCACAGATTGCGCTAAAACTGTTACTTTTTGAAGTGGTTTACCTCCTTATCAAAATAAGCCATTAGGGTTTTTTTAAGTAGCAACGTAGGGACATTTTGAATAAGAACCCAAAATTAAATAGGTAGTTACAAATTTATCAACCTAATGGCCTTTGCATCTACCTACGTAAATCATCTCATTTCGTAGATGCAAAGCCATTAGGTTGATAAATTAGTAACCAGAGTAACCACCTATTTAATTTTGGGCTCTTATTCAAAACGTCCCTACGCTGCTGATAGAAATAATACATTCGACATCGCCAGGCACTGCGTGGTAGTCCTTAGGCGGACTTGCGTCACTCAGGGTTAGCAAACTAACTCCGAGTTAACTTGACATGTCCATACAAATTTTGACGTTAACTCAGAGTTAACTCGCTAACTCTGGGTGACGCAAGTGGACCTTATAGAGTGAATTTTGCAAGCGTGACATATCCCTCCCATATCAGCCCGTCAAAAACCAACATTTCCAATAATAGCCCATCACGTCGTACCTACACATCTTCTGCTAATGATGTTTCGTATCCCATCACCTATATTTACGACACCGACTATTTACAATATCTGTGTCAGTTACCTTCGACGAAGGTTTTCTTTTGGCCTCTCTTTGGAACAATCTATTGGTTTTTCTTAACATCTTGATTTCGTATGTTAAATGGAAGACGTAAAAATACGGGAATTTTTCGGATGTTTCTGGGCAATTTTAATATTTGTGGGCATGAGGCAGATAGGTCTTGCCCGTTTAAATTGGACTCATTTAACTTTTTTTACCTACCGGATGACCTGTAAAAGTAGTAGAATGTAGCAAACAGGGTGATTTACTATCGAAAAAGAAAATACAAACTAAAAGGAGTGGTGGCTGAAAACCATCAGCGCCGCACATAAAGTTCTCTGTCCATAACAACGTTTTTCAGCATAAAGCTGAGCCACCATATATTTATTTCCTTACTCTTTTTAGTATTAGATTATCATTATCGTTATGTTTGTACAGAGTAGATGCTATAAACTTTTTATCACATCTATTCGAAAAGAGCTAGTTCCCTGCAAACAAGGACTAAAATAGCTCTTTAATCCCATGGGACAAAAAATAATTTTAATTTTTTTGCAAAGAGATCAATCACGAACATTGTATGGACAAGTAACTAGCAGTAAATTGTGAAAATTAAAAACGTCAGAAATGCATTCCGTCTTAGATTCCGTCTTAAAATAAATAGTAGAGTGTTCACCTCAGGAGAAAAAAACACTCTCTTAAGGTGGGGCGATAGCAACTTGGCGGGAAATTAAAAATTTTCACACATGCTCAGTTTAGCTACAAAATGTAAAAAACTGTGAAAATTTTGAATTTCCCGCCACGTTGCTATCGTCCAGCCTTAATTAAATGTTCTTTACTCCCTCGGCTAACCTTCCTGTCATACATCAGGTATAAAATTTTATATTCGATGGGTCTTTTGCTGTAAAATAATAGCTGCAACTAAAAAAAAACGAAACCCATGTTTGTTCATTGAAATCCAAACCTCTTAACTACACCCTGTAATAAAAGGTTCTTTCCATCCCAAAAAATGATAACTCAAAAAGTAATAGGTACGAAAGTGTTGTTAAAAAGAATTTTGGTGGAACGTAGGTAAAAGAAATCTTTATGAGATGTTGAATTTTTATACCTGATCGCTCTTTCAAAGATTGTTATGGGTTCGTGCACAAACAAATAAGACAGAAGAATCTGCCCGGTATCTACGCAGACTCTTTTTTATTTCGTTTTATCTAAATAAAGATTTAAATTATAAAACTAGAAGTTAAAAACTGAATCCCGACAACCACTAGGCTTGAAACAATACCTGCTTATCTTTTAAATAATTTATACTCATAGGTTTCTAACAATGGTAGTCGGAAACTCTCTAATTTATGTGAATGAGTTCCGACTTTGACGTTGTGACTTGTGGTGTCCAACGATAAATCGCGCATCTTAAATAGTATTACGAGGGGCGTTCAATTATGAGAGTAGTGAGAATGATAATTATTATACATATAAATTCCTTGTAAAGAAAAAAAACGATATTGTCTCATAAAATAATACATTTAATAGAATGTAAAAAAAATATATATCTTATATTGTTTTTAGATTTTATCGTTTCACATATAATTCTAAAACGATAAATGACTTCTATTAAAAAAAAGATAAAAGATAAAGATAAAACATTATTTATTGCCAAAACCAAAACATTACATAAAAAAAACACACTTAAAACCTTAGATTTATCGTTTTAGAATTATATGTAAAACGATAAATCGAATGTTTTAAGTGTGTTTTTTTTTAATGTAATGTTTTGGTTTTGGCAATAAATAATGTTTTATCTTTATCTTTTTTTTTTAATAGAAGTCATTTTGTTTGCGTCGTGTTTTCAAGAGTGGAGAAAATTGAATCCACTGCTAAACCCTAGTTTTTAGCAGTGGATTCAACGTCGATGAGAGCTTGAACCCATCCCCCCGGTATGATTATATTCCTCCCAGTAAATGATGATTCTAAATTATTCGCAATATTCCCACATAATTTTGTTCGAAGCGGATCGAATCGCGATTGTCCTTTCGTTGCCAATAGATTCTGTGCCCTCGGGCTCACCTTTGATCTTGTTTGCCTAACGACCCTCGACGTGGACTTGGCGAAGGGAGAGTCGCCAGTGATTGAGACAAACGTTCGATTACTTTCGATTGTGCTTGAAGACACGCTTGAGACTGGCATGGAATCCGTGACTTTTCATGTATGAAGAAGCTATGTAGTAGGTACTTATTCATAACTTCTTCATGCACCAAAGGGCAATTTCTAAATGGATTTTTTCCTCGAACACCCCACCCCGACTTCTAAATGTAATATCCAACAACTTTTGTTCTACGGCTTTGGTGAAAGCGCAATTTTTATCCCACAATTTTTTTTTAAAGTCTAATTCTTCATTCAAGATAGTACACTGACGATTACGGTGTGACCAGTCTCTGGTGAAAATTAAATAGTGTGGTGACAAAAAGTTTGACATGAATCGAATTGCGTAATCGATATAATCGAATTATAGGCCGATTGATGAAAAGCTTATTATATGAAATTAACTAAAAACTTATTAATTAGTAATGAAAAGTGTGTTTTGCTCCACTTTTTTTGAGGAGTGTTAAATGCGTTAAAAATTGTATTTTTTAAATGATCTATGGAAATATTGCGTTCCGAACGTTTTTTTTTCCGTCCGGAATTCCTGACGCACGGTCTACCACGCGGAATTTCGTATTTCGCTTTTTTTTTGTGACTGAGCTGAATCGCACAATGAGTGGAATGCATCACTATTACAATAAGTATGCCAACATTATTTTGCAAAGTGACAGTTAGCATCTGTCAGTTTACTATCCTGAATAAAGAATTAGACTTTAGTTTGGCGCAGAGTCTCAAATAGGAGCAGGCGAAGCTGTAAAAGTGGTAAAGGATGAAGGGGCACGAAAGCGCGCCACGCAGGCAACGCTGAAACGGTACAGATCCAAACTTTTTAGGAACAAGAAACGTTCAATAAATAAAAATCGAAAAGTTGTTGGAAATCACATTAAGAAGTTGACTTGTTTCAGGAAAAAGCCATTTAAAAATTGCCCTCTACACCGTGCAATTTTAGTGGTTTTAAAGCCGAAGGTATTTAGTTGCAATCGTGATTCTGAGCCAAAATCCAAAATTTTACTTCAAAACAAGCGAAAAAAAAACCACTTCCCAATACAAACGGCTATCGCCAATCGACACCATTTGTATGGAGAAGTGATTATTTTTTTCGCGCCTTTTGGAATGAAATTTTGTATATTGGCTCAGAATCACCAGTGCAACAAAATACCTTCGGCTATAAAACCACTAAAATTGCACGGAGTATAAGTATTGTCCCCTGTCGGACGATCAGAAAACTGCTACGTATTCTGATTGTCAAACGGCCCTCCCTGCAATCGTCTAAATATAAAGTAGACTGAGCTGGTTTGGGCCCTTAAAACGGAAGCCATCTGACTACAACGGTAATGAGGCGCTTCATCCATCCATACCCAAGCTGAGATCCAGAGGAAGAACGAAAACCAGGCGGATGGACGTGGTCAAGAATGCACTCGTAAAATAGTGAGCCTCCGAAAACGACACCAGAAACAGGGCGAAGTGGAGAGAGGAATCAGGAAGGCTGAAACCACCGCCATGTAGGATAAAAGCTTGGAAGAGAGAGAAGAAGAACTTGCACGTTCTTCTTCTCTTCAAAAACCATGCACCAAATTTCACAATCACATTAAAATTCACATTATGCTTCGTCCAAAAAAAAAAAAAAAAAGAAATAATGTCAATAATAAAACACAAAAAACATGACAAAGAAAAAATCAATAACAACAATAAGCCAATACCTACTCAAACAAACCACCCCGGGCCACATCCGATCCAATGTCCCCATGACGCTAGCAGCGTTACCACGCTGAACCGCCAGGGAGATCCTCTGCATCAGATCTTCTCTTCTTCTTCTAAGTTGAGTTGGAATCGGCCGGTCCCCAAGTATAATCTGCTTGGCGGGAAATCTCCCTTTATAGGGAAACTAGCAGCATCTAAGTTGGTCCTGGGCTCAGTGGCGTAGCTAGGTAACCGGGGGCCCTGGGGCAAAAAACAAACCGGGGCCCCAACTAAACTGTTCAGGTTTTATCAAGTCAAAATTTAGATAGAAAATACAGTTGAATACTCAAAGGGCCCCTAAAATTTCAGTCTAAAAGGGAAAAATCTCTACAGGGTGCACTCTAAGTCGATAGCGGAACTTTAAGTAGGCTGTCTACTGATCAATACAAACTTGTACTAGGTCAAGTTGTACTAGGTGGCGACAAAAATTTGTACCTTTTGTATGGAACAGCTGATATTTTTTTCACTCCATTTTTTTCGCCACTTAGTACAAGTTGTTTGTATTGATCAGTACAATGCCTACTTAAAGTTCCGCTATCGACTCAGAATGCACCCTGTATAATAATAATTTCAAACCACTTTATTTGTTCTAAGTAAAAAAAATGCGCGCAGCGCGCCCCAAAATTCACCGATTTAACATTTTTTCTAAGCCGAGGGGCCCCCTGAGCTTGGGGGCCCTGGGACATTGCCCCTCCGTGCCCCTATGTAGCTACGCCACTGGCTCCGTTTAGATTCATGTCTATCATGTCAACGAAGAAATAAAGTTGCGAAAGTGGCGTTGGATCGGTCATACCTACAATGCGAAGACCCGAAAACCACCCCTCCGAAATAGCACTGAAATTGTATGCAAATGGAAAACTGAAGGGATAGCGCCCGAAAACTACCTAGCGTCTAACAATGCAACAGGAAGCAAACAGTCTCGCGCAAAATCGGCCAGAATGGAAGAATGGAAGTTTTGAGAGCCTTATGTCCCTAATGATGATGTCAAAAGCGTTTTAGAAAACACTATAGGTAATTGTAGGTAGAATCTTCGGATATCATAGAAAACTACGTTTTAGGCTGGTATTAATAGTCCTCTGAGATCACCTACTTGCAACCTACTTGAGATCGGTCTCAAGTAGGTGAACTCAGAAAAAAAAAATCACCGACTTGAGACATTGGCTTATTAATAAACCTATCTTAGGCGCGAACTTGAGTCCTCGATTTAAGTAAAGAATGAACTATTTGAACGAATGATACCATTTAAAGTTCAAAATGTGGTCAAAAAGCTTAAACCCAACTCAAAAGTACTAGGCGCCCATACATTATAAAGAGACTATTCGAAAAGGCACGACCTGAGTTTGGCCTCCTTTTGGTCCATAAAATTGTCCATGTTCCGGTGTTATTCAGTTGTCAACTTGTCATTTCTATAATAGTCCAGGATTCCACAAACATAAAAGTGATGTTACAAGATATAACACGAACTCTACTCCAAATAGGTACTCGATTATAATAACTAGTGGTTCACCCCGAACTGTGAACTCAGGATGTCTAACTTTTTGCTAACCCCATATCCACTCTTCGTCCGATTTGGATTTAGATGTTAGAATTTTAAAATTCTTTTAATTCCATTAAGCCGCCTTTATATTTTTATGACGACACAATCATTCATACATACAAACATACTTCGATCGCTCGTTCAATATGACGACACAATTTTGTAGCGGCACCCTGGTCTAGACAAAAAGGAACAGATCTGACTCGCTTCAGCCATTTTTATTCAGCATTGTTATTCGTTACTTTGGCAACAGAGAGCTTGATCTTGAGTGAGTAACTCAGCATATTAATAAAGCAGCGCTTACTTGAGACCGATCTCAAGTCCTCGACTTGAGTCAAGAATGAACTATTTCAACGACTTGAGTAAAGAATGTACTAGGCTACCATACATTAGAAAGAGGCTAGCCACAACCTCAGTTTGACCTTCAAAGAGGTTCGTAAGGTGAACAACTTTTTTCACGGTTTTCAGAACTGTCGAATAAAAGAAAAAACTTTTTCTACTGTCAAACATCAGTCAAACTACGAAAATAATTATTATAAAATTTTCTCGTAAATTCTTGTGATTTTCAGTATCATGAACGTTTTAGTCGGTTATGGATAATAAGTGGCGCCAGAGAGGTTATTTTCAATATTTTGGCCGAAAAATATCATGCCGGAAACTTCCAACAGACAGCTTCAGTTCATTCGAGCTTCCGTTATTCGAGCTTCCGTTTTTCGAGCTTCAGTACCTAGCGGACCCAGTTGGATGACCTCTACAAACGAGTTGCTGACAAGACAGGTATTTATTCACTATAATTGTATAAAATATACATAGTTCACGATACAAGTTACAGATATCGTCAGTTAGGTCTTTAAAATACCCCATCATCAACGTTTTTTGCGCATTTAATATAACTTTAGAGGTTATGTTTACGTAGAGAAAGTAGTAATTTGAGTTTTAGATGGTGACGCGGTGGTGGCATAATGGGTAGAACAATGGACTCGGAATCGAGGGATCCTGGTTCGAGTCCCGATGAGGGCATGTACCCTACCCATGACATTAATTTATTTCAAAGTCGCATACATACCACTCCCTGACTGTGAAGGAAAACAACGTGAGGAAACAGGCGCGTCTGAGGCTATATACCAAACTAAACTCAAACTTAGTACCAGCTTATTTTTTTAAACCTCAGCTCTTCGGAGTTCTTTCTTGGTAATATGACTGTGGGGCTCTGAACTGCTGGAGTTTTGCAGCTCGAAGAACTCGGGCTGGTAGAAACACTTTTCTGGCTAGTCATAGCGATGTGGTAGAGGTGCCGGTCGAATGACGACGACAAATTATTTCACACCACAAGGTCCCTTTCCACGTAACTTCCGATGTCGACGATGGTCCTAAGTATATTGTTAAGCTGCAACTTCTTGCGGTAGGTTCGCTTTGGATGCGCGCTGACTAAACATCATTTTTGTATATTAATTATCAAAGAAAATAACTCCCCTTCTTGCTTTGCGTAGTCGGGTAATGAAAAACACGAACTTGAGTCGGCTATCGCCTGCACTTGGAAATGACAGTCGCAAGTCTGGTCTCAAGTAGGTGAACTCACGTAAGATTGTGTCTATTAATATGCCAGCGACTCCGGTCTCAAGTAAGTGATCTTACAGCTTCTTAACATTTTATGCATGCCTAGTACTCTAAACCACGTTGTATTGAAATTGATCACGGACTGTCAAAAGATGAATGACTCACTCAATTCCGAGCTCAAGTCGGCTCTATTAATATGGCGTCGACTCAAGTAAGTCGACTCACTCAAGCAAGTCGGCTAATGTCAATGTCAATCTCAAGATCGTGTCTATTAATAAGCAAACAGCTACTCAAGTTTGACATTACCCAAGGCTTGACATTTACCTCCTTGAGATCGATCTCAAGTAGGTGAACTCAGACGACTATTAATACCACCCTTAGTTTTGACCCTCTAGGTATTTTTTTTAGTTTGTCACTGGTATCGTTTCCCAATATCGTATTTATAATTGCCAAATTGTTTTTATCCGAGAGCAAAAAGGAGTGTTATGATATTATACGTATGGAAGTCATTGTTTAACGTCAACTGATATTAAAGCAACCTGTCCTTTATTTCGGGATTCGATTGAGATAGGTCAGCTTATTGTGAAATAGACATATTGATGCAGAAAAAAGTCAAAATGAAAGTAGTTTTTTTTTAAATAATAATAGAACTTTCGTGAGCATTGCTTTCTTTCTGGAGAATAATAGTACCTCTTACCTGTGTCCCAGGCACTGCAGCGCCGAGTGGTCTCTTCTCCAATCTAGTGTAAGAGAAGGTACCACTGGTCGCTAAATCATCTCATTACGTAGATGCAACGTAATGAGATTATCTAACGGCCTTTATTATTTTACATATATTGTGGAGTTTCCAAGAAAACCAAAACCTAAGAAACGTAATATCCACAGTATAGTTAGTTGGCATCCCATCCACCACAAAAATAACGCTCCAAGGTCGACAGTGATACCCAGACTATTACTCAAGGGAAAATATATTTTACAATTTATCATCACCATGGAAATGACTTCTGAAACTAAAGCGACACAGTCTTTTTAAAAGACAATTTGCTGAATAAAAGGAGCCATAAATTAGGCGTTGGAATAACTTGCAGTCGTGTGTGACTCAAACGTTTTGTGGAAGGTCAGAGCGAAATAACTCTGAGTAGTTATAAAGACAGCACTGTGTCCATAAAGGAAAGTGTTATTTGACGGTATGAAATAAAATGGAATGAGAATTATTTAATATTTTAAATAATTCTCATTTTTATTAAAAGTCCTTATATATTTTGTTAAAAATACAACAGGTTAGTGCACTAGCTCCCAAACTAGGATTCCCTGTGCTATGGGTAGCCAGGCTTGTCTTCCTTTATTCAGTATTCAATACATACATTATACCTATACACTGAACGTCAAAAGTAAAAGTCACAATATAATAGTTATTTGTTATGCAAGAATGCAAAATTATTGTTTGCGGCGAGTGCTTGTATTCAGAAGCACGAGACGCAATAGTTATTTGTTATGCAAGAATGCAAAATTATTGTTTGCGGCGAGTGCTTGTATTGAATACCGAGCTAGCGAAGGTTTCTAAAATTGAGCCACGAGCGTAGCGAGTGGTTCAAAAAAAGAAACCTGAGCATAGCGAGGTATTCAAAAGCTCGAGACGCAAATAATATTGCATTCGTGCGAAACACAAAACTTTTCATCTCACAGAAGCGAGGAAATGATTTTGTTAGCCATGCGTGACAAAAAATAGACGTAGTACCTACATAGAGGTTAGTGAAATGAGTTTCCTTCTTTTTTTGCTTCTTCACAAAGGGGTATGTGGCGTTGCCTAGCATCAACGGGTTGTTGATTACAAATCGTGTCTTCTTGAAGTGTCATAAAATCAACAACCCGTTGCTAGGCAACGCTACCAGTTGAAGGGGTTCCTTTTTTTTATTAGGACGTAGAGTTCAAATTTCGAAGCGCACAAAAATGCAAAATGGTTTAAAAAAGGATTTTCTACGATCGCATGTTTAAGTAACAGCGTAC
Source organism: Zelleria hepariella (assembly GCA_949319315.1). NCBI lineage: Eukaryota > Metazoa > Arthropoda > Insecta > Lepidoptera > Yponomeutidae > Zelleria > Zelleria hepariella. Next base: position 5,294,276 of record OX439378.1, on the reverse strand, counting down.
TTTCCGAGCATGGGAGATGAAAATTAAATTAATATTAGGTATTATCTACTACCTAATCTAGCTACTTTTTTTCCTCCCGCTTCACTAGCTCTGATCGTTCTACCGATGACGATGTATGTACCATTTGATCCCATAGTAAAAGTTGCATGTATTGTTGAGTTTAACGAAAGTATGACTGGCTGGACCCCCCTAAGTACGACTGAACCATTTGAAAGACGCTGTGTTATTATATTATTACTTTATAGCACACGAATAGTACATTACTGCCGCGATCTTTAATGGGTGCGTTTCTGGCGCGCTTTTGATGGCCGACAGAGCGCAGCGTAGCGCAGCTCAAGGCCTTCATAGCGTGGTCAGCATTGCAGCCCTTGATGGACAAGCTGGAATGAAGGCCGAGACCAAAGGTCGAGGCCTTTATAGCGCGGACAGCAAGGGCTGCAATGATGACCAAGCTTGAGGGCCGAGAGCGTAGCTAAGCTAAGCTCGAGGCCATCATAGCGTGGCCAGAAGCGCACTCATTGCAGACCAAGGCTTGTATAGTGCTTTACTCAAGAAATGCGAGTAATTTAAATAGAACCAGCTTACCTTTTGTCGTAGTTTACTTTCTGTTGATTTTCCATTCCGCAAACTTTTCGTAGATAAACTTGTATTTTGCCTTTGACTTAGGTGGCAATAGGTACCTTTAAAAGATCGAATTTCGCTTCCTTTTTATGTTCGGCGTTGTTAAACACATGTAAACGGAGGATTCGGTGCTTGAAGAGTTCACTTTTATTTACAACAAAAACAGCACGCACAGAAAAAATCACTTCGAACAACGCGCGAAGCGGCGAAAACAATATGGCCGCGCTTTTTTTTTCTATGCAATTTGTAGACTGCCAGCACCTAAACAGCCAAATTCTAAATAAATACTTTTTGTGCCTGATTTTTGAGTTCTATTTTTGAAACAAAACTCGACATTAATGGATTTTCATACATTTTTTCTGGCCGCAAAACACGACATTAATGAAATTCCATACAACTTTTCTGGCGCCTAATCATAGTAGCCCGCAAGTCCGTCTTTGCCCAAAGAAGGTTGTCGAATTAATGACCACATTACGAGCTTTTTTGAGTAAAAACCATTTACACACGGCAGCACGTCGGACTGTACACTTTTGTTGTATAGTCGCCCGTAACGAAACCGAGTAGAGTGCTAGTGTGTAAGGGTCGACGTGCTGTCGTGTGTACGTACTGCAAAACTAGCTTAAGGTGGGACGATAGCAACGTGGCGGGAAATTCAAAATTTTCACTGTTTTTTACATTTTGTAGCTAAACTGAGCTATTTTTGTTCAGCGATTTTTCGTTCGCGGCAATAACATAGTATTCTTTTCATTATTGTAAACAAAAGAACGAAAATAATTCACCCGATTATGTGTTCTGGTCTACGAAGCAGTAGCACTGCCCAAAAAACTTGTCGTAGACCAGAACACATAATCGGCTGAATTATTGTCCCGCTATCGTTTACCCTTAACTTAGGAAAGATCAATGTAGGTACTTCTGTACGGCCTATGCGAACGTATCATAAACTAGTCTGATATCCCGCACTATGGATGGAAGTAAAATTAAATGAAAACGTAAGTCAAACCAAACGTTTTACCGCGACATGACTTCTTCTTTCTAAATCATCATGATGAGTAACGAACTTGTAAAAAAAACATTTCCACGAGATAATAGCACAACCCATTTATTTTATTCATTTTTGTTTTCATGAATAAAATCCATTGACGATTTTCTCAGAATGTAGAGTTGCTAGAATCGCGAGTAAGTACGCATTATTTTTAAAAGAGAGGAAATAATAAATGCTAATAATTTATATAATAATATCCAGCCATAAAGTTATTATACGAGTAACAAGAATACTCGAAACGTACCTAGCTCCAACTAATTGTATTGAGGATCATTCGCGTTTTGAACCAAGTATGCAGTTTTAAAGTACATCGAAAACAAAATTTTCTGCTAAAAAGGAAAGCCTAAGTATGTGTTATTCTAATGTATAACCATTTTGGTCCTATGGGCGGGCGGCCTGAAAATCTGATGGGGGTGGCCACTACCTCATACGATTACCCTATCCAATGTATGTATGTATATCCGTTCCAAATGTCATTCACTAGCTTTTTCCCTTCTTTTGCCCCTGCGTCGTCTGTGGGTACAATATCGGCAATAACGTCACAATAACGGGATGGGCCGTCGTTTCAACGCAGATCCCTTCCCCACCTCGTCTCCCTCCTCTCCTTGTGCGTTGTTTGTGCGTTGCGACGACGCAACGCAGCCATAATAACGCCCGTGTCGCATGGCTCTAACTTTTCACGCAGCGGCGGACGGAATCGCATGCTCGCTGAAATCATCAGCGGATTTTCCACATCGAAAAATCCTACTTACTTCGGCGAAAAATTCACTCGTTGCTACTGCGCAAAATTCTATGCGTCTTTTTAGCAGAATCTGCGGGGATTTTATAATAGAGCTGCACTCTAGCCAGATGAAACTCCAACTCAACTCTCTTTAGGGTTCTTTGCTTCAAAATCAAAAGGGTAAAACGGAACCATTATAGGATCACTCGTGCGTCTGTCTGTTCGACCGACTGTCACAGCCAATTAATTAAGTTGTAATTGCTTTATGAATAAAGATTTATGAATTATCATGAATTATTACTAGTGGTTCGCCCCGAACTTTGAACTCGCGACCCTCTATCTCAGTAACCCCTCGATTTGGCTCATGTTCGAACTTAAAAATTATCTTTGCCTCATTTACCCGCCTACCAAATTTCATGACGATCCGACTACATTTACTCAAATTATCGTCGAACGAACATTCATACATACATACATACATAAATACAAACGCCGGATTGTTCCAGTAGACTCGGAGAACTTCGCTCGCTCGTTCAATTAATTTGCTCCTAAACTACTGGACCAATTGAGTTGTTTGTTACACATGTGTAACCCAAACAAGAACGTGTAACGCAAATTAATTAAACGTGGGCACCACTTTTGGGGGGGAAATTGGACAATTTAAAAAAAAGTTTTTCTAAGTGCGACAAAACAAATATCAGCTGTTCCATTCTAAAATGTAATAACTACTGTACTAAAGCAGCTGATATTTTGTACGATATTTTGCACTTGTCACTTGGCTCCATTATTTCCAAACGGCACCACATGCCAAATTTCCGTAAAGGTATAAGTGTTCGGACTTACAATCAAGAGGTTCCGTATTACTCAAAACAAATTCTAGGCTCCATTATTTATAAAAGACCCTGTATGTATGTTACCACCACATGCCAAATTTCCGTAAAGGTATAAGTGTTCGGACTTACAATCAAGAGGTTCCGTATTACTCAAAACAAATTCTAGGTTTCCCCCCCAAAAGTGGTGCCCACGTTTAATTAATTTGCGTTACACGTTCTTGTTTGGGTAGTTTGGTGCTGGTTAAGACTTACAAAGCTCTGTATCGATACTTACTGGGTAAATTTTAATTAAAATTATTTTCTCGCAGTAGGCTCTGCAGACGATTTTGATTCAAACTTAGGTACTCAATGCCTAATTCTAGCAGGATATTATTGTTTTCCATTTACGCCTGATTGATTCCTCCCTTTCAATTTAATTCGACTTTTTTTTACCTTCACTTTGACTAATTTGGTTTTCAGGTTGTGCTTGTAAAATCGTTAAATAAACATTTCTCAAGATTGTAAATAAAAATATATTACAAAAAAAATACTGGGTTTGCGTCAGTGAAGGGTGTGAAGTTCTGGTCTTTAGGAACAAAAATTATAATAGTATGTACTTTCTTAAGGCCCCGTGCATAGTGAATAGCCCGCGCGCCAAGAAAAATTCACAAAATCGAGTCCTGTATCAAATACACTAAACAAATCGAACATTTTCACATATCAAACCCTAGAATTAGGTGAGACCTATCTAACACAGCCAGTTTTGTATTGAGATTCATAAACGTTTTGAAGATATTTTGGATGAAAAAAAAAAAGGCGGCGCACTTTTTTTCAGACAAAATATCTTACAATCTATTATGGATATCAACACAAAACTGGCTGTTTTAGATAGCTCTCACCTAATTCTAGGGTTTGATATGTGAACATTTTCGATTTTTTTAGTGTATTTGATACAGGAATCGATTTTGTGCATTTTTCTTTGCGCGCGGGCTAATTCACTATGCCCAGCGCCTTAAATAGTAAATCATTATTCCAGAGTAGCTACCACGAGTGCGAAAAAGCTGTGCCGGACGTCTGTCATGTATCCTCATACTATAGTAGTAAGATTGTTTATTCAGTGACAGTGACAGTAAGCACTCGTGGTAGCTGCTCAGTTTATAGATGGGTATCAAAAAGGGCCGGGTGAATGAGAAACTTTATTCAGTGACAGTGACAGTAAGCACTCGTGGTAGCTGCTCAGTTTATAGATGGGTATCAAAAAGGGCCGGGTGAATGAGAAACACCACCACCAGCTGTTATTCGTGTGCCTCGGTTTCTAACAAAAACAAAATCAATCGAATCCTTTTAAATTCTCACTGAATGGATTTCTTATTACCATTTGTTTTTAGAGAGAAAAGGCTTTGAAATTCAATATTTCACAGTATTATTTATTCCAGCAGTACTTAGTTACAGATATATTTTATTTGTTTTTTAGTATCTGTTGTTATAGCGGCAACCGAAATACATCATCTGTGAATATTTCAACAGTCTAACTATCACGGTTCATGAGATACCTACAGCCTGTTGACAGACGGACAGACAGACGGACGGACAGCGGAGTCTTAGTAATAGGGCCCTTTGGGTACGGAACCCTAAAAATGTTGGTCTCAAGAGGGGCCTGAGTCAGTTAGGCGCCTCGATAGGTTCTCAGGTAGGCTTCAATTACGATTTATTAATGCTGTCTGTCCTTTTAACGCACAGTTTTTCCGGTACAGCAAAGTCTAGAGGATTAGTTCGCTGGTTGTAGGAGAAAAACGAGGAAAACTTGGTTTTTTCCTTCTACTGGGAACCTTTTTCGCCTTTGCGTTAAAGACTTTTGCCCCTGTCTTATGCTCTGTTTATAATGCTCAAATTAGTAGGAAAAAATTCACAAAAAAATACCTTGTTCTGCATTTTTATTCTCTTTATAGAAAGTCTCTACAGAAATATGCCACTGTTCTAAATGAAGCAGCAGCTTCGAAAACATGTTTCATAGGATTTTTACACAAGTAGATAACAGTTTTCTCCGATCGGCAAACTTACGGATTGTGAAGATGGGATGTTAAAAAACTTCTCAGCGCTGTTAAAGTAGGTACCTCCGAGGAAATATGGTAGTGTTTGGAAGAAGGATCACTTCGACTTGTCCTTGACAGTGTTACCTTCGATTCTGTTAACTCTGTTACCTTCGATTAAGGATTTGGTGTCTGTTACAAAACCGAATCCACCGTACTGAGTTGGTGACAGGACCGTGTTTGCTCTGGAAACTTGCCCAGATTTAAGGAGCCCCCTAAGCCGGCCTGGCCGGCCTGGGGCCTAGCTGTAGCCATAAATCCATACTAATTATTTTAGCGAAAATTTATATTTTCGGTAAAATAAGTACGGCTCTATATGGCGGTAAAGTTTTCTGGCGTGAATTCTTCCGCCGTCAAACACAACGGGGGAACATTCTAAGTGATTTAGGATGTGTAGGAACATGATCTAAGATGATACAGCCCTTTAAAGTTAGGACAGACATCGTAGGCAGAGTAATAGGGTCCCGTTTGGCACCCTTCGGATGCGGAACCCTAAAAAAGTGCTATGCACCCGGAAGACAATGGCCTGGACTCTTGATTGGTACCTCTGTTAGTCGTTGTACTTTAAGGTGGAAGTTCGCAATTTATTCCCGGAGAATTTCAACGAGAACAATAGAGGCGACTGAATGGTGGAACAGTATCAAAGTTGCTCCTTATCTTATTGTTTATGCAGCGCTTGTCCTCACCGAAGTTTCTTTGAGATGTGCAAAGTCTCGGTAATGCCTGAACAGAGATAATACAAAGCTAGGGTTTGAGTAGGTACCAATTCTTCGGGTAGGTACCCAAGTCTTTTGTTTTATTATTCGCTCGTTATTAAAGTCGTGTCTCGCAGTCAACTTTTATATAGTTCAGTGGGCTTATACCGTAAAAAAATTTTAAAAGTTGCTAGTCCTCAAAACCGGTTTATCTGCCGGAAAATTGCTCTTATCGTTTTTTTTTTAAAATGTTTTCTCGCAAATGTTGTTCAGACTCTACCAAAGGTTTAGTATGATGAAGTCAAGTTCTATCAATAGAAATTGTATGCTAACTAATCTGTAAGCAGCTTCAGCGCGGAAGTTTCTAGAAGCAACTTTTACATACACTACACGGTAAAATTTTACAGGCACGTAGACAGCTGTAGACGTGATGTAAACGCTACAGTGTAGAGGTGTGTAGTTCGCGAATGAATGCTTCGATTGAATGCATTCGTTATATGAAACCATTCATTCATTCATTCACTACCAATCTTTACATATCACATTCACTCTAGTCCACGTAGTTCATTCTTCAAGAAACATTCTTAAATCTACCACACTAAGAACCAAAATTCTGTAAATCTTTATATATCACATTCATTCTAGTCCACGTAGTTCATTCTTCAAGAAACATTCTTAAATCTACCACACTAAGGACCAAAATTCTGTAACTGATGTGTCTCGCCTTTGTCACCTTTGTCATTCGCGGACTACCGTGAGTCAAAAGATACGTGAACGAACTACTGAGCTATGAACTATGAATGAGCTGTGAACTATGAATGAACTGTGAACTATGAATGAACTGTGAATGAACTGTGAATGAACTGTGAATGAACTATGAATGAGCTATGAACTGTGAATGAACTGTGAACTAAAAGAGTGAACTAGTTCAGTGAAGGAAATGAACTATATCATTCTTTTCTTTTCACTGAAGCGTTTCGCGCACCTCTACTACAGTGACCGGAGCGTGTACGTCCCAATTTCATGTCTCAACTCTCAACTCAGGTTCAAAGTCCCAAGAAATTACCATACATCGCACGACGCAGTTAGATAACTTTGCGGACGCCACTCCGCCTAAGAGCGGTGGCGGTCAATTAATTGTGTTCACAAACTGTCATGCCTGCCCTGATGCTGACTGGTAGCTCTACCAGGAACTTCTAAGATGACACCACAGGAAACTGCCTCATAGGTACAGATGGGTAACTAAGTACAAACTCTACATAGATAGAGCCAGCAAAATATTTCTCGTAGCTGAGTAAATAATAAATTAAGATACAACGTTCAACTATGGTCGGTGGGACCCGGCCGTGCCCCAAGCATAATAACATCTGCTTGGCGGGAAAATACTTGGGAAAGTCTACTGAGGATGAAGGTTACAGGGGCATGAGTCTGTAACGCAATGGTGGCAAAATGGGCTCCCAGTTGACGGCTTCAATCACGATTGATTAATTATGGCGGTCCTTTTAATTGTTTTTGTAGTACAGCAAGGAATATTTTGATTCTAATTCTCTAGGACTAGTTCTCTGGTTGTGGGAGAAAAACGAGGAAACCCCGGTTTTGTCCTTCTGCTGGGACGCCATCGACACGCCATTGCGTTACAGGCCAAGGCCCCAGGTTGATGACTTCATATTTATAGCGCAAATTATTTCTGAGCACTTATATTGAAAAATAGAGCACTTTCTTCTCAAACTTTACGACGGGAAAATTGTTCGAATTTCTTACGAAATAAATCTTGCTTGCATTTCTGGCAAGTAAGTAAGTACCTAGCAATTTTCTGCATAGAAACTTTGTAGTAGGTAGGTATGTGCATAGTCGATGAAATAAGATAAATTCCACTCTAACAAATTCCGTGGAAATGCTGAATCGAAAACCGTTTCGAGGTATTAGGCACCCGCTGATCGCATTAACCTAGGTATATACGATTAGCGAAATGATAGAAGATCCCATGAAACCTCTTATCTCGCGCGGCATAGGTGCGTCAATCGAACAGAAAGAGTGTATCCAAGCGTGACGCGGACTGTACTTTCCTGAAATGGTCTGTAACGTATTTTTAATAGGCGAATCAGTTATGAAATGTTGTAAAAAAAGTGAAAAGTGAAAAAAGTGTCTGTTGTTGTTTCACTGGCCACTAACTCTTTTATTATGATGTCATTATATTGCAAATACGAGTAAGTATGATCAATACAATAATTGCAATATTATTCGTTGTTTTGGGTGACGTGACTTTTGATTGATTTTTGTCTGCTAAATCCTATTTTACCCACTGGTTGTCTCCTGGTGCTTTTGTTATGTGACAATTACATGAAAGGTAGAGTCGTGGTAGAGTATACCATTTTCCACTTTTTAGTTTTCAGCGACCAAAAACCCGGTACCTAAGTAGGTATAATTTCAAGACTTGGAATTACCTATTAAAAGATTTCAAAAAAGGCGGGGATAGGTACACAATTCGACTTTTTATTTTTTGTTACATCCGATTTTTTTTCTAGGTGGACCGATTTTGATGATTCTTTTTTGTTTGAAAGGGTACCGACTTCCCGTCGGTGTGGTCTCTTAAATGGTGAAGATCAGATGAAGAACTTCTGAGATGGAATTCCTCAACAGTCACTGCTGTCTGTTGAGGAATTCCATCTCCGAAGTTAAAATCACTCGGAATCAGTACATAACAGTAGCTTAATAACAGTGTACAGTTTCACCAGTAAAGTCGTCGGTTTTAATATATAAAAATATTAAAAAAAAATTTAGGTGAATAATTTTGATCATCGATATTTACTCACCCTCTAGAGCCATGAATATCGCAGCACCCATCACACTGTACAGCAACAAACACAGAAACAAGAAGAAATGCGTAAACCACTTCTTGGAGAGCAGCCTCAGTTTGTTATAAAACCAAAAGGCAGACTTTTCACCGGCACTCATCCCACTTTTCGCTGTATTCATCGTGAAGTCCTTGAAACCTTCGAACTGTTTGAACATAAAGTCTGATGCCTTGTTGTGGTACATGTGCGTAAAGGGATTAAAGTAGGGGTTCATGCCATGGGGGCCTGATGCGTGGGACGCCGGCGTTCCTGGCGGCCGTCCTTGAAACTTTGTAGGCCCCCAGTAAACGGTGTTTGCTGTCGTAGGTCCTCGGGACATTGGTGTGGTGGGATTCGGTATCTGAAGGGTTATCTTTGGTCTGTCAAGCTTCTTGCTTGGTGGCGGCGGCGGCGGGTGTGCCGGTGGTGCGTCGTCACCCATTATTTTGTTTCTGTTGCCACTTTTGTCTCAACTGATAGCCAACTTCCCTTAGGAGATCAGCAAAACTGTTTGTACCACCAAAACACTCCGAACTACTTAAAGTTTGTGGGAGAATACGCGGCGATAGTCACTGAAGGCTGCACATTGATGAGCGCCTGATTTTTCACGTCAAAAACTCGAGTGGCATTGTTTCAGTTGCACGCTCGTTTAAACGAAGTTATTCAGCGACTTCAGTGAGCTGGACGTCCGCATGCGTAGCAGACGATACTGGACACTGGTTTTATAAATAAGATCGTGCGTTTAGCCCGCCTTCCCGTTGTGTCATCCCATCGCGCTTAGTCTCTAGAGGCCGAGAAAGTGGCCAAAATATTCACTAAGTTCTTTGAACCGATTATGCGCCGCCTCGCAGTTCTTGCGAAGAGTATTTTGGCTAAATGACTAATTGGATCGCGTCTAGGTCTTGTCTAGGCGGTTGGTGACAATTCTAGGCTCTCGCCCGACGAAATAAAAGTTACAATGTAGAGCTCACCAAATAATGGTACTCTTAGTTCGTCGTAGAGTAGGTATCAGATGAGAATGGCTTCATAAGCTAACCTTGACTTTGGAGCTTTCAATGGCAGATAATCGTATTACTTATCTAAAAGTTTTTATCACTGTTAGCACCAATCGATTTTTTTTTCTATCGTAGCATCTGATCTATTTATTAAGATAAGCCCGTATAAGTAGATAATGCTGAAACTGCTGTAGTGAAATGTGAAAATTACGTGTCCGTAACTTACTGTAGGTGGTAACTGTACCTAAATTCCGAAACTAGAGTTGGTGAGCAGCCAACGATAACCCGTTGACTCATTGAAAAGAGTCGGTAGAGTCTACCATTTCGTCAATTTCAGTAAAACATATCCTCCTCCTCCTTGCATCGGTATCCTCATCACTGAGGGTCGTGGTCATTCGAATGGAGCAATCCTTGTCGCACGATGCGACGCCAGTTGTTCCTGTCTGCGGCTATATTTTTTTTATTTTAGAAACAAACTTTCATACATTTGGCTATATTTAAAGTTTCTTAAAGTATACAGGGCGTCCCACGGCTATGCCACATGGAGGGAATGTACCTTAAATATTGTAGATGGAACATTTTACTGAAAGAAGACATTATTTTAATTTAAAAAACAATTTAAACTGCATTCATAGATATTGAAATAAACTATTACATGGTTGGACCTGGAATCGAACCCGTTACATGAGAACAATAATTACCCTGTAGTTTTATCATACCGATCAAAAGGCTTCATGATAAGGATTATTTTTTGCTAAATAACATAGTGTCAGAAATAAAAGGAAGACCATGAATTTTAACATTTACCTGGTAGTATGCAACAAATCGAGCCGTATCCTGTGCCGAAAGACGCGTAAAATTTTGTCCATCGCAATGCGGCTGGCTGATTATAAAGAAATAATTCAAAAATGTGTTTCATTTTCATACTTTTATTCTTTTGTTACTGTGATTTTCATTGATAAATTGATTAATGTGGTATTAAAAATGTTAAAATTCATGGTCTTCCTTTCATTTCTGACACTATGTTATTTAGCAAAAAATAATCCTTATGATGAAGCCTTTCGATCGGTATGATAAAACTACAGGGTAATTATTTTTCTCATGTAACGGGTTCGATTCCCGGTTCAACCATGTAATTATTTAGATATCTATGAATGCAGTTTAAATTGTTTTTTAAATTCAAATAATGTCTTCTTTCAGTAAAATGTTCCATCTACAATATTCAAGGTACTTTCCCTCCATGTGGCATAGCCGTGCAATGGGACGCCCTGTATAGAGACCTATAGTTTCTCATAATAGTTTTATAAATTTGGTAAGTAAGTGTACATGCATCAAAAAAAGTAAAAACAATGACACAAAACAGAACAAAAAAGTAAAAACAATGACGATATATGCTTATCAAGCTCCTCCAATAGAAAATATTTTTTCTCTTATTACTAAGTAAGATGTTGCCTGTACAATTGTACATGTCCCACTAGCTGGGCAAAGGCCTTCTCTCAGAGAGAGTTGGAGCTTAATCACCATGCGTGCTCAATGCGGGTTGGCGATTTTTGTGTTGAGGGTATAATGCCTCACACGCTCAGGTTTCCTCACGATGTTTTCCTTCACCGTCAGCGAGTGGTATTGTTACTACAAATTCACAAATGTACGTAACTTTGAAATTAAACAAAGTCATAAATACATGCCCGCACCGGGAATCGAACCTAGGACCTTTCACTTCAGAGTCCACTGTTCTACCCAGTTCTTATTACTAAAGAGATATTTTTTTTATTATGGTTTTATTTTAGAAACCACAGACACAGATGCCCCTTGGTATCTCTTACCGCGCACGACGTAAGGGCGCCATTCAAACAAAAAGGGGTATCCTAGCAGCTGACTGTACCTACCTATATTTTTACTAGGTACCAACATGTATTAATCTAAGCATGTTTTCGTAAGCCCGCCTAGCGTGCGCCCATCAGCATCTTATTTTGGCGCCGGCCGTCATGAGTGAGTGACTCATACATAGTCATGCCGCCCCCGAAAATTATGTCATGTCAAAATGTCTCTTCGCGTTAAAACAAAAGTCGTTCTGGCGAACACAAAAGCGACTGCCAGCTAAGCCAGCTGTGAAGGAAAACTAGTAGATATGAGGAAAGCCGTGGTGCGGGAACATCGTCTAGAATCCGCAGTAGATTCTGCTACTTTCTACTTTTCAATGACCAAAAATTCATAATTTTTCACAAAGCGTGTCTAATTTTATGTGAAAATACAATGTCACTGGAAAATAGATAAAAAATAAGTGGCCAATGGACCAGCCCGCTTTGACGACACCCTTAACTGCCTTTTGAACGCGCGATACGAGTACAGTCGGCCACAGTCACAGATACCCCTTTTTGTCCGATTGGCGCCCTTATGCCGCGCGCGGTAAGAGCTGCCATGGGGTATCTGAGATTGTGGCCGACCGTACAATCATGTTGCAGTCAACAAATCCTGATTTTATTCAACGCGCTGATCTCGAAGTCTTGTTTGACCCTTAAATCCAAGAATATAAAAGCCATTGTTTCGTGCCAGGAAATTAAGTAGATCAAACAAAGCGATCCGTTTTACGACGGCATCTGTGATTTTGATGTGATCGATTGATGTGTGAAATTAGTTGTTTTGTATGGAGGGTAGATAGATACACATAGATATACTAAGTATTACGGAAACTGACTGACTAAACTTCAGGGTTAGGTTTTAGGACTGTTATTAAAACAAAAATGGTGAAGCCTTTGCCCAGCAATACCTACCTTAAAATTAAAAGCTAGGTACGGTCGGCCACAATCTCAGATACCCCATGGCAGCTCTTACCGCGCGCGGCATAAGGGCGCCAATTGAACAAAAAGGGGTATCTGAGACTGTGGCCGACTGTACACACGACAGCACGTCGACCCTTACACGCTAGCACTCTATCCGGTTACGTAACGGGCGACTTTACAACAAAAGTGTACAGTCTGACGTGCTGTCGTGTGTACATAAAACAAATAAGTAAGTAGATATTATAGGTGGTACCAGCAAATGATTGAGTAGGTACCTAAGAACATTTGGGGTTAAGTCTAAGTAACAAAAACATGTTCATGTAAAATTTTGCTAAGACGCGATCATAGGCCTCGCACGGTATAAAAGCTATCAGATCTCATGTAGAGCCAAGCTTCAAACTCTACACGCCTAACTCTCTAGAAGTCCTAACTTCACAAACTTTACACCTTAGTCAAAATATTATGTGGCTTGGCCGTTTGACACTTTGACATTGAGATTGAGGCTGAGCTTCGCTTGCTCGTCTTGGCGTCTCAAGCACCGAACTGCCCCTCTACCCTTGACGCATTTTTCCAATACGGCCGCATTAGGGCGCAATTTACAAAATTGAATATTTTACAAATTAAGACGCATTTTGTGTTGTTATTGAATAAAACAGCCTTACCTTTGAATAAACATTACAAAGTATTTAAAATCAAAGCATTACTATGCTAATTAAAAGAGAAATTAATTTGAAAACTTTTTCAATTTGATCGCAATAGCGTCAAGGGTCAAGAAAAACTTCACTCAATCAAAAAGTTTCATTTCGAGTTTTCGAGTGTCCAAGAATTTCATTTTCCCGCGCTTGGAGGACGACAGGACTTGATCCGATTTGCGATTCAATAGAAAGTAAAGCTTTTGGAACGAGCAAATTGGAACGAACCAAGTGACAGTTATGTGTTGCTAGCTTAATTATCACCTAAATCCTGAATTTTGTCAAACATTTTGGTAAAAAAAATAAAAATTTGGCATTACAATAACATTCCTAAAAATGTTGGGTTGAAAGGTAAATAGTTTTTTTTTGTAATAAAAAAAAGTTTTTGTTTGTTGTTTATTTATTACATTTACAATTTTACATAACATTACATATCAAACTCCGAGATTTTCTGCCGTTTGTAGTTATCGGGCAAATTGTGTTTTTTTATATAGCATCTCTAGAACTCAGCTGTGTGTGTTTTCGTGGTGTTTACATTCCGATTTTTTAAGTTTTCCTGCAGTTTCTCTCTTTTAATTAAAAAACTATTGATTTCATTGTTTTACGAGGTGAATGCTTAGTTGTTTAAGTTAAAAACAGTATTATGAAACGTGTTTTTGTCTACAAAAGTAACAATGAACAGTGCGGCAAGCTCATGGCAATCGGCGACTCGATGGAATACTTCCGAAAAGAAATAACAACTCAATTCCAAGTTCCCGAGGAAAAGATCAAATTATTCACATCAAACGGCTGCGAAATTTGCGACACTCGCTTAGTACGAGACGATGAGAAGATCTTCTTCTCGACTGATGAAACCACGCCCTTAAATTCTATGGAAAACTCTTTGACAAAATTATCTTTAAGAAATGATGTCGAAAAAAACGTAGTGTCTGACTGGGTGACTCTCAACGTTGGTGGGAAGCATTTCACCACATCCCGCTCTACTTTATTGGCTAAAGAACCATTGTCGATGCTGGCCAGAATGTTTGCAGTCGACAACAATGTCTATCTTATGAATCCTAGTGCGAAAGACAGCTCAGGGGCATATCTAATAGATAGGAGTCCGGAGTATTTTGAGCCTATTCTGAATTACTTGAGGCATGGGGAAGTTATATTGGATAAGCATGTAAATCCGAAGGGTGTTTTGGAGGAAGCAGTGTTTTATGGTAAGATTTTATTGTTTTAAATGTATGAGTCACCGTTAGCAATCATCATCATCATCATCAGCCTGTTAATACCCACTGCTGAGTAAATGCCTCTTCATGTTCACCTCTCCCGATCCTGCGCCAGGCGCAACCACTGTTTTCCGGTTACTTTGGCTATGTCGTCGGACCATTGGGCTGGTGGTCTGCCAACCGAACTCTTCTCTCGGGGTCGCCATTCTGCAATGGACTTAGTCCATCTGCCATCAGTACGTCTCGCCAGGTGTCCTGCCCACTTCCACTTGAAAGAAGTTATGGGTTTTCTGTTAAAATAAAAAATATAAAATGTTTCAACATTGCAGGTATCGAGTCTATGATACCACAGCTACAAGATCTCATTGAGAAGGCGGAGAGAAATATGGACAGCGATGCCCAAGCGTTAACTCGTATGGATGTGGTCAGAACACTAATAGCAACACCAAATTCGTCAGAACTTAGATTTCAAGGAGTCAACTTAGCTGGGGCTGACTTGAATAGACTTGACTTGAGGCAGATAAATTTTAAGGTTTGTTAATTTTGGCCTCTTTGGTTTGGAATCAACTCCTGGTGACCTGTTAAGTTTTTGGATGCCTTTTTGTTTGTTTAAAAGAAAAAAGTTGTTTCTCTTCTTACTTTATGGCTACAGAACATTTTTTTCATGCCAATCAGCCTGTTTTTCCTAAAAGAAATAAGGATGTAAAGCAAATAGGTTTTCTTATTGCTTACTGACCAGACCAGCCCCTCTACCCTTGACTTGACGCATTTTTTTTTTCAATATGGGGCAATTTAAAAATTTTTATATTTCACTAATTAAGATGCATTTTATATTTTTATTGTACGAAATAGCTTACCTTTGAATAAACTTCAAAGCATGACTATGCAAAGTCTAAGCAAAGACTAGCGGCAAGGGTACCCCCCCAGCAGCAGACATGATACATATTTATTTTGTAATTTCTTTTCTAGTATGCCTGCCTGTCCCGATGTAACCTTAGTGGTGCGAACCTGTCAAATTGCTGTTTAGAACGGGCCGACTTATCCCACGCCAATTTAGAAGGAGCGCAGTTGGTGTCTGTGAAGGCACTTTGTGCTAATATGGAAGGTAAATTCATCAAATTAACCGACTGTCATTTTGTCAGTGTCCCATCCTCAATATAGAGTCCCACTAACTAGGTTTTGCCTAGTACGTCTTGGGGTGCTCTTCTTTTTAATCTTGTAAAAGTTTTATGGCATGACATTAGATTTGACGCCAGCTGATTTGGGTGCTCCAGTAGTCTTGATTTGTATCTAGTGATGTTGGTCTTTATTTCTTCCTTAATGGTAGGCACTTTGAGATCTTGGTGGATTTCTCACTCATTTGAGACGTACCACCACGGGGCATCTACTATTTGTCTTAGCGTTTTGGACTGGAATCTTTGTAGGATCTCTATGTTTGAATTTGCGGCAGTTCCCCACAGTTGTATGCTATAGCTCCAAATTGGTTTTATGATACATTTAGTAGTTTGCTTTTCAACAACATTTGTGACTTTTTGCTGATAAGCCAGTTCAGGTTTCGGAGCTTTAGCCCTAAGGCTAGTCGCTTTGTGATAATGTGCTTGTTCCATGTGAGGCGTCTGTCTAGGTATATTCCAAGGTATCTGATGTTCTCCTCTTGTGGTATTTGCTTTGCATTCATTGTGGGCATGTTTCTCTCCTGGTAGTGAAAGTTACTTGCACTGATTTTGTTTCGTTAGCCTTCATTCTCCAGTCTTTGAGCCAGCTGGCTATAGAGTTTAAGCTGGATTGAAGTTTATCAGAGGCAGTTTTAGGATTTGCGTCCGTCGAGAGTACTGCCGTGTCGTCGGCGAAAATTCCAGTGACCACTTCATCACTGATTGGCAGGTCTGCAATGTAGAGGATGTACAGCACAGGTCCAAGTACGCTACCTGCGTACTTGGACCTGTGCTTTGATTCCTGCTTTGATTGGATGCAGACTTGTCGTATATTCACCATGTTTCACCATAAAGTGTCTGTCACTCAAGTAGGATTTGAGGAATAGGTAGTAATTGATAGGGAACTAATTAAATATTTTCATTCAATCAGGTGCCAATTTGAAGAACTGCAACATGGAAGATCCTGCAGGCTACAGGGCTATCATGGAAGGAGTCAATCTAAAAGGTAAAAGTCAACAACACTCAAAACATAACTTTCGGTCTTATTTTAACGACATAAGAGCAGAAAACAGTTAAAACGTAAAAGTCAACATAACATTTTAGGTCTTATCCATACCAGCAAACGGTAAAAACAGCCAGTTTGGGGAAGAAAGAAGAAAGTACAAGGAGCCATTTGCACAAGTCAAAAGTGATTTTTCTTGTGCAGGATTTATTTGTAGTTTCTAGGATCTGGAATCAATGCCTTAAGTCATGTGAAGGCCGTTTTTAGGAAAAAATGCATTCAAAAAGAAGATATTAATTATGATTGTTTTTCATTGGCGGCGCTAGTGAGTGGGGTACCCCTCTAACCCAGCCTTATCCTTGCTTGCTGCTCCTTTATAAAGGCTGCATGTTCTCTTTATTTTGCAGGTGCAAATCTAGAGGGCAGCAACATGGCTGCAGTCAACTTACGGGTGGCAACCCTGAAAAATGCGAACCTGCAAAACTGTGATTTGCGAACAGCTATTTTGGCTGGTGCTGACTTGGAGGTAAAATAAAAGCCTAAGAATAATAACTCTCCAAAGTAAAGGGCTTAGCAACACGAGTAGGTATAATGTCTGTGCTAATGATAAACTAAAGCCCGGCCAAAAGGCGAAGAATAAGGCTGGGTTAGGCAGAACATAAGGAGGATAACTATATCTCAATCTTATGTTAGACGTAAAGGGGGATAGACTGCGTTATAAGCCCAGGCTCTAACCCAGGCTTATGCTAACACAGCAGGAAGTAAAAAGACCTCACCATATTGCGGAACATTTTGGCAACAACTACAACAATAAACGTGGAATTAATAAAATTATAGGTGTACCAAGTATGACTACACACGACAGCACGTCGACCCTTACACGCTAGCACTCTACTCGGTTACGTTACGGGCGACTTTACAACAAAAGTGTACTCTGACGTGTTGTCGTTACATTTAGTTCCTGGGCGGCTTACCAATTTTCCATATTGTTGAGTTACCTATTCTTGGTATACTTGGTTCAATGTTTATTAGTGCGGGCAGTTAGCGATACCCGGAGATATCGAATCAAAAGTGATTCGATTGACTCACTTAAGTTTTCTTTCCAGTGCTGTGATCTGTCTGGAAGTGATCTTCATGAAGCCAATCTTCGAGGTGCCAACTTGAAGGATGCCGCATTCGAGCTGATGCTGACCCCGCTACACATGTCCCAGACTATAAGATAATAATAATAATGATAAGTACCTATTAGTACCTAATTTAAGGTTTTTTATTTATTTTTCCTGTGTACTTCAAAGTTAGTGATATTATGTATGAGGTGGCAGATGGCAGTACAATGTTGTAATGTTTTATTATTATTGAAAAAAAGGATTAAAAAAAGCTTAAGTAAATGTCTCTTTTGTTGAATTTCATTGTCGTTCTTCTGTAGTTTCACGTTTGTGGTGAGCACTTGAGCAAATGGCCCGGTTTCTGAGTCGAGAATTTTAACTAAGCACATACTTACGTATCGCTCTGTCACGCTCTTTTGTGAGAAATCTGCAGAGACAGGACGATACTTACCTGCTTAGCAAAATTCTCAACTCAGAAATGGGGCCTAACTGAGCTGAGAAGTGAGCACTTGAGCAGCGAGCGAACATTGCGCAGGGTGACCAGATTTTAGCTAACTCGATTCGCCTAATTTTGTCTTCCGAGTAGCCTAAATCGCCAAATTTTTTTTCTCGTCTATTTAGCCTAATTCGCCTAAGTTTTTGGGCCTAGTAGCCCAAATTTAGCCCAAAATAAAGAAAAATAAAAAAATTACATCGTAGGGACAACAAAAAAAAAAAATTAAAAAAATGTTATATTTGTTTTCAGATACTTAAACTAAAATAATAACTTCCTGCAAAAGTTCTCCGTGACTATCAGTGGAGAGAGAACCCTCCTTTCCACTGGCATATTACCTTTCGTTGCAAGCATTCCAAGGGATAATCAAGGAATGGATCAATAAATTTGCGATAATAGCCTAAATCGCCTAAATAAATGCAAAAAAAACCTGAGATAGCCTAAATCACCCGTTTCCATTTTTTAGGTAGCCTAAATGGCTACTGGTAGCCGATCGGATTTTGTGGTCGCCGTTTGACCCCCTGAGGTAGCCTAAATGGCGACAATTCGCCTAATCTGGTCACCCTGAATTGCGTGCGAGTTTGTTTTGGCGCCGCAGTTTTCAAATCCTTCCGCCAAAACGTCAGATCCACAGAGCAATAATTTTCTTTTCTGTGATTGCACCCCAGTGTTGCCATTCTATCTAAAAAAATGTAAGATTTAAATATTTTGTAAACGAAAACAGACCCATTTTTTGTCGTAATGTTGGCCAAACTGTAGATGCGTCGGGAAGTTGGTTGCATTTGTTTTTTATTCGCGTTCTATTTTTGTGTGTGACGGTTCCGTCCGGCAAGAAAGTTAGATTTTCTAAATAATTTGATGATATTCCTTGAAATCATCAAATATTTCGCTTGATACTACTCCCGATTGCAAGAAGTGACTACGATGCAGAACGGAGTCGATACGCCGGCGGCCGCGGACCCCGGTATGTTTCAATGTATTGTCAAAATATAGGAATCTATTTCGCTTGCGTTAACTTTTTAGTAAAATTCAGGCCCTGCTGCTTCGAAAACGATGGGAAAATGGCATGGCAACGTGGTTTAGAGGGTTTATTTCTATCTACCCTCAATTTCTGATGGTGAAATAATGTTTTTGAGCTGATTGCAAGAATGTACCTTTCAATGGACATGAATTCAATATCTAATTGGATGTGCAGTTGAATTTCACTTGCACTTGATTGTTTCGTGCATTAGTTATGCCGATTTGGGTTGGTTCCTCGCGAATAATCATTGATAGTGTGGGTAGCTTAACTGGAGTGTGAAGCATGACTCACATTCTTTAATTCTGGTAATCTTTGAAACATTCGACTGTCTATTTACGTTCTCGCTACCTATTATCTTGTTTGTTTCGTCGCAATTAATGGATTGTACATAGTTTCTCGATAATTTTAGTCCGGCTAACACTTTCTACTAGTTTCATGCCTACCCTCTTTTCATCATTAAAATAGTTTTCAGTTTCACAATTTACTATCTATAATAAGAATACCAACACTCAATTTGTCGTTCTGCAGCACAGTAGAAAATTGTTGGCATTATAACTGTTCAGATTCATCTTCCTTCAATAAATCTACCCAACCATGTGGTGGATTGATAGCCAATATCCATCGCTAAATGCTAACTCACATATCCATAACTCAGCTTTCTCGCTTGGCTGTACAGCCTGCATAGTTGCTAGAAAACTAAGGCCTTTGCATCTACGTAATGAGATGATTTATACAGTGTCCATTGGCACCTTCACTCACACTAGATGGGTGAAGAGACCACTCGGCGCTGCAGTGCCTGGGACATGGTTGCTAGAAATAAATATAGTTTATCTAGGTACCTACAGTATTTTACCAATCTAGAGTAGTCTAAAAGTTGAGCCCAAGTAAGACGGGCCGATCAGTTTTTACACAAACTACAGCTACAGGTCAGTCTTGCTTGATTTGGCTGATTTAGCTTCCTATTACTGATCAACACACATCTGGCATGTCTGGTTGAGGCAGGTCAGGACTCTAATGCAGTCATACAAATTACAGTATATTTTATATCTACCTTCAATACATACATTTATTAGATAGATAGAAACAAGCACAGACTGGCAAATCACCCTAACCGTCTCGCAGTACAACTGACGATGCCTAACTACATAAGACGTCTGAAAAGGCGTGACACTATGGACCTCACTCAGTAGTTGATAAACTACTCAAACTGAAGAGGGATCCTCAATGGAGGATCAAACTCTGCTCAACTTAAGTCGCCCGCGACTGCTTGTATAGTCTATGGACTGATTGCCAATCAAAGAACAAAAAAAATACCTTTATTTTAATCCTTTTGAAAAATTAAGAAGACTAAACAAAGCATTAGGTTGTGCAGAATAAATAAAATTGTTCTGGAAACAACTACACTTGGGCATGCGAAAACTATAGAAAATTGATTATAAGCGTCATCCGTTTGTTGTCTTGGCCTCTATAATTTTTATGCCATTGAACACAAAACATTGTTTGCACAGCTGTGATTACTTAGTATTTGGCTCCAGTTACTATAATTTTATAGAAATATTTTAAGTTTTGGTAGGCGGATAAGCTGCCTACCACATGAAAATTATCTCTTTACTTAACCTACTCGTAGGTAGGTACGTAAGCAAAGATATTTATGGTAAAAATAAATTACGGTATTTATTTTTTTAACTTCCAATAGCATTTATTTCCTGTAGGGATATGCCAACCTCCGGTAAAGAATAAAACAATGCTTCTTTTTCTTTATCCACATTCATAAGTTGTTGCATGAATGGTGCAGCTGGCTCATTCCACGGTGACGGGTGTGACATTTCTACTAATGTTTTGTGCTGTTATTCCTATAATTTGTTAAGGGATGATTTAAGTGTGAATGTAATCCATTAGTATTTGAAGCCATTTATTGAATGTAAAACTAAAATTTCCAATTAAACTTAATTTGTAGAAGATATAGTATTATTAGTGTCCGTGACGGGTGTGACGGGTACGCAGGCAAGATTTAGTTCTGCTTGAAAGAAACACAATATTTCTGCTCTTTATGACAGATTAACTTGAATAATTAGAATCATTCATATAGTTGAGCCTTTTTTCTTTATGTTAGCAACAATTTATTTAAAGTATTTATGCTATAATCAGCTTTTAAATCCTGAATTACGTCGTGACGGGTGTGACTGACCTATGTGACGGGTGTGACGAGATCATTTTGATGCTAAATAAACTACACTTAACCCTGACTTTCTCTTTTTCCAAAAACAAACTCATTTCTCAGGGTCGCTCTACTCTTCCTCTTCCTTGCAGCAGCATCCATTCAAAGTAAAAAAGAAAAGCTACCTATGCTATAACCAAGCATCACACAGAAAACACACTGTAGTAATCCTAATAAAATAAATTCACCCTCACTGAACACCTCGATAAATATCTTTAAAGAAAAAGTATATAAGTATTATCTTAATCTCCAAAATATGTAAGTAATATTATCAGTTCTAGTTTATCAATATCCCTGTACGGTACTTATAATATGTATGTATATATGTAATATATTGTTTACGTAGTTTATTTATATCCCCCCCCCCCCCCCCCGTGTAGTTTTAGGTTTTTATTATAATTGTATTTATTTTATTTATAGGTAGTTTATGTATTGTTGTGCTTTCTTGCGCTACCCAAGCCACTATCTCCAAAACCAAAGGTTCACTGGTAGAAAATGCTACTTAGCATTAAGTTCGCCTTTGTACACTATTTTTATTTTGTGCAATAAAGAATTTAATAATAATGTCTTGGCCTAGTACTAAGTTACGTGGCCCAATGTTTAAAGAAAATTTTCATAAAATTAATGAGCAAAAACAGTGACGGGTGTGACATGTGACGGGTGTGACCAAAATAATTACCTTCCTATAGCTAAACAAGAATGTTATGGCACTTAAAATCAATTTGCACACATTCCCCTGCGACATATCCTTACTTTAGTAAGCAAATTTACGATGTGTAAGCTGCTTTGACTCTCTGGGTAAAACATTTACATGTATTTTGTGACGGGCGTGACACTAAAGCCTGCTTAAGAATAATAATCAATAAAAGGCCAATTATTTACATTATAAATCCAAAATTTGGCGTTAAAAAAGCCGATGAATGATGCTCTCGAATGACAGTCCTATTGGCGCACTCTAAACCATACACAACGGAAACCAGTGTTGCAAATATGGATAAAAAAATATTCCTAGAGCAAGTTAGAGGCATGATCAAGGTTATGATAATATTTTGCATTTAATAGAATAAAAGTAGTTTTTTTAATTTATGTATATGAAAGATGTATATAATAGCTTTTATAACCAAGTGTTTGAATGCACATATACATAAATTATTTTTTGTCCTATCTGGTATCAATTACCGTGGAATGAGCCAGCTGCAGATACTTTGTTTAAACTTCACTAATATGTCTCCTAAAACAACATCATCAGCCTACCTCTGCCCACTGTTGGGTATAGGCCTTTTTCCCCCCGCGCCTTTCTCACGGTCCCTAGCCATCCGCAACCATCGGGCTGCTGGTCTTCCGACTGACCTTCGTGCAGTTCTCGGCCGCCAATCTGTCACTGCCTTGGTCCACCGGCCATCTATGCACACTAACATAAAGTAAAAACAGACTAGGCTGGCTTTGTAATACTAGACTAGGCATAGTAACTATAATAGATAGAAGCTGAAAGTTCGAAAGGTGACCTAGCCTAAGAAATATTGTTTTTACCACTAATTCGCAATGCAAAGTTCTGAAACGGTTGACTTTTTAATTTTTTTTCTGATAGTAAAAGTCATTTTAAGAAACTAATTTCGTTTTTTTTTAGATTCATCAAGTTAAACCCTACTAAATAAATGTTTAAAATAATTAACCGCGTGACGTCATATGCAACCCTTACGTGTAATATAGCCGCGCGATTGCGTGTGTCGTGTAAAGGAGTCAAATAATCTAGTTTGTCTGTGGTTTACTGTCAAAAATATTGTTGTCAGGGTTGCCACCTTACTTATATCACCTCAGGAACTGGTGGTTTGGACCCCCTTTCGGGTGGGGAGAAAATCAATAATTTGGGACAGCATACATACATACATGCCACACAAAATATTTTCCAAATCGATCTAGGCGTCTTCGAGTAATCGGGGAACACAGATGAAAAAAGTCCCGTACGAATTTATTGAGAACCTCCTTTTTCGAAGTCAGTTAAAAATTAAAGTAATTCAAAAAATGCTTGTAGTAGCACAGACAGAATACACAATGGACAGGACTGTACATGGAATCGTGGTTGGGTTGGGCAGGTTGCATTTAATTTTAGTGGTCGTCGTGAAAATAAAATAAATTGTCCGCATGGCAACACTTATCATTGTATTCACGCGTTGTTTTGATAGCTTATTTTCTCAGTTTTTAACTGTTTACCAGCGATTTTGCTCATACCCTGGACAATGGACATTGATTGATATTATTATCTTGCATTCGACAACTCACTCACGGACTTCAGTTACTGTTTGACTCGACGACCTCTGCATATCTGTGTATGGACTTTCAGTTTCGTGTATGAATCGAAATGAATCGTGGGTTCTTCAGATGCTTTGTTCCAACTTGTGCTCACTTATACCACGGAACAAAGTATTTGTTCGGGTACCAGACACCCTAAAATTGAGATGGTTTCGGAAGCTCGGCGTTGAATATCAAGCCGTCTTTCTTGCTGCTGTGAAGACCATTTGAATGTAAGTTGGTTTTTTAAGTATGAATTCCTCACCCCCAACTTGACCCGCCAACCTCAACTTTGTATTTATTGTGTGAATATAATTTCACATGAAATCTTGAAAACCTAATAGCCGCCATTCACGATACGTCCAGTGGAGGCCGTCCTGGCGGATGTGCGTGGACGCATGCCCAAACAAAATGGATGTCGTTTTACACACTGACGAGCAGATTGGAGCTATTTGGATGCATGGACGTATCGTGAATGGCGGCTATTAGGTTTTCAAGATTTCATTAACCCACAATTTTGCCGCCTGCCCAAAATACACAATGTTAATAACTTTTATTTGTCCTCTTACAGTTACAGGAAATTTTTTGCAAAATAATCACTAATGGAAAGTAATGAATAGCTTTCCAAAACTTAAGTCAACGGCCAAGCTTTGGGTCAAGTCTACCAACGATGAAAATGTTGTCCCAAGAACGAGTCAACAAGATGATTTTGGAGCATTAAAGGTAATAATCTTATAGGCTTGATCTATTAAGCAATATTATAGATAGTATAACCTGCAGAAGTAAACATAATTCATTTCAGTTCCTAATAAACATTTTAATAGGTACAAGGTGTCACAAAAGAACCTAACTTTTTTTACAGGTTAATAGCACCCGGCGATAGGGTTCACAACAGTTCCGTTGATTTTTAAATTAATAAAATGTGAACGCTGTGACGGGAGAAAAGTATTTTTAAAATATTGTTTTAATTGACTTTCACAATGTTTTAATGCAAATGCACCTACACACACAAACATATTTTTAAATTGGCGCTAATACCAAAAGCAAAAAAGTAAAGTAATGTTTTTTTTTTCTATTTTGAGGTTATAACTGTAAGATAATAAATTTTCAACTTTTCTTTTCTTCCAACTTTTCTTTACAGAATGTCATTCTGTTGACCAGTATGGTACACCCTGTAAAAAGAGTTAGGATGTTTTGTAAGTTGTAACACGTATACTTTTTTATCATTCAAATTCTTAGATAATAGAACTGAGTAGAAATATTGTTTTTGATTATGGTTCTTTTCTTTTTAGACTGACTGTCCACCATTGGAATCACCAGTGCTGAAGGAATTAGTGTTAGATCACAACATGGAAAGACCGCTAACTACCCAAGAGCACCGTGA
The DNA here is from genome assembly GCA_949319315.1 of Zelleria hepariella. Classification (NCBI taxonomy): domain Eukaryota; kingdom Metazoa; phylum Arthropoda; class Insecta; order Lepidoptera; family Yponomeutidae; genus Zelleria; species Zelleria hepariella. The sequence continues at coordinate 5,269,112 of OX439378.1, read as the reverse complement.
CACTGTCATTATTAAGCTAACCTGTACATTTACTTCAACCCACCCTACCAAGGTAAGACGTAGTTAGGAAAGACTGATCTAAAGGCTCTACAATACATGCCATGAAAGAAAAGACCTCATCCCCTAAAGAGACCTATAAAATAATCGTTGCAGCATGTCAAACCACGTGGTGTCTCCAGTCTGTTTGGTGCCACGCATTGTACACACGACAGCACGTCAGAGTGTACACTTGTTCTAAAGTAACCCGTAACTTAACCAAGTAGAGTGTAAGGATTGACGTGCTGTCGTGGGTACAAAGGACAGCATGTCGACCTTTACAAGCTAGCACTCTACTCGGTTGCGTTACGGGCGACTTTAGAACAAAAGTGTACAGTCTGACGTGCTGTCGTGTGTACTATAGCAGAAACTAAGATTAGTACTTGTTTCCAGTTTTTAATCTAATATTTCATACTTTTTAGGTTGATGCTGCAACTCTAATGCTGTGTTGAGAATGTCAACAAAAGTACCAGTACTATGAAACTGCGCAAAAACCTTGAAGCATCTTCGGGACCTTAACCAGGGCCTTAAGAGGATTCCATTTCAGTCAGTGAAACTCCATCCATGTATGGTGGCACTACCAGAACCTACTACGTCAGAAACTGAAACAGCATCAGTGAGCAAAAATTTGGTATTCAGGAACAAGGTTATAGAAGCGATAAAAAATTATACCAAGGCATATTATTGGCCTGCCAAAACAATATTTATTTCTTATACAGCATATTGCAGCTCAGAGTAATACCTAGTGTAAAAGAACTACATATTATAATCAAATCACCCTTTTTATTTTAAATTGATACAAAATTACACTGTTATTAGACTTTGCCCTGCACGAGCCCTGCAAAGGTCTCAAAACGTTGGAAAATGTAAAAACAAATTAAACGGGTTACCTATATATTCAGTAAAAGTGTAGTTTAATTAAAACTTACAGTATTATAGGTGTTAATTTAGTCTTAATCTCTAAGCAAAACAGCATCCACCTGCAGAAGTTAATATAAGACATGGCACTTTGTGGGTCCACAGAAATATAAGGTACACACGACAGCATGTCGACCCTTACACGCTAGCACTCTACTCGGTTACGTTACAGGCGACTTTAAAACAAAAGTGTTCAGTCTTATCCTGCGTACAATGTGTAATATTTTCGGTTTTCAAGAACGCTACATGTGCCTTGAGAGATATTCTTAGAAAATAGAACTGAGAAGACTTCTGATTATGGTTATTTTCTTTTTACCCAACTGCCCAAAAAGAGGGTTTTGATTTTAGACTATCTGTCCGCCAATGGAGTCACCAGTTCTGAAAGCATTATGGTTACATCAGTACATACATAGAAATACCGCAAACTAGCTGAGAGCACCACAACAACCAGAACATTATTTTCAGCAAGATAAAAAGTAGTAGGTAAGGTAAGACTGATGAAAGGGTTTACTAAGACCGAAAGTAAGATAAGTAGGCACACAAGACAGCACATAGATCCTTACACGCATGCACTCTATTCGTTATGTTATGGGTGACTTTGCAAATAAAGTGCAAGCGTCTAAGCTATTGACTGTACTTGAACCACCAAAATAAGAGGTCATACAAACTAAAGTTATAGCTAGTAATACATACATAGGTAGTATAGAATCCATATTGAGGGTGTGATAATCATAAAGTTCCTTATTATTTGTCAGTCACTATGTTTCTTGCATCGGAGAAGGCACTCTGACTGTGTTTTTCCCAGTTCAACAAAGCCCACTGCAGAGTTAACATGTTAGGCATCTCTTGAAGACCTGATAACAGAAACAAAAAAACCTTTAAAATAGTTGTTTTCTCCCTAGGAAAATAATTTACAATCACAACATAACCTCAATGATAAATACTCACATTGGCCCTTCTGCGCAAGGTATTTCAGCCACATTATGCTTGTTACTATAATACCCACTCTTGGATCATACTTTAGATACTCCAGTATCTTTTTTAATATCCACTTTTGGTAAAATATGTTGGCCCGATCTTTATAATCTTTTTCTTAAGACTATCAATATCCACATAAGAAATGTTAAGGTATCTCGGTCGCCGTAATACCTATCAGTCGGTGTGTATTCAAAAGTCTTTAATAAACAAATAACTGAGAAAAACAGAAAAGTTCAACACAACACAACAAACAACGTTTCTCACATAGGGATGGGAAATGTTGAGAAACAAAATATCGATGTTTTAATATTTTTGTTTAGCATCGATGTGCTTGGCAAAAAAAGTCTACAAAACGGTTTGGATGTAGCATTGGGGGCGCTATGGGCCAAGACCTTAGAAAAATTGCAACAAAAAAAAATTAAAAAATGTTTTTGGCCGGGAACGGTTTGGGTAGGTCCTGGAGAACAAAAAAAGTCCTCTAACTTGGTGCCGTGAAAGGCATCGTTTATGAGTTATGAGGTCTTGAAAAAAAAATCGGAGAGAGAGAGAGAGAGAGACCTGTGCGAGCTCCAGGTGGAGGATTGAAGGGAGTTAGTGCAGAATAGGGAGAGCCGGCGTCTTTTGGTTGCGGAGGCCAAGATCCACTTTGGGTCGCTGAGCCAGCCAGAATGAATGAATGAATGAAAAAAAAATCTCAAAATTATTCTAGGTGTGGGGAAACCAGTAACTGGGTTGCGATGGGGGTGATTTTTTTTTGACGGGAAACTTTTGGGTAGGTCTAAGGAAGCAACAAAGGTCCTATGACTTGATGCCGGGAAACATACCTTTTTCGAGTTATGAGGTCTTGAAAAAACGAGTAACTGGGTCGCGATGTGGGCGATTTTTTTTGACCAGAATCGATTGGATAGTTCCTAGCAAAAAAAGTCCTATGACTTGGTGCCGGGAAACGCATCGTTTACGATAATGATTTATGAGGTCTTGAAAAAAAATCTAATTTTAATTTTCTAAATGTGAGGAAACCAGTAACTCGGTCGCGATGGGGGTGATTTTTTTTTTCAAGAATCGTTGCGGATGCGTTTTCCACGCATCGTTTATGAGTTATGAGGTCTTGATAAAAAAAACTCAAAATTATTTTAAGTGGCGGGAAACCAGTAACTGGGTTGTTGCGATGGGAGTGATTTTTTTTGACGGGTATCGTTTTGGATAGGTCCACGAAAGCAACAAAGGTTCTGTGACTTGATGCCGGGAAACGCACTGTTTTCGAGTTATGAGGTCTTGTTTTATTTGACGAGAATCGATTTGGTAGTTCCTAGGAAGCAAAAAAAGTCTTATGACTTGGTGCCGGGAAACGCATCGTTTACGAGTTATGGGGACTTAAAAAAAATCTCAAAATTATTCTAAATGTGAGGAAACCAGTAACTGGGTCGTGATGGGGGTGATTTTTTTTTACTAGAATCGTTGCGTTCCCTACCGATATTTTGTTCACTATCGATATTTTGTTGCTGATGACATCATCGATGTTTTTCCAACATCGCTCCTCCCTAGCAAATTTTGACAACTAATAGTTTGACAACTATAGCTGTAGTGTTGCTAGAATTGAAATTTATTTACTCCTAAAACATATGACGTCATATGTTAAGTAGGGCAAATGAAGGCCATTGGTTTTTATTAAAAATATAGCTCATCTTTTGAGATAAACGCCTCTAATATAGAAAATACTGTTATTTGGATGTTAGCCTCGAAACGGTTTTCGATTCAGCAGGTAAAAAAAAAACTTTGCCTTCCCAATTGTGCAACCCTGACTGTGTCTTGTGTAATGTACTGTATCTAGGTAAATTGAGTTCAATAAAGACTTTTGGAAAACAAAACAAAACTCTGTCACTGCCTTGGTCCACCAGCCATCTATGCACACTAACACTTCCCACTAACACGCCCCGAACTTTGAACTCGCGACCCCTTAACTCAGCAAACCCTCGACCGATTTGGCTCATGTTCGAACTTAAAAATTCTCTTTGCCTCATTTACCCGCCTACCAAATTTCATGAAGATCCGACTAAATTTACTCTAGTTATCGTCGAACCAACATTCATACATACATACAAACGCCGGATTGTTCCAGTAGACTCGGAGAACTTCGCTCGCTCTTTCAATAAAGTAATCTTTTCCCTTGACAGCCCAACAGCCGAAAGCGGAGCCTGAGGAAGTGACCAAGCAGTCCTTCCGTGTCAAAGTATGGCGTCACCTCGAGAGCAACGGGCTGGCCATGTTCCCTCGTCCGGTGTACAACCGCATCCCCAACTTCAAGGGTGCACCGGAGGCCGCGGCCAAGCTGGCTGAGCTGCCAGTGTTCAAGAATGCTACCATGGTGAAAGTCAACCCGGATAAGCCGCAGGAGTCTGTCAGGTTAGTCCCTATGACTTTTTTAACATCGTACACAAAGGCGGACTTGCGTCAGACAGGGATAGCCAACTAACTTTAGGTTAATCTGACATTGACGTTAAGGCGCTGTACATAGTGAATAGCCCGCGCGCCAAGAAAAATGCACAAAATCGAGTCCTGTATCAAATATAGAAAAAAAATCGAAAATTTTCACATATCAAACCCTAGAATTAGGTGAGACCATAGACTTATAATTCTATGGGTGAGACCTATCTAAAACAGCCAGTTTAGTGTTGACATTCATAAACGTTTTGAAGATATTTTTGATGAAAAAAAATAGGAGGCGCACTTTTTTTTAAACAAAATATCTTGCAATCTGTTACGGGTATCAACACAAAACTGGCTGTTTTAGATAGCTCTCACCTAATTCTAGGGTTTGATATGTGAACATTTTCGATTTTTTTAGTGTATTTGATACAGGAATCGTTTTTGTGCATTTTTTTTGCGCGCGGGCTAATTCACTATGCCCAGCGCTTAAGCTATGAGACTCTCTAATGCTCTCCTAACACAGTTTTATGCCCGTTTTCACCAACCACCCCTAATTTTAAAAGAACTTTTTAACGAAAATTATCTGCGCCTCTGCAAGTCTAGGGGTCATGGATGAAGGACCATACGAATTCCACTCACAAGCGTTATGAGTTGAGTGTGTATGATCCTTCATCCATGCCCCATAGACTTGCAGAGGTGCAAATAACTTTCGTTAAAAGACCTTTTAAAATTAGGGGTCGTTGGTGAAAACGGGCATTAGTCTCCTAAACTTGGAGAGTTGTGGTTGAATAAGGATTAGAGAAATACAAGGCGTCCTTTTGCCTCGCATAATCTACCTACACATACTTGTAATTAATTGTTACATAAGTACGATAACAAGCTCTCAAGTTTCGAGTAGTCTACATAGGTATTACGCTAGTTTTGTATGTTTACTAATATTCTTAAATGCATGCGTAAGCATGTTGCGAACTTGAACTTGAATTAATGCTAAGGTGATAAACCTACCCACAACTAGCACCGCCAATGGAAAAAAAAACATATCTTCTTTTTGGAAGCGTTTTTTGCTAAAAATGAATGCATTTCAACCTGGTTGTTATCATCTCATCCTCATCTACCATCCATTGGTTGTATAATCTGCTTCTTAACTCTAAATTGTTCTCGCCCAGAATCTTCCAACGATAACTTCTTTACTAGTGGTTCGCCCCGAACTTTGAACTCGCGACCCCAGTTACAGATGTGTAACTTTGCTTACGCCATTAGCGCAGGCGCGCGCGCGTTTTCATATAAACTATACAACCCCATATCTCGGCAACCCCTCGACCGATTTGGCTCATGTTCGAACTTAAAAATTCTTTTAATTTCGTTTACCCGCCTACCAAATTTCATAACGATCCGACCAAATTTACTCAAGTTATCGTCGAACGAACATTCATACATACAAACATACATACATACATACAAATGCCGGATTGTTCCAGTAGACTCGGAGAACTTCGCTCGCTTCGCTCGCTCGTTCAATTATTGCAGAGGCGGCAAGACGAGTAGGCGACATCTCGGACAAAATATTTTCGGACACTTTGTCCGAAATGTCGCTTTGTATTTTTTAATATTTTTGAGGCGACATCTCGGACACTCTCAAAATATTGAACCTGTATCGTACAGTCAGATACTAGTATTCAAATCTAATACACAGAGAAAGAGCTTTACCACAGCTGCCTATTAAGATGCCTGAATTTAAGCACTCAGATCGCGTTCGGCTCATTTTTGATGAAAAAGTACTAGGCTAACATAAGGTGCTAGGAGGATCATCACCTCAGTTCTCACATCATTTTGTTCCTAACTAACCCCGCGTAATTATGTGGGAACTGAGGTGGTGATCCTCCTACCACCTTATGTAAGCCTATTACTTTTTCATCAAAAAATATTTGATTTAGTGCTAACTTACGCTACGTCTTGATAAAACACTATAACTAGTGGGACTTTTTGGATGTGCTGAGCCTTTGTTACCTGCGTAGTGACATGAGACGCGGAAGCAGATTGCCAAACGTTGGTACACGAGGAAAAACATTCAAATATTGTCAACATAATATAGTTAAGATATGCTTACATAAAATTTATGAAATATTGCGGGGGAGAGCAAAATATGTTGAAGACTGCATGAGTACACAAGATATTATTTGTATGTGGGTTTGTAAAATTTTTATTAGTCTCCTCATAAATAAGATCGATGGGAGTTTTTTATCCGACTGTACAAAACAGCTTTATTTGTAAGTGTCCGAGATGTCGCCTCAAAAATATTAAAATAATAAAGCGACATTTCGGACAAAGTGTCCGAAAATATTTTGTCCGAGATGTCGCCTACTCGGCAAGACCTACCGCACATAGGACCTGGCACTCGGTTTCGATCGTTTGCTGGATGTAGTGTGCCCTTTTTATGACCATAGCCGTCGATAAAAGGGCCACTATAATAAAATAAAGTAGAAACCGGAGGGGGACTGTTCTACATTAAAGTTAAAGGGGCGTCTTGTACCTTCTGACACGTCATAGGCAGCAAGTTGTGAGTTATGCTGGGTAGAGGCACCGCACGCCAGATGTTGTGGGTTCAATTCCCACTCTTGGCCCAGTTTCCTTCCAATTTTTCTTTCACACAATACTTTTGTACCAAATGAAATTACGTAGGCGCGTGGTAAAAGTATCGCGCTTGATGATCGATCGCAGCGTTATGCAAAGGCGTGACCGCGCTTAGGTAACAACATTCCAGTCGATATACATACTTAAATTCTGCCTGCAGAACAAAATACCTAACCCAAAAGAAATACACTCTGCATAGTATAAAATTTCTCCTCGCGTCCCCTGAACACGCATTCCCGAGAGAGGAGTCGACGCCGAAATGTAGAATTTCTCGACAGTAAAAGAAAATGCCTTTCTCGGCAAAAAGCAAATAAGCCAACGACGCCGAATCTCAGGAGTTACGGTTCTGTCGTAGGTACTCTGAAGGTCCACGCAGACGAGGCACTTATGGTCCGTTAAAATAAATATCTTACAACAGCGTCGAGTTACAAAATGAGGGACCAAAAGTGCGTAGACCTTAGGTAGGGAGGTGATGATGATGATGATATCATTTTATCCCTTATCTGGGACGTAGGGCCCGAAGAAGGGATCTCCATTTTTCGCGGTCATGCGCGGCAGCCTCTAGCTCCTTCCAGCCGAGTCCAGGCGCTGCAGATTGGTGGTTGGTTCTATTTATGAATAGATTTTGGAGGACAACTAGCGTACCTAGCACGAGCGCTGTACGTACATGGATTCGATATAAGCGCTGTACTCTACATAGAGCCGTACAGACTAGCGTATCGAGTTATTAACCTCATGCTAAGCAGCATTGAAATCGCGGCCTTTATTTAACACTTTCGTATGTTCTATTTACTTCAATTGAAGTGATCTTCCACTCCACTCGCATTAGCAGTAAAAGCGGTATTCGAAAAGTTTAATTAAAATCTCTTTTGTTGTGTAGCCGTATTGAGTGAAAGCCACTCGACAAAGAATAGCAGCTGGATAGTTTTGCTCACTGGCATACCAGACGCGTTGCCTGCCGTTATACTATGATAATTTTCGTGACCTAAAAGTATTAATTAAAAACCACTAGACTCGAAGATAAGATGTACAGGCTAACGTACATGTCCCACGAGCTAGGCAAAGGTCTTCTCTCAGAGACAGTACGGGCTTAATCACCATGCGTGCCCACAAAAAAATCCAGAGCGTAAAAAAATACATAACTACTAAAAAAAAAATACCTCCGACATTTTAGAATCTTATAAACGGCTAAACCGATTTTAGTAAAACATATCAAATAACACTCAAAAATCCGGTTTTCAATTTTTTTTTAATACTCTCTCACATCGGTTCACCCACGAGCTACGGTGTGAGACTGACAGACACACAAACGGACAGACAGATACACACATAGCGGTCAAACTTATAACACCCCCTTCTTTTTGTATCGAGGGTTAAAAAAGAGCAACCGTCGAGGCACGTAAGATACTTTTAATACTAAGAATTATCAGATAAATAGAGGTTTTCTGAGTAGCTGATTATTTCGCGAATGAAGATATTAACCACAATAAACCATTCATGTATGCATGCAAGTAATTTGACCCAGCATCGTCGCTCCCGATAACAACTTTGTTTACTCATACAAATAAGTAATTTGTCAAGGTACTGCTTGCGCGTGATTGTTATGCGACTTTATCTTAATGTCCCATAATATTAGATCGCCAATAAGACTTAAGAAAATATTGTGAATGTAGTGTATAATCAAAACAGAGCTTAGATTGGCCTTGTTTCATCTGAACAGTTTCTTATTAAACTCTAATTTTTAATTCGAGTCCACGGAATGACAGTTGCTAGTATGGTACTGACAGATAAAGCCTTTGTAACATGTGTCATTCCGTGGACTCGAATTAAAAATTAGAGTTTAGTCATTTCTTCTCCATGGTTGTATTCGATTTGCTCATTGAATTTCGCTACAGAGAAATACTAGGTGTTTAAACGTTTTACGCTTGCCATTGAGGTATGCTTAGAGAGAAGTGGGTACACCCAGATCCCAGGTTCAAATTAGTTTGTGAACACCATTTAGTAATTGTAAAGGAAAACATGGGCGTCTGTTACTTACCCCGCGCCTAACCTCATTGGGCACGCGTGATGATTACGTCCTAAAACTCCCTTTGAGAGAAGACCTGCGCGCCTCAATGAAATAGGACCTACTCTTATCCGTCCGAAGGTTCTCTGGAAGATAATCTCGAAAGATCTCTTAGCGATAAGACCGCCGTCTGTACTATTGGGTAAAGTAAATTCTTGTAAATCATTAATTTCTGGTGTACAATAAAGTGTTCTCTATCTATCTAACCACTTGCGTCAACCAGGGTTAGCCAGTTATCTCTGAGTTAACGTCAAAAATTGTATGGAAACGTCAAATTAACTCAGAGTTGGCTAACCCTGACGGACGCAAGTCCGCCTAACTAACCGCACCCTCCTTGTCCACCCAGGGTACTGTGCCTGGAGCAAGAGAAGCAGCTGTTCGTCCCAGTGCCGCGGCTGCAGAGCGGGTTCCTGAACCGACTGGAGCTGCCCGAGGGCGAGAGCGGCCAGGCGGCCATCCGCAAGGCAGTCTCGCGCAACGGAATGGAGACCTACGGGAAACCTATTGGTGAGTTGGCACTCTTATTGCCAGCGTACGAAAGTACAACCTTGGCTGACGACCGAACTGTCAAGTTAAGCTTGGAACTATGGACAAATACGGGAAACCTATTGGTGAGTTGGGACTCTTATTGCCAGCGGACGAAGGTACAATCTTGGCTGACGACCGAACTGACAAGTTAAGCTTGGAACTATGGACAAATACGGGAAACCTATTGGTGACTTGGGACTCTTATTGCCAGCGGAGGAAGGTACTAAGTATCTTGACTGTCGACCGAACTGAACTGACCAGTTTCGCTTTGCAAGAAACACATCCGCAAGGCCGTCTCGCGCAACGTGATGGAAACATATGGGAAACCTATCGGTGAGTTGAGACTCTTAGGGTCGTCCTGTGCCTGGAGCAAGAGAAGCAGCTGGTCGTCCCAGTGCTTCGGCTGCAGAACGCGATCCTGAACCGACTGGAGCTGCCCGAGGGCGAGAGCGGCCAGGCGGCCATACGCAAGGCCGTGTCGCGAAACGGAATGGAGACATACGGGAAACCTATTGGTGAGTTGGGACTCTTATTGCCAGCGGAGGAAGGTAATATCTTGGCTGACGACCGATCTGAACCAGTGTCGCGCAAAGGGAGACCTACGGGAAGCATTGCGGTAAGATTAGACTTTTACAACGATTGTTTACTCAGTGCAGTGAGTTTACTCACTGAACCTTGAAGCAGCTTATCGCACCTCCGGGACTTGCTAGGATAGCAATAGTATAGATTCCAGCTGGATTATCCAACGCTGCTTCAGGAAATGCTTGTATATTGAGAGGTATGAAAGATAAGTTATGGATGGTCTCCTTGGAACATTTTCCTGTAACTTTAAAGGTTAAGGTACCAGCCCTTACTGCCCCTTCTCAAAAATCCACCCTGTGTTCCACTCAGGTTATGGAGAAATGCACAAGCATGTTGAGGTGGCTTGTCCGACCTACTGGCCCTATGACTCTTGAAATCACCAACATAAGAAGTCTTACAATTTCGCCATATTATATTTTCTTCTTAACTGACTCAAATCTGTATTTTGTCTTCAGCTATCGAGGACAGCGTCTCACTGGATCTGGTTGTCATGGGATCAGTCGCCGTCTCCAAGGAGGGATATCGCATCGGCAAAGGAAGAGGTGAGCCAAAACTTCATCATCATCATCATCAGCCTGTTTACACCCACTGCTGGCCTCTTCAAGCTCACGCCACCGCTCACCTTCCTGTGCCAGACGCAACCACTGCTCTCCGGCTACTTGGGCTATGTCATCGGGCCATCTGGCTGGTGGTCTGCCAACCGATCTGTTCCCCTCTCGAGACAACTGCATACTTATTGAACGAGCGAGCGAAGTTCTCCGAGTCTACTTGTACAATCCGGCGTTTGTATGTGTATGAATGTTCGTTCGACGATGACTTGAGTAAATTTTGTCGGATCGTCATGAAATTTGGTAGGTGGGTAAACGAGGCAAAGATAATTTTTAAGTTTGAACATGAGCCAAATCGGTCGAGGGTTTGCTGAGATATGGGGTCGCGAGTTCGTAGTTCGGGGCGCACCACTTGTAGTAATGTACTGGTAAACACAGGTTACCCTTCTTCAGGAACCAGGGATTTAAGGCAACAGTCAAGGCACACTAGCGCGCCAATGAAAAATAAAGCAATCTTCTTTTTCGATGCGTTTTTTGCTAAAAAAGAATCATCCAATGATAATCCCTAAGCTTAACTATTTTTAGGACCTAAGGTTTATCACCATTTTGATGATTCGTTTTTAGCAAAAAATGCATCCAAAAAGAAGATATGTATATTTTTGCATTGACAGCGCTAGTTGTGCCTAGGTCATCACCTTAACCATTCATAGGACCTAAGGCCTAGATTCCAGATCTTAGAACCTATGAGTTTTTTTATCCTAGGACTTTGGTGCCACCAGAAAACCATTGCGTTACAGACTGGAGTATGTTTCGTTCAACAGTTTTCTTCAATGTTACTCTAACAGAAGCGCTCACAGCCTAGTTGTACTAGCCGTTCTTAATCGATTGGCAAAGTTAAGCAACAACGGCCGCGGTCAGTCCATGGATGGGTGACCGCTAGTGGCAATAATATCTGAGCGCTTCCGTGCTTCGGAAGGCACGTTAAACCGTTGGTCTCGGTTGTTGTTGATTAATAACAATCGTTAAGCCATGTCAGAGACCCTATGGGTGGCCTAAAAACTCTGACACCTGGGGTGGCCACTACCTCATACGATTACTGGTCCAATCCGTCCCAAGGTTGTCTGGAAGAGATCGCTTTTAGCGATAAGACCGCCGTCTGTACTATTAGGTTAAGAAAAATCCTGTTAACATTTAATTTCTGGTGTACAATAAAGTGTTCTCTATCTATCTATCTATCTATCTACCCTACTCTAACAAGCCGTTGTTTTTTCAGGCTATGGCGACTTGGAGTTCGGCCTCATGATGCACATGAAGGCGATCAAGCCGGACACCGTGGTGGTTACCACGGTCCACGACTGCCAAGTGAGTGTCCACTAACATCTTACTTGGGCATTACGTTTAAATTTTGTACCCTTTTTTTTAGATTGTTATTTGGGACTTATAATTTTTATGAATGCAATTTTTGGTACCGAATACTTATGTACATGACATCACAACTTGGTATAAATACTTTACAACAAAATTAAATAACACGTATATTTTTAATTTTCAAAATTTCCTCCCATTTAGGTAAAAAAGTGTTGTTAGAGTTCTGATTTTTTTGAATGGGTTTTTTTTTTCATGTCTATTAAAATTAATTAAATTATTATTATATCTATTATTATTAAGGTCCTCGGTTCGATTCCCGGTGCGGAAAGTATAAATTAAATAAATTAAACAAAAACTTTGAAATTAAACAAAGTCATATCTATGACTTTGTTTAATTTCAAAGTTACGTACATTTGTGAATTTGTAGTAGCAATACCACTCGCTGACGGTGAAGGAAAACATCGTGAGGAAACCTGAGCGTATGAGGCATTATACCCTCAACGCAAAAATCGCCAACCCGCATTGAACACGCGTGGTGATTAAGCTCGAACTCTCTCTCTGAGAGAAGGCCTTTGCCCAGCTAGTGGGACATGTACAATTGTACAGGCTACATCTTACTTTTTTTCTATTAAAATTGGGATACATATTCTGCAACACAATTCAACCCACTAGAATCTTTTGGGTCACCCTCTTCAGAACGTGCAAAGACTGTGGCTATATGCTACAGGGCCTCGAGTCTAACGCAATCGATAGCTTCACAGCTCTTAGGACGAAACCGGTTTTTCTCCTAAACGCTGAACCTATTAAAATACGATTGCGTTACGGCCTTGTGGCCGAAAGAACGTAATTTTTCTGATCTGTTATATCAAGAAGACTTATACTGTACGTTTTCTAAAAAGAGCGTTTATTGGTATTGATACAATAAATGTTTTTTTAATCTTTTGTCTTTATTTGTCCAGGTATACGACACACTGCCGGCAGAGCTATTCGGGCCGCACGACGTGCCTATTGACATAATTGTCACGCCAACACAGGTGGATGAAATTAATATTTGCTCTATTAAATAGTTCAAGTTCAAGCGACTCCGAGTTGCGGAACGGGATGCTCCCGCGTCGCTGCAGCGCAGGTGATCATAATCCTAGCTGATCATAACTTTTTTGGTGATAGATTAGGTTATCTGAGATCCTAAAGAAGATAAAAATAGTCAAAAAAAATAATATCCAATGCTAGGTAATTTGTTTCAAAAAGCCTTAAATGCCTAATACGAGTAACTTCTAAACGGCAAAAAATGGCTGAACATACATGGGGTGATTCGGGTAGCCCTTACTGTCAGCTATCTAGATTTTCTCGCTTGACGTCTGTTTGAGCCACCCTGTTTAAACAGGCGGCACAGAATCGAGTATCATCGAGAAGGATCAGCCTTTTTTCGATAGCATTTCTACTGTATCGCTACAAAAATTGCCGGGTTATAACCAACGCTTATTTTCCTCAGGTGATACAAACCCAGCGCATGTCGCAGCGGCCAGTGGGTATCCTCTGGCATCTGCTTTCGAACCGTCGGCTCCAGTTGACGCCCGTGCTCTCACAACTGCGCGATATTGAGATGCTGTAAGTACTACTTGAACTACTTCCATAGACAATTAGATATGTCAGGTGAAACAAACTCGGCTCATGTCGCAGCGGCCAGTTTGCATCCTCTGGCATCTGCTTTCGATTTGTCAGCTCCAGTTGACGCCCGTGCTCTCGCAACTGCGCGATATTGAGATGCTGTAAGTACTACTTCCATAGTTATGTCATCATCATCAGCCTGTTAACACCCACTGCCGAGTAAAGGCCTCTTCATGCTCACGCCACCTCTCACGATCCTGTGCCAGGCGCAACCGCTATTTTCCGGCTGCTTGGGCTATGTCGTCGGACCATCTGGCTGTTGGTCTCCCAAACGATCTCTCCCCACTCGGGGTCGCCATTCCGCAATAGACTTTGTCCATCTGCCATCGGTACATTTATCCAGGTGTCCTGCCGACTTCAAAGAAGTTGTGCCTTTTTTCGACGTCTGTCACTTTTGTGCAGCTTCTTATTGCATCGGTATACGGTCCAAGAGCTTAATACGCAGCATTGCTCGCTCCATGGCTCTTTGGGCAACGATGTTTGCTTGATAATGATGATGATGCCTTCATCCTTTTATCCCTTATCCACATAGGGCTCGAAGAAGAGATCTCCATTTTTCGCGGTCTTGCGGCTCCTTCCAGCCGAGTCCAGTTGATGCAGCCTCTTTCTCAACTGAGCGCCTCCAGGTAGTGCGGAGGCGGCCCGGCCGTCCCTTGCCAGAAGTCAGTCCTTGTTTGGACAGGTGACTGTCTGGTCTCCGCAACGCGTGCCCGATCCATCGCCATTACGATGTTTGCTTACGAAGTTGTAAATCTTTCCAGCGCGGGTCGAGCCTGCCCGCTGAAGGAAGTGGACACGGACGTGGAGGATCGCGCACAACAAGCGCGCCAGCGTCGCCTGCGTCGGCGCACGCGCTCACACAAGAGCCAGAGCGAAGGAGAGGTGAGTTGGGTCAAACATTTGGACACTGACGTGGCGGATCGCGCCAACAAGCGCGCCAGCGTCGCCTGCGTCGGCGCACGCGCTCACACAAGAGCCAGAGCGAAGGAGAGGTGAGTTGGGTCAAACATTTGGACACGCACGTGGCGGATCGCGCCCAACAAGCGCGCCAGCGTCGTCTTGCAAAAACAAAAACGCATCCATAAAAAGTTATGATTTTTTCATTGGCGGCACTAGTGGACGTTGTACTCTCCTCTTAAATGAACTTGTGAAAAACGTCCTGTTACTTGTGACCTTACTGTATATTTTGATAATAGGACACTGATCCATGTCAGAGGCCCTTTGGGCTGCCTAAAAACTCTGACACCAGGGGGACACTGAGATACCCCATGGCAGCTCTTATCGCGCGCGGTATAAGAGCGCCAATCGAACAAAAAGGGGTATCTGAGACTGTGGCCGACTGTACGATTACCTACCTAACCTTCCAATTTCCGTATTCACAACACCATCTCACCCTACAGGGTAACACGACCGAGGGCGAAAACGCCAAGGGCGACAGCAAGCCGCGCCGCACCACCCGCCGCCGCAACAGCAACAAGTCTGCTAGCAAGGAGGGCAAAGAGGGCGAAGCGACCACCCCGAGCAAGCCGCGGCGCAACAAGAAGCCGCGCCCAGAGATCGACTTCTCAGTCAAGGTAAGAAAAAAATTTGGCCAGCAAGGAGACAGCAGGCGTCAGCAATCAGCAGCAACAGACTGCAACCAGCAGCAACAGACTGCAACCAGCAGCAACAGACTGCAACCAGCAGCAACAGACTGCAACCAGCAGCTACAGACTGCAACCAGCAGCAACAGACTGCAACCAGCAGCAACCGGAAGCATCAGCAACCGGGAGCGACAGCAAGCCGCGCCGCACCACCCGCCGCCGCAACAGCAACAAGTCTGCATCTAAGGAGGGCGAAGGGACCACCCCGAGCAAGCCGCGGCGCAGTAAGAAGTCGCGCCCCGAGATCGACTTCTCCGACAAGGTAAGAAAAAAATTGGCCAGCAAGGAGACAGCAGGCGGCAGCAACCAGCAGCAACAGACTGCAACCAGCAGGAACAGAGTACAACCAGCAGCAACAGACCGCAACCAGCAGCAACCGGAAGCATCAGCAACCGGCAGCATCAGCAATCGACAGCAACCGGGAGCGACAGCAAGCCGCGCCGCACCTCCCGCCGCCGCAACAGCAACAAGTCTGCCTCCAAAGAGGGCAAGGAGGGCGAAGCGTCCACCCCGAGCAAGCCGCGGCGCAACAAGAAATCGCGCCCCGAGATCGACTTCTCCGTCAAAATAAGAAAAAAATTGGCCAGCAAGGAGACAGCAGGCGGCAGCAACCAGCAGCAACAGACTGCAACCAGCAGCAACAGAGTGCAACCAGCAGCATCAGAGTGCAACCAGCAGCAACAGAGTGCAACCGGAAGCATCAGCAACCGGCAGCATCAACAAATAACAGCAACCGAGAGCGACAACAAGCCGCGCCGCACCTCCCGCCGCCGCAACAGCAACAAGTCTGCCTCTAAAGAGGGCAAGGAGGGCGAAGCGCCCACCCCGAGCAAGCCGAGGCGCAACAAGAAGCCGCGCCCAGAGATCGACTTCTCTGTCAGGGTTAGAAAAAAAAGCAATAATTTACCTAAAAGCGAAGCACCGACTAGGTTACAGCAACCGGCAGCAATGGACAGCAACAGACAGCTATAGCAACCGGCAGCAGCAGCAAGAGCAACCGACGGCAACCGGAAGCTTAAGAAATCCACAGCCACTGGCAGCAACTACAACTACCAGCAATGTGGCAGCAACAGCAACAAGTCTGCTAGCAAGGAGGGCGAAGCGCCCACCCCGAGCAAGCCGCGGCGCAACAAGATGATCACATTCACATTCCAAACGTTGAAAAACTAGAAATACTAGTTGTTCGCCCCGAACTATGAACTCGCGACCCCATATCTCAGCAACCCCTCGACCACAGCCTTCTTTATCTCTCAAGCCGTGCTGTGCAAGTCCTGGCAACGTCGCCCGTGAACCGGTTTACGCAGTGCACTGTCTGTCAGAAGCCATTATGATAATACGACCAAGTTACAACTAATCCGAGTCTCACTAACTTCGACTCTGGCTGGAAACCATTAATTTTAGTCACATAATAATACGCGGCTAAATAACATGGCAGTTATGCTGTTTGTTTTTATACCATGTTTCTTGTAGTTTTAAGTTAGTTGGATAATACGTCATCTTCATTTGACGTAAGGATTTGTTTTGATTTGTTGTGGCTGATATTGTGAGTGAAAATTAGATAATTTATTAGTTATTCATTGATTTAAAACAGCCTAACTTGACTTGCCAGCTTAAGGTATGTTTTTAGAGTATTTTCATAGTTTTAGTTACGATTTGTAGTTACAATTTGATCCTAGAGAACCAATCGTAACACAACATTAACTCATGAATTTATTTTCAAATGCCTCGCCGGTGTTGTGTGCCCTGCTGTAAGTCGAATTACTACTCAAGTCTAAAAAGAGGAGAAAGACCTTTATCTACGTTTTCTTTCCCACGGGATAACGATTTATTAAGTCGCTGAAAAAATAATTATTAGATAGTCTTACAAGACAGACAACCGGTTCACACAGTCCTTAAATGCGAGGTTGCCAAACTTAATAGCACGGCTTGAGAGATAAAGAAGGCTGTGCCTCGACCGATTTGGCTCATGTTCGAACTTAAAAATTCTCTTGGCCTCATTTACCCGCCTACCAAATTTCATGACGATCCGACTACATTTACTCAAGTTATCGTCGAACGAACATTCATACATACATACATACATACATACATACAAACGCCGGATTGTTCCAGTAGACTCGGAGAACTTCGCTCGCTCGTCCAATTAAACTAGCCTTCATTTGTCATATAGTCCGCTCTTGGGCAACTATATTTTTGTGCCTCTGGCTCTAGAGACGTCGGGGGTCTGGGGTGAACTGGGCAAGATCTTCATCAAGGAGTTGGGGCGCCGCTTGAGGGACCGTGGCTATGACTACAGCTCTGGGGCATTTCTTATGCAAAGGATCTCCTTAGCGATTCAACGCGGTAATGCAGGCGTTATGGGGACCTTTGGGTCGGAGATGGCCCGGAGTGGTTTATTTGGTTAAGGTGTGTGTGTTTGTTTATTGTTCTTAGTTTTTATTGTGACTTTGTTTTTATTTTTTTATTTTCTGTGCCCTTTTATTTGACATGTTTGTTTTTTCATTATTATTTTATGGACTGTTTTATATTTTGACGAAACTTTTGTAAATGTTTGTGTTTTGTAATTGATATTTTTTTCTAATTTTTCTGCATGTACTTACTATCAGCGACACATAAAATACCCTTTGTCTATTTTATCTTTCAGATCTCGAACATCAGCCCGAACACTCGGGTGCGTGATCTCAAGCTGGCTCTCTCCGAGCGCGGCGTGAAGCCTCAGATCATGATATGGAAGGTAGGCATCTAACCACATCTTAATACAAGGTGTTACAAAAGTACCTAACTCTTTTTACAGGGTAATAGCACCCGGTGATAGGGATCACAACTGAAATTTTTGTATTGCTCTATGACGTTCCGTTAATTTTTAAATTAATAAAATGTGAACGACGTGGCGGGAGAAAAGTATTTTTTAAGTATTGTTTTCATTGACATTCACAATATTACACTCTGTAAAAAGAGTTAGGTACTTTTTTTAACACCTTGTATATAAAACAAAGTCGTGTTAGTTACACCATTTATAACTCTAGAACGGGTGGACCGATTTTTATGATTTTTTATTCGTTGGATTTCTCTCCGCCCCGAATAGCAGAATAACCTTAAAACAACGGAAAAACTCGCGAGAAAAAAAATTTGTCTGCGCGGACGAAGTCGCGGGCAAAAGCTAGTTTACAATACAATACATGCCACGAAAGAGGAGAGTTGAGACACCACGTGGATTGACTATCTGCCGATTTTTTTATTGAGAAATTCACTAAGCAAATACGTCTCTGCAGATTTCTCGTAAAAGATCGTGACAGAACGATACTTAAGTATTTACTTAGTAAATAGACTGCTCACTGCCGGTTTCTGAATTGAGAAATTCGCTGAGCAAATGGGTAAGTATCGTCCTGTCTCTGCAGATTTCTCACAAAAGAGCGTGACAGAACGATAGTTAAGTATTTGCTTAGCAAAATTCTCAATTCAGAAACCGGGCCTCAAAGTCTTTGGCAAACTAGGCCTTTGCATCAACGTAATGAGATTATTCCAGTGGCAGTGTTTTAGATGGTGTTGGCTAGCCCAGCACCTATACCATCCTGACCGCAACGTAGCAGCTAACTAAATGGGGTTTATTTTGCCATAATATCGCCGCGTGGCACTATTCGTGTCATATAAACGCTCGATGATGTCAAGCTTTATTTAGTTTCTTTGTCCCAATGATAGTACTTTTCATCTTGTACTAAAACATTTGTGTTTTTGCTCACAGGGCTTTCGCGGATTCTGCTATTTGCATTTCTTCAAGACTGGACCCCAGAAGGTAACCATTTTGTTTATTATTTTTAAATGCCTACCAACCCTAGCGGCACGACACCGCGAAAAGCGATTTTTTGTTGAAATATGCAATGAAAACCGGGTGTGTGAAACTGAATTTTAAAAGCTTTTCTATGATTTTGTCAAGATTTCTGCTCGGTGTAACTTTTTTTTGTATTTTCTTCAAACTATATTTAATTTTGTTAACTGCATTCTGCTTCTGATTTTGGAAGCTTGAAAGGAAAGAACACACGTTTGAACGTCTATTTTTTAATTCGATGCAGAAAAAAATGAGGCAGTGTTACCATTATAAAATATACAGTACACACGACAGCGTGTTAGCGTGTACACTTTTTGGTGTATATTAATGGATTCTCACAGATAGAGCGATATTCTCGGCCAAACTAATAAAGAAAATTAGAGAAGAAAAAAATACGTGCGTTCTCCTCTACGTTGTTATATTTTGACAGTTATCTAAACAAAAAAATATTGTAAGAAACACTGTCAGTTTGGCAAGGAGTAAATTAACTCAGAACCTCCTTGCCTCGACATCGGCTGATTGCCATCAAACCGAAAAAAAAAAAACCTTGCCGGAATCTCCACACTTTTGTTGTTAAGTCGCCCGTAACGTAACCGAGTTTTTTTTTTCGCCGTCAGGGCGAGGGCGACACCGCCTCCGGCACGAGTATCGACCAGGTGATCGGTGCGCTCGCGCAGATGTCCGTGGGCGGGTGCGGCGAGGCCGGCGGCGACGCGGCCGACGACAAGCCTCGCCTGCTCACCGTGGAGCCGGCCCCGCCGCGCGCGCCGCGCCAGCCGGAGCCCCAGCCCGCCGACTGACTGACTGGTGAGTGTATAATCTTAACTCCAGGGGCACGCTGAAAAACAGCGTCGCTAACGCCTAAAGTCTAATTCTTCATTCAAGATAGTACACTGACGTTTACGGTGTGACCAGTCTCTGGTGAAAATTAAATAGTGTGGTGACAAAAAGTTTGACATGAATCGAATTGCGTAATCGATATAATCGATTTATAGGCCGATTGATGAAAAGCTTATTATATGAAATTAACTATAAACTTATTATTAGTAATGAGAAAGTGTGTTTTGGTTCACTTTTTTTGAGGAGTGTTAAATGCGTTAAAAATTGAGTTTTTTAAATGGTCTATGGAAATATTGCGTTCCGAACGTTTTTTTTTCCGTCCGGAATTCCTGACGCACGGGCTACCATGCGGAATTTCGTATTTCGCTTTTTTTTTGTGACTGAGCTGAATCGCACAACGAGTGGAATGCATCACTATTACAATAAATATGGCAACATTATTTTGCAAAGTGACAGTTAGCATCTGTCAGTTTACTATCCTGAATAAAGACTTTATATGGCGTTGGCGGCACAGCTGAGCGTGTCCCTTTACCAAAAATGTATACTTTTTAGTTCATAAGGTTCAACAAGTTGTAAACTTTTTGGTAATAAACCTTTTTTATTCTATTCTTTATTCTATTATACTGAAGACAAGCCGCGCCTACTCCGGTGACACTCTGGTGAGTGTAAAGTACTTATAAGCAGCTCCACAAATCCAACACGAGATAACCTAGGCGCCGGCCACGCCAGCTCTTCTTACAAGAGCACATGGCAAGCTTCGAGACAGAACGCACACGCACGATTCAAGCTCCGAGCTTTTCGCGTTATTGGGAGCCGCATTCCGCAAAGCCTTTAAAGACTAAAGAGCCAAAAAATACAATTTACATTTTTTTTTAGTTTCAGCGCCACAATTTTTTTCTTGATTATACAAAATCTAAAAACGAATATTTACGAAATTTCAGTTTTTAGTCTTAATTGTTTTGATATAAATTCCCATTTATTTGACAAACGCGTATGTCCCAAAAGTCGCCGATTTTACCCTAAAATTTCATAGTGGAGATTTTCTTTGATGTAAATAGAGTGAAAATTCGCCGATTTTACTCTTGAATTTCCTAATGGGTAAATTTTGAGCGGGAGTCATGCTTAAATTTTTGCGAAATTAAAGAGCCGCAACTTTCAACGAAAGAGCCGCATGCGGCTCGTGAGCTATAGGTTGCCGACCCCTGAACTAACCGAACAGTCCCGAAAAACCTCGTGGTGGTTAAATTAAAGAAAAAAATAGGTACCCTAACCTAAACTAACAATTCCGAAACACATTACACCGTGGAATTTTAGTGGTTTTAAAGCCGAAGGTATTTTGTTCCACTGATGATTCTGAGCCAAATTACAAAATTTCATTCCAAAACGGGCGAAAAAAAAATTCAGTTCTCCATACAAATGGTGTCGATTGGCGATAGCCGTTTGTATTGGGAAGTGTTTTTTTTTTCGCTTGTTTCGAAGTAAAATTTTGGAATTTGGCTCAGAATCACGAGTGCAACTAAATACCTTCGGCTTTAAAACCACTAAAATTCCACGGTGTATACGAGACCGTCACCTTCCCGTTTCCTCCCAGAGCGTCCATTTTCGGGCTCATCATGAAACGTTGTTTCAATGTGATCTGTTTTGTTTCAGATCCAGTGACTTCCAATAGCCAAAGCGATCACTAATTCTCATCGATATTTTTGATAAACAAACGTCTACTTTTATTGATTTTTATTAGCAATCGTAAAAACACACTGCGCATAAAAAAATAAACGAAAATATGATATTGCTTGCTTTAAATATTGCACACGCGGACTGACGGGTAGCCGTCGCATTCCGACTCTTATTAACTTAGCTGTAAGGTTGATTTCTCTTTGTGCGGGCCCACAAAATGTGCAAATGTGGACTTTGTTGCATGTACCCGCATACGCGTTTTAGTTATTTTAATTGACGTCATTCGCTTAGACGTAAGCCGGTAGAAAATGTTTAGTTTTTCATTTCACTGCGTTTCTTTGGGCATGCAGCATCGTCGCATATTTTAACCCTCCCGCTCGATTATCGTACACATGTGTACGTTTAACTCAGTTCGCCGGCCCGCTCGAGAAACGTACACATGTGTACGTTCCCGCCATGTTTACGCGCGCTTTTAGTTTCTGCCGGTTATTGAGTCAGGCATAAACCTTAGAGCGTGACCGTCTATAGACGAAATACAGAGCATAAAATTATCTGTTTATTGATACCAAACACATCACACTGGAAGAAAAAAAGAAAAGATATTGATATTCAAAACATTTAGAAATAATTTCGATTTTTTCGTTCGAGCCGTCGCGCGGAGCTGTGTATTTTGCCGAAAATTGTTTGAAAGGTAAGTAAATTATTGATTTACGTTATTAGTTGGTTCTTTGCATCTATGAATGTCCTTATTCACAGCCTTATTTCATAAGAAAAATTTGCATTTATACGCTCGCTCGGAATACGTACACATGTGTACTCCGCTCGACAATGTTCGGCCGCCTACGGAATACTGCGTCAGCTGATAATCTAATGGATTGATCGTGTATAGACGAATTACAGAGCATGAAATTATCTATTCATTGATACCAAACACTGGTCACACTGTAAGAAAAAAACAAAAGATTTTGATATTCTAAAACATTCAGAAATCATAAAGAGCCGTCGCGCGGAGCTGACACACACAGTGTATTTTTCTAAAATTTCTTCGAAAGGTAAGTAAATTTACGTTGATTTCCGTTATTCTTTGGTTCTTTAGGTCTATGAATGTCCTTATTTCACAAGAAAAACTTGCATTTTACAGTATAAATTCATCATGTTACAGAAGTCAGTAGCGATTTCTGAACGTTCGCCCGCTCTATGGTTTCTACCGGATATTGCGTCACGTCGTAAACTGAATGTCTGATCATGTATAGACGAATCACGGAGCATAAAATTATCTGTGATTTGATACCAAATACTAGTAACATCGAAGAAAAAAACAAAAGATTTTGACACTGACAAGTCACGCGTGAACTTCGTTCGGCCGCTGGAATTTGCATCGAGTGTTGTGTATTTTTTTCTTAGGTTTTTGAATGTTGTAGAATGAAAGAAACCACTTATGTTTACTAGGCATTTATTCAACATTGGCCTAGATACAATTTCAGTTCCTAAAGGTTTGTATTTTTTCCTCAATAGACAGTTTATTCCACAAATCTGGAATTTTTGTCTACATTTTCATTTTGCACAGAAAATTACGTTTTTTTTAACGTAAAACCATGTATTTCCGTACCTACCTCAAATAATGTCATTTCTAAAGAAAAGATTACTCCTTATTTCACAACATTTGGTTGAGTAGGTGCGGAGATATAAGAGATTTTGTCAACGGTGGAATCTCCATTTTCCGCGTTTTTCCGCGTCGCGGGAGGTGCGCGGGAGTAAAAGAAACCTTACATTAAAGCCTCCCCGACCGGGAGGGTTAACCGACCCCAATAAAAAGCGAGAGGTTCGATTTTTGTTTGTCGTCTGCTCGAACGGTAGTTCGCTCGATGGTTTTTGGTTTGTTTATTTAGTGTGCATTGGGCTAGCTGCGATGTAGAGTGATCTATACACGATTTATATTGTTGAGTTTAGTTGTTCTCTAGTCTAAAGTTAGTTGGTAATTTTAAAGCATGTTGTATCTCATTCAGAATATACACCGTGGAATTTTAGTGGTTTTAAAGCCGAAGGTATTTAGTTGCACTCGTGATTCTGAGCCAAATTCCAAAATTTTACTTCAAAACGAGCGAAAAAAAAAACACTTCCCAATACAAACGGCTATCGCCAATCGACACCATTTGTATGGAGAAGTGAATTTTTTTTTCGCGCGTTTTGGAATGAAATTTTGTAATTTGGCTCAGAATCACCAGTGCAACAAAATACCTTCGGCTTTAAAACCACTAAAATTCCACGGTGTATTGTAACTTTTTTTTTATTCCAATGCAGCTACATAATGCAAAACTGTACGCCCTTGTGGGCTGTTATATTTTTAACTTATATAAAATAGAGATATATGCATAATTTTTTACTTTCGTTTGTTGTATTTAAAAGAGTTTTGGGTGCTTCACTATTAGGACTAAACGGAACCTCGAAGGTCATAATAATAATATTTTAAATTATAGTTTGGAAGGATTTGATTAGGTAGGACTAGTAAATGTATTTATTTTAATGAAAACCTATGAGGGTCCGTTTTGTTTGAAATGAAAAAAGTACTTTATTCGTGCCAATGTTTGCTACAAAGGTTACTGTTACATTTCACACGGCTCTTTTAGACGCGACCTAATGTGAATCTTACGAAGACATTTTGCAAAAACTAATATTTTTAACATATCGATAATTTTGAGTTTGTAGTAGGTATTGTAAGGTTGTCACGATGTAAGGTTACTTTTTCAGTATTAGGTTATTTGTAATTTAAGACTCGAAAAGTAATATATTATGGACATAAATAAGATAATATATAAACGTAAATTACTAGAGAACTAGATTATGTGAATGATATGTTCACAGTGTATTGGAGAGTTTTTTTAAATAGTAAAAATTAAGACATATATTTTCTATAATATAGGAGACTATCGTAGCGACTATTTTTCGAAATTTTGGGTTTGTGAAGCATAATACATTTAGCATTTACACTGGTCGAATAGCGATTTCGAAGACTTCTACATTTTACCGCGTTTTAAACATAACAAGTAGGGGATTCATGTATCCATCCTCTCGCCAAAAAGACTATTTTGGGAATACCTTATGAAGGACCTTTCTGTATCACCCTGTATAATTTTTTAACTATTTTATTTTTTGCATCAGAACTTTTGTCTTCGAAGTCAGCTCTTGCATAACATTAAGCAATGTATTTAAGCAATTTTGTAACATTAAATTGTGTACATTCTGTTCATTCGGTGCAATACAGATGCGATACCGATCAATATACTAATATTTTGTTACTGAAATAATGTGACATAACATCTTTGCAATGTGCCTTTTTTATTTTTACAATTTAAGAATTGAGAAATAAAATTGTCGTATTGTTTTCGCTAAGATCGTCATCTTTGTTAATGCACGGAATTTGTAAAACCGAGTTAAGTATCTAACGTCGCACATACATGCCCCAATGTTTATAATCCTCTGCAATAAGAAAGCATGAAATTTATTTTATCACCTACACCAGAGCATAATTATTAATATAATATTTATGTATATAACTTGTTAACACGTAATTTACTAGTTTATTTTGTATCCTTTAACGTGAGATATAGCAGGCATGGATGGGAGTCTTTTGTTTTTTTTTTATATTTTTTAATAAATTTATTAAACACTTTCTCCTTTTGTTTTCTTTTATAGAAGTTTATTTTGCTCCAATTATACATACTATTCTTATACAATTTTATTACATTATAGGCTCAGGCCCGGTTTCTGAGTTGAGAATTTTTCTAAGCAAATGGGTAAGTATCGTCCTGTCTCTGCAGATTTCTCACAAAAGAGCGTGACAGAGTGATACGTAAGTATGTGCTTAGTAAAATTCTCAACTCAGAAACCGGGCCTTAGCATTTTTGTCAACTTGATGTGTGAATGCGATTAGGCTAAAAATAATTACATAACTCTTATTGTTGTGATGTTTGTGTAAGTTATTTAGTTTGGTCGAGTGGAGTTTGGATGCAGAATTAAATTCTATTTTTTTAGACAACCATATTGCTGTTTTTTACTCCCTTGATTTAGAAACGAAAATCAGTTTTCAAGTTCATCGTATACCAGAATCAGCTTTATGGCATACGAGCTGCTACTCAGTGTGTTATGTAGGTTCAGTTAGGAAAAATTACTCTGAAAATCAGTACTAAAGAATCCCCTATCATGTACACATGAATGTTGATTTGTATCACTGTAATTTGAACGAGTATGAAATTGTTACGTGGTAGACAAGATATTATTTAAACTAGATCATATATTTCATTGTATTTCATATTAACTAACATACAGGGTGTCACTGGATTGATTTGTAACTAAAAGGTGCTCGGAAAAGTTTTACGATAAAAAAAGGCCTTTTGAGCTGTAATGTTATCGAAGAGACAGCTATTTCTATAATCATTTAAAAATCTGACCACCCTGTATACCACGACGAGAAAAAAAAATCCTCACTAATATCGGACAAACGCTAGAACAGCGCCTCTATTCTCTAAGAAATCCACTCAACCTTTGAGGGTCAAAACACACGAAAATAGCCCTTATTGAAATGAACAATCTTTTTTTTTTGACATTTAAAAACGGTTATTTTTGCAGTGGATATTTTTGAGTTAGAGAATACAGGGGCAGGATGTAACAAAGGAGATTGACAAGATACCATTTACACGTCCCTATCAGATCAGCAAAACATGCGACACGCAGTTTATTTATATTGAATTTGCTCTTGCATTAGCGCATTTAGTCTCCGCACCGCCCGCGGTAATCAGATATGTGTCTGTTGTTCCTGGTTTACGTTGCCGGTTTTTTCAGCCTCTGTGAGTGTCAAGGGGCTGGTGGTGGGTCTCAGCCGAAGGTATGTACCGATTTGAGTATTTTCAAAAAAGTGTGGCCAAATGGTTCGGCTAAATATACACACGGTGCGTTCGCCAGTTTTTTCCTTGAACTTGGCTTGACACGCTACCACGTGTCTAGATATCCAAAAATCCAAAATTATAACTTTCAAGATCAACTTAGCAAAAAAAAAACAGCGCAGCAAGGGATTTTCAAAATCCATTATATTCATGTCTGTCCCGTTAGAAAAAACAAAAAACCTGAGCTTAGCGAGGGATTCACAAGCACTAGACGCAAAATAATAGGTATCACATCCGTGCGACACACCACTTTTCATCTCACTTCAGCGAGAAAATTGGTCAGATGCAAGAAATTTAATTTTTCATAGTTTGAGATGCTTATGGCGGGGTTAGGTACACGACACGCACCGGATGTGGTGGAATTAAAAGTTCCTCTCGTAACTTAGGATATTTCCATTACATTTCCTGTCCTTAGGGCGATGAATACGTGCTGAACTTCAACTCTCCAATCTACGTTTGCGATGATGATAAGAGCAAAAGTTTCATCGACACTACAGGCGTCGAAGCGTCGCGCTTCAACGAAACAGTCGCATTTCTCACCGGATACATGGAGTTCATGCAGGAAATGAAACCTGGCACTATGGTACGTTCATTCATTCATCGACACTACAGGCTTCGAAGTAACACAATTCAACGAATCAGCCTTCTTTACTGGGCAAGTGGAGTTCATGCTAACGCCTGGTACAATGGTACGTTCATTCATTCATCGACACTACAAGCGTCGAAGCGTCGCGCTTCATTCAACGAATCAGGCCCGGTTTCTGAGTTGAGAATTTTGCTAAGCAAATGGGTAATTATCGTCCTGTCTCTGCAGATTTCTCACAAAAGAGCGTGACAGAGCGATACGTAAGTAGTACCTATGTGCTTTGTAAAATTCTCAACTCAGAAACCGGTCCTTAGTCGCATTTGTAGTGTGGTGACACGGCCCCCCCCCACCGAACAGATACAATAAAGGAGAGTCCGAGTTAAGACGTGTGTATCAATTACCTAAATCCAACCAATAATAGGCCCCACATCGCAGCAGGGCAGGGACTGGCAGGGTCGCCATGAGATGTGGGGCCTATAATTGGTTGGATTTAAGGGTGGACGATAGCAAGGTGGCGGGAAATTCAAAATTTTCACAGTTTTTTACATTTTGTAGCTAAATTGAGCTATTTTTGTTCAGCGATTTTTCGTTCGCGAGAATAAAACCGTATTCTTTTCATTATTGTAAACAACAGAACAACAATAATTCAGCCGATTATGTGTTCTGGTCTACGACAAGTTTTTTGGGCACTACCACTGCTTCGTAGACCAGAACACATAATCGGCTGAATTATTGTTGTTCTGTTGTTTACAATAATGAAAAGAATACGGTTTTATTCTCGCGAACGAAAAATCGCTGAACAAAAATAGTTCAGTTTAGCAACCAAATGTAAAAGTCTGTGAAAATTTTGAATTTCCCGCCACCTTGCTATCGTCTACCCTTAATTGATACACACGCTAGGTATCCTGCGTAACAGGTCTCTCTCCCTAGTGCAGGCACCACCTCCCACAAAATCAATGTAACTGATACCCTGTAATTCCCTCCTGTTTTATTGTGAAATAAACGAATTTTATTATATTATTATTATTACTTTGGGTCGGGGTTAAAAAAATCGTATCCTCCCAAAACCAGTCCCCGTAGCATGACTTTTATCGAGGCGGATTTATCCAACAAAATGGCGGTTTATCAGCATTTTTGACGTCTATAGTGGGTTATATATCGCTTTCGACTATATATAACCCACTACAGACGTCAAAAATGCAGATAAACCGCCATTTTGTTGGATAAATCCGCCTCGATAAAAGTCATGCTCCCCCCGCAGGTGGAGATAAAGATCGAGAAGATCCAGCAAGGCCGCACCGAGATGTTGTTCTCGATCGAGATCTGCGACTTCTGCGACGAGCTCTCGTCCGAGGACAGCGAGTACAGAAAGTACTTCGAATCCTTCGGCTTTCCGCCCGGGTGTCCCTTCGATGCTGTGAGTATATTAGATAGTCTTGCAGTGACTCATAGTACTTATTACATCGGGCTTAGTTAGCAGAATGGGCCGCGAGGCTTGCCGCCAAACTCCCCCTCTCGTTGAACGAGCGAGCGAAGTTCTCCGAGTCTACTGGAACAATCCGGCGTTTGTATGTACTACCTATGTATGTTTTTATGTATGTATGAATGTTCGTTCGACGATAACTGAGTAAATTTAGTCGGATCGTGATGAAATTTGGTAGGCAGGTAAATGAGGCCAAGATAATTTTTAAGTTCGAACATGACCAATGAGGCCAAGATAATTTTTAAGTTCGAACAAATCGGTCGAGTGGTTACTGAGATATGGGGTCGCGAGTTCATAGTTCGGGGCGAACCACTAGTTAGTTGGTCCTGTAGAGCCAGTGAAGTGGCATTGTACACAGTTTAGTCCGTATTTTAGAAGGTTCACTGTTCAAGGTTCATCGCGGTTCATCGAATAAAAGAGCCCAGAAAGGTTAACGTACGAAGGCACTATATTAGAGTCTCATAGGACATGCTGAGTTTTCAGGGGTTTTAAAGCCGAAAGTAGCGCGAAGAATATCTCAAAATTCCACAGAATTTTTACAAAATCCACAAAATTACAGCCCGTAGATACAGAAAGTACCTACTTCCAATCCTTCGGCTTTCCGCCCGAGTGACTCTTGGATGCTATGAGTAAGTCTCATAGGACACGCTGAATTTTCAGGGGTTTTAAAGGCAACGTAGCGCGAAAAAAAATCTCAAAACTCCACAAAATCCACAAAATTACAGACCGTACAGACAGTATGTACCTACATTAAGACTCAATTCACACTGGCGCAGAGTCGAAGCGAAGCGAAGCGCACGTTTTTCATCATCTCTATTTCTCTTTTAATACGGTACGAATTTGTATTTGTGTTTGTGTTGCGAAATTTGAAAACGCTGAGCGACGCGCGGTTCGCGCGCGTCTTCGCCTTGCGTCTTCGC
Source organism: Zelleria hepariella (assembly GCA_949319315.1). NCBI lineage: Eukaryota > Metazoa > Arthropoda > Insecta > Lepidoptera > Yponomeutidae > Zelleria > Zelleria hepariella. The sequence continues at coordinate 5,239,451 of OX439378.1, read as the reverse complement.
CTGCAAGGGTCACTAATTATTTCGCGTCGCGTCGCTTCGCTTCGCTTCGCTTCGCTTCGACTCTGTGCCAGTGTGAATTGAGCCTAAATCCTTCGGCTTTCCGCCCGAGTGTCGCTTCGATGCTGTGAGTAGGTATATATTAGTATATCTATCTTCTATCTTCTATACTTATAATAAAACTCTAGCGAAGTCAATTCTGTACATTGAATATTTTTAGAAAAAAACTAGCAGGGGTTACTAAGTAAACTATACTGAATCCAAAAATGCAAAAAAAACGGTTTATGTCTGTCTGTCTGTCTGTCTGTCTGTCTGTCTGTCTGTCTGTCTGTATGAACACGATAAACGCGAACACCGCTGAATAGTTTTCAACCAAACTTAACATGGTCGTAACTCACGTTTCTGGGAGTAACTTAGGCTATCCGATGTTTAGAATACATTGCGGGTTGCAATTTTAACTTCGTTTTTTGTAAGAAATATTCATAATTTGGATATGGCTTCTTGAGAAGGTATGTTAAGAACGTGATACTGAACATATTTCTGCAAAAAAAAATTAAAAGTCCGACTTTGAACCACATTCTCTCGAAAACCTACATTGCGGGTTGCAATTTTAACTTGATTGTTTGTAAGAAATATCCATAATTTTGATATGGCTTCTTAAGAAGGTATGTTAAGAACGTGATACTGAACACACTTCTGAAAAAAAAAATTCACATTTCTGAAAAAAAAAATTAAAGTCCGACTTTATTATCTCGGAAACCGTTGATTTCCCAGGCATAGTTCCTTGGGCAAAAATGTTCGTTATGATGAGGACTATACGTATACGTGGTCTCCCGCTTTGTTGGCGGTCTTTTAACACTCTGTATAATAGCACGCTACGACTTTTGGCATTTCGGGCGCATATTGTAAATGAAAAATCGGCATTTGTTTTTATTTTATTTTGGCGGAAAATGTTAGTTCTACAAGCGTAGCATAAGGCCGGGTTAGAGCGTATCTATGGGTTTAAAACAATAGGTATCTCACTCTTTTGTTTGACGTAGAGCGGGATGGACAGAGCCATAGATACGCTCTAACCAAGCATTATGATGCTTGCTGGAGGGAATTGTGAGTGGTTTTCGGTGGAGGTCGGACAAAGTTTATCGATATTAGAAATGTAGTACTGTTGCGTCGCGGTCGAAATGTTCTGGGTTTAAACCTACGGGAGGTTGAATTTTTTTTTTTGTGCCTTTTTTAAAATATTTGCTCTACTGAGCCCAACTTGATATTAAAAAAAAATATTTTGTTTGCCGTAGAGCGGGATAGACAGAGTTATTTGCGGTAGATACGCTCTAACCCAACCTTATGCTTTGCTTGCTGGCTTGGGCAAGACCTTATCTATGGGCTTATAACTTTATCTATCCCACTCTACGTCGAGGGAGATACATAATAAACCCCCATACTTCCCAGGCAATTCTTATGCTAAGCTTCATGGTATCTTACACGGGCGATACCCAATCTAAATAAAACATATTTTATTATAAATGTATTGTTTAGATTAGGGCACACACACAAAGACAGACACACAGACAGGCACACCCTCATAAACACATAAACAGACACACACACACACAAAGCTATCAAACTTATGACACCCCTCTTTGTTGGTCGGGGGTTAAAAAAAACCTTCCTTATGAGTTTTCCTCCACAGTCGAATTTTAATTAAATGTCAAATGTGTAAAAACGCATACGAAGTCGCGGGCACAACTAGTTCTCATATAAGACACACTAAATTTCTCTTCTTTTCTTTGAATATCTTCCAATCTGCGAGTCTCCTGGAGGAGGTTACATCACTAGGTACAACTACCAACTGGGTTAGAGCGTATCTATGGTTGATAAGTATACGTATCTCACTCTTTTGTTTGACGTAGAGGGGATAGACAGAGTTATAAACCCATAGATATGCTCTAACCCAGCCTAATGCTACGCTTGCAGGGCGTATACAACATCCAAGACCTAGTGGCTGACACGCAGGAGCTCCCCATCAACGCAGCCAACTCCGGAAGCTACACAGCGACCCTGACCCTAAACAAGGACACTGATGGCGAATGCAAGAATCTGGAGTTCTACGCGTGTATGGCGTTCGACTTCGTCATTGAGCTCGCGTGATTTGGTTTTGTTACTTCCTTTATTACTAATGTATTAAATTAAATGTAGTATGACACAGGTTTGTTGCGAGGTTTTCTTTGTTAATTCGACAGTCTAAAAATGAGGTACTGTGGGCCACAGTTTAGAATACCCCATTGTAGTACTTACCGCGCGCGGCATTAAGGCGCAAATCGAACAAAAAGTGGTATCCTAGGGTGTGGCCGACTGTACCTACTTAGGACTTCTTGAACAACTTGTCGACTTTCTTCTATATCTACCTTCGACGCTATTTCAGTGCCTGGTATCAACTATCTTTCAGCAGACTGAAACTTTTACAGGTGAGCAAAAATAGTCCGTATCATATTGTAACAAAATCTTAGTGCCAAGCTAATCAGGACTTCAATGCTGGCTGGGTTCATCTAACCATTCCCTGATGTGACCCCTCAATACCCTTCATAATCACTTGCAAAATTAGGTACATTCAACATTTCTAATGAGCCGTTTTCAGCACATATTAAAAAAGCATTTCATAGATGGCGTTTACAGGTGTGGCCATAGGGGCACCGGAATACGCCTGTCAAACTTCGCTTAGCACAGATAAAATTTGATAAGACTGTCAAATTTTATCTGTGCTAAGCGAAGTTTGACACGAAGTTCCGGTTCGACGATGGCCGCGCCATCTATGAAATGCTCTGTCAATTTGTGCTGAAAACGGCTCATTGGATTTAAACATTGTAAGGTAATGTGATACTGTATTCCCATGCAATGTTTAAATTAAATACATAGGTTAAATAACGACCATAATAATAATTAGTAGTTCAACTTTATTACTTGCAAATTAAACTTATGGTACCTATTTGAGTTCGGGCATATTTCACTCGTCTGGCTCATTGACTTTGTCGTCTTTGCTCGACTCGTAGGAATGCAATTGCTTGTCCGTTCTCGAACCTTCCTTGGATTTCTTTCCTTTGCGTTTCTTCGTCTTCTTATTTGATTTTTTCTCTTCCTTTTTGTCATCTTTCTTCGATTTCTCACTTTTGGTCACTTCTTTGCTCTCGGAAGCTGAAGCTTTTTTTGCGGCCTCTTTGTGCGCTCTTTTTGCCTTCTTAGCCTTTTTGTCTCTGAAATAAATACGTAACTGCTTAGGTATTGCGAAATTCAATCTCTTCGTCGATTCTTCATGACTGAGGATCGTGCGTGCGTGACCATGTCGTATTCACTTCGGTTTTATTTCTTATAAAATTAAATGCTACCTATCTTCTGGCGCCTTTACCTACTTGATTTCAAGCCAAGACCATACACCTCTATAGACTATGCCTAGAGATCATTTTATTTTAGAAATCGGTAAGACTTCTCAATAGACCAATCGTTAATTGTATACCCATACCAGCCCAGATACCTACCCAGTATGTCCTCTAAAAATCCTCGCTACATACGATGATCGAGCTTACTTTTAGTGTACTATTTATGTATTCTGTGCTTTTAGTTTGTTAAGCCGTGTTTCCACGGTCTTAATAAGCTTTTTATTTAGTAAGCTTTCAATTGAACCATCCAAGTCAGCTAAAGCTTCTGATTGGCCATTTTAGTGACGTGACGTAGCGCTGTAATGAAATCAACCAATCAGAAGCCCTAGCTTACTTTGACGACACGCTCTGTTTTATAGTGTACCGCCGTGAACACGTGGCCTTAGGTACTTACGGTTTTGAATTTCTTAACGCTTTCTTATGACTATCTTCGCTGCAAAGGAATTTTAATAACAATGACTCCTATAATCAAGCTGTTGAGGTTTAATTTTGAAGAAGTTGTCTTCTTATTTGGATGCCTCTCCACTACTGGAGGTTGGGCGTCAGCTCTTCATATTCTTTTCTGTTCCTTGCCAAGCGTAATGGATGTATCTACGACGCTGGGACGTTTCTTCTGTGCTTTAAGGTACGTGATCCTTCTACTAGATACTTCGATTTATTCCCTTTGAACTAGACATACCTTCCGTCATCATTCCTGTCGTCGCTAGATCCTTCATCATCATCATCGTCATCATCGTCGTCATCATCACTGTAATCAGAAGATGCGATATACAAGCTTAAATTACAGAAAGATCCTGTTACACTGAAAGGGTCAACACAAGCATTTTAACTCATCAATACAAGCAACTAGTATGGGGCCAAGTACCATTAGATACTGGACCCATACTAACAGTTGCAATATTCCAAATGCCAAATGTAGAAAAAATTATCAGGTGTTTTTAAACAAACTTTCGTAAGCACTGCACATTTAACTAAAACAAATAAACATACAAACAAAGTAGTCGAAAACTAGTCTGCTACACTGACAAAATAAAAGTGAGTAAAACCATGATTTAATAGAAAAATATAAGCCGAATTCTGGTGTTGATAAGTTAAGCGACCCTTTCAGTGTCACAGGACCTATCTGTTACATCATGTATTAATTATGAAAACTTTTTTTTTACTTGCTAGCCTTCAATATGAAACGGGCAATATCCAATATTTTGGCAAAATCCAATAGTTAACATTCAAGGCACCAGTAACTTCCCTGTAGGTAGGTACCTACTGCTCATACAGGTAGAGCTAATGACTACATATCAATCATATCAATAAGCTGGCAATCAGGGGTGGCCAATATGGGTTGACAATATTGTGACAAAATCAATCCACAAAATTTTGATCTTCTTTGCCTGGCGCTTTCCCATTTTATTTGGGGTCGGCCCTCCGTATTATGCGTCTCCAGGCAGCTAGGTCCTGGGTCGTCTCTTTGTTGATTTGGGCTTCTTTGAGGTTCTTATTAACTACGGACATCCATGTGATTGGGGGTCTCCCTCGTCTTCGGGGTCCATAAAAATCATAATATTATGTGAAAAACACTACCCCTTGGGTTAATCTTACCTTCCCGGTTTCGCTTTGGACTTCTTGTCTTCTTCGTCTCGGTCAGCATTGTTGCCCTCATACTCTTTGTCTCTAAAAGAAAATTTCATACAAGTTGATAACTAATAACCAAAATTCTTCCACTAACTGACTTCAAGCCTTTTAAGACCTGGTGGCTATAATGCAATGGACCATTATTTCCAAGCTCTCGTCTTCTTAGCGTGTCAATGGCAAAACGATAGGACAATAGGAACATAAATAGTTTTGGCCTAGCAAGTAGGGAGTAAACAAACAACATTTTCGCATCATGGGCTGCACCTTGCTTGGGGTGTCTCCGTGGCCAGAGTGTTTACACATTCACTCAAAACTACTTCGGGTTTTCTTTGTTAGGTACTTAGTAACTTACTTCTCCACGCCGGACCAGTCCACAGTGTACTCCTCGTGAGTTACTCCGGTACGGAACACTCTTCGGCAGCTCTCTCTGCAAAGAAGAAGAATTTTATAGACTCTATTATAATTTTCATCTAGGGTGTTGTTTTGGTTATCAGCTAAACATAACATTGATCTGTGATTGCATTAGTCACATGTGTCATTCTTCTGTTCAAACTTGTTGGACCAAAATAACATCCGATATCTCCAAAGTACACAGGTCGATGACGCCTTAGAAACCACCACTGAGATGAACCTTGAAAATAAAGGAATCTTGACAAAATTGGGCATGGATCACTCGTTTCCTCGGTAAATCTTCTGAAGAAAAGTCACGAGCACTTACTCAACATCCTTGTAAATGGAGCAGGAGATGAACTGGCGGTTCATAAAGATGGACGTGTAGAGGAAGGGCCCGTGGCAGCTGTGCGTCCGCGGGTCGATCTTGCAGGCCGATATCACGCCTATGACCCGGTCTTTGTTCTGGTACTTCACGATCAGAGGACCGCCGTGATCGTTCTGTAAGGTCATTTATTTGTTAGAATTTTCGGGGTCGTCTTTGTTTATTAAAACGTTTAAAAAAAAAAATAATAACGCTGAAGTTCTACTTTATTTACCTCTTATTCTGTACTTATCTTGGAGGGAAAACGAAACAGTCCAGCCGTCCTTTGGTCGGATGATGACGTGCGGAGTGCGAGAGATCGGGGGGGCAGTGGTAGGCTGTATGATGATCGCCTACACTTCTTGGTGTAAATGGTCAGCTCTAATCATCGTTATTGGTTGCCATTTCAAACATTTCATCAACGCTGACTACTCGTCCATTTCCTGATGTCTCTAAGATTGTCTTCTTCTATGTTAAGTAATTTGAAGATGTATTTTTGTGGTGGTGGCCTAGAATAGATCGACGATTGGCGGGTAGACCAAAAATCCGAGGGCTCGACAATGTTGTGAAAGTAGTGGAAGAGCGAAGATAAAGATAGGTGCCTAGATTTCTCACTATGAGGGCGTGAGAAAAAATAAGGCGACGGAACCCACATACCTCGCAGAAGCCGCCCTGCATGGAAGTCCGCCGCGCCCCGTAGTTGTCTGGCTCCCGCAGATGTCTTCCCAGGTCAAGTTGGAGCTCGGTTTCAGGGTCTACGTTCTCATCGTGTAAGTGCCGGCGGGCCTCAATCTCCGTGCAGTTGGCGTACTTCTTCTGAGATCGGAGAAAGGTTGGGTTTTGCCTATCACATTTTGCACGCCATATTATTGAGGGGCTGTGATAGATACCTACCTAGCACTTTGTAACGCGCAGTTTTATGACACAATTTAGTTGAAAATAACATGAACCTAGGTACGAAACTTTAAATTTGTTTCAACTGTTTCTGCAGATTAGAATTTAGAAATGCAGGTTCATATAGGTAGGTACGATTATTAAATTATGAAAAAGAAGACTGAGTGATACAGACAAGTGGCGAGTAAACCTGAGGCAAAGGCCAAACTTCGGGTCACTCACTGAGCCAGCGAGGTGAATTCCTAAAAAGAAGTAAGAGGAACAAAAAGTCTTACATCACAGATCTCACTGAGCCGCCTCATCACATCCCTGGTACAGATCATATACTGCTGGATGATGGGTCTGAACCGCTGGGCCCACTTCTTGGCGCACGCCTCATTGTCCATCAGACAAACCTTGGCCTCTTGCAGGCTTTTTGCGTTTATTGTTTGATAGCCATCGTCTTGCCTTCTGTAGACTCCCTGGGGAAGTGACAATGCTCTGTTAGTGTATTGCAGGGGAAAGCGAGCAAAAGAAAGATTTTCGACACGTTGGACCGGCCAATCTACCACACACGTACCGAATAAAGACCTTTATATTTCTATTTCTACACACACGTTGGACCGCAAATAGAAACAAATTATGATACTGATGCAAAAGGAAGGTGTCCACTACTTGGTGCCGAAACTCGAAAACTTGAATAACAACGCAACGAAAGTTTACAGTGACGAAAAACGAAAGTTTGAGATTACGAATCATGAAACAATGAATGTGCGCCAGTCGCCAAGCCCAAAAAACTAGATGTTTGAGCAAATGTCATAATCAGCTAAATTACTTATTGTTATTTTGCTGTTTAGAATAATGAAAATGATACTGTTTTACCTATTGTCGTGAAACAAGAATAGCTCAGTTGAGCTACAAAATTAAAAAAACTGAAAATATTGCATTTCACCCCATGCTACTTTGTGTTCGTCTACAGTGTTCGTCAATAAATCCCTACGGTCGATCCTCCGCATATACTGGCCGAACACCATCCGGAACGAAGATCTATGGGCGAGGTGCCACCAATCCCCCATCGAGCAAGAAATCTCCTTACGACAGTGGAGGTGGATTGGGCACACAATTCGAAGGGGACAGTCCAACAGTGCAAACTTTGCTTTCGACTGGCAGCAGTGGCAGCCACGTGGGGGGAGAAGAAGGCATGGACGCCCCGTTCACACGTGGCAGCGAACAGTGGAAGGCGAGCTGCGAGCCGTTGGGCTGAGCTGGAGCGAAGCCAGAAGAGTTGCTGAGGACAGGAAGGCGTGGCGTGATCTTGTAAAGGCCCTCTGTACCTCTGGGGTACCATAGGATAGCAACAACAACCAGGCTACTTTAGTTGAACAGGTTTTTTACCTCTCTGAAATTGCCCAGACTTCCCCATCCAGAGATCCAGCCCTTCGTATTAGGCTTCTCCAGATCCCGACTGATGTTGTTGTACGGAATGGGAGCTACCGCGAACTGACATCCCTTCTCTTTCTGACCGAACTTGAAAGGCTTGTCCACCTTCACGATGGCGATGTCGTTTGAGGACCACTTGATGCTGTCTTGAAAGTCGAACTTGTAGTCTGGAAAGAAGTGGGGGTATCTTCAAACAGCTCAGTAATGGGCTAACTAGAGGGGTTTGAAGTATTCGTCATGATGGGCAGGAGGAGGTGAATACAAGCCAGTAGTTTTTTTTGAGGAAAGGTTTGTTCAGAAAGATGCCTTTGCTACATGACACTAGAACCTGCACGAAATAATAATTGCCGTCAATGTGTCCCACTGCTGAGCAAATCTCCCCTTTTATTCTTAACTCCTCTTTATCTTGGCCCACTTCTTGACTGGTACACTGAGTACCTATTGAGTCTTTGACCTGTACATCATCGCTCTAAACTCCTGATTCGCAATTAATTGTACCTATTATTTTACGAAAAAGATAACTGAGCATTAGGTAGATCGCATACTGCAAAGAACTAATGAAAAGTGACAACTGAGATACGACTACGACAAACCTAAGTGTCAGAGCCTGAGACTCACTCTTAGGAATACACTTCCAGACCACGCGCCTCCTGTGCTTGCAGATGCACTCGTCCTTCCTGTAGTCGACACTGTCCAGGTACTTGTTGGTCCCGGAGACGATGTAAAAGTGGTCGGCGTCCTCGACACACGCTGCTGACGTCAGCACGTAGTATTGGTGCACGATCACGCCGCCGCAGAGCCAGCCGCGGTACTTGTGGGCTTTTGCTGATTCTTTGGTTAGATGGAGGTAGACCTGGGTAGGAGAGAAGAAAGTAATTATTTGAATGGGTCTCGAATTTTTCTTCCTGAAGGAAACCTTTCTCAGTGCGATCAAGGTGGCAGATTTCTGGGAGCATGAAGTGTGACTTTTTTTCAAGATAGAAGAAATTGTGCTGTTCTAAATTTTCCACAAAGGTATGCGGAAAGACGCCATATTTCTTAAATACTTGTTTGCGACTTCAAACAAACTGAGTTCCCTCTCTTTACTCGACTCGACTGCTGCGAAACCCAAATGGAGTTTTTTTTTCAACCAAGGGTGACCTAGGTATGACTTCTTCTCTTCTTCTTCTTCTTCTTCAGCATTTATGTGTCCACTGCTGGACGTATGCCTCTTCATTCTTCTTCCATTTCAGCCGGTCTGCAGCTATTGTGGTCCAGGTATGACTAAAGCTGCGCAAAAGCACCTGCACGGGCTGATTGGCAATCCGAGTGACTGAACTCTACGGTGACTCCTGGCTCTTTACTACCTTCAAGTCATCGCCATGATCATCAGCATTGAATAGATAACTGTACAGATGGATGGTCTAACCATGTATGGCCTCTTCCCAATTGCCACCTTCCGTCCATAGAGGATTCGCCTGGTGTCGACAATTATTGACTGGTTCTCATACTCCCACCCCTCGTCTTCTATTTCCGTCCCGTTGCCCAACTTTGTGTGCTTTTTCACGTGCTTGTGCGGAGCTGCTTCTGCTACTGTGCTGTTGTCTGTGGCCGAGACCGATCCTGAGAGAGGAAGAGATTGAAATTATGAATAGAATACAAAACAGAAATCGCCAACCTGGGCCTTCAGACCGCGAAACTGAAATGGAACAGGGCTGGCCACGTTAGCCGAATGCATCCACCCAGATAGGTGGGCGAGGTTTGTTACCGAGTGGGTGCCCAGCGGTAGAAACCCCAGACAAGGCCGGCCGAGAAGAAGATGGCAAGACGATCAATCTGAGCTGAGAGGGGGAGTTCATGGGTTTGTAACTCTATCCATCCCACTCTACATGGATGGAAATACTGAATTTACGCCCATACGGTCAACGCCATAATTGCGCTAAGCCAGTTTGAATGGTTTTGAGAAGTGAGTTTAGAAAAAGGATAACTTACCTAAAATATAAAGTGAAGATACAAATAAAATACTAGAAAAGGCCGTCATTTTCGGCCTCGACACGATCAGCAAAAGGCCGGCTAACAATTATTTCGTCCCAATCGTTGTTGTTTCAAATTGAATTTTCGGCTCAATTTAATTCAAAGTCATAGTTGAATTATTTCAATTAATTTGGACATCCTGAAATATTCGCTCGTTAATTTTGATTGGAATGACTCAATAGCTTTTGAGTACAAAGTAAATATTTTAACATCCGGTTGGTATGTAGAAAAATATAATCGTCTCTACATTCTGTCATTAAATTGATTACCTACTTGATAAAGTAAATTACAGCTTGCTCTCTCTATTTAATCACCTATCCTCTAATATCTTATCCAATTTCTCATATCGTTATATTTTTTACTATTTTATGTGTGTGTGTGATGTTTTAATATACCTAGTACATAGATACTGCTGTGGTCTATTTTTGAACTTAAAACCTAACATCTGCATTAACTTATGGGTACAAGGGTCTTTATAGTTCCTCACATGTTACAATGTTATTTAAGATCTTATCAGCGAGCGGAGGATCTTATACACTTATGGGTGCCATAAAGTATTGAGTGTTATCTTCGCAGCCCGAAGTCACTGTTGGCATTGGCACTGACTCTGTCGGGCACAGGCTGCGCAGTACGGGCAGCATGGTAAGCCCGAGATAGGCCCTTCTCTATGCAAAACTGTCAACTTGTCGGTCGGGCTCGAGATGGCTCTACGCCAACATGGCGATGGAGACAAAAATACAACATTTTTATTAAAATGGAAATAACTTCTTTTTGCTCGACATGAACCTAATCTATTGCCATCTCGAGTCCCGCCTGCCATGCTCGCACAATAGACATGGCACGTCTGTCACTCAAGTTCGAGAGAGTGTCAAAACGACCATGCTAAGCATACTAGAGTCAGTTTTTATCTTTCCAGCCCATGAGTAAAGCGTGGTAAAGCCCACTGTTGAGCATGGCTCCTGCATTGTCCTCCCGCTTCAGTCTTCACAATATCGTTGACCAATAAAGTTTTTGGCTCGACTTCTCATTACATGTATATTATATGTATGTATTTTTTGGTGCTCTGAGTGCAAAGCCACAGATGGCATTGACAACAAAAATACCTCATTCCAAATCCAAAAATTATCTTTATTCACTTTTAATTTAAACATAACAACCGCATCACTTCAATTAAGCCTATCACGTCTTCTTCGCGGCCCGAAGTACGAAGCCACTGTTGGCATTAACTCTATCGGGCACAGGCGCGGCCGGTGCTTCCGTGACCGCCAGCTGGGCAGGAGTGGGCGGGACAGTCACGGCTGCAGGTTCGACCGTGACTGCTGCTGCTGCTCCCGCGGTGGCTGCTGATGATGTTGTTTGCATGGGCAGTTCGTTCTTGGCGGGGCTGTTGACGAAAATGAATTACATTGTAAAAAGAGATCCCAGTTTTTCTTGATCAAGTAGGTGCCAGAAGGCAAGGCTTGTTAGGCAAAAACATGTACTAGAATGTTTTCTGTATTTCAAGTTACGTGAAAACGTTTTCGAACCTTGGATAATCGGTCATCCATTAGGTACATCAGCAAGGGGCCTAGTTCTCATGTAAAATACGCAACTGTCAAAACTCACATGAATCAAGCTGTTTATGCAAGGTATTAGTGCATCTTACCCGTCAGGATGGCCTTTCCATGACAAAATTGATTCTTCATGCGTGATTCCTGACCAGAACTGTCGCCTACATTTAGGTCTGTAAGAAAAATATCAGTTTTCAATTAAATCCAAACATCGAAAAGAGGATCCTATTGAAAGGGTAAGGGAGGCAGCAACAGCAACAGCTGCAAAAGTTTATTTTGCGTTCCGTCCAGACTTGAAAGTTGAACGTGGAATGTTTCGAGGAACTTTTATTGTGGGGTGTATGTGTGTGAGGTTGTGTGTGTGTGTGTGTTTGAGAGGGTGTGTATGTGTGTGAGAGAGTGCAAGGGTGAGGTTGTGTGTGTGGGTGTGTGCAAATTGGCAACACAAAATTCTAATGAGCATTTCGTCTGCAAAGGAACGCATTGGGTGGTACAGATAAGTGCAAACTATCGCACCAGATGGCGCCCCTTCATTCATAGGACGAGTATCAATGAGGTCTGAAAATTCCCTTCGGCAGTTACTTGGCTCGGTAGTTCAATAATTGGTAGAGCGCCTGCACGGTATGCAAGAGGTTGCAGGTTGAAGTCCTGCATTTTTTTTTACTTTATAAAAATCTTTATAATGTTTCCTAGCACGGGTAAGTGCTTTAGAAAAAAAAAAAAAAGAAGAACTTTATTTAAATGAAGTAGATATCCTAACAGAACGAAAAAATTGCATAAAAGAAAGCATACTCAGCATCCTTGTAAATGGCGCAGGAGATGAACTGTCGGTTCTTGTAGATGCTGGTGTAGAGGAAGGGACCATAGCACTTGTTGGATCTCTCCTTCACGAGGCAGGCAGAGATGATGCCAATCACGATCGCGTTTACCCCCTCGCCATAGATCATTGGGCCACCGTGGTCGTTCTGTAGAGTTAGGGAGTCACTTAATTTCCCTCAAGGGAGTAAAGTTTATAGAAGGATGTAGGTACCCTACATCTACACTACACCCTACACTTACCAATACTCAAATGATCGATTCTTGATTGTATACCTGTTTGAAGCAATATTCTCAAAATGTAAATAACGCAAATAAAGATTTTCGACAGCTCAACATTCCCCAGAAGTAGTTTCCAAAAGTTCGGGTTATACCAGGGATCAGGCGTATAGAAATATGAAAACTTGTAGGCCGAAGGTGGCGGCCGTAGACTCAACGTTCATCGACGCTTTCCGTAGAGATATCTTATAACAGGAAAAAGCGTAGAGAAAGGCCAAGTGGTAAGGCTGCCACCATAGCTCAGCTGCAGATGTTAAACGTAGCTATATGTTGTGGACAAGACAGGAATGTTACCACTCGTTGACATGACATGGACTGTCGGCTATTGAAATACCTAGTCATTGTTTGAAAGGAAAAGATTTTGAGAAACTTTTAAAACACAAAAACAAAGTTCAAGCTTATTGATAAAAAATCAAAAAGCTCGCAAACTTTATTGAAGGAAATACAAAAACTTACTTCGCGGAATACATTTCCAAACAGCTTTCTTGGCGCCGTTCTTTATGCAGTTGTTGTTGAACCTATCGAAGTCTTCTCGATGTCTGAAATGAGAGTAACACATAAAAAAATCACATAAAAATGCGCCAAAGACCGCTAAAGTAAACAAAACACAGAGTTAAATTTTGAGAAGATAACGTCAGATTCTCTATGCATAAATAATATGAGGCTGAACAACAAATGGTTCTTTTACAGAAGGATTTTATATCGAAATACAAATCAAAACAAAATCGAAATAAACTTCTTAAAAATACTATATCGTAACAGAATATACAATACAGTGTCCACATAGAGACGACCGACATTGTTAAATCGGTGGAGGGTCCACAGATGCGGATGGCGAGTGTCACAAATTTTGCTCGAGGGTGAAAATGTTATACCCCGCGGTCAGCAGAAGAGGGCTGATAATCATGATACTAAGAGTGAATTCAGCTTTCCTAAGAAGATGAGCACACAAAATTACTTGTAAGTCCCCGAGACAACGTAGAAGTGTTTCGCGTCCTCAATGCAGGCGGCTGAGGTTAGGATGTACTCCTCATGGACGATGACGCCGCTGCAGAGCCAGCGGCGGTACTGCTGGTACCTGATGCTGTTTTGTGGTAATTTGAGGTACACCTGGAGCGAAGGAAAAATTGGTAATAAGGCTAGAGTTGATCTCGGATTTCTAGACAACAAAATGGAATGGCACGAAATAAAAAAGTTCGATTCATAAAAAAAGTTAATGGGCTTTAGGAAATGGGCTTTAGGAAATGGGCTTTTTAGAGCATTTTAGAAAGGCCATTGTCTCCCCAAACATTAGTTATTTTAGAACTCTTGATTGCGATTACGAAATTCATTGAAAATATATCAGACTCGGTCTAAAACGTCAAATTCATTACAAAATTAGAAAATAAGTATGCTGTTTTCATCGCAATAGGAATTAAATAGAACTTTGTAGCTATAAAATATACCTACCCAAGAAATAACACCAAACAAAAAGTTTTAGGGGCTTGTGCTAAAGGCACGTTGCAGCGCGCCGAATTATGACAATTATTATTTCTATGTTATCGATAATTTGGTGCCTTTTAAGTCCATAAGAGTCCTTTAGAAAAGCTTGGATTACCATATAGGGCAGGTTGCTTTGTGCAGCGCTCCCTCGTATGATTCTTCTGGTGCCATTTATAAGCTTGCTCAGATCACTTATATTGTGCTTTTGCAGGATGTTCTTCACATCATCTGGTAGGGTTGTTACAGTTTCAACGGATGAACAACCTGGAAGATAAATGGTTTTTACAAAATGAAATACCAATTAAGGCAAGAAAAACTAAAACTAAGGGCTTTGCATCTACGTAATGAGATAATTTATACAGCGTCTAGAGGCACTTTCACTCACACTAGATGGGTGAAGAGACCACTCGGCGCTGCAGTGCCTGGGACATTGTTTTAGATGGAGTAGGCTTGCCCAGCACCTATAGGTACCATCCTGATAGCTTAGTCGGCCTAGCCCACAGGAAAGACAAGTCAATACGTGTGGTGCCAACTAAGCCAAAAAAAATGCCTAAATAAGGCCAAATAAGGGGAAAAATACCTAAGGCCGGGTTTTAATTAACTAATGCCCGTTTTCACCAACCACCCCTAATTTTAAAAGACCTTTTAACGAAAATTATCTGCGCTTCTGCAAGTCTAGGGGTCATGGATGAAGGACCATACGAATTCCACTCACAACCGTTATGAGTTGAGTGTGTATGATCCTTCATCCATGCCCCATAGACTTGCAGAGGTGCAAATAACTTTCGTTAAAAGGCCTTTTAAAATTAGGGGTCGTTGGTGAAAACGGGCATAAGTGCAGCTGAAAAGGTTCAGTGGGTTACGTCGATGAAACATTATAGGTTTCAGTGTTTTATGGTATGTCAGGATTACTCAGGATCGTGGCAAGTGGCATACTATTGCCTCTGCCTACCCCTCCGGCTTGAGTTTTTGTATGTAGGTATGTTTTTGTGTCATTATAATTAACTAGAGATTGAAATAAAATCTTGGACTGGAGAGCACGACGAAACACGCAATAGCGTAGACGTGGAAAATCATCGTAGAATTTGTAAAAAAGGTTAGGTATCTAACCTAAAAAAGAAATTACTTAAAAAAAATTTGACCCAAGAAAGAAGAATAAATATAAATTAAATAAAACAAACGGGGTGAGCTAAATAAAACCGTTTAAAAAGAAATTAATTGAAAGAGCATGTGAACGTCTCAAACATAATTTCACGAGACGGTGAAAGAACGCTGATTAGACGAGCCAAGAAACCAATATCAATCGAGTTATTAAACTTCCTCCAGAAAAATACGTAAACTTTTATCTGTTTTACCAATTCGAGTTTGATTTATGGGGTATCCGAGTTTATGTCTTTTGATCGAATCTTCGTTTCAACGCTTTTTTAATTTTATTTTGTACTAGTTGTGCCCGCGACTTCGTATGCGTTTTTACACATTTGACATTTAATTTAAATTCGACTGTGGAGGAAAACTCAAAAGGAAGGTTTTTTTTAAACCCCCGACCAAAAAAGAGGGGTGTTATAAGTTTGACAGCCTTGTGAGTGTGTCTGTATAAGTGTTTATATGAGGGTGTGTCTGTCTGTGGCACCGTAGCTCTTAAATGGGTGAACGATTTGGAAGCTTTAGGTTTTTTTTTTAATTTGAAAGCAGGTTTTCTAGCAAATGTTCTTAGTTATATTTTGTCAAAATTGGTTCAGCTATTTATTACATATGCTTATTCGAAGCTAAAATGTCGGGGGTATTTTAATAGTTATTATTTCTTTACTTGCGGTAGCAGAGCTCAAAAGAAAGCAATAGAATAAAATAGAATAAAAATCCTAATCTAAACAATAAATTTATAAATTTAATAATAAATATGTATTGTTTACATTAAGGTATCGCCCGTGATAAGATACCAGGAAGCTTAGCATTAGAATTGATTAGGAAGTAAAAGGGTTTATAATATGTATATCCCTCGACGTAGAGTGGGATAGATAAAGTTATAAGCCCATAGATAAGGTCTTACTCATTCTCATGCTAAGCCAGCAAGCAAAGCATACGGCTAATAACTCTGTCTATCCAGCTCAACGGTAAACAATAGTTATTTGTTATGCAAGAATGCAAAACTATTGTTTGCGGCGAGTGCTTGTATTGAATACCGAGCGGTGTTAAAAGACCGCCAACAAAGTGGGAGACCACATACAGGGTGTTAAAAGACCGCCAACAAAGCGGGAAACCACGTATTTTCCTCATCATAAGGAACATTTTTGCCCAAGGAACTATGCCTGGGAAAACAACGGTTTCCGAGATAATGAGGTTCAAAGTCGGATTTTTCAAAACTTTTTTTTGCAGAAATGTATTCAGTATCTAGTTCTTAAGAATCCCCTGAAGCTCTGCAGCCCTCTCGCTCGCACTTTTCAACATTTTAATTGATTGTAAGAGAATGATTAAACTTTGGACGATAAAATATAGTTGCAGATAATAAAGCTATCGACATGTGGACACACTTTTGATTTCATATTCCTACTAATAAAAAAAAATATCACTGAACTACGGTTAAAAGTAGTAGTTCAGTAATTTATTTTTTAAACTATAAATGTGAAATTTAAAGTATGTTTACATTTCGATAGCTTTATTATCTATGTCTGCAACTATATTTTATCGTCCAAAGTTGAATCATTCTCTTACAATAAATTAAAATGTTCAAAAGTGCGAGCGAGAGGGCTGCAGAGCTTCAGGGGATTCTTAACATATTTTTTCAAGAAGCCATATCAAAATTATGAATATTTCTTACAAAAAACGACGTTAAAGTTGCAACCCGCAATGTATTCTAAACATCGGCACTTCAAGCTTAAGTAACATAATCTGATACCTACGCTTGCGCAATATGACTTCTGTACGTTACACGTCCATTGCGTGAAAAAATATTTTTCAAAATTATAACCTAAAAAACCAAAATAATTTCCCAACAATAATTTATCGAAAAAGTACTTTGTTTTGGTGTCTAGTGGCTTTTGGGTCTGTTGGCGGTATTTTAACACCCTGTATAGTCCTCATCATAACGATCATTTTTGCCCAAGGAACTATGCCAAGGAAATCAACGGTTTCCGAGATAATGAGGTTCCAAGTCGGATATTTTTTTTCGTAAATGCAATTTTTTTTTTTCGGTATTGTGTTCTGTATCATGTTATTAACATATCTTTTCAAGAAGCTATATCAAAATTATGAATATTTCTTACAAAAAACGAAGTTAAAATTGCAACCCGCAATGTATTCTGAACATCGGATAGCCTAGATTGTTCCCAGAACCAAGACTTATCACGGTCCTAAATTTGACTGAAAACTATTCAGCGGTATTCGCGTGATGAGGTAACACACAGACAGACAGACAGACAGACAGACAGACAGACAGACATAGACCCATTTTTTTGCATTTTTGTATTCAGTATAGTTTACTTAGTAACCCCTGATAGTTTTTTTCTAAAAATATTTAATGTACAGAATTGGCTTCGCTAGAGTTTTATTATAAGTATAGATTATAAACGTAACAATAACAATTGAAAACTTAGTATAAATTAGTAATAACCTAAACTTAAGCCTATTCCATCCACCAAACTTAGCTTCAGTAAAAACATAAATATTAAGTATTTTCGGAGAGGACCGCTGCCTAGGTACAGTGATGGCTTATGAACGAAGCCCAAGCAGGACATCGGGAAGGGAAGAGATCGGTAGGTATGCAGACCACGACATTGCCCAAGTAGCCGGAATACAGTGGTGGCGCCTGGCACAGGATCGTGAGAAGTGGCGTGAGCATGGAGAGGCCTTTACTCAGCAGTGGGTGTGTTAACTGGCTGATATAACTTCTCTAACTTCAATCCTGGCAGTATCATCACCTTGTCTGACGATAAAAAGGTTAATAACGGGCTCGAAACATTCGAGTATACCTACATTTGAAACTAGCTCTACCTACAAGAAAAAAATATATCTTCTTTATTTACGTTATTTATTCAACTTTCCAACATATTTTTAAGTACTAGACGTATTTCAAATTGCCTTTCAGGGCTGTAGTCGGTGACTCCTTGACTTTCATATTAGTAGTCGACTTCGTTGTTTCTTTTTGCGTTGAGTTAGAGTTGACTTTGGCATGGTCTTTTGGTACCTGTAAGTTTTCTGTTGATTCATCGTAGTTTTCTTTGGTCCCCATAGATTTTCTGAAACAGAAAGAAAGATACTTTGAAATCGTTTAAAATAAAAGATATAGGGAGATGGTCTATTATAAAAGAATAACCGTATAAAGGCCAATTCAAAGACTCTTGTTTTTAGTTTTTAGTCTAGTAGTGATTCGATACCCTTCCTTCACTCAGCATTGCAACGTTGTGCAGTGGACAGGCGGCCATAGTAAATGTACCTATGAACCACTTACTTCGGCGCCGACATCTCGTTTTTGTTGACGTTGACGATGCGGTGAGCAAACGCCCTAACTAGATTTTTAGATACGTTCAGGCCCGGTTTCTGAATTGAGAATTTTACTAAGTATCGTTCTGTCACGCTCTTTTGTGAGAAATCTGCAGTGACAGACCGATACTAACGTACCTATTTGCTTAGTGAATTTCTCAACTCAGAAATCGGCAGTTAATGAGTTTTGCCACTTACTTTCCGTTGTGAAGAGCTTTCGGCCATATGAAGGCAGTCCTCACCATGATGTAGCCACCGTCACGCAGATATTTTCTGCAGGTTTCCCTGTACATAAGTCAGGTAAGTAAAGGTCTAATAAAAATTAAAAATTCGCGGGGGCCAGGACTTGAACCCGCAACCTCTAATTGCATACCGTGCAGGCGCTCTAACAATTGAGCTACCGAAATATGTTACTTGGTTCAAGTCCTGTCCCGAGCGAATTTTGTAACCACATAAAAATTTTATGAGCCATTCACACATTCACATTTAATTTCTGCTGACAGCGCCTACATAATTAACCATCCAAACTGTACAAATTAATATTTTTTTGTGCATTATACCACCGTGAACCTCATCGTTTGTGTACTCATTTGACATCTCGTCTTCCCAACTGACACTACGGGGTATGAGCAGGCAACCCACTCCGTATATTGGTCCTTCGAGCCGGATATAAACCAGCGACCTATGGATATTAATTTGTACAGTACCAGCGACCTATTTAAACCCCTGATCGAAGA
Source organism: Zelleria hepariella (assembly GCA_949319315.1). Taxonomy (NCBI): domain Eukaryota; kingdom Metazoa; phylum Arthropoda; class Insecta; order Lepidoptera; family Yponomeutidae; genus Zelleria; species Zelleria hepariella. Next base: position 5,219,977 of record OX439378.1, on the reverse strand, counting down.
GGAGGTGTCAAAATATGATTAGTGCACAACCGATGAGGTTTACGGTCTATAATGCACAAAAAAATATTAATTTGTACTGTTTGGATGGTTAATTAGGCCAGGAAAACATCATTCATCATTATAATCTTACGTATCTTCCTTGTAAATGGCGCAGCTGATGAGGTATCGGTTCTTATACACGCTGGTGTACAAAAAGGGCCCGTAGCATCTATGCGAGACGTCTCTGGCTTGGCAGGCTGCGATGACGCCTACTACGGTGGCGGTCATCCCGTGGCCTACCACTAGGGGCCCGCCGTGGTCGTTCTGTTTAGGAATACATTTAGTTTTATTTTAGCAGAAAAAGAACTAAAATGAAGCCTGGACCCACATGTCCAATTAGCCGTTTTCAACTGACAGTTAAAAGCTGATTTTAAAATGCTCGCTAGATGGCGCAGAAAATACGGCTACTTAACGGCAGTCAAATAACGCTTTTTCCCACAAATTCACAGATTAGAAAGTACTAATACTTAAGATACACAAACACCACAGATAAGAATCAGGCTTGCCATGTTCAATCGGTAAAAATGCCGTGTCATATATTTGCAATTTTTATTCTTAAAAGCAAAAACATAAATGGTTTTGGATAAATATTGAATAGGTAGGTAGGATATTGACATCAACTACGTGATGCGATAAAATTTGCAAGCAATGAATTGTGTTTCTGGTTATGATTATTACAGTTTACGGTAATTTGTCGTACCGTTGGCAACACTGATGAAATTTCAACTGACTGCCGTTATAGTGCCGTATTATAAGCGCCATCAGTGAAGAAAAAAAGAACTACGTTTTTTTTTTCTGAAAACGGCTAATTAGCATGGTTACTCAAATAAACAGGTGCCGAACTTCGCAGGATAGATGTGCCAAACTGATGGACAGATAGAAGTTTGGGACGGACCCGCTTCGCTCTTGCGGGGAGGTGCAGTGCATGTCACATATCACGGACCATTTCTCGCAGTGGTCACTATTGAATCTTTTGGATCCCTCCGTCTATACGGAGGGATCCAAAAGATTCACGAGACCGATGCGGAAGTGACAGATTGTATCACTGGCCTTCCCTTTGTTCTTTGATATTCGCTGCATAATGTGCCATACGCAAAATAAAATAAATATGGGCACAGAGAGGTATTGGGCTTATTCACCAAGCTTACTTGCTCATTACGGTTTGGCAATCTCAGGTTCCCTCACGGTGTTTTCCTTCGCTGTCAGCGAGTGATAAGTTTTGTTACTACAAATTCACAAATGTAAATATGGTGGCAACCATTACAATTGAACCTAATAGATTTTTATTAGGGTTTCGTACCCAAAGGGTAAAGGTTTAAGACTCCGCTGTCCTTCCGACTGTAGGTATGTCCGTGTGTCACCAGGCTATATCTCATGAACCGTGATATTTCTGTTGCCGGTATAACAACAAAAATACAAAAACTGAATAAAATAAATATTTAAGGGGGCTTCCCATATAACAAACCGTTTATGGGCCGTTTTTATAGATAATGGTACGGAACCCTTTGTGCGCTAGTTCGACTCGCACTTGGCCGGTTTTTTTCAATGGGCATACTTCATTTCTTACCTCACAAAAACCGCCAATACTGCCGAACTTGTTTCTCCTACTATCCAGGTTGTGGTGGTGCGAAGTGTGCACTTGGCCATACACTTTCTTCAAGGACTTCCTCCTGCTGTCGTCATCATACTCGTCCTCTTCGATGATCTCCTTACAGTCCACTTTGTCCTGGGTGAGCATGGATAAATAAGTTTAGTATCAGAGGAAAAATAAGGGAAAAGGTGAGAAAAGTGAGCCGGTTTTTTTAATTCAAAGCTGCAAAGAGATACGGCGAGAGATAGACCCTAAGGACAAAGGAAAATGATCTACGTGCAGCGAACGACCCATGATCATTATTATTAGCATTTTTTTTTAGCAATCAAAGATTTTTAGAGAACATTTTGATAAAATCTCATCAATCGACAATATGATGAAGAAGGTAACTTCAGAAACGCTTATAACGTGAAACGAAATACGACAAAAAGATGCCAAGCTAGTAAATTTAAAATATCCCCGACATTTAAGTTACAAATAAGCATATCCCATAAACGGATGAACCAATTTTGATAAAACATAATATCTAAGAACACTCGCTAAAAAAACCTGAGTTAAAATTTAAAAAAAAACTGTATCCAAATCCGTTCACCCATTTGAGAGCTACGATGGCACAGCAGGCACACACACAGACATACCCACGCACAGACAGACACACACACACATAGCGATCAAACTTATAATACCCCTCTTTTTTGGTCGGGGTTAAAATGTAACAATGTGTGTCATTGTAGGTACTTACAGCGCAAACAACATTGCTGTCCACAACATCCTGCGTGCAGATCATGCTGTCGTCGATGATGTAATGGTACCGTTCAGGCCAGTGTCTCTTGCATGCCTTCTTGCTGATGATTCTCACGTCTGTCTCCAGGATTTTTGGACTGTTCTCCGGCGGCACTTTCAGTACTGGCTGCAAAAGTTGGATGGCAATTTTAAAACTGGCAAAAGCTCGAGTCTGAGAATGAAGCTGTCAGCATATTAATAGACACTAACTTGAGCTTGACATTAACATTAGCCAAGGTCTGAAGTCGGTGATTTTGTTTTCTGAGATCACCTGGTCTACTTGAGCTCGAGTTGAGATGACGACTTATAATGCCATCCTTAGAAATACATAAACAAGAGTCGTGATTGTAGGAGGACTATCCTCCTCCGAGGAGAGCGACATCCTCCTCAACTAACTCGCCAGGCAGTTGTTTACCCGTTGAACAGCCGGGTCAACCAAATAAGGTGGGACGTTGTGTACAACATAACAAAAACGTTTTAATCAGAAGCGATAAACATCTTATTTCTGTATTATGTTCAGCTCTTATATGTCTTGTTAATTTTTATATTTCACTGAGCGTACATCTCCAAACTTCTTCGTCGAATCTCTGGGTCATCCTTTTAGGCTCTCTAGTCATCGGTCTTGTTGTTGTTAGGCAATCTGGGCAGAAATTAAGTCAAAAGTCCTACTAACACTATTTTGTTACTCTGTTGCAGCACTTGCATCTCTATTGTGTCTGTGTAAAGTCATTAGATATTCATATAAACCTGACAGGTTAAAATTGTGTTGAAAGTGTCAAATCGTGTTTGGAGATGTAAATCTCCAAACTTTTTCATCGACTTCCATCCAGCTATTATAGAGCCCCTGTACTAAGGCTTCTCTAGGCCCTCGGTCTTCTTGTTGTACGCAATCTGGCCAGGGATGTAGTCGCAGGTTCTTTACACACTATTTAGTTAGATAGGTACCTACTCACAAAATTTTGCACTACTAGCACATCTGCAAATTATGATTGAATTTTGTGAATTATGTTATCATCTTACATCTCCAAACTTCTTGGTCGACCCCCAGCCGGCTATAGACCCCATGGTCTTGGGTTTCTCCAGATCTTCGGTCTTATTGTTGTACGCGATCTGTCCAGGAATGAAGTCGCAGCCGCGGACCCGACGCTTGAAGTTGAATTTGTCCTCCACCCGCACCACGGCGATGTCGTGGATCATCCAGTTGATATTGTCAAACTTTTTGCCGTCGTAGTCGTAATCTGGCAGGAAAGAGCAAATCAGCTAAGAGAGCACAACGTAACGATAAAAGTTTTATCCCGCTATCAGTTAGCGCCATCCGATAGCGGGATAAAACTTTTATCATGACGTTGACGTTGTTCTCCCCTAGCTGGATACTTTGTTGTACACACGACAGCGCGTCGACCTTTACACGCTAGCACTCTACTCGGTTGCGTTACGGTTACGGGTGACTTTGCAATAAAAACGTACAGTCTGACGTGCTGCCGTGTGTACTAACTATGGTCTAACACTCTAAGGCCCGGTTTTTGAATCTGGGGGCACGGCAGTGCCCCCACCAAGTCGAGCTAAAAAGCGGCACGGCCGTACCATACTTTTCTCGAAGCAGTTCAGGCCATTTTCGACCCCCCTATAACTTCGTTTCGGATAAAACTAGAAGCCTGAATTTTCTGTAACCAAGAAAGCATTGTATAAACACGGAATATTTCAAATTTCATTCAATTTGAACCAGTAGTTTAAGAATTATAACTAGTCAAAGTTTCGTATTTTGTCACTCACTCACTCACTGATTGATCATCAAAACTCTAAGGCACTTCTAGCATACATAGAAGCTTCAAATTTAGAATACAATTAGTATTTAGTGTATAAATCAAGGAAAAACTAAAATATTTTGCAATTTCAGTCCAGGTTTCTAGGTGCACCAACTGCATATATAACTTTGTATTCCTATATAAATATATGGGATTACAAAGTTTTATTTGCATACATGTACAATGCAAATGTAACTTTGTAATCCTATATATTTATATGAGAATACAAAGTTTAATTTGCATACATGTACCCACGACGGCACGACAGAGTGTACAAACGTAACCGAGTAGAGTGGTAGGGTGTAAGGGTCGAGGTGCTGTCTTGTGTACAATGCAAATGTAAGTTTGTAATCCTATAATGGAATCAATAGCTGTAGATATGTACCTACATAATATGTACCTATCTACATATTATTATGTTCAAAGGTAACTTGTACAATGGTCAACGGAATGAAAAAGCCAGAATGGGATGTCTTAAAGTTGTACCAAAATCCCGCAAAGTATTAAGTAGATGGACAGAGGCCCGGTTTCTGAATTGTGAATTTTGCTAAGCAAATACTTACGTATCGTTCTGTTATGCTCTTTTGTGAGAAATCTGCAGAGACAGGACGATGTCTTACCCATTTGCTTAGTGAATTTCTTAATTCAGAAATCGGCAGTAAGGCCCGGTTTCCGAGTTGAGAATTTTACTAAGCACATACTTACGTATCGCTCTGTCACGCTCTTTTGTGAGAAATCTGTAGGGACAGGACGATACTTACCCATTTGCTTAGCAAAATTCTCAACTCAGAAACCGGGCCTATAAGTTTAGTTGCCCGATCGTAATTGAAGCCGTCAACTGGGAGCCCGTTTTGTCACCATTGCGTTACAGGCTAAGGGCCCTGGAAGGTAGAAGACGTACTCGTAGAAGTAGAAAGCAAAAAAAAGTAGGACTATCTACAAAAAGAAATGAGATCCCATCAAAAACAAAACTTGTAAAAAAAAACCAAGCCTCGCTGCTCAGTTCTTCTACCGTAAAAAGTTTTGAGATCCATGTAATACCAAGTCGGTTAATTTATTCAGTCCCTACTTTTTAAGGGTCCTTCTGTCTTGAGTAATTTATTACGTTATTAGCTAACCTAACAACATCTTATAGTGACCATATCAAAATTAAACATCTTTTATGTTTTAAATAATTAGATTGACTTGGCAATCGCATTAGATAATCTAATTTAATATAATTTGTATTACTTGTGTTTTCATGCGATGGCCAAGTCAATCTATTTATTTAAAACATAAAAGATGTTTAATTTTGATATGGTCACTATAAGATGTTGTTAGGTTAGCTAATTACGTAATAAAAGAAGGACCCTTAAAAAGTAGGGACTGAAAAATTAACCGACTTGGTATTACATGGATCTCAAAACTTTTTACGGTAGAAGAACTGAGCAGCGAGGCTTGGTTTTTTTTTACAAGTTTTGTTTTTGATGGGATTTAGAATTTCACTAACCAAATGCTTAAGTATCGTTCTTTCTCTGTAGATGTCACACAAGAGAATATGACAGAACGATACTTAAGCATTTGGTTAGTGAAATTCCCAATTCAGAAACCGGGCCTAAATGACACGAAAATATTGGACTCCTTTAAAATATTTTATGAATATCGCGAATAAGGTCCGACGATATAGCGCAAGTACCTAGTCGGAAAGCAGTGGTTGCAGGATCGTGAGTAGCGTAGCGTGAGCATGAAGAGGCCTATACTCAGCAGTGTGTGTTAACATGCTGACAGTGGCGGATCCAGGATTTTGGTTTGGGGGGGGGCTTGAACCCAATGAGCGTAGGTTTTCAAGATTAAAAACTATACAAATTTAAACATTTATAATAAGTTGAAAAAATTCACTCGGGACAGGACTTGAACCCGCAACAACCTTCCGCATACCGTGCAGGTGCTCTACCAATTGAGCTACCGAGTCAAGTAACTGTCGATGCGAATTTCTTCAACTAGTCTCCGTCAACTGGACGTCAACTTATTATAAATGTTTAAATTATTCCCTAGCATGGGTTAGTGCTTTAGAAAAAACAAAAAAGTATACAAATATAAAATTTATAGAGGGTTTCAGATGCTTTTAGCCCCCCCCCCCCCTAAATCCGCTAGTACAAGCTGATGATGATGATCGCGAATAATCAAACATAAGTAATAGGAATCGAAAATATGGTTAACTTCACAGAACTGAACGTGAGAACTAGGTAGGCTTTCATCCATCTAATAATTTTAAAAATATAGTTACTTTTAAGCACACATTTCCACATAGCTTTCGTCGCTCCATTCTTTACACATTCATCGTCACCGTCCGGATTCCATCTGTAACAAATATTACCATTAATTTTATTAGTTATTGTTTAATTCAATTCTTTTGCCACATTTTATCGCACGAAAACCTTTTTGGGCACACACGGCAGCACGTAGACGCTTACACGCATGCACAGACGTTATGGGCGACTTTTCAACAAAAGACAAGTGTATAATCTGAGGTGCTGTCGTGTGTGGGTACAGTTCTTGTATCTCACGAGTGCGCTGCCCAGCCAACGATGATCCCTTCATTGTTTTTAGCAATACAAGTGATCGAATACGTGGCTCGTTTTTTTAAGAGCCTGGGTGGTCCACTAGCGCCGCCAATAATAAAAAAACATATTATTATCTTGAGATGAGAATAACCTATGGTTTACATTCCAGATCCTACTTCGAACATAGGTACGAATAAATCCCGCCGCCGCCAAAAACGCCTTTGACCTTTTAAGGTCTAAAAGTCATCCACTGAGTTCGGACCTGCGGGGGGAGCATGACTTTTATCGAGGCGGATTTATCCAACAAAATGGCGGTATAACAGCATTTTTGACGTCTATAGTGGGTTATATATCGCTCTCGACGATAATAACCCACTATAGACGTCAAAAATGCTGATAAACCGCCATTTTGTTGGATAAATCCGCCTCGATAAAAGTCATGCTACGGGGACTGGGCATTCCGACATGTTACCCTTCAATAGGTTTTGGAAGCTTTATGCGTTGCCTCCCAAATATTATCGAATGGTAAGTATAGTGGGTTCATACGAATGAGTTCCAGAGATGACGTAAAACTGTCCCACGTTCTCAATGCAGGCTGCTGACGTCAGTATGTAGCTCTCGTCGATGATGACCCCTCCGCATAGCCAGTTCTTTGTAATTGAGGGGTCATCGTTAGGCAGCACTGGTTTTAGGTACACCTGCGTTTAGAAATATTATTAGGTATGCATATTTTCCTAATATTATTACATAATTAAGACTTTTGGCGAGAATCGATTGCATTCTTAAGTTCTAGCATCTGGAATCCAAACCTTAGGTCCTAAAAATAGTTAAGCCTCGCGTTGAGAAATCGCAGGAGCGTTTTTTGGTAAAAACGTATCAAAAACAAATATAAGATTTTTTTTTCATTGGCGGCGCTAGTTGTGAGACGTATTTCATCTTAATGAGCAATGACATTTTTTTTAATGCAGCCTCCAAAGCGTCTCACTGCTGAGCAAAGGTCTCCCCTTTTTTTGTCCACTCCCTAACCTAGGCCGCCTCTTGCCAACCCGGCAAAAAGGTTGTGAGGTCGTCTATCATGTGGGATCCAGTCGGCGACGATTTTCGCACACCTATCTGGACCTTCTTCTAATTAAAGTGCCTCTCCATCACTGGAGGTTGGCAGTCAGCTCCCTGCACCGCTCTCTGTTCATGGCTCACTGAATAATTTTATTGTTCCACGGTTTTGATGCCGGTCCATTCCTTGATATTACACAGCCATGTCGTTTTCCTCATTCCTGGCCTTCTTTTTCCCTCTATTTTGCTCTATCTGGACCTATGATGCGGCAAACGTGGCCGGCCCAGTTCCAGTTCTACATCAATTTGGCGGTTGCAGCTCCAAAATCAAATCAAACATCGAGTTTTGTGAAGAATATAATGTTACATTCTGGCCCGGTTTCTGAATTGAGAAATTCGCTAAGCAAATGGGTATATATCGTCCTGTCTCTGCAGATTTCGCACAAAAGAGCGTGACAGAACGACAGTAAAGTATTTGCTTAGCGAAATTCTCAACTCAGAAACCGGGCCTATGTACTGCTGTTTGTTTTCCTTAACAAATAAAATAAAATAAAATAAGATATTGCATCGTAACATATCTCTTTTGTGAGAAATCTGCAGAGACAGGGCGATACTTACCCATTTGCTTAGCAAAATTCTCAACTCAGAAACCGGGCCTATGACTATTTTATACTGAGCATTTGAGATTCAGTGTCTAAGTTGTTACTTTATATTCAGCTCTTATGAGTGGATTGCCACTACAGGGTGCACTCTAAGTCGATAGAGAAACTTTAAGCAGGTTACCTACTGATCGATACACACAAGTTGTACTAGGTGGCGAAAAAAATTGAGCGAAAAAAAAATCTGCTGTTCCATACATTTGGCGTAGTACTGAGTCGACCTTTTGTATGGAACAGCAGATATTTTTTTCGCTCTATTTTTTTTGCCACCTAGTACAACTAGTTTCTATTGATCAGTAGGCAGCCTACTTAAAGTTCCGCTATCAACTTAGAGTGCACCTTGTAGTCCCGGTATAGGTACAATCTTCTACAAAGGCCAACGTTTTTGTACAAAGGTTAGGCCTACAATTAGATACCTTATGTGGAATTTAAACACTTACCATATACGGTCTGGTACCCGGACTGACTTCTCTACCCTTGAGGATCCTTCTCGTTTCATTGAGAACTTGGGGCGTAAGATGGGAGAGGTTTGGAACTTCTGATGTTGTCTCGTCTGCCAAGGAATGATTGTGCAAAATTAAATCCTGAGGATTCCTTCCTGTTGTATTTCGGAAAAGTGGGCAGAAGCGATGGTTTGAGTATGGCCAAGATCACACCTTTTACATTTCACCCACAAACGTTTTAAACCACAATATTTCTCAATTTGATAGATGAAACTTTGTCTGGAGCGAATGGTAGTAAACTGCGATCCGATATTATGAGGTAGAGACCATATTCTTAGTATTCCATGGATTCACCGTGGGGGTGCCTGGTACATCGTGTTTCAGGGAGGGAAGTCCAGAGTAGCGCCAGTTCTCAGGAATCTCGCATTCAACACATCTCGAAGGAAAAATCTCATGTCATTTCGAACCCGACTGCTCCCGACCACTCGAGTCATGTCGAGTAAAAAAGCCAAACATCTAGCGCATTTTTCCTTCGAGATGTGTCGAATGCGAGATTCCCGAGAATTAGCTCCCAGGTTTGGGCTTACCAGGGGGGTTACCCTTGACGCTGTTGCGATCAAATTGAAAAAGTTTTAAAATTAATTTCTCTTTGAATTCGCATAGTAATGCTTTGATTTTAAATACTTTGTGATGTTTATTTAAAGGTAAGGCTGTTTTATTCAATAAAAACACAAAATGCGTCTTAATTTGTAAAATATTAAATTTGGAAAAATGTCGGTGGAAATATGCGTCAAGGGTAGAGGGGCAGGCCCCGTTACGATACGCATCAACGTTAACCTTTTCTGCCCGGGATCCTCTCATCCTCTCTCTACCAAGCCATATTTTGGTAAAATCCTGTTAAGTAGTGCCGCTTTGGATACACGTTCTCATAAAAATAAACGGCAGTTATTGACAGGCCAAATATTAGAGGTATTAGTTTGGTGCAATAGTTATAAAAATTACCACGTAATGCCGAAAAAATTGTCCGAAAATTGCTCACTTACCAGCTCTAATGATTGGAAAATACAGCAAAATTAATGACAGCGCAAAAATCATGCTCTACTTCTCAAAAAAATGCAAAGAAAGTGATCTATTACATAAAAGGTTACCTTTGAAAAGGTAAAAGAAAACGTAAAAATTATGCTCAAAAGCAAGTTGAATAATTTCACGCTTCGGTGAAATTTTATTGCGAATTGGTGTCTAAGGCCCGGTTTCTGAATTGAGAATTTTACAAAGTAAATACTTTAACTATCGTTCTGTCACACTCTTTGGTGAGAAATCTGCAAAGACAGAAGGATACTTACCCATTTGCTTAGCAAATTTCTCAATTCAGAAATCGGCAGTAAGTATAATTGGAATTTAATTGTTGATTTGAGACGCCATTTTTATGATTGAAAACAATTTCCGAGTTTGGTTCTTCGTGTCCGTGTTTTTTATGGGTCTATGCATGGTCCGAGTTTGTAAATTATTAGTGGACATTGTGCCGAAGAAGATTAGGTATGTGTATGTTTTCAAAATAAAAACCCGTAATGGTCCAAAAAAGCTGAAGGAAAGCTACTATGAGAAGAATGAGGTAAGATTCTTAACTTAATTATACCTAGATACATTTATTACGACTATTCCTTTGTTTGTGTCAGTTCAAAGAATTCTAAAGCGAGGAGTAACAAAGAATAACTCAATTGTATCGCCGAGCTTAAGTGGCTAAATATCCGCTTCCGTAGGGATGCCCATATTCTTTCCCTCCTCTATGGAATTCTCCAAAACCCCTGCTCCCCTTCCTATCTCAGAGAGCGTTTCAATATTCTTCAGAAGGATGGTCGCCCTCTGCGACAATCCCGGTCCCTCTATCTGTGCATTCCCGAGCAAAAGACGGCAGCATATTCAGGCTCCTTCACAGCGACAGCAACTCGTTTGTGGAACTGTCTCCCGCTACACATTCGTCAGGCACCATCACTGAATATTTTCAAGGACAAAGTTCACCAACACTTTTTAAATATACAAAATATGTAAGTAGGTTTATCCACTGTTTTATATCTGACAAATATTATCGTTGTACGTTATATATATTTATATAAATATAATATGTATTACGTTTATTTTATTAAATATGTAAGTAATGTAATCCCCCCCCCCGCCTCTTTAATAATAAGTAGTTAACTTATTATAAATAGTTTATGTAATTTTATTGCGCACTACCCTACTCATTCTTTCTACAACACCAAAGGTTGACTGGTAGAAAATGCTATCTAGCATTAAGTTCGCCTTTGTACACAATTATTTTATTTTATTTTGTGCAATAAAGAATTTAATAATAATAATAAGTATCATAATTTACAATTCGCTCTACTATAATCTACATAATACATAACTCGTATTACATCTAAGAACTAATACGAGTTATTTGATTTTTTCTCGAAGTGTTACGACTTTTGTAGAGTCTAAGGCCCGGTTTCTGAGTTGAGAATTTTACTAAGCACATACTTACGTATCGCTCTGTCACGCTCTTTTGTGAGAAATCTGCAGAGACAGGACGATACTTACCCATTTGCTTAGCAAAATTCTCAATTCAGAAACCGGGCCTAAGAGGTCCGGTCTAATTTAAATTTATTCTCAACCCAAACCTTAGGTATACAACATTTTTATACGACGATATAATATTAGGTATCTACAAAATGTTAAAACAATGCTCTCAATCTACCACAAGAGCTTTTGTAATAAACTCTACAAAAAAGTTCCCCCTATTCCCCGCTACCATAAAAGAGGTCATCGCAGTCCAGCTACTCATCACTAGATGGCGTTACTTGGACAGGCTCAAACTTACATCATTACTTTGAGTTCGGCATCCATCAAGCCCAGAAACATTTTTAATTATTGTACTAGTCAGTGTGTGTATATTGCTGAGAGCATAGATCGATAGATCATGTTATTATTCTGAGCAATTCTACTAATAATAATTAGAGTAGAGGCGATCTAAGTTTTTTTTTCATAAAAAATAAATCATGCAAAAAAGGGTTAAAATAAAAAATTTAAATCATAATCGGTGTTTTAGTCAAACCACAACTGCCGTCCAAATTACATAGCCATTGAATAATTCTTCTTCGTAATATGCCATACATTTTGATGTCATATTTTTTTTCTTACTTACGTGTTTCTAACGTAGACTTTTAGGGATTAACAAGGAGCTAAAAAAACGAACTTCGTCCTTGTGGGAATTAGTTCCAGGGCATACCCATTTTTTGCGTAGATCTCCTCTACCTACTATTTGTATTGGGTATACCCACTTAGGTACACTGTGCTTTACCGAAAAAACTTATCCATACTTTTAATGGAGAGTACCTATTAGAATCAAATCTCAAGTCTAACAGATCAATGTTAAAAGAACAAAAAAACTGTTTTTATTCCATGCAGTTTGTTATCGCCGACAGCAAGTGTGACAAGAGGGTGCAAAATGATATCTAAAAAAAATCGAAAAGAGAGTTTTTGTAAAATTTTCATAATACCGAAATACAAATTCGGCATTTCTGACTTGACCCCATAGAAAACTTACTGATTTGATTGACAACAAAAAACAATAATGGATTAAAATTTAGTTCTTTTACATTAAAATCTCTACAATGCTCTACAATGCTCTACATTTAATAGATAGATACTTACTTTATGCAACAAAAGTGCTCGTAATGTAATGCATCATACGTTGTAGCTTAGGTACTTCCCACAATGTTATAGTTACTGTCACTTAGGTAACACTAACTATATTCCAGCCCCTCTAACCTTGACGCATTTTTCCAATACGGCCGCAATATGGCGCAATTTACAAAATTTTATATTTTACAAATTAAGACGCATTTTGTGTTTTTATTGAATAAAACAGCCTTACCTTTGAATAAACATCACAAAGTATTTAAAATCAAAGCATTGCTATGCGAATTTAAAGAGAAATAATTTTTAAAACTTTTTCAATTTGATCGCAATAGCGTCAAGGGTAACCCCCCAGCAAAGAGTGGCTACTTTGTTACGTTGTAATTAAAGTTACCCGGAAGCTTTGTAAGCTTTGCCCATAACTTCAAAGATTGAAAACTAATTTAAAACTGCAGTTGTAAAAATATTAAGTTAGCGAGGTAACTATACGCTGTATTAATAAGACATTTTTTTTTGACATACGACAAAATCTATAGGTTCCTTAAAGGAAAGAAAACCGATCGAAACCGATCGAAATCACATTTCTTTCTCCAGAGGTTCCTAGATTAAAATTTGTAGAAACGGCTGACACGAAAAATTAAAAAGCAAAAAATAAAGAAAAATTGTCAAGAGTGTCCTCATGAATCATGAGAAATTAATTTAATTGGTACAGATATGCATGCATGTGTACGATAATATTAGTATTGCTATAATCATATTTTATTAGTTCGAATCATTAACTCATACCTACTCAAAATTACAAATTGCATAACAGATGTATTTTTTGCTAATTATTTAATCACTTTTTATTTAATTTTATGGGCACTGTATAAAAAAACAAAAATTAAAATCTTAAAGAAGACAAGTAATTAGCTACTAGGTACTACTTACTAATGTTTCGTTAAAATTTATTTGGTATACTTACCTATAACATATCTGTGGATTACGATGCTGGTTGTACAATTAATTAACACAACATATGTATTTAAGCTTTAGATTTAACACTATCTGCCGGTTTCTGAATTGAGAAATTCGCTAAGCAAATAGGTAAGTATCGTTCTGTCTCTGCAGATTTCGCACAAAAGAGCGTGACAGAACGACAGTAAAGTATTTGCTTAGCGAAATTCTCAACTCAGAAACCGGGCCTATGTACTGCTGTTTGTTTTCCTTATCAAATAAAATAAAATAAGATATTGCATCGTAACTTGACTTTCATGGAATTAAAAAAGAAAAAGGTTCTACTCAAACTTGCCCCTGTAGTAGACAAACCTCCGATTTCTGAATTGAGAATTTCACTAACCAAATGCTTAAGTATAAAGAATGTGACACAACGATACTTAAACATTTGTTTAGTGAAATTCTCAATTCACAAACGGGGCCAAAGTGGCCCATTTTTTGAGAATTCTATAAAGGTACCTACAACACACAACGCCTTGACAGTCCTAATTTTTTTAAAATAAATATAGGTATATTCGCTACAAGATAATCTAACTAAAGTACCTAAGTAAGTGCAAGATAATCCTAAGTACACACGACAGAGTGTACACTTTTGTTGTAAAGTCGCCCGTAACGTAACCGAGTAGAGAGCTAGCGTGTAAGGGTCGACGTGCTGCCGTGTGCCTTGACGTCTGCATAGATGGAGCAATTAAAGATTTATAAAACTAAAAAGATAGAGCAACTAATGGTAATCGGATAGGCACGTTTGTAACCTAATTTATGCCTTAAGCTCAGAGTAATAAACAAACAGCAAGTTTAGTTTAAGTTCCAACTGTTTTGGTATAAAGTGCATTCTCTACCGACGGCGGAGGCGGTGGCCGACAACATAAATAATTTAACTGTCTTAAAAGATTCAAAAATAGTTTCCTAACATTGCCCCCCTTAATATGTGCACCATTTGTCAGACCATAACTAGATTTAAATTGTGCGGTTGTGCCTCCAACTGTTACGCCCATCGAAAAGCTAGTTTCGTCTCGCTTTGACTCACGCTCTACTCGTATGCGGTCGATATAGTCGTCTCTTACCGCCATCAAGTCTGGAGAATGTTTATCCAGTTACAGCGGAAGATAAAAAGGTCACAAAAGTCAAGAGAGTCAGACTAAAATATGCTCTAACATTGGGGAATTAGATCAGTTTTTGCGTGGTAACGGGCAAGGATGGGGGCCTCAATTGAAGCGTGACACCCCTAGAAAGGGAAGGAATACGGCGTTTAACTCGGTGGGTCCAAACGAGTTTTTATGTTTGAAAATCGTATTAAGCTTTTGTTGGTAACTGTTCCATTCAACGGGCGTAGTTGGGCTGATCCGTGCGGTCAACTATCGTGTTCGAAATTCGAAAAGCGGTGGGGGCGCCCCATTGGCCCGCTCGAGCTAATATTGAGTTTGGTTACGGTCACGGCCGGACGACTGCTATGTAGCGCGGCAAATCTGTTCTGTTCTTTTTTCAAATTGTTCGCAAAAGGAGTTCGCGCACTTTTTGCGGCCAGCATTCGTCGAATCAAATAAGAACTGAAAGAAGGCTAAAAAGAAAAAAGTTGTCAAAAAAAGTGTATGTAATTTATTTGTTTTGAATAAAAATGCTTATCCGGTGTCAAACTTAACCTCTACATTTTACAAAATCCAGTGTTACTCAAGCTAGTGCCAGTGTGTCGAAGCCAGAGAACATTTCCTCCTCAAAAATGTCTTCCATGCATTCTGACGATGACCAAGAGGAGATCAACGTCGACTCCGACAGCCGACTATCCGGCCATTGCGATCGGAGCATCGCCTCTGAAGACCGAGACTCGGAACACAGTTTCCACGACCGATACCGAGATTCCCCCAACGACCACATGACCGAAACACAACCTAGAGTAAACCTCCCCTTCAGCATATCAAGACTACTAGGAAAACATTTCGAAGACATGGAGGAAAAGAGGAGAATCTCCAACGAAAGCGACGAGCGAAGTGAAGATACTGAGTCAGAAAGTGCGAAAGATATGGACTCGAAAGAAGCGTCGAATTTACCGCTCAACTTCTCGCATTCGCAAGGACTTTATCCTAACTCCGGACTGTTACTGCGGCCAGGGTTGGGTCTAGGTGGTGGTTATGGGTTCGGGGGTAACCCTGGGGTGGTCAGGGTCCCCGCACATAGAGCCTTGGGGGCCCTGGGGGCTTGGGGGGTCGCACTGGACCCCATGAGACAAGCTGCAGCGGCCGCCTTCGCGCATCAGGTGGTGAAAGACAGACTAAATGGTGAGTGGGGTTCTTATAAGAATTTATTTATGGAGGTTGGTTGGATTAATGGTCCACTTTTTAAACCAATACTATCATAGCCTCGCCTACCATAACTAAACAGCAGAGTCAACTAGGATACTACTCTACCAGTGTGCTTATTCTGTAAAAAAAAAACCGCACGGCAGCTGGTCCGGTATCGGTTATCGGTTTATTTGCGGGAACATAGAAATAAAAACCTTTTTTCGACAAATAATACGTATCGTGGTCGAAAAAAAAAATTATTTAGATAAGAGATTTTTTCCCGCATATAAAGCGGTTTTGGTGTCTAGCAACTGTGCGGATTTTTTTTACAGAATAAACAGTTCCGAGCACTATATCAGTTTCATTTCGCACTACTCTACTCCAGCTGTATGTAGATACCCCACCAACTATTTCTACATTATGTAAAGTTAGTATCAAAGTAAAGTTACTATTAGTACTCCACAATATGGTGTGCACTTGGCTTTAGGAACGAAGAGGTCATTTCTTGGATTTTTTTAACCGACTTCAAAAAGGGAGGACTCCATTCGAACCGTATGTTTTTTTTTAAATGTTTGTTGCCTCAGATTTTTTTTCTAAGTGAACCGATTTAGATGAACCTTTTTTTAAAGACTTCCCGTGTGCTTCCATAAAAATGGTTAAGATCTGATGAAGAACTTCGGAGATGGAGAACGGAACTCCTCAACGGACAGCAGCACCCCTAAAACAAAAAACCGCCTTCACTTTTCACCAGTGAAAAAAACCGCCAACTACATCCATTGTTATGGCATAAAATATTATTTTACTATATCCAACTCTCTTGCGTCATGTCTCTTTCTATGCGTCATCATAACCCTCTATAGTCAGTTGAATCATTCTTATCCTGCCATTACCTTATTTATAGCCCCTTGCTGGATAAAATCACAATAGACACTTACATATCAGGCCAAAAGCAGCTAAAACCCTCACCTACTCCACAATTGCTATTCAAAAATGCATATCACAGCATGCCCTCTTTGTGTATCCTGACAAACGTAAAAACCGGCCAAGTGCGAGTCGGACTCGCGCACGAAGGGTTCCGTACCATTATCTATAAAAACTTTAAAAAATCACGTTTTTTGTATGATATTTAAGGGGGCCTTAAATATTCATTTCATTCTGTTTTTTTGTATTCCTTGTTATAGCGGCGACAGAAATACATCATCTTTGAAAATTTCAACTGTCTTACTATCACGGTTCATGAGATACAACCTGGTGACAGACAGACGGACAGACAGACAGACGGACAGCGGAGTCTTAGTAATAGAGTCCTTTACCCTTTGGGTACGGAACCCTAAAAACGCTCTCTCAAGTCACCTAAAGAACCAATTGTCTTCCAATCTCCGGTCGCAAGGCAAAAGTGTCCCATTTAGAGAAAAAAAAACACAAAAATCCTTTACAAATAAGAGGTGGCAAGTCCCTGCCAATTATCCTCTGAATGCACAAAGGGAAGAACAGAAATGAAAACGGGTAAAACGTCGCACCATCTCGAAATTGTTTTGAGACAAAGCTTATAAATGTAATTGCAGAGAATCGAACAACATTTGACATTACTACAGGGCGCAATCGAATTCGATAGCGGGACTTTATGTAGGCTGTCTACTGATCACTACAAACAACTTGTACTTACTGTGCCAAAAACATGAAGCAAGAAAATATCTGCTGTTCCATACATTTGGTGCAGCACTAAGTCTACCTTATGTATAGAACAGCTGATATTTTTTTTTGTTATTTTTTTTTCCACCTAGTACAAGTTGTTTGTAGTGATCAATAGACAGGCTACTTAAAGTTCCGCTATCGAATTCGACTGCACCCTGTACAATTTTATGGGAACTATATTTTGTGTCATCAAAGTTTATATTTGTCATCAACTTGTATCATCTAATTAATAGATCTATCGCCACGAAATATTTTCATTCTCAGAAAAATAGCAAGTGTCGCCAGGTACAAATCACCAAATTAATGTCAATATGTACGTAGAAAAAGAGATGGATTATCTATATAATCGTAGTGCATCCATTGAATAAAAACTTTGTTCTCAAAATAATAGGTTTATTCTAAAAATAACAGCTCCGTACTCAGAATAGTAGATCTGTCATCAAATAAATCGATTATCGTCCGCAGATTGCGATTTGTTTTTATTTTTTATTTTGTCATCAGTACAGTAGTTACAAAATATTTCGTTCAATTCTCCAAATAATACTATTCGTTACCAATTTAATAGTTCAGTTCATAAATTTTATTAAAAAATGTTCAAAGGGACGGAGCCAAATTGGCGCGCTATGAAAATTTACCAATCATGCGCAGCGATGGGTCGTACATACGACAGCACGTCGACCTTTACACGTTAGCACTCTACTCGGTTGCATTATGGGCGACTTTTCAACAAAAGTGTACAGACTGACGTGCTGTCGTGTGTACGAGAGGTGGCGGTTTACTTCATTCGCTTGATTCCGTGCTCCTTGTTGCAAGTGCATTTTATATTATTATTGTTAGGGTTTTTGGTTTTAATTGATTTCCCAATAGTTTCTTTAAATTATTATGACATCAAGTTGTGGTGAAGATGATGCAACTCCTCCAATAATGTTATCATAGCTCGTTGAGAAATCACTAGTGGAGAAAGTGCCGGTACAACAATAGGTACACACGACAGCACGTCGACCCTTACACGCGTTCACTCTATTCACTTACGTTACAGGTGACTTTGCATCAAAAGTGTACAGTCTGACGTGCTGTCGTGTGTACAACCAGTATACAAGTACCTAATGTAAGATAGTAGTTAAATTCATAGATACAAAAACATTATTTTTCTGGATCTTTATGATTTTTTTAAGTTACATATTTCATTTTGTTGATGTCCGTTTTTCCTTAATTTGATTAAACAGTTATTAGAAAAAAACTTATTAAAATAAGTACAAACCTATTTATTTGATACTTGATAATATATCCCGATGATTATATGTGATTTATTATGAAATTGTTTTTATATTGTTTGGTGACTACACTTTGATGACAGATCTATTATTTTGCGGACAAACCTTATTTTTTATAACATTCAAAACTTAATAAATTGATGATAGCTTAAATCATAGCCCAATTTTATTTCCATCAAGAAATGTATTGATGTAAACAACAGATCGATAGCAACAGCATATTTCCTGAAAACGTTGTTATAGATGCCTTTAATTGCTTAAGTACTAAATAAAAATAAAAAAATACCCCCGACATTGTTGCTTTAAATAAGCATATCTATCCCAGAAACGGCTGAACTGATTTTGATAAACCATACCTTAGCACAGTCGCTAAAAAAAAAACCTGCTTTGAAACAAAAAAAACCGCATCCAAATCGGTTCACCCGTTTAAGAGCTACGGTGTCACAGACAGATAGACAGACATACAGACGCACACAGTCAGATACACAGCGTTGACACACAACAGACACACGTATGGCGGTAAAATTTATAACACCCCTCTTTTTTGGTCGGAGGATAAAATATTGAATTAAATCTTTTGAAGGTTGAATGCTCTGCGTCTGCGACCCACTATTCTAAAGTGGAACTCACTTGTAGAGGAGCAAATTAAAATTATTGGCAACCCTCTGGAATTTTTAGTTTGTTACAAGTGCGTGCGGTGTGACATCACGAGACTATTTACGACTATTTCCGTCTTTTTTGTGGCCTTTTTTTTGGCCCTTTTGGCCTGTCGCCACGAGATTGGCCTGGGGCGCCTCGAGGTGTGTAATTTTGTCGCCGACTTGGACAGGGGTTCTCAAACTCTGGTCGGCATTAATTGAGAAAAATACATAATTGAAATTATCCTGACTTAGGACTTTTCTTGCTTGCTCTTTTCTCTGCCAATATCACTGTTTATTTATGAGCCGTTAAATGAGAATCCCTAGGCTTAACGATTTTAGGCCCGGTTTCTGAATTGAGAAATTTACTAAGCAAATACTTAAGTATCGTCCTATCACGCTCTTTTGTGAGAAATCTGCAGAGACAGAAGGATACTTACCCATTTGCTTAGCAAATTTATCAATTCAGATACCGGCATTTAGGATCTTATGTCTAGATTCCAGATCCTAAAACCCGCCGCCGCCAAAAAATGGGCGCGATTTGTTTTGAGCAAAAAAAAAGCATCCAAAAAGAAGATAATCGTGGTTTTCATTGGCGGCGCTATAGTGTGCCTTGACCATCACCATATATAGATTTATCATGAAAACTGACGCATCACAATCCCAAAAATAAAAGCATACATTCATAATACAAATAAAACACTGCCGTGAAGAGTAAAGACATAGTTTTGAACATTTTTTTTTAATTTGCTGCGTACAATACTTCATCCCGCAACCTCTGACATACCATGCCGTCGCTCTACCAGTTGCTTTACCAATGAAAATACCAATCTATAAAATGTTTCCCTAGGAAGGGTTAGTGCTTTAGAAAAAAACCGGCCAAGTGTGAGTCGGACTCGCGCACTGAGTGTTCCTACCGCCATTTAATTTAAAAAAATCAAGTTTTTGGTACGGACCCTCGGTAAGTGAGTTTGACTCGCGCTTTGCCGTTATTTATTATGTGTTGTTAACAATGCAAAGTTTGATGCTTGTATGTCTTACCGTTTTTGCGATAGAGCAAAAAGTATAAAAACACGTTTGTTGTATGGAGAACCGCCTCATTTTCTATTTTTTTTTTTATTATTTTTCGAGTAATCCGCTATAATAACACATAATCTGCAAAGATACAATACAATTCAAAGATACAAATCCAAAGATACAGCCACATAGACAGACAGTGGAGGCAGAGTCCCATTTGGCACCCTTCGAGTACGAAACCTCTTAAAACAAAAATAAGGTTGGGAACCCCTGCCGTGTTGCGAACACCTAGGTGGCCCGGCGTGGTTACGGATGTCCTTTCCGCTAATGAAAGGGTCCGATAGTTCCGCAAAATATTACACTGCCCCACGGTTTTTATACGAACCTTAGGTAGCTACTTATTCACGTAATGGGCTTGAAAAAACTGAGAAGGAAGTATAGCACTTTCGGCACAATGATTTCAGATTAGAGGAGCCGCTCGAGAGATCTCATTTTGATCTAGTTCTTCCCGTGGGCTAGGCCAACTAAGGTATATAATCATCATCATCAGCCACCTCTGCCGAATGTTGGGTATAATAGGCCTTTTCCTCTCGCGCTAGAAAAAGAAAATTAAAAGTGCTAGATGTACTAGGTGCTAGGCAAGCCTTTTCCATCTAAAACATGTGCCAGGAACTATTATCTGAATGGTCAATGCACCCTTCCCAGGCACTGCAGTGGTCTCTTCACCCATCTAGTGTGAGTGACGGTGCCACTTGACGCTGTATAAATAATCTAATTACGTAAATGCAATGGCCTTCGTTTTAATTTACCCTTTATATTTTGTGGCCATACGAATAAATAAATAAAGAAGTAGTTAGGCTATTTGTTAATCTGTGCGCGCGAGAAAGAGATCTATTTCATTGCTTCATACATCTTGGTGACCTTGCAAGCGAACTGAAAGAAACAGCCTAAATATGAGTTCGACGATGACGAATCTAGTAGTCTATCTTTTTTTGTCCTATTTAAATCGATTGATCTGGACCGAGACGTCATCGACCGCCGTTTCCGACGATTTGCGGTCAGCCTGCGACTTGTGAGAATGCCGACGGAAACGAAACACGCTGGCTGGAAAAAAAAAAACAAAAGTATTTGAATTTCGAACGCCAATTAGATTTCTTCTTTTGTTTTAGTTTAGTTCGTCATTCATGAGGAATTTCGAATGATTTGATGTCCTTGGTGATTTTGTGTTTTGTTTGAAAAAATCTTGTTGAGATTTTTTTAAGATCCGTAACAGGTAAAATAGGTAATTAGGAAAGGTTATGACCGTGAATAAACGAGAAAAATTTTGACAATTTAACAAATTTATTCTTATTTACTTGATTGCATAATATAAAAAATCTACAAAGAAGTGTTTAAGGTGGAAAGATAGCAACGTGGCGGGAAATTCTAAATTTTCACTGTTTTTTACATTTTGTAGCTAAACTGAGCTATTTTTGTTTAGCGATTTTTCGTTTGCGGCAATAACATAGTATTCTTTTCATTATTGTAAACAAAAGAACAACAATAATTCAGCCGATTATGTGTTCTGGTCTACGAAGCAGTAGCACTGCCCAAAAAACTTATCGTAGACCAGAACATATAATCGGCTGAATTATTGTTGTTTTTTTGTTTACAATAATGAAAAGAATACTATGTTATTGCCGCGAACGAAAAATCGTTGAACAAAAATAGCTCAGTTTAGCTACAAAATGTAAAAAACTGTAAAAGTTTTGAATTTCCCGCCACGTTGCTATCGTCTACACTTAAGTACTTACCTAACTAGCTACTTTAGCAGTTCTCTGACAACTTCCGGTTGGTCAATATAATTATTTTGCATAAGTACTATTATTTTGTCCATCCGTGTAAAAAATAAGTTTTTTTTGTTGTATTATGAAAAATTTGTTACAAAATTGTTATCTCATGAATCTCATGCAGTATCTCATGAACCGTGATAGTTAGACAGTTTAAATTTTCACAGATTTCTGTTGCCGCTATAACAACATATTATAAAAAACAGAATGAAATTAATATAAAACGGCAAAAAAATCACAAACTGTGATTTTTTTGCCGTTTTTATAGATGGTACGGAACCCTTCGTGCGCGAGTCGAAATCGCACTTGGCCTGTTTTTTAGAAATAAAATGTAATCACTGCGGCGAAATATTGTTTTTTTAATTTTCAAATTCACTGGTTGGTAGTCTAAAGGGCAAATAGAACGGCGTAGCACACTTTCGTAGGCCCGTAGCGCTTGCGTAGCTGTGCTACGGAACTACGAAAAATTATAAAATAATATTGTTGCGTTGGGACATGGAATATTTTACGTACTATCGGTGTCCGGCCTGGTTGATATTTTTTTTTTAACAGTTTTATTTAATTTATTGTATGCTCAAAGTCAGAGATTTCCGAGATTTTTTTTATGGGTTTTGTGAGCGCCTAATATGTTAGCCCGCTAGCCGAGTGCCGGTGAAGCCAATTCAATAAACATAGGCATTTGAATGAGATGATATACAGTGTCCAGTGGCATCTTCAGTCACACTAGATGGGTGAAGTGACCACTCGGACGCTGTGGTGCCTGGGGCATGTTTAACTGGACTTGTAATAAGGAGTTGTAAAACTGTTTAAAGTAAAACGATATTAAATAATTTATTTGCGTATGAATCGTTTTCTGTTCTTTATCTGCCCGCACTGTCTAGAATAGCTATTTGATAGGAAATGAGTCACAGAATAATTTTCCAATAAAAAAGGAAGAAATTAATAATAACTTTTGCTCTAGGTATATAAAATATACAGAAACAATTGATACTAAAATCAATGAAATCGGATAATATTGAGGAGTAATGGTGCATCTATGTCGCAGTTACGTTTTGTGGAGCAACATTTAGCAACATGATAGTACGAAAGTACGATAATTCGTAGTACGAAAGATAGCTCTAATGATTTGGATGCAAGATAACAAAACTTTTCTCCGTTTGCATGGTCGGGATTGCGGTAGACTATCCTCTTAATTAATTAAGTCCCATAATGGCAAGAAACAAAGAGCGTCGCATAAAGTCCCATTGTTTTCTTCATTTATTAGCAATTTGCGAAACAATAGATTCTTGATTAAAAACGCTCGAGGTGATGATTTAATATTCAAATGTAACTCATGTGTAAGTCATGAGAATCATATGTGTAATCTCTGAGCGAGATGGCCTATAGAGCTAACTAGCGACGCCAATGCAAAAAAACAAAAACATTCATACTTATGTACATTGTACATTATGGTTACGTTTTGGATGCATTTTTTTGCATAAACTGGAATCCTAGCTTAAGGATCTAGGCATAAAGATAAAAAAAAAGAATTCCAAAGCAGTAGCTTACCTTCATAGAAATGACGGCTTCATAGAAGCCCTTGCGCGCCTGGTATCTCGGTACCGTCTAGAAACCTTTATATGAACAGTCGAAGGTATAACCCGCATTTGTAACACGTTGTATTGTGGTTCTACCCACCGGGCTTCCACCGCTTGTGTGTGTAATATTTTACATACTTAACTGTATTATGGTAATGAGAATTTGTAGGGGATTAAGTTGTATAACATCGTCTGAGGGCGACTTGAAATAGCAACATTAGATAACAGTTTAAAACGCTTAAGTGCATTCCGATTGTATTGATAATTCTGTGTTTATTTTGGTTTGATAAGTGTGTGAAGCGGGTCACAAGAAATTGCACCACGAAAAATATTTATTTAGACACGTGTCGATTTTGAATTAATTTTACAGTTTTTATCGTTGTTTTGTCTAGCAAAATAGGTGATCTGGGAATAAATAAATAAGTAGGTATGTTCTAAATTAGATTTCTAAAATTCTTACCTCCTAAGACGATTTAAGTTTTTTTTTCCACAAAACGATTGAGAAATAGAAATTAAAATTCAGATAAAACCTCATAAATCTTTTCAAAAAGCTAGAAACTCTAAACGCTTGCATAATCTTAATTACATTTGATTTTAAATGTGGTGTCCACTGATGTGCTAGAAAGTGACCTAGGCGACTTTAACCTTCGATCAAGAATAAAATTAGATAGTACATATTTATAACTCTGAAATGTGTCAGGAAAATTAGATGCCCAAATTCTCTATGGGTACTTATTTGCTCGTAGTCTATGCAATTTAAGTAAAACTGTACACTAATACAATAAGGTTGACATTCGAATATTAGACGCATGGTCGAAATGATGTTTCGTATTTTTCTATTGCTGCTAAGTACCATTTGTTTCTGTGGGGACAAGTTTTTATTGTGCTTTTATACGTAATGCGGATTCTATGGGATTTAGTTCGGTGAGTTTAACCCTCATTCACTCGCAAATAATCTTTCACAAAGTAAATGAAGCCGTAGCCCATACATAGCTGGCAATATAATAAATACTTCAGTTTTTAACACCGATAACTTAAACATCCATATTGCCAAACCCCGGAAAGTTAGCCTGAAGCGTTTTCTCGATAAAAACTTCACATAAATACACAGCTAAAGGGGATGGGGTGAATGTAATTTCACACATGCAAATAGCGAGGTAACCCCGTAGGGTTATTCCTAAGAAATCTTTTATTTATAACGGTCTATGTTTTTTTTTATTAACAGAAAATATAACGGTTTTTTTTTTTCATTATAAGGGTACAAAAAATTATTGGGACAGGACTTGGACCAGTAACCTCTGGCATACCGTGCCGAACTGCCGACGCTTTACCAAATGAGCTACCGAGCAAGTAACTGTCGATGTCGGTGATGAATAAATCTTTCAATGCACGGGTTAGTGTTTTAGAAAAAACTAAACAACAAAATTGGTAAATTGTGCTTTTGCATTGTTTTAAGTTAATAAAATAATTTGAAAATTGATGAAAACAATACTTTAAAAAATCTCCTGCGACAGCGCAAGTACCGCCGGGTGCTAGTATCCTGTAAAAAGAGTTGTACCTTGTATTACACTTTATTGTACACAAAAAAAAAACTAGGACACTTTACACTTTATTTCACACAAAAAACTGAAACGCGACTCTCGCTATACAGGGTGTTAAAAGACCGCCAACAGACCCGAAAGCCACGCATACTAGACACCAAAACAAAGTACTTTTTCGATAAATTATTGCTGGGAAATGATTTTGGTTTTTTAGGTTATAATTTTGAAAAATATTTTATCACGCAATGGATGTGTAATACACAGAAGTCATATTGCGCAAGCATAGGTATAAGTTTATGTTACTTAAGCTTGAAGTGCCGATGTTTAGAATACATTGCGGGTTGCAATTTCAACGTCGTTTTTTGTAGGAAATATTCATAATTTTGATATGGTTTCTTGAGACGATATGTTAAGAACTAGATACTGAATACATTTCTGCAAAAAAAAAGTTTTGAAAAGTCCGACTTTGAACCTCATTATCTCGGAAACCCTTGATTTCCCAGGTATAGTTCCTCGGGCAAAAATGTTCCTTATGATGAGGAAAATTATGTGGATTCCCGCTTTGTTGGCGGTCTTTTAACACCCTGTATATTGTTATCGTCCTTCGTGTGTTGACTCTTGCATGTCAAATTGTCAACGCCTTTCATCATAATGCTTCTTAGACAGTTATATAGAGGAAAAAACTTGTGAGCCACATGGGAGTAGGCCGCCGCGTATCATGGCCGCGCCTGTAGCGTATCATCGCATATCGGCTCGCGTCAAATTTTCATAACGCGCGCCTCGCGGGAAATGCCTTCCGAGAGGGTTGCCAACATTATATAATATTTTGATATTTTGCGAGATAACTTGGAGGTTTTGCAGGCTTAGGGTACCTACTGTACGTATCTATTGGTATATTTTGTGAGATTGAACCTTATGTTGTATGAAAATTCAGGAGCTGTGAAAGAAATCACCATTCCTTTCTCAACAGTGTTGCTAACGTATAAGTTACCACAAAAATTGGTTCTCTTTATCATTTTTCATTCGTGAGGCTTTGTTGGTTCCTTTTTCAAATGTGGACAATGCTGGTCAGTAAATAGTTTTTTATTTTTATGTATGAATGTTTTTTTAACAACACTGTGGTTTTTATTGATTGTCTTATTTGTTGTAAAAAAGTTTACTGGCCAGCATCCTCAACGCTAATACTTCATCTGAGACAAGTCTCAGGCTCTATAGAATTTGAGTGGTCCCTTCACTCATTTAGTGTTAGTGGAGGTGCCACTAGAAGCTATATAAATCAATTACTATTGTAGATATAAAGCCTAAGCTACAGATTGCCGAAAAAACCATGTCATTTAACTTAATCCTCTCTACAACTTTCATACAATATAGGCTCTTAAATAAAAATAAAACATTGAATGCCCCTTTTACACGCGTGGTTATATCGCATAATATTTTAAGCCCAACATCAGATGGGCCTAAGTGTTGGTGAATTTTATCACCAATCCATAACCTAAGAGGTTGTAAACTGGGCCGTATTTCAAATGTGCAAATATACGGCCCGAAGGCTTCAAATACGCAGCATAGAAGGATATCTTCGCATATACTACTTAAGTAGGACCGCCAAAAGTGACATTTACGACACTGTGTTGGCATTATTTAGACGTTGACGATTGGTGTGGTTCCTAAAGTTCATGACATAAAAATAAAGTCCCAAAATATTACCTACCTGTGATAAGTCGTCTAATGTAGGAGTTTATAATAATAATTATGTTAACAGGATTTTCCAGTGTTTTCTAGTGCCGCATCTAGAATCCAGTAGGATTATTTTCCTAAACTCGCGTTTCGAGATGAGACAGATCATTTTATTAACTAAATTAACTAAATAAGCTTTTATTAACTAAATTACTATTATTATTATGTATTATAGTTATTGTGAAATGCCAGACTAGAGGGCAAAATGCCAAAAATGTAAAGATGAAATGCACTCAGGCAACTAGGAATAGGCAAAGACTGTTTAGTTTAATTCAGGTCTGATATAACATAACGCTTTAACGATACTCATTTCTTACAATTCAATTCAAATCTATTTATTTCTGACGAATCCATAGTGTTAGTTATAATGGTAACTTGTTCTAGTGTTAGTGTTAGTATTTTTTACGTTTTATATTTTCTGAAGTGGAAGACAACCAGCGGTATATTTTTTTCACTTTAGTTGGTATTCTGTGTTATGTATTTTGGTCGACGGGTGCCACCCTGACGTGACATAAAAATGGTGACAATATATTACTCGAGTATTAGTATTTATTTGACACTCTTGCAAGATTAGAAAGCTGCAAATATAAATGTATATTGGACATCGTCCTCTTTTAAATATACGAGGGGCTTCACTGGCTCCTAACCCCATTGAATCGGTACCTAAATGTGAAAGGAATCAATACTATGACTAATGTTTCATCAAATGCCTTGCGGGATATTACGTACCTACACCTTGCGTACTCATAAAGTATGCGCAAGAATCAATTATAAAGTTACTAAACTTCAGCATTGACCTTCTTGCAAATAAATTAAACAATTATGTTCAAAATTGCAGGTGTAAAGTTGGCTTTAACCACCGGACGATCAACAAAGACAGGTCTGTCCAGGCAGCCATTGTTATTGAATTGTTCTTCATATTCGCGTGCCAGGTGGATAACGTGAAAATCTAGTCAGTAAGACAGCGTTTTAGTTTCAAATACGTGCAAAACCAACTAAGCCGCGGGCTAGGCCGACTAAGCTGTCAGGATGGTATATCTTGGTGCTGGACAAGCCTACTCCATCTAAAAAAACAATGTCCCAGGCACTGCAGCGCCGAGTGATCTCTTCACCCATCTAGTGTGAGTGAAGGTACCACTGGACGCTGTATAAATCATCTCACTACGTAGATGCAAAGGCCTTAGATTTTTTTAGTTTTAAAATATGTCTTTATACACAGCAAATTTAATCAAAACCAAAATAGACCCCAACATTTCCTCCCGTCGGCTCTCAAACGACGCGATGCAACAAAACAATAAAACAGATATCCAATTTCAATCCAATCTGTCTGTTACCCAAAACTACCGCAGATTATGCTCAATTACAAGCGTTTACGTAACCCCAGTGAGTTGGACGATGACAGTGCCGGGACACAATTTTAATGAGAATCATTTTGTCACAAAATGAAACGGCACAAAAGTTTCACTTTTCAAGTAGGTACCTACTGCTCAGTATTTTTTATAAGTAGTTGTTTTTTTATCTATACCATCTGGTTATGAATTCATCTACCTTTCCTTACTTAGACAAAACAACTCGGATAAAAATTCTAAAATAAAAATAAAGCTAAAATAAATAATAATGATGTTTATATTTAATTAATACAAGTTAATTTTAGTTAATTTTAGTGCTTGATGAAATGAATGCCGTGAACGCAACGTTTTACATTTGGACGACATCATTTGTAGGAAATATTTTTTTCATTAAACTCTTTGCTTTTTTTTTATCGATTTTTTAAATGTGAACTTTCTTTTGAAACACCCGGTATTTCTACGTTTGAATCCTTGTTTAAACTTAATGATTATTAACAGCCTCGGTCAAACCTAAAAGATACGCTGGAAACACTGCTGTAAGTTTTTTGTGGTTCTTCTTTTGGATAGGTCCCTCAATTCTGAGGATCGTGACCATATACAATGGTTCTCCACTCATCACGGTCATGAGCGCAATGGGATGCGTGCTGGATGGATCCCCTGCTGCCCTCTTTAGGGCATCGGACCAGCGCGTGTTTTTATTGTTATTTACTTTAAATGTATATTCTTTGCCAACTTAAAAATATAATTGCGCACTTATCATTGTAGCACATTATGCACCACAGGGTTGTAGGTGTGTTTCCTCCTGTGTATTCCATGAACAACAATGTAGCGAGTCTTCCGGCGCTACTCTGTGATTTTAATGAGAACATTTGTGTCGTGCCGATAATGACGCCCACTGGTACCGATGTGAATGTCTCAGGGACATTATTAACTGTCTCTTATAATTTTTATAATAAAAGAAAAAGAATTCGGGACCTGAGATGATGACCTGGGAAAGGATTGGAGGGAACTTGAAAAGCGTTTTTTTTTTTTTTGGGAAAATGGGTTTTTTTCTGTGTATGTCTCAAAAACATTATAGCTTCGATGGAAGCGGTATTTAGAAAAAACTATTCTCAAACTTAATTTAAGAGCACTGACACTATCTTGTACCATTTTCCATAACGTGTGTATCATTTTCGAAGCAATTTCGTTAATTATTTTTTGGGCGAAATATATTTCCACCTACTCTTAAGTATATTAAAACCTTTTCGATCGATAGATCGAAATTTCTATAGTTTGAAATATACGCGTTGTGCTACAATGTTCATTTATTTGGTAATATGTTGTATGTAACATTCTTCACTTTAGTAAATACCAAAACAGCTTTGTCTGTGCTCATTTTTACTTACATGGCATTCAGTTGGGTTAAATTGCTGTCCAATTATTTTTGTACAGCTACGGCAATTCATGTTGAATACATGATAAATAAAATTGACTTTTTTGTAAAAAAACACCGTTTAGTGCAAGGCAAAATGGTGAAACGGTTTCATTACGATGGATAAAAACCCAATTTACTTTGGATTTAGTTCAGCTGTATTTAAGTACCTATGTGTCAATAAAATATCAATGGTAATCCGCTACCTCCATTGTCATAATAGTTTATTTTCAAGCCCCGATCTAAAAACAGGGGTGTTATAAGTTTGACCGTTATGTGTGTGTATATCTGTCTGTGGCACGGTAGCTCTTAAACGGGTGAACCGATTTGGATGCGGTTTTTGTTTTTATTTGAAAGCAGGTTTTCTATGTTCTTAGGTAAGTTTATCAAAATCGGTTCAGCCGTTTATGAGATTTGCTAATATAAACCTTCAAACCTTCCTTAACCTTCCTCCTTCTTTATTTCATTTTTTTTATTGGAGATTTTTTTAAATCATATTTTTTAGGTTTGCACGAGCACTATAAAGTTAATAAAACGATTGTTAAATCCGTTAAAATCTGTGTTTAGATTTTTTTTTTATTTTAAAATTGAAATAAATCATCTTTAATTTATTGTCGTGTCTAAAGAGTAATTTTCGAAACTGTCTACATATATTCAAAGCGGGTACTTTCTGCAAACTCTACTCTTTTGTTCGGGGCATCCAAATAAAATTCCACAAAAGCCTAGACCGTAGACTGAGCGTTAAACATTCAGGAGAATTTTAGTGCAGTGACACAAGGGGCGCAAATGGTTTACAACACGAACGACATCGGGGCAACAACGTATGGCACTCGCAAAGGAAAATACGAGCAATGCCAGCGGAAAGACTGCATAGCAAATTGATCACTAAAGGCACGACGTCATAGAGGTTGTTATAGTGCAGCTTGTGGCATCAAAAGAATGCATCCCGCTTTGCAACTGCAAGCGACCTAAACCCGAGTTTCCCGATTGCATTGCGCTTTCATCTCGTAAATTTTCCATGAGATTGTGCCGGTTTCCTGATTCCCGTTCGCTTGTAACACAACTAGTGGGAATTGGTGTTCGCTTATTGCATGAAAAATGCATGAGTTTTGTTTGTCCGTTCATTTTTTGTCCAGCGTTCGCGACCACTGTGTGTCCTCTTGTGAATGTAGGCGTTTACGTCCGAATAGTGCATCGATCGGTTGTTTTTTGTGTCTGTCTGATGTTCCTTTCTGTCTTGCCTTTGTTGTGTGATTGTGGATCAGTAGGTTTTTTTAAGTGCAAAACGTTTGATGACGACGACGACGTACCGGTTTCACTGCTAAACCTCTATACTTTTCTGTCGTAAGCGACAAGATAATTATGTAGTAAGATAATAAACCCTCATGACCATTTTCTCTGGTGTCAAAATACTTACTGATTTTAATGGATCAACCTTTTCTCTACTGTTAACTGGGGAATAGCCTCAAATTTAGTGGGAATCGCAGTCAAAATCAGTTTATAAAATAAAATGAAATGAAATGAAATAATTGTATTTGCAATAAATGTGGTGTGTATGTACATTACATACGGTGTTATACATATGGGAACCCTTTGGTACTTACGTTATACACATTTCGTTAAAACTTTAGCATGCATGGTTTATATGGACACTTGGATAAATCTCCAGTAGGGATTAAACATTTTCACTCGAGATGAAACTCGAACTACATATAACAAGATTACGATTAAGGGTAGACGATAGCAACGTGGACAAGTTTTTTGGTGCCACTGCTTCGTAGACCAGAACACATAATCGGCTGAATTATTGTTGTTCTGTTGTTTACAATAATGAAAAGAATACTGTTTTATTGTCGCGAACGAAAAATCGCTGCAATTTAGCTACAAAATGTTAAAAACTGTGAAAATTTTGAATTTCCCGCCACGCTGCTATCTTCTAGCCTTAAGTACTGAAACAGCGCTCTTACTCGGTCAATAGCTCATTGACAAGACCGCCAATGACCTAATTTGACCACCTGCCGAGGCCAAAATTCTATACATATTTGTACCTTGTTACTACTCCAAGCAAGCCAAGTAGGCACCCGGTTTGCATGCGGCTGCTTAGTTGGCTTGGTGTAGTATTATTGTATCCGTAGGATGGGTGCTTTAAAAATAACGAAAACATATTGTCCAATATGAAACCACCTTCCAAAAAACAGTGGTGGCTTAAAATGGTGTAGGTAGAATGAAGCACGAGCGAATCTAATACGTCACGCACGGCATAAAATCTAATCAACCGACAAACGCAAAGCGTTATATTCGCCGAAAAAAATCGCCCCTAGACCTGTGGGAGAGAGAAGACGAATGTCTCACGTTCGACTCAGCATCAGTACGAGCGCAGTGTTACCAGAATGAGAGTTTCCGCCGGAATTTGAGGTTTTTTACCCATCAGGTAGGTACCTAATAAGATTGTATAAATGGGCCATTTAATAAAACCACAATTTACTACGATAATTTGATATACATTGCGTAAAATTACAAAGGTTGCCCAATCAAGTTTAATTACTAAGCGGCTACTCAATGTTCTGCGAATTTTCATTGAACGAGCGAGCGAAGTTCTCCGAGTCTTCTTGAACAATCCTGCGGTTGTATGTATGAATGTTTTTTCGACGATAAAACTCGAGTACAAACAAGAGCCAAATCAACTTTTAAATAATTTGTTTCTTGTAATAGTATGAAATACAATGAAGTGTTTTCTTTCTAAATTAAACCCAAACCCGATATTTTTTTCGGGTACGATTTCCGACTCCGACTCTGAATAAAATATAAACGAATCAAAGGTGCAGTAAATAATTATTTTAGTTCAATTAAAAAAAAAGTTTTTTTGATATTTTTTTTGTTACCTGGCAACACTGTGCGAGTGGGAAGACGGATGTCTCGTCTCTAATTGCGCGCACTCGTCGCCGGGGATTAGAGCCAGTCACTCCATCACGGGGCGCGTCACATTTGTCCGCGCCTCCGAGTCTTGGGCTAAGGCAGGGGGCTCACCAAGACAGGGAATCGACACTATTAAACTCAATATTGACACCATTTTGGGAGCGCGAAGTGGGACGCTTTCGACACGAGAGGAAAGAACTCAGTCTTGAGCAATTTAATTGAGATTCTATCATCTGACGATTTTAAAATGTTTCGAACACGGGGCATGTTTAAATGGCTACTTCATTTCAATATTAACGCGTAATAAAATTAAACGCATGATGGGTACACAATATCATTAGCTGCTGCCTTATGATAAGAATGGGTTACACCCTATCTATGTGGTTATAACTCTAGCTATCCCACTTTACGTAGATCAAAGAGATAGAGTTATAAACCCCTTATGTACACGCGACAACACGTCAGACTGTACACTTTTGTTGTAAAGTAACCCGTAACGTAACTGAGTATGTATTGCTAGCGTGTAAGGGTCGTCGTGCTGTCGTGTGTACGTACACATCCTAACCCATTATTGTGCTAAGCCTGTTGCATTGCATTATTTAGTTCTCTTGGTCTAACACAACTTTATAATTACGTTACCTATGTGTCTTGGCAGTAGATTGATACGCCTATGTAGAGCAGTCACTGCGAGGCGCGTGCGGGCAGGTAACTGTATCCAAAGCAGATTTTTGGCAAAAATGCTATTATTTTGACCACTCAAGAGTTAAATTGTTGCACAGACAATTAGGTACTGTTGACATAGTGGAAAATTGGTTGCAAACATACCAGTTTCTATTGCAAAGTTTAGTCAAATAAACTGAGACAATTTTGTAGAGATCATTTGAGTTTTTCAGCTTCCGCTACAAACCGTCTGAGCTACATAGCCAAAAATCTGCTCCCGTTTTCAACTTTATATACTGTCAAGCTACTTAACAATTTTTTGCTGAAAAATTAAGCCATTGATGCCAGCTGTTGATGATTATTAACCATCGTTAAACCATGTCAGAGGCCCTTTGGGTCTGCTTAAAAACTCTGACACCAGGGGTGGCCACTACCTCATACGATAATCTACCCCGCTGACAAATAATTGTAATGAAAGCTTAGCAAAACCTTCAAGTACTTACCTACGTAAAATATCTATAAACAATCATTTCTAAGTATACAGGGTGTTAGACAAGGGTCCTGTTTACCAAATATTTATACTCTATCAAAAGTAAGTGTTATTATAACGCAACTTTTAAACAAAAAGCAATCATAATATCTTCAGCGGGGTGCTAGTAAAATGTGAAAGGGATGAGTAGCAGAAACCCCAATGAGGAATGAAAAGGGTTGCCCAAAGGTATAATATTATAAAGCAATTTAGGGATTGCCCCCAGGCGCTTACCTTACGGCCTTCAGCATTAATTTGTTTGTTAATTTTTCTCGCCTTGCGCAAAACGAGCTTCAGATTAAATGTTTTTATTAGGTTGTCTACCTTTTTTGTCTTAAGATTTTGGGTGCCCCGTCCACTAGCGTCGCTAATAGAAAAAAACGTCATGGATTTTTGGATTAATTTTTGCATTAAAAAAGGGCCGTCAGATGAGAATCCCTAGGCTTAAAAATGTTTAGGACATAAGGCGATTCCAGATCCTAACACCTTAGAATAAATCCCGCACAATTCAAAAGTGGCCGTTTTTTTACCGCGACCGGCCAGAAAAATATTGTTCACTGAGGTAGTAGGTGTATAAAATAAGTCGCATGGTCACCAGCTCTCCAACTACATACAGTACAAAAATAAAACCATGTCCATTTAATTTCCTTATAATACGCATTAAACTGTCGCATATAGTAATTTGGATGGCATAATACAGGTCAGGGGTAACGGTGCACACTTTAACAGTGATGCGAAATAAAACGTTTTTAACTTGTAGCTCATCTTATCTCATTGCAGCTTCACATTATAAGCAAGAAACGTGTCATGTAGATATAGTTTAAGTCGATTTAATACTCGCTAGTAGTTTGCGTTAGCCTCTTAGCCGTTAGCCAAGATAACTAAGACGTTAACATTATACTTATAGGTATCCGATAAAATAGTAATGTAGGCACCTGCAATCTGCATTGCTTCACATACGACAGAATAACCACTTTCAGTTTTTTTCTAAATTTGTAACCCTATAATACCACGAATTTTTAACCTTATAATAAACCTGTAACGCGCAATAATTTCAACCTTCATTCCTGTAAACCGCGAAATGTAAGCAAATACGCTGCAAGACTGTAAAAGTTAATGTGCTTGTTTACCCTATAACTGCATAATAATTTTGAAAGTCTTTCTGTACTTCTCCCAAGCCCCTATTGTGGAACACACCCCTGAAACAAAACAATAACCATATCGCGAACGCAAAGGCAGGCTTCGACCGACGCCTCGCATGAATCATATGGCCCTAACGCGATTATAGAGAAGGGAATCTTGTTACGCCACCCTTTTCTCCCTTGATAGTGCGCGACAGCCTGGCTAATGTAGGAAAAGAGGGTTTGTTTTTTAAATGCGGCCGCTTTTGGTATACAGGGCAATTTTTATACATGGTGTTACAAAAGTACCTAACTCTTTTTACAGGGTGTAACCTACTGGTCAACAGGATGTCAAATCTGTAAAAAAAGTTGAAAAAAACAATTTTTATTTTATTACCACAAAATTGAAAAATTTTCATTACTTTTTTGTTTTTGTTATTAGCTCAAATTTAAAAATATGTTTGTGCGTGTAGGTGCATTTACATAGCTTTGAGTTGTTAAAACATTGTGAAATTCAATGAAAACAATATTGAAAAAATACTTTTCTCCCGCCACATCGTTCACATTTTATTAATTTAAAAATTAACGGAACGTCATAGAGCAAAAAAAATATTTAGGTTGTGATCCCTATCACCGGGTGCTATTACCCTGTAAAAAGAGTTAGGTACTTTTGTAATACCTTGTATAGCTTTTTTCCTCAAAGTTCCACACTTCTAAATGTGATTTCCAACATCTTTTGTTCTACGACTTTGGTGCAAGCGCAGTTTTTTTTTTTTTTCATTATTGCGCAGTGTAACAAATAGGTAGCAGCAGGAGAGGCGGGAAGGGTGAGGTAGAGAGTGGAGGGGCACAAAAGCGCGCTGCGTAGGCAGGGAATGTTACGGTCGGCCACAGTCACAGATACCCCATGGCAGCTCTTACCGCGCGCGGTATAAGGGCGCCAATCCAACAAAAAGGGGTATCCTAGCGTGTGGCCGACTGTACATACAAATGCGCATATTTAAAGAATAAGCTTTTCGAAAAGTGGTAAAACAAAAGTTGTTGGAAATCTGATTTAGAAGTTGTTGTGTTTCCGGAAAAAAGGTATTTAAAAATTGCCCTGTACAATATTTACGTACTTACTTCAACTGCACTTCAATAGGACGTCGGTATTTTGCCTATGCCGACGGTCTCCTATACACAATATACAGGGTACAGGGTACAGAGTATACAGGGTGGAAATTAAAGACTATCGTTTGAGGGTAATTATGAGGGATAATTATCCCTAATAATGCTTAGGTATGATATTTTTTTCTGAAAGGAAACATCCTTTCAGTAGCCTGTATAGTATACGAGTATTTCATTTTTCGGCAGCAGTGAAGGAAGGAAGAAAGGTACAGCAGTGAAGGAAATTTGTATTTTTGTAAAATGTCTCAGTAGTCTGAATATTTGTTTCCCATGTAGAGCTAAAGTGGTCACATGCATGATGTTTTACTTTCTTACAGAATAAAACATTAAAACATGATTTACAGAAGCAGAAACCTTGCCAGCATTATACGTACAGTCAAATTAGCGTACAAATGTCCCACAAAATGGCGTGTCGTGTTCTGAAGTCAAATAAATAAACGTAGCCTTGCCTTTAAAGTTAAGCGCGGGGGAGCTAACAACGTTCTCAAACTACGCCTCAGTTACGTATTCCCCCGCAATTGCTACATAATTTGCGGTCACGAAAATCCGCCATTATACCCCAACGTCGACCAATGAAAACGTCGCGTTTAATACGGTTACAATTCTTTTTTTAAAACGAGAACACGAACGAAACATGACTCGAGCAATTTGAATTCGGAATTAGGATTTTTGTTTTTTAATTTCGTTTAATGAAATCGTGATCCATTGAAGTCACAAAGTAATCTACGGTACTGTTCTATTAGTCATTACAATGATTGCCTATCATTTGACATTGAAAGAGTAAAGGCATAATATCCTAGTTAGCATCATTGCCCCATCTCACGGATCATTTAATGCAAATCGAATGATTACGGAAATAGTCAAGCGATTACCGAGTGCTCGGCCAATCACAGCGCGCCGTTTAAACGAAAGTAATTGAGTTTCGAATTTTAAAAACGTAATCGGCCGGCCGCCATCTTGAAAGCAATTTTGTAAAGCGGACATGTAACTGCTACTTTGAAAATGATTGGCAACGATTACGTGATGTTTTTTTCTTTTGAAAACTGCCTTTTTAGGATGATTATTTACATGATTTCTTGTGGTTAATTCAGTATCTGTATATGGTGATTCGTTAGAGCGGGTTTCCAATTCCGAGAAACGATCAAGTTTGTAATTTCAGATTTAATAGAGACGAATGAAACAAAACATGGTTGTTTCGACGTTTCAATAACAATAAGTAATTTGAAGCGCAAATTACATTTGTCGAATGAGTGTTTTAGTTATTCATGAGTTTTTCCTTCAATTTAAGTTGAACGTATAATTTGTAACAATTAAGTCGTGATTTCAATTACAAAGATACTATTTAAATGTGCTGTTATTACTGGCACTTTGTTTCAGAATGTCTTAGGATGATGTGATTCCTTGATGAATGATGAATATAAATAACATTTTACAAAGCATTTGAATACTTACCAGACTAATCACAATAATAATTAGGTTCGTAATAAAAGGCCTATACCCATCAGTGGACAGAGGTGGGCTAATGATGATGATGATGATGAATAAAACACTGTAATATATTGTAATCTCGTCAAAAATCTACGTTCATTGCATCTCACCTAAATTTCATGAATAAAATAAAACACTGGCCACTAAGAGTTATCTTCTTTTCATTGTCATTTTTTTAAACCTAAGCCACATAATGCCAACCTGGAATAAAAACAATGCCACTCCTTATCTCCAGCAAGCATAGCGTATGGCTGGGTTAAGGGTAGACGATAGCAACGTGGCGGGAAATTCAAAATTTTCACAGTTTTTTACTTTTTGTAGCTAAACTGAGCTATTTTTGTTCAGCGATTTTTCGTTCGCGGAAATAACAAAGTATTATTTTCATTATTGTAAACAATGGAACAACAATAATTCAGCCGATTATGTGTTCTGGTCTACGACAAGTTTTTTGGGCAGTGCCGCTGCTTCGTAGACCAGAACACATAATCGGCTGAATTATTGTTGTTCTATTGTTTACAATAATGAAAAGAATACTTTGTTATTTCCGCGAACGAAAAATCGCTGAACAAAAATAGCTCATTTTATCTACAAAATGTAAAAAACTGTGAAAATTTTGAATTTCCCGCCACGCTGCTATCTTCCAGCCTTAAAGCGTATTTTGGGGTTTATAACTATATGCTCACTCTTTTGTTTGACTTAGAGTGGGATATACGGAGTTATAAGCCCATAGATACACTCTAACCCAGCCTTATGCTACGCTTGCAGGCTACCACCAACCTGACCAAACATTTTAACTCTTTCCAGCCTCCTTCCCTATCACGAGGCGGATTGGCCACCCGTACCAAAACCGGACGCCTCCGAAGCGAAAGAAGCCTAGGACCTCCTTCACGAGACTCCAAATAGCTGAACTCGAGAAGAGGTTCCATAAACAGAAGTACCTAGCATCGGCGGAACGGGCGTCTCTAGCGAAGACGTTGAAAATGACGGACGCGCAAGTGAAGACGTGGTTTCAGAATCGGCGGACTAAGTGGAGGTGAGTTGTTTTTTTTTATTTATGTTTTTGTTTATTGATTGCCCAAAAGGAGGGTTATTTTTTTCACCGCCATGCATGAATGAATGTGCGTTCAATGTTCGCTACAGCATAAACGCCTGAAGCGCTTTGGACAAAATATTGTCGTTCATTGGTCTTGACTCTGCGAGTGTCGCAGGTTTTTTTGTTGTTTAACTTTTTTTACTGTTGTCTCACGTGACAGTAACACTACTGTGTTTTCTATAGGTACCGGATGATTTTTAGTCAACTATGTCTCTGTCACACAAGTTCACACAACACTTTAAAACCACGTGTTTAAAACGCGCAAGAAAAAAATGTGTCGCCGCCGGCGACTGCGACTGCGACTGAC
Source organism: Zelleria hepariella (assembly GCA_949319315.1). NCBI lineage: Eukaryota > Metazoa > Arthropoda > Insecta > Lepidoptera > Yponomeutidae > Zelleria > Zelleria hepariella. Next base: position 5,180,762 of record OX439378.1, on the reverse strand, counting down.
AAGTGACAACGACTTGTGGAGTAGGAACTAGCGGTTTTTTTTACATTTGATCAAAAGTACAGAAATCAAAAGTACAAAAAGCCTTATTAAAAAATAAGTTTAATAGAATTCCCTCATTCACTTTACAAACAAAATATTTGTTTAATGAATAAGTCGTAACACAAGCATTTTCTTAATGATAACAAGAAAGTTACGATTGAGCACTTACTTTAATTACATACTTACGTATTAATTTTCAATTATTTTACGTTTAGATTTATTTTATAGACCGAGCCAATACCGACCTAGCAATGTTAAATGTTATGTAGAGACTACCTATAAAAAAAACATTTTCATTTCTTTTATTTATTTATGCCGGAATAGCCGACTATTTTCTGTTCTGGTTCTGAGACCATTATTTGAACGAGCGAACGAAGCGGGCAAGTTCTCAGACAATACGGATATTTAGGTATGTATGTAGAAACGATTTTTTTTTTTCGACGATGACTCGAATTTCGTTGATTGGAAGGCATTATTTGGTAGGATTAAATGAGCCAAAAATAATGTTTAATGGGGTTGTAAGAGCATGAAGAAGGGAGTTATGAGTTATGTATGTGGCTAAAAGCCTCTACCAACTTCCCTCCAACATACCTTATACCGCGAAACCAATGTCATTACATCAAAACGCCTAGACACGGTTCGATAAGAAAAATAAACAATCCGCAAACGAATGTAAGAGCTAAATGCATCTGACATTTAAACGCAAGACAATCGACAGTCGCTGACCACTCGCCTATCTCTTATTGGATGTCGTACCAACTGGCAAGTTATCGTGAGACATACAGGGTGTTATTTCGGTTAGTGACACCCGACTCAAGGACGATAGTTTTAGTAACGCTTGAAATAAGGTAATTTTTTTCTAAAATGTTTTTGGTTCACAAATTACCTTGTTTAATTTGTTCTACAGGGTGTTAAAAGACCGCCAACAAAGCGGGAAAACACGTATTGTCCTCATCATAATGAACATTTTTGCCCAAGGAACTATGCCTGGGAAATCAACGGTTTCCGAGATAATGAGGTTCAAAGTCGGTTTTTTTTTCTATTAAATCACGGTTTTACTCACTAGCAATTTGTCGGTGTAGCCGAAAGTCGGACTTTTCAAAACTTTTTTTTTGCAGATCTAGTTCTTAACATACCTTCTCAAAAAGCCATATTAAAATTCGATGGCTCCTACGTAAACTACCGTATCCCACAAAATGCCGATTTTCATGTTTTTCGTTTTTTGTCATTAGATGATTATTTCGCATCTATCCCAAAAACAAAAACTTAATAATATCCAAAAATGAAGATTTTTTCAGACGTAAATTATCGTATGTTGATCACGGGCGCGCCGTAAACTATCGTATTGACCACTTGCGGTAGTTTACGTGGGACACATTGCATGCTACGTCTATCGTAAGTATATCTTACCATTCTCTACGTGGGAAGTACGTAGATCTGAGCTTGTGTTTTGTGATGAGGCATGTTCTTACTAAACATGTTAAGTATTCAGTTTTGTTAGTTTTACTGCGTTTTCTATCAATCTTGTTCAAAACTATAGTATGTAACACATACGATTACGTACGTTGATTTTTCGAGGTGGTATGGTATAGTATGTTACACATACCATTTTGTACGACGTCGATAAAAAGTGATGTTGTATCGTATGTAACACGTACGATTATTTACTTGGATTTTATGAGCCTGTTAACGATTGTATGTGTCACTTAGATTTATTTACGTTGCAATATTAGGCTGAGCTTATGACAATATCTTACCGATACGATAGTTTGTGTGGAAGTTGAACATAAAAATAGATCGTTTATTCAAATAATTCAAATTGTTTTTACCACTTAAAGCAGATTTGATTGATATTAACGTCTTTTATATGTTAGAAAAATATTTTCTATTCTAAACCATCACTGAAATCGACTACTTATCACCTACTTACGGATGGAACAAACTAAAAATCAAAACAAAACCATATCATAAAAGTTTCCGCTTTGTTTATCGTATGGTGGAAAACTAATATAGGTACTTACTTCTAATGGTAAATTACACACTTCTGTTTGGGACCTTCATGAAGATAATCTACCCCTGCAAGATAATCTTAAATACTTTCACTGGAGTTATTTTTAACAAGAATTTGAAATTAAACATAGATGTGGTTTCTTACAGACTGACTAACCGTTTTTGCATGCATGCTTGAGATACGCTTTGGTTGACGATGAAATTTCAGTTACTCGAGTTCTAAATATCCGAGACTAACTCGGCGTAGGCAAACAACCTTCCTTGAGGTAGGATTAATCAATAGCAATAGAAGCTGAACACCAAACACATAAAGGTAACAAGAAATTCATTTATAAAATATTTTGTTTACTAAAGATATAAACACTCTCCACAAAGGAGCTTCAAAACAAAGATCAAGAGATCCTCATTTAGTCCATCAAATACTCGCAAACTTAGATCCTAAGGATTTAAAAAAGCCCAATCTTGGGGTAGGTTTGCAACAGACTTTTAGACTGAAAATCTGTTCATAGCCTGTAAGTTAATACATTTAAATATTAAAATAATAGATAAATCTGTATTTATTCTGAATAAATTCTTTTGACCAGATGGATGGACACCAGACTTGTTGAGAACTGTTTCTGTATGCTTGACAAGCTCAGCCGTCAACATGAATTTCATTTGGTCTAGTTCCTAGACACGCAGTGTTCATGTGCATGGTACTACCGAGAAGATGTTAATGGAGCAGTGGCCTATAGATAAACAGTATATGAATGCTTCTATGAACACAATAGTAAGCCAAACTGAAACTCCGATCTGCGTGATGTATTGCATATTCCAAAACTTTCATTGGTGCGTAAGGTACAGGTTTGGCTTGGCTTCTTTTACTAAGTCTGTATAATAATAAGTGAAGTTTCTGACTTATCTTTGGATCACAACGTAACCAACAACCACCACAACCAAAGAGTATATGCTATCTGTCAATCTACGCCAGAGAAAATACACGTCTGAGTCTGAGTGACTGCTGCAGTCTTCTTGGGATAACTATCATGGACTCCTAAGCTTTAATAAAGTTTAGCTCTTAGCCTTTTTTATGTCCTGAGTAAGAATAGGAAAATGGCTGATACAAGTTATCCAGAAACCCGACACTGAAGAATAACTATGGGACAACATCATCCTAAATTACTATTTGCCAGGGTGATAAACCATATAAAAGTAGCACAAAGGTCTATGAAGCGAGCCATGCTAGGCCTCAGACTCGTTGATCGAGTACCGAATGCCGTCATCCGACGTCGAGCGAAGGTTGACGATATCGGCGATCGAATCTCGAGTCTCAAGTGGAAATGAGTAGGACCCCTGGCGAGGAGGGAAGATGGCCGGTGGACAAAGGCAGTGACAGAGTGGCGGCCGAGAACTGGACGACGATCAGTCGGAAGACCAGCAGCCCGATTGTCGGACGACATTGTCTCAGCGGCGGAGGGGCCATGGATGTGGATGGTTAGGGACCGTGAGAGGTGGCGCAAGGGGAAAAAGGCCTATACCCAACAGTGAGCAGAGGTGGGCTGATGATGATGATGATGATAAGGGTGGTAAACTCCACTAATTTTATCCAAGTTCCCACCCCGGTGGCAGATTCGAAGGGGACAGTTGTGAAAACAGGAAAACTATTTATACAAATCTATTGGTAGAATGAAGTATGAAAAGTTATTTCTTAAAAAAATCTCTTTAAAATTTAGGTTTAGGTTCTACTAAATATCATGAATGAAGTAAATATTAATTATCACTTAGATATACCTCTAATCCCATTAAAAAAAAATGTATTTCCCTATGTATTTACTGAATTAATGTTACATACCATACTATTTTTCATATGATTTATGAAGTAAAAAACTGTAAGTGCTACATACATGTAATTTTACCTGCAATTTATCCATGTAAAACATGGTATGTGAAACATACGATATTTTCAGTCACCTCATCCACGCCGTAAAAAATGGTAAGATTAACATACGATATTTTCTTACTGCGTTACCCCGTCGTAAATAATCGTAACAACAATATCTCCAAAAGCATTCAAAATACAGCTTTTACTTTAGCACATAAAAATCGAACCCAAAATAACCTAATTATGGTAAACATTTCAAACCAAAAGCTTTAAAATCAAAAGAACGGTTAAAGAAAACATCTTTAAATGGCTCTCCTGGAAAGTTAGCTTTTTGAACATACGGCTGTTTACGTAGGAGCCATCGAATTATGAATATTTCTTACAAAAAACGACGTTAAAATTGCAACCCGCAATGTATTTTAAACATCGGCACTTCAAGCTTAAGTAACATAAACTCATACCTACGCTTGCGCAATATGACTTCTGTGCGTTAGACGTCCACTGTGTGATAAAATATTTTTCAAAATTATAACCTAAAAAACCAAAATCATTTCCCAGCAATAATTTATCGAAAAAGTACTTTGTTTTGATGTCCAGTATGCGTGGCTTTCGGGTCTGTTGGCGGTCTTTTAACACCCTGTATATTAACCGCGACGTGCGGACATCCCCGGCCTTTTCAGGGCGCGCGCGCGATGTGGCGCCCGATATTGCGAGTGCGGCCGCAAGCGATAGTAAGGAAGGCCACTATTTCATTATTTTTGTTTATCATATTTTTTTATTTTTTTATTTTTGTGTGCAATAAAGTGTAATAAACAAACAAATATTTTTCACTGTTTTTATTTTAAGTTTCTTAACCACCCCTGAGTCGGGTGCCCTTTACCAAACAACACCCAATATAAATAAAAAATAAAAAAAACAATGTATTTCAGCCCCGATAAGGCCATAGTAGGCCAATGAACGTTTGAATTCCCATAAGGATTCAATAGGATTTTTGACACAGGATTTAGTGAGAAATCTGCAGAGACAGAACGATACTTAAGTGCTTGCTTAGCGAATTCCTCAATTCAGAAATTGGCAGTAAGGCCCGGTTTCTGAATTGACAATTTTACTAAGCAAATACTTACGTATCGCTCTGTCGCGCTCTTTTGTGAGAAATCTGCAGAGACAGGACGATACTTACCCATTTGCTTAGCGAATTTCTCAATTCAGAAATCGGCAGTAAGTGTCTTTCCCTTTTGCCACTTAGCGCTGCAGTTGCGGCCGCCGCCGGAGGTTACGCAAGGCTCGGTGGCTCATTTATAACTTTGTCACTTGTCACTGCCTTATCGAGCGTATGTGACACTGATAAACCGTCGAATTGGTGTCGATCTTAAGTGAGAGCCTATTGTTCTTCGTGGTGTATGGGAGCACGTTTTATTAATTTTATAATGCAGATTGTGTTGGTGCCGTATGATTATGTTTTTGTGTAATCGATTGAAAAAGTGGTTTTAAAGCCGAATGCGTTTTGTTGCACCTGTAATTCTGAGCCAAATTTCAAAATTTCGTTCCAAAATAAGCGAAAAAAAAAACATTTGTATGTTGAAGTGATATTTTTTTTCGTTCATTTATGATGAAGTTTTGGAATTTGGCTCAGAATAACCGGTAATTATTACCGGTGCAACAAAACTATACTAATACTGAACAGTATATACACCGTGTTATTTTAGAGGTTTTAAAGCCGAAGGTGTTTTGTTGCACCGGTAATAATTACCGGTTATTCTGAGCCAAATTTCAAAATTTCGTTCCAAAATAAGCGAAAAAAAAAACATTTGTATGTTGAAGTGATATTTTTTTTCGTTCATTTATGATGAAGTTTTGGAATTTGGCTCAGAATAACCGGTAATTATTACCGGTGCAACAAAACACCTTCGGCTTTAAAACCTCTAAAATAACACGGTGTATATACCGTTCAGTATTAGAGAAATGTGTATCTTTGAATTATTCGAAGAATTCATGCATAACTTTATGCACAACGGGTCACGGTTAGTTTGGACGTGAAATCCCAACAAAATAATGACAGTATGTAGGTAAGGAAATTAGTATTACTTAGACCCGGTTTCTGAATTGAGAATTTTACTAAGTAAATGCTTAACTATCGTTCTGTAATTGCTTAGCGAATTTCTCAAATCAGAAACCGGTAGTTATCTGTTTCTGAATTGAGAATTTTACGAAGCAAATACTTAACTATCGTTGCGTCACGCTCTTTTGTGAGAAATTTGCAGAGACAGAAGAATACTTACTCATTTGCTTAGCGAATTTCTCAATTCAGAAATCGGTAGTATGTGTTCCTAGAAAAACAGGTGCTTTTAAATTCTTACTTATCTTCTCAAACGACTAAGGCCCGGTTTCTGAGTTGAGAATTTTAACTAAGCATATACTTACGTATCGCTCTGTCACGCTCTTTTGTGAGAAATCTTCAGAGACAGGACGATACTTACCCATTTGCTTAGCAAAATTCTCAACTCAGAAACCGGGCCTTATTTAATTCGGATCAATCTCTTCCTTTTATTGTCAAGTATACTGAGGCCCGGTTTCTGAATTGAGAATTTCACTAATCAAATACTTAAGTATCGTTCTGTCACATTATTTTGTTTGACATCTGCAGAGACAGAACGATACTTAAGCATTTGCTTAGTGAAATTCTCAATTCAAAAACCGGGCCTATGTATTGAAAAAGCTGATGATAGCTTTGAACGTCACATAATTCATTTTCTTATCTACAATTTCTTCGATTCTGTTTTGACGGCTTCTTAATATTATTCAAATATCGTCAAATATCCTTAGTGTGTCAATAGGATGGAGATAAACTTTAATAATTTGTCATAGATATCTCAAAATATGCCACTTTAATAATAAAATGTAGAGTGCTATCTATGCCTTTAACAAGAATGAATCATGAATCTACATTGGTACACACGACAGCACGTAGACGCTTACATACTAGCACTCTACTCGGTTACGTTACGGGCGACTTTACAACAAAAGTGTACACTCTGACGTGCTGTCGTGTGTACCACGATCTAAGTAGGTATGTACGATAACATGGTGAGGAAACCCGCACCTCCTACGTAGCCAATGGTACACCTACACAAAATTAATTTATGGAGCAGCAGATTTTTTTATTTTATTTTGCAGTTAATACACGATTAAATGCTTCAAAATATTTAAAAAAATGCATCCGAATCGGTTCACTCTTTTAAGAGCTAGACAGACACCCACACATAGCAGTCAAACTTATAACCCTTCTTTTTGGGTCGAGGGTTAAACGGGTGAACCGATTTGGATGCGGTTTTTTAATTGGAAAGCTGGTATTCTAGGTTCTTATAACCCCTGTATGATAAGACCTTTCTTTAACACCCTGTACACAAGGTGTTCCATTGATTTTTAAATTAATAAAATGTGAACGCTGTGGCGGGAGAAAATAGTATATTTCATTACAAGTGCGGAAAGGCTGTCATTGCAAAGAGTTCCGACAAATGGCTACCCGAGCCGAGGCGCAGCCGAAGGCGAGGGTTGACAGTCGGAACAAGTTGCAATGACGGTTCCGCACGTGTACTGAACGACTATTTTTCATACAGTTGCGAAAAAATTAAGCAATTTAATAAAATAATAAAAACACAATAACTCCAACTAACTTAACATTTTTGACTTTTCCGGTAAAATGTTCTCCGAAGCATTTTGTGCAATTATACTGAGTTCCGGTGGTGTTAATTAAAAAAAACTAGGGTTGAAATTACTCATTTTGTGCAAAAAACAACTAAAGCAAAGAAAATTTCTGAAATATCAAAATGGCGCCAACCGTAGAATATTTAAAGCAGAGTTTTTTTTTCTTCACCCATTCTGGTAGGCAAAGGCAACTATGCCCATACAGCCAGGTCTTCAGTAGAAGTTTTTTATTGATATGAAATGAAAATGAAATTTAATTAAATGAAATCTAACCAAACTCATTCAATCAAATCATTAAATCTGATATTGAAACAAATTAGTAGCTTCTTTTTAGAAATATACGTATTTGCATGAATCACAAAAACTTTTTTAATAATAACTTCATGGTTGGTTTTTCTTTTTAATAGACATTATTTTGACAGTTGGGAAAGAGAACGCACGAGTGCGGGAAAGGTAAAAAAAAAGCACGAGTGTGTAATAGCCCACATCCCGAACGCTATACGTCCCTGTAATACGCCACTTTTTGAGCAACTGTATTAAAAATATTTTTTTATCATTGCTTTCATTTACTTTTACAATGTTTTAACAACTCAAAGCTATACAAATGCACCTACACACAAACATATTTTTAAACTTTTGTTAATATCACAAACAAAAAAATTGTGAAAATTTTTCAATTTAGAGGTTATAAAATATAAATCTTTTTTTTAAAACTTTTTTTACTGAATTGATATCCTGTTGACCAGTAGGGTTACACCGTGTAAAAAGAGTCAGGATGTTTTATAACAGGTTGTATTCTTATTTAAATTCAGGTACTTACTAAAAGGACCTCCGTCGTCTCGACAAAGACGCCAGAAGACGTATCTTAACCAGACCAATACTTTTAATACCAGCAAGGCCCTCGCATAAATCGTCCCCTGTTTATCGTAATCACGTTCCAAATGAGTATTTTATTTGAAACGTCTGGCCCGGGCCGTAAACGGGCCGAATTCCTTGCCCCAGTCAGACATTCTGTCAACGTGTTGGTATGTTAAGAACTGAGATAAAACTGACCCAGTTCTTTGGGAAGGGGTTTGAGGCTTTAATGCTTTTTCTGTGGTTAACAACACAAGTTGGGAAGTAAGTAAATTATGGCTGTAAAAATCGCCAAAACGTCCCGTATTCGCAAAATCACTAAACTCTAAGTTAGAAACCGAGTCCACGGAATGACAGTTGCTAGTTTGCTACTGTCAGTTATAGGCTTTGTAGCTACTGTCATTCCGTGGACTCAGTTTTTAAATCAAATTAGAGTTTAAGTGGGTCTATGTACTATCAACTGTCAAAAAATATTGTAGCTTTTGATCTATGTACTATCAACTGTCAAAAAATTTAGAGCTATTATCCGGCAAAAAAACGTTTTTTGACAGTAGCGAAAGGAAAGGGATTTATAGCTAATACACGATTAGACTTGGCTGAAAATGTTGGTTTGTATGCTTACCTCGTTCAAGGAAATGAGTCGTGACGATATGTATGTTAAATTCGTTACAAAATTAAAAATAACTACGAAATAATAAAAAAAATACAAAGTATGTACAACATTATTAGCTTCAAATTAGCATATCTCATAAACGGCTCAACCAATTTTGATAAAACATATCTAAGAACACTCGCTAGAACCTAGAATACCAGATTTTCAATAAAAAAAACCGCATCCAAATCGGTTCACCCGTATAAGAGCTACGGTGCCACAGACAGACAGACACACACACATAGCGGTCAAACTTATAACACCCCTCTTTTTATGTTGGGAGTTAAAAAGGGGAAATGGTAAACTAAACAAAGTAACGTTTTTTTTTTTAATTAAAGATGTCAGGGAAATATGTTCATTCTGTGGTGAATAAATAGAGGCTTTGTTCATCTATCAAGATATTATTCGATTGTTTTGATTAACCCTTCTTAACCAACGTCAAAACACTTAGCCGATGGATTAATCAAACATCTCACAACTGCCTATCTCTTCAGCCTCCGTCTGCCATCCCTCGTTATGGTGATAAAATGTCTTTTAATAAGGAATAGGACAACGCAAACAAAACAACTTGGTGAATAGATAAACTAGCATTAACGGATGGGAACTCTGAATTCAATTAGAATTGGATCATTTGGGACAGAATTTCTGTTTGGTTTATCAAATGTCCTTTAGGTATGTTATTCTGGTTTTTTGGATGCAAATAAACGTAAGATTCCAAACATAGCTTCTTTTACGACGATCTCGTCGCAACACGATTCTTACCAACTCCTCGTTTCCTTAACTTAGAAGCTTCATCTATTTCTTCTGCTTATCATTATCTCCTAGCCTGCCTACCCAACTTACCATTGCTTTCTAGCAGAAACACATAAAATCTGCCAGTACTATCTGATTTAGCATCGCAAACCACCTCCCTGTGCCATACCGTGGCTTTAATATTGAAATAATCACATTTCTGGTTGCCATGGTAACAGTACCAACCTAAAGGCACAGAGGTCCCCAAGGAGTTTGCAAGACAATACTGGCCGTTTCTTTTTTTTCTTTTGGTGGATGTAAAAGCGGTGGCTGGCGCCGTCCTATCGAGCAACCGTTATCGTGCTCGAACACAAACAGCGCTTGTCCATTAGAACCTAATCGACTGTGATGCCACCAGCACACGACTCCGAAACGAACAGCCTACAAATTTTCAAACACACATATTCGTTCGATTATGTCACTTATGTTGGGAGTAGCAAGAATTGTCTGAGTGTAGCGGTGGAGTGGCAGAAGGTATCAATATCTTGCATTGTCTGGCGTCGGTTTAATTTGGGAATTTGAATTTCAAACTTGAAAGGATTGTCTTAACTCGGATTGTTGTTTTTTTTTTTCTGTTTTGACCAGATTGTGTTCTGATGCTTGCTGGCCACTATGATGCATTTTGGATTCATCACAAATCTATTGAGATATTTTTCAACATTGGCAGCCTAATTGCGTTTTTTAAAAGATGGCGGACTTTCGAGTACCTAGGTATAGATACAGGTAGGTTGCATAGATTTTCGAGAGTTATTGTACATTTCGTATGAAATATGACGCGCCATAGAAAAAAAATCCTGGAACTAGTATTACCTATCATTTATTGCCTATCATATCATTTGATTTAAAAAGGAACATTGAAGTTTATCAAAGAAAAAAGCCATAAATAAAAATTGACACTTCACCTTGCTTTTTCAAAACTTTCTCAAAATATTTGTTCAAACTGTTAAGTTAAGTAGCCATTAAATGGAAACAGACAATTTTACTACTCGATAAGGTGGAGTTAAAATAGTTTTATCAGCCTGCTTAATTCATGACATCATAGCCATAGTAAAATTATATGAGTAGTTTAACTACCTAGTGTAGTCGCTCATGCGAGACATAAATAGCCTAAATTATAAGTAAAGACCGCTGGTAACGTGTCTTGCCACTAACTGTCAAATAAGTACCAAATAATGTAGCTTGCTTGTTAAATTTTAAAATAAAGTGTTACTTACTTGTAGAGGTTTGAAAATATGGAAACATCTACAATTATTAATTAGCTAGGTGTTAAAAAGCGTCAACCAAGCTGAAATTAAAGTCTCATTGTATTATACTATTTCTGCCTTTATTGTCGCAAACATGCGAATCTTACTTTTCTGACTTTCCTGTGCATGTGATGTTACTGAGATGTCCTCAGCCTTAAAGCCTATTATATCACAAGTTATTACGTATTGCTTTCGAAAATAGTTAACATTATATCTTTGTTTATCTGTATATAAAGTACGCACACAGGGAAGTTGCTTTTACTACGATAGTTCACTCGATTCGTTTTACTTTGTCATGTGGCCGAATGACATTTAAAAAGCCTTTTAAAATACATGTGTCTGTATAATTAAAACGTATCGGTATATTGTCGACATAGGAGCAACATTATAACTTTTAAATGATACTAGTATCAAAATTAAAATACTGATAAGCATCTGATAAAGATTTTAATATGCATAGACCCACAAAAAACAACTTCTTGATTAAAGCTAGATGTTTTCCAGTTCAGGGAAGAATTTGTTTTCAATAATAATTATACTATAACATTTGTTATTTTTTTATTGTAAGTGACAAAGAAACAGTACTAATCTCTAAGTAGGCTCTATCTAAGCTCGTAATCGTCACTAATCAAGGCAATATACATAAAGCTCGATCCCACCCCGAAATTCAACTCAGAGTTAACCAAAATGAGTAAAAATCAACAAAGCTAGGGTTGGTTATTTAGGTACCCTAGTACCCTAAAAGCTATAAAATAAAACCGTACTAAAAAACCGCGCTAACCTTCACAGCCAAACCGACATTTATCGATCCTCCCTTCGCGAACCGAAAAATGGCCTGAAAGTCAAATCTCAATAACAAAAGGTCGTTGAGACGCGATATAAATACAACAGATGGACAATATTTCCAATTGATTTTTTTACATGCCTACTTTGGAACCAAGGTCTCTTTATACAGTTATGGCCCGGTTTCTGAGTTGACAATTTTACTAAGCACATACTTACGTATCGCTCTGTCACGCTCTTTTGTGAGAAATCTGCAGAGATAGGACGATACTTACCCATTTGCTTAGCAAAATTCTCAACTCAGAGACCGGGCCTATATCTGTTAACGCGTAATGTAGAGGCGCTCGCCCAAAGAGGTTGGTGCGCGCCGTCAAGGAGGCGAGCTGGCTGGAGTTTTCAGCAATGTCATTTTCGCAATAAGTATAGTATTTTGTTTTTGTTGAAAAGTCGTAGTTTTTTTTTCCCCTCTAATTTGTTTTTGTTGAAAATGTGTTGTAGTTTTTGTATTTTGTCTCTCTGTATGTCGTCTTTTTATGTATTTTGTCTCTCTGTATGTCTGTAATTTCCAAAGTAAGAAGTAATTGTGAACGTTGTTATAAGTGGTTTTCATCAAACAATATCTTCTATCTATGAGTTTATTCAACTTATTTAAATATTTTATTTTTTCTTTTGGATAAACATTTTGATTTGGTCTACTTTTGTGCTCTACATTTTTTTCTGAAACAAACGGTTTCACTTAATAAAATATAGGTCGGGATATCCGACTAGTTTCGGTTCTCTTTCGGAGACCTTAATAATGCAGCACAAACCGCCCTCGCGACGCGGACGCTAGCCTCTGACTACGCGCAAGCAGAATGACATTATAATAGGATTTTTTTAAATACTTCTAATTAGAATATCTTTGTTGGGGTATGAGATGAGTAAGGTACCTATAGATACTATTATAAGTAAAAACACACTAAATATATCAAAATGTAGAGTTCAGTTGTACTTTGTGACTTTCTGTGGCACTTATTTTGCGACTAAGTACTATATGCACACGCTCTGCTATACATTCAAGCAGGCGGTAACGTGGGGTAGGTAGGGATGTGAATATTACATGAGAAACACCACTCGCCGCAGTTTGGCCCATCAATTATTTAGCCGGAGCGGAAAGATGCGCGTTTCACTGTTTCCCCATTGTACGGTTTATTGTTCAGGGCTTTTGTGGTGAGCGGGGCGGCAAGCGATAGCGGAAAACGTCTCAAAATAAAACGTAAATACTTAGTGAAATTTTGTGCACAGAAAAAGTTGCCCTTAGGCCACGTGGTCCGACCGGCTTGTTCGATCGGTCGGACGACCAAAGTGTTTTTTTAGTTTTTTTGTCAGAATGTTCTAAATTTTTTTTGTTGCTTTTCACTGTTGCCCTTTCACTGTGCGGTTTATTGTTCAGGACCTTGGTAGTACGCGGTGCGGTAAGCGATAGCGGGAAGAATCGTCTTAAAAAAATGTAAATATCTAGTCAATTTTTTGCACAGAAAATACTGTACTTTCTTAGATTAAATTTATTAAATAATATTTTCTTAGGTTTGCACGACCTCTATACATATTGAAACACAAATAAAATAGCTCTTAATGAAATTAAAAATATTTTTATTTCTTTTTTCCTGCAAATAAATCGGTTTTGAGGACAAGCAACTCTGCATTTTTTTAACAGAATAAACACACAGTTCCTGCTACGTCCTGGCTATGGCTAGTGTGCTAGTATGTCCAGGCGATTTCTCGGAACGTCTATTCCTTGAATGTCTAGTTATTTGGTTGTTGTTGTTCCCATCTACACAACAGAAAAATATGAACTTATTCCCTCCGTATGTTTCCGCTCAAGTCTCCGCGCCCGTTTATCTCTCCGCGTCCGCTTATCTCTCGTCGTCAACAATAGGTTTTATTGCTTATTTTTGTGACTTTCGTACGCGCTCCGAGTGCGTTTATGAGAAGGGCTTTTATGCAAAGATGTTTTATGTGAGCGTGGCGAGCTTGTGTGTGGTGTCTCTTCTACTTATTGTAACGACCTGCCTGGTATTAGGCCAAGTTGTTTTGGTTATTGACACATCTTCGTATTCAAATAGATTTAAGGTTAGACGATAGCAATGTGGTGGAAAATTAGTCATCCCCAATGTTAGTTTACCTTTTAGCATTGGTTAGTGACAAATTAAGTAGCAACTAGGAGCAGCCAACAAACCATGTAATATACCACATGGTACAATCGGCCACACGCTAGGATACTCTTTTGTTCGATTGGCGCCCTTATGCCGCACGCGGTAAGAGCTGCCATGGGTTATCTGTGACTGTGGCCGACCGTACAACATCCATTCTAGCCTGGCTGACCTATATTATTACTGAATATCTCATTAACAATTCAAACTAAACCAATTTCAAAACCTCATTGATACCTATATGCTATTCAGAAACCATTTCTAACATTCAAACTTCTACTTCACTTTCGATACGCTCCAGCCAATTGGGTTACCAATAATGATAATGGGCATCGGTTACCCACCACGAATAGCCGACAAACTATCGGAAACCAATTTCGACTACTATTTACAGATGCTAAAGGTCGGGCTGCGTTCCGAGAATCGAACACGCGAATCGGCAAATCGAATCGGAATCGGTATCGTTGCACGATGTAACACGTAACATTTACGGTGGTTGGGGTGTTAAGGTGGGATGATAGCAACGTGGCGGGAAATTCAAAATTTTCACAGTTTTTTTTACATTTTGTAGCTAAATTGAGCTATTTTTGTTCAGCGATTTTTCGTTCGCGGCAATAACATAGTATTATTTTCATTATTGTAAACAACAGAACAACAATAATTCAGCCGATTATCTGTTCTGGTCTACGAAGCAGTGTCACTGCCCAAAAAAGTTGTCGTAGACCAGAACTCATAATCGGCTGAATTATTGTAGTTCTGTTGTTTACAATAATTAAAAGAATACTATGTTATTGCCGCGAACCAACGACATTTGTATTAGAATGTCATTGCCGCGAACGAAAAATCGCTAAACAAAAATAGCTCAGTTTAACTATAAAAACTGTGAAAATTTTGAATTTCCCGCCACGCTGCTATTTTCAGCCCTATACAAGCGCGTTTTTGCGTCTGACTACAACTTCTTTTTTTCCTCTGTGCTACAACGTGTGGTTTTGTAAAGTGACACCCGACTCATAGGTGATTATTTACACGATAATGAAGTAAAAAAAAAAAATTACAGTGAAAAATCATTAAATTAAGGCCTTCCTTACTGTACTAATTTATTCTACTATCGCTTGCGGCTGCACCGATATTGCTATCGGACGCTACATCGCGCGCGCGCTTTGAGTAGGCCGGGGGTGTCCGCATGTCACGGTTATTGTAGAACAAATTGAACAAGGTAATTTGTATCAAAAAATTAAAAAAAAACTTGTTTTTAGTTTCAAGCGTAACTAAATCTATCGTCCCTGAGTCGGGTGTCACTGACCAAAAGAACACCCTGTATTTCGCGTTACAGCGTTAGGGCGTTTGTCCATTGCACCGTAAAGGTCAATGCCTACGAAAACGATATTATTTCGGACAATAAAATTACGGTAGAGCGTGCAGGGTGGACAAGCGGCCGTACTTAAGGTTCAAGTAGCGTGGCATGGAATGCACAATTTTCACAGTTTTTTTTTATTTTGTATCTAAACTGAGGTATTTTTGTTCAGTGATTTTTGTTTCACGAAAATAAAACTCATTTTCATTATTCTTGACGACAAAACAACAATCATTCAACTGGTTATGAGATTTACTCAAACTACTAGTTTTTTGAGCAGTAGGACCACGGGTTTAACGAGAAAAAAAAACAAATCTCCTTAATTATTATAATTGAAAAGAAAACAATGAAAAGAATACAATTTTACTGTCGTGAAATATAAATTGCTTAACAAAACTATTTCATTTTAAAGATTAATTTACTTATAGGCCAAATCGTCAATGAAGTCGATTTGTAGCCAAATTACTCTTGGTATAAAGCTCTGGGGCTTAAAATTTACAGCATCCGTATCTGAGTGTATCGAAAGAACTTACAGTGGATTCGTTACCTGTTCCGACTACGGAGGGTAGTGAGTGTGTAGGTACTGTATACTCTCCTTTATTTATTCACTTATCCTACTTCATTTTCCTCCTGTAATTCTTTCCCCCCGTATAAGTGAATATTAAACCACCCCAAGAACAACTGTTAAATCTACAAAAACGAGTCTTAACTGGCGCCTCTTAGGGTAGATTTCAGCTTCAGCGGTGCCCACCGACTTAATTTCGTGAAAATGTATGTTTGGGTGGGCGTCATTTGGACCTGTAACGTTTGAGACATAAGGCGTATAATCGGTTGTTTTATTCCGTTTCGTTTGGACTTTTTTTCCTCGTTCAGGTTGTAACATCGGATGTCTTTCAGATAATTGTTGCTTGTAGGCTGTCTCCTTAGGAATTAGGAGTAAAATCCGTTTGCTGATTGATACGAGGTTCCTTAGGAAGTGACAATGTGACTGAATGATCAGGGATGGGAGGGGGATCGGATGAGACAAGTTTAACCTTAGGGTCGCTTTTCTTTGAGTGTTGTGCGTTAAAGATAAAAATAAGACATGCTACGCAGTACATAACATCACGCCCACGTCCTAAAGGGGTTAACAGACAATGTTACGGTACAAAGTGTAAAGTATTAATTTTTATTTATGAACGCCAATAGTTGCCACATGTGTTTGTTAGTTATATAAATAAAATCTGAATTTGATGATCACTTAATAGTGGAAAAAAATATGTTATACGAAATTTAATTTAATAACGCCACATATACAGGGCGTCCCACGGCTATGCCACATGGAGGGAAAGTACCTTAAATATTGTAGATGGAACATTTTACTGAAAGAAGACATTATTTTAATTTAAAAAACAATTTAAACTGCATTCATAGATATTGCAATAATTACATGTTTGAACCGGGAATCGAACCCGTTACATGAGAAAAAATTATTACCCTGTAGTTTTATCATACCGATCGAAAGGCTTCATGATAAGGATAATTTTTTGCTAAATAACATAGTGTCAGAAATAAAAGGAAGACCATGAATTTTAACATTTACCTGGTAGTACGCAACAAATCGAGCCGTATCCTGAGCCGAAAGACGCGTAAAATTTTGTCCATCGCAATGCGGCTGGCTGATTATAAAGAAATAGTTCAAAAATATGTTTCATTTCATACTTTTAATCTTTTGTTACTGTGATTTTCATTAATAAATTGATTAATGTTGTATTAAAAATGTTAAAATTCATGGTCTTCCTTTTATTTCTGACACTATGTTATTTAGCAAAAAATAATCCTTATGATGAAGCCTTTCGATCGGTATGATAAAACTACAGGGTAATAATTTTTCTCATGTAACGGGTTCGATTCCCGGTTCAACCATGTAATTATTTCAATATCTATGAATGCAGTTTAAATTGTTTTTTAAATTAAAATAATGTCTTCTTTCAGTAAAATGTTCCATCTACAATATTCAAGGTACTTTCCCTCCATGTGGCATAGCCGTGGGACGCCCTGTATAATAAATTTACTTTACTCAAAAAAGCTCGTAATGTGGACATTAATTCGACAACCTTCTTTGAGCAAAGTCGGACTTGCGGGCTACTTGGATTAGGCGCCAGAAAAGTTGTATGGAATTTCATTAATGTCTTGTGTTTTGCGGCCAGAAAAACATTAATGTCGAGTTTTGTTTCATAAATAGAACTCAAACATCAGGTGCAAAAAGTATTTATTTAGAATTAGGCTGTATGGGTACTGGCAGTCGACACATTGCACAGAAAAAAAAAGCGCGGCTATAT
Source organism: Zelleria hepariella (assembly GCA_949319315.1). Taxonomy (NCBI): domain Eukaryota; kingdom Metazoa; phylum Arthropoda; class Insecta; order Lepidoptera; family Yponomeutidae; genus Zelleria; species Zelleria hepariella. Next base: position 5,162,954 of record OX439378.1, on the reverse strand, counting down.
TGTTTTCGACTTTTCGCGCGTTGTTCGAAGTGATTTTTTTCTGTGTTTTTGTTGAAAAAGTGAACTCTCAAAGCGACGAATCCTCGGATTTAATGTGTTTAACACCGCCGGACATTCAAAATCAAGCGAAATTAGTAATTGGAAATTTATTGCCACCGAAGTCAAAAGAAAAATACAAGCAAGCTTACCAACAAAAAGTTTGCGGAATGGAAAATCGACAAAAAGTACTTAATCTACGACAAATGGTAAGCTAATTAAATTACTATGTTAATTACTATTCTAATTAATATTTTAATTACTCGCATTGTTTGAGTAAAGCACTATACAAGCCTTGGTCTGCAATGAGTGCGCTTCTGGCCACGCTATGATTGCCTCGAGCTTAGCTTAGCTACGCTCTCGGCCCTCAAGTTTGGTCATCATTGCAGCCCTTGCTGGCCGCGCTATAAAGGCCTCGACCTTCGGTCTCGGCCTTCATTTCAGCTTGTCCATCAAGGGCATGCTGACCGCACTGTGAGGGCCTTGAGCTGCGCTACGCTGCGCTCTGTCGGCCATCAAAAGCGCGCCAGAAACGCACTCATTACAGATCGCGGCAGTAATGTACTATTGTTGTAGTGTGTGGGTTTTCCTATCCATAATTATTATCGTCGATTTACGAAGGTAGAAAAAGATTCGACAATATTAATTCCGTGTTTGCAATCCCTAGTGGATTCTCAGCAGAGAGTCTTCGCCGTCGCATAAATTATGCAGTGAATCGCTTCAGTTTTTAATGAAACCTTTCTTTCTTAAAAACTCGAAGTATTTCACTCGCGGATAAATTTTCTTTCTGTTCAGCTCCACTTTGACGTTTTGTCGTGTTTCAATTTTCATTTTGGCAATAAAAAGAAATTGTAAAAGCTTCTTCGTAAGCTCAAATATTAAAATGCCTATTCTCTTCGTTTTGATTGATTGTCTTCCTTTTAAATTTTGTGTACCTAGTTACTGTTTTACTTAATGGTTACATTATATTTTTTACGTATTTTTATGATCAAGTGATTGCGTTCCCTTGCAGAAAGCTAGATGAAGAACATTAAACGAAACCTAATAAAAGAAACGCTCAAATGGTCTCCCAGACGCAAATTAAAAAACCCCTGAACCGGGAAAAACGTTCGGGACAGCCGAAAAGTAATTAATAAAGCAGATCTTAATTAGAAAGCATAAATTTGTTACAATCAACCGCTCCCCGGCAAATGAAGCGACTTATAAAATAATCAGCCTGAAATTTCTAATTGCCACCCAGGCGTTTGGCTTATTTAAGGAAAGTTTCATTGTACCACCACTTTATCTAATTATAAAGACTCGAGACTCGAAACTCCCTGGATGGCTTTAGGGTTGCCACTGCTTTTGAGTTTATCGATAAATACAGGGCAATTTTTAAATGACTTTATTCCTAAAACACCTAAATGTCAACTTCTAAATGTTCATTATCTTTTCAACAACTTCTTGGTGAAAGCGCAATTGTACTTTTTTATGGCATAAAATGATATTTTTCCAAAATAATTATAGCTAAGCCTAGGAATTCTCAATTGACGGCTCTATTTTACCAAAAAACGCATCCAATTTTTTTTTTCTTATTGGTTGCGCTAGTGTGCCTCGCTCGACTATCACCATAATATTTTCACTATGACAAATAATTAGTCTAATTTTATTATACTTTATCGATAAATTTTGATCGAGCGCGTCCCGATACTATCTCCAGCCGTGCATTAGCCGTGCTAGTAAAGTTCTTACAGCAATAATGGGTTTAGCGTTCTGTTCAATCACTTGTCAGAACTTTAACCCTTTGGTCTTACGTTTCTCTGGCAATAACGATGGGGGTTTCAGCTAATTTTTAAGGCCTCCTCTTGCACTCTGAACAGGTATTAATTCTCCACAAATGTTTCGATTGCGTAATAAAGAAACGTTTCTATTTCTCTTAAGAATATCTCATCGGTAGAGTCAGTAAAAGAATAGATGGTGATTACCAAAGTAGGAGGACAATTGTTTTTTTTTTGTGGTATTTCAAGTGAAGATCAAAAAAGAGCCTTTTGGCGAATCAACGATGAAGTTTTGAACTAAAGTCTAAACATTAATATTCCCTGGAATAAACTGAGAGACACAATAATTGGCAGCTTTATTTTACAAAGTGACATGAGTGTGTGTCAGTTTACTTCAGTGAATTAATGATTAGACTTTATTTTCTTTCTCTCGAGATCTCTATTGACAAAATAAAATGGTGAATGCTCAATGTTCTCTACAAAAAGTGAGTGTTCAAAGTACTATCAGCCGCTCCAATGGCTATGTATCTCACTAATTAAGATATCCAAAGACTCCTCGAGTACCTTTATACGTTTCGTATACAATTTGCATCTCTATCCTTACGCAAATGTAATTTTACCACTCTGTTGTGTCTTAACTTAAGTTGTTAAGGTTGGAAGTCGACTGGTTTGTCAGAACATGAATGTTAGCAACGGATTATAGATGCTTTTAGTTGTAATCTTCGGTTTTGTCGTGCGAGTTAAAGAGATTCAATTAAGTCGGTCTTTTATCGTTTAATTGAAGACGTAAAGGGCTGGTGGGGTGATATTGTTATAAGAAGGACTTGTACTTGATGACATTGATAATGATAATCATTCGATAGTCCACACTACAACGTGTCTGCCAATCGGTATCACTAAATGTCTACGCCGAGAAAAGACCGAGACTCTACAACGTGTTACAAAACATCCTTACTCTTTTTACAGGGTGTAACCTACTCATCAACAAGAAGTAGATTCTGTAAAAAACGTTGAAAAAAACAATTTTTATTTTATAACCTCAAAATTGAAAAAAAATCACAACCTTTTTGTTTTTGGTAAAAACTCAAATTTAAAAATACGTTTGTGTTTGTAGTTGCATTTGCATAGCTTTGAGTTGTTAAAACATTGTGAAAGTCAATGAAAACAATATTTAAAAAATACTTTTCTTCCGCCACAGCGTTCACATTTTATTAATTTAAAAATCAACGGAACGTCATAGAGCAAAAAAAATATTTAGGTTGTGCTCCCTATCACCGGGTGCTATTACCCTGTAAGAAGAGTTAGGATCTTTTGTTACACCTTGTATACATGTGGACGATGTATTCAGCACCCAGTGGCTACCTTGACTTTGCCTGATTCTGTCCACCAAGTACAACAACAGATTGTATAGTCGCCAAAACAATGGTACCCATAAAAGTCATAAAAATTGCTTTCACAAGAAAGGACCCTATTTGACCCTATAGGCACAGGTGATCAAAATAATGGGCTGGGCTGAAAACGATGCAAGGGAAAGAGTTTAAAAAGTGATCCAGCGAAGTCATTGCTGATGGTACTTCTTCTTATTGTCTTGTTCACCTTCTCGCTGTAGTTCCTGGGACATGTTCATACTTTGGTATAATAAACGTCTAACAAAACTTAGACAAGACAAAAATAGGCTTTTTAATCTTCATGAGCGAGAGACGACGCGAAACTTGGCCACTTCGTGTTGTAGGTGTTATTAATATTTAACTTAAGACGCTCAAAGTTAAACCGTCGTCACCCCTTTTAAGTAAGGGCCAGAGTTAAACTGTGCGCCGCTTCCATTAACTTGGATGATCTACGTAGAGTTGGGCAGTCTTCACACTGCGCGAAATAAACGCCACAGCGGCGTTCTTTTTGGGTGTATTTTTTTTATAAAAACGAGCCGTCAAATGAGAATACCTTAGCTCTTCTATATTATACATTTTTATAAGGTTAAAAATATCAATGCTCATCCAATTTCAATGAGCATTTCGTCTGCAAAGATAAAAAGATAAACGCATTGGGTGGTGTAAATTAGTGCAAACTACGGTGGCAAACTATCACACCAGATAGCCCCTCCATCCGTAAGACCCTCCCACCATAGCCCCTCTCCAACTCATCCGTAAGACGAGTATCAATGAGGTTTGAAAATTCGCATCGACAGTTACTTGGCTCGTTAGCTCAATTGGTAGAGCGCCTGCACAGTATGCATGAGGTTGCGGGTTCAATTCGGTACCTACTGCACTATGACAAACAGAGAATCCTAAATATGCCCGTTTCATAATCTGCTATCAAAATGTGCCATCCAATCTGTAAAAATCCTAACAACAGCCACGATTCCTCTTAAAAGCGCCAGTTCAGGCTGTATCAAGTCGAGATCTGCGGTCGCATGCGGTTAACTCCGGCCTTGAAGTCGCAAATGACATGCCTCTTTTGGATAGCTAACCTTTTAGGCAAAAACTATGGTTCTCGAGGCCACCATTCTTTGGTGGACTTACTTTAAACACTTCTCGAATGGGTTGGTAGAACAAAGACAGTTTCGGCTTTACTCGTCCCAGAGCTAAAAGTGTAAAGGTTAGGTAGTACCACAGTTGGTGGGATTACTTTAATAATGCTCTGCTTTCAAGGTTGTTTACAGGGCTAATTATTTCAGACTCTGAACATTCACTGACCTTCTTTCTTAGGACAAAAATGGGTAAAAGTAACTGTTGAACAAAGCTTTTGTACTTACTTAGTTGCTAATTATTTATAACTTTATGCATTCACTGACCTTCTTTCTTAGGACAAAAATGGATAAAAGTAACTGTTGAACAAAGCTTTTGTACTTACTTAGTTGCTAATTATTTATAACTTTATGCATTCACTGACCTTCATTCTTAAGACATTATATTTTGCTGTAGTAGTTAGTTGTAAAAACAAATAAAAATTTAAAACCCCCCGACATATTAGCTTCAAATTAAGCAATCTCATAAACGGCCGAACATGTCAAAGAACACTCACTACTTCGCTAGAAAACCTACTTTCAAATTAAAAAATCGGTTCTCCCATTTAAGAGCTACGGTGCTACAGACAGACACACAATGCGGTCAAGCTTATAACACCCCTCTTTTTGTATCGGGGGTTAAAAAGAAAAAGTATGTAAGTATTTACTTGCCAGAACCTGGTAAAATACAGGCTGTTCAAAACAAACGTTTCTTGATGCTCTACTTATAGTGTGTTTTTTATTAATGTGATAAGTCTTTAAAATCACGCTGAAACATCCCGTTTGTCCAAAAGTGGACAATAACGTTTAAAAGATCAATAAATTGACCATTTAAAGTAAGACAGAACAAATCCAAAGCACCATGCTATAAATGAAAATCTAACTCTGTCTCCACCGTCAAAAACCCCGACCAGTCGACGGACTGATCCAAAGACGGTGTGTATAAATTATGTATCGGGTGGGACATAATGTTAAAAGCACACCGCCCCAGCCATAGAATGTCCCGACTCTCAAGTTTATCGGGGTAGACGCCCTACTTGACTTCTGTATCACTCTGCGGCACTGAGGTTTCTCGAATCGGATACGACAAACGTTACATTTTTTGGCTCTATTGTAAGTCATTGTATTGATGCGTAAAAATACCGCTATTATCAACTAGTAGTTCACCCCGAATTGTGAAGTCGGAATGTGTAACTTTTTGCTCACGCCATTCTCGCAGGATCGCGCGCATATCATATGTATAATCTTTTCGGCAAGCCCTCGACCTATTTTGCTCATATTCAAACTTAAAAATGTTCTTAATTACATTTACCTGCCTACTAAATCGTATGCCTAATTACTCAAGTTATCGTCGAACTAACATCTATACATATATACAATATAGGTACATTCAAACATACAAACGCCGTATTGTTCAAGTAGATTCAGAGAACTTCGTTCGCTCGTTCAAAAATAACAATTACCATAGGGCCAAAAACGGGACAAATACATAAATGCTCTTCCATACTCTACATTACTTACATAAAGCATTTGCATCTATTGTTATAATTTAACTAGCTTTTGCCCGCGACTTCGTCGGCGTGGACTACAGAAAAAGGATAATATGCTTTACTTTGCTCCTAAGAGTAAAAGCGTGATAATATGTAGCCTATGTGTTATTCTGATGTCTAAGCTATTTTTATTCCAAATTTAATCCAAATCCGTTCAGCCGTTTCAGCGTGAAAGAATAACAAACACTTAAAAAGTTTCGCGAATATAATTGAACGAGCGAGCTAAGTTCTCCGAGTCTACTGGAACAATCCGGCGTTTGTATGTATGTATGTATGTATGTATGTATGTATGTATGTATGTATGTATGTATGTATGTATGTATGTATGTATGTATATATGTATGAATGTTCGTTCGACGATAACTTGAGTAAATTTAGTCGGATCGTTATGAAATTTGGTAGGCGGGTAAATGAAATTAAAAGAATTTTTAAGTTCGAACATGAGCCAAATCGGTCGAGGGGTTGCCGAGATATAGGGTTATTAAGTTTATATGGGGTCGCGAGTTCACAGTTCGGGGCGAACCACTAGTATTATAGCTTTTGCCCGCGACTTCGTCTGCGCTGACTAAGATAAAAAGTTGTAGCTCTATTTTCCCCCCGCCATTGACGTCAGTCAGGGGAAAAGAAAGCAGTTTATAGTTTATAGCTTGTGGCCGCGACTTCATTTACGTGGATAAAAGAAAAAGGATATTAGCAATGGTACCTAGCATAATTTTTGACCACCTAGTATGAACCCCACCCTAGCGCTATCAAAGCGTTGGCCCAAGACTTGTAATCTTGCCACGAGTTGTAATCTGCTTCTTCCAACCTCAACGGAGTAAAGATGCAGATACCTACTGTTATCGGCGACTAACTGATTGAACGTGTGTTACCTGCATTTCAAGACACACTTGAAGATTATCTTCTCTTTTTAGCCTTATCCCATAATTTTGAGTCCGCTAATCTGCTGCTGCTTACTGCAAACTTTCAGGCTGGGTTCTCTCTCTGTTCAGTTGGTCTCGCTCCAAGTATTCTAAGTATGATTATGCAAAAACTACGTGCCTCTGTGGCCTTTGTGGACACTGCCTCTCCCGATGTTAGAGAGCCCTAATGGGTAGTTTGAAACCCAAGTACATACATCTCGTTAGCTTGCGCAGTTGGGTGAATGAATAATCAGCATTCGCTGCAGTACGTTACAGGTCTCAACATCTGTCTGGAATTCTATAAAACTGTAAAAGATCTCCAACAGAGCTAGTTAGCGTTACCTTCTCGTATTATAGGCACAAAGAGAAAACTATTTGAAAATCCGTATGTTTTTTTATTTTTTTATTTTGCATCATATTATATCAAAGAGACCGATCATAATAATTGGGTTCTGACACCAGAAAATATGTGATAATATCAGGAGATACTTAAAATATTATGTCTAACACATTGAGTAGTTTTTTTTTCTATGAGCGGCCCTTCTGAAACACCAAACGCGTATTCTTAGCGTCTACGATACCATAGTCTGAAACAACGGTTTTAAATCGTCAGTCTTATTCTTCTTTCGTGTTGAAACCATCAAACTTTGCTGTCCCAGAAACTCGTTAACTTGATCGCGCTGAGCTCGCCTCTAGAGACATCCTATCAGCTGCACTGTGGAGCATCAGGACAGGTATGATCAGGTCAGTCAGTACAGTTAAGATTGGCACGAAACATCGGCATCTGCCTCTTCTGGATGTATTCCTCACATTTCTATCATGCCGGCAACACCACCACGCAGACGGTTCGGGGATTTTCACATGCCAGAATGAATATATAGGCGACAATGAAATTATGTAAAAGTTCACCGGTCCAGTCCTTCTAGGTACTCAATAAGTACTTAATGGAAATGAAACGGTCATGGTGCTCATGTTACACCATCAATGACTGATGTTATGCGCCTATGGTCGCTCAAGACTCTACAATGTTTTGCACATTTGCACAGTACAGCTACACACAGCGGATTTTTTTGGTCAGAACATCGTATCTTAACTTTCCTTCGAGGTCTCCATTCCATTCAGTCGTTCCCTCAATGCTGAGGATCGTGACCATCATTGAAGGTGGCAGAGAGAAGAGTTCTTCATTGCGCTCTATGACTCGCGATGTGGATCAGTTCATGCAGGTGTTTTTGTGTGGCTTTGGTCATAATATCCGTCCATCTTCGAGGTCTGGTGCATGATATTCTTCCCTGAATAACCAGCAATCAGCAATGCACTCAACGAACGTCCCATCTCGTCTGGCCAAAAGATCTCAGGATGCAACCACAACTTTGTAAAGAGCTTTGATAAAACTGCTGGATGCAGAGTTTTTTAAGTAAGGATTTATTGGCTCTTTCAGATTGTAAGTAGCTATCACTGAACTTATGTTTTTGCCTGTTTTGAGTAATTAAACTTGTAGATTTTTCCTTTATTGCTTTGTTGATATACCATTTTTGTGACAGTGACGGATGACAACGATAAATTAAAAACAACTTCTTCACGGTTGTTCATCTTTTGAGTTTTGCGGCACATTTGGGCCTGTTTGGTGCACTAAAATTCACCGTTGTTCAGTTTTCGATGGATTTACGAAAGTAAATAGCTCAACGCTACGTGATGACAGAGGGTCTTTGGTAAATGGTTGTGTCGTTCACTTTTATACAAATAGCCACTATATGATAATCTTTGTGTGTTTATTTCGCTCCTAAGCACCAAAGCGTGATAATATGTAGCCTATATGTTATTCTGATGTCTCAGCTATCTACATTCCAAATTTCATCCAAATCCGTCCAGCGGATTCAGCGTTATAAGGTAACAAACACACTCACTCACTCACTCACTCACTCACTCACACACAAACTTTCGCATTTATAATATAAGTAGGAGGATTTACCTGCCTACTAAATTTCATGACAATCCGACCTTTACTCAAGTCATCGTCGAACGAACATCCATACATACATACAATTTACATTCAAACATACAAACTTCGAATTGTTCAAGTAGACTCGCTTCGCTCACTCGTTCAAAAATAACTAGTGGTTCGCCCCGAACTGTGAACTCGCAACCCCATATCGCAGCAACCCCTCAACCCATTTGGCTCCCGCTACAATCGATACCCAATCGAGTTCCATTCTTAAACAGGCCACATGGTAGCGTCCATAATGCAGGTGTGTATTTAAGTAATTAATATAAGGGAGGCTTTGCATTTGGTCGTAAGCTCACCTATTTAACGCGGCATTACCGTGGCGCAAGTTAATTCGCTTCGGTTGTTTGTGTTAAGGACGGGATTTGTGTATCAACATGTTCTTTCTCTGTTGCCTTGTAGGAAACTTCATATTTCTTGTGGGTTTGACCTATAGTTGGCCACCATATAGCCACTGAAAGAACGGGATTGCAAACTCGATTCAAAATCAATAACTTTATAATTTCTGAAGGACTACAGCTGCTTATAATCTATCTATCCACCCAACATTAATATAACTAAATTTTAGCTACATTATTGAAGAAAATTTCAGCTTTCAGTCCCTAAGAGTTTAAAGTCCCATTATTTCAGTGATGCAATTAATTGAAGAAGGCCATATTTGCATAGCTCAAAAATAATCACTACTATCCGAGCGCTCAAATAGCTGAAACTAAGACCGCACAAACTGCAATTAATGGACTGAGTTTGACATTTATTGCAGCGAATCCTACTTATATTATAAATGCGAAAGTTTGTGAGTGAGTGAGTGAGTGAGTGAGTGAGTGTGTTTGTTACCTTATAACGCGGAATCCTCTGGACGGATTTGGATGAAATTTGGAATGTAGATAGCTGAGACATCAGAATAACATATAGGCTACATATTATCACGCTTTGGTGCTTAGGAGCAAAATAAACACACAAAGATTATCATATAGTGGCTATTTGTATAAAAGTGAACGACACAACCATTTACCAAAGACCCTCTGTCATCACGTAGCGTTGAGCTATTTACTTTCGTAAATCCATCGAAAACTGAACAACGGTGAATTTTAATGCACCAAACAGGCCCAAATGTGCCGCAAAACTCAAACGATGCACAACAGTGAAGAAGTTGTTTTTAATTATCGCTGTCATCAGTCACTGTCACAAAAATGGTATATCAACAAAGCAATAAAGGAAAAATCTACAAGTTTAATTACTCAAAACAGGCAAAAAACATAAGTTCAGTGATAGCTACTTACAATCTGAAAGAGCCAATAAATCCTTACTTTAAAAACTCTGCATCCGGCAGTTTTATCAAAGCTCTTTACAAAGTTGCGGTTGCATCCTGAGATCTTTTGGCCAGACGAAATGGGACGTCCGTTGAGTGCATTGCTGATTGCTGGTTATTCAGGGAAGAATAGGATGCACCCGACCTCGAAGAAAAATAAAGATACGATGTTCTGACCAAAAAATCAGCTGTGCGTACTGTGCAAGTGTAGAGTCCAGAGCGACCCAAGGCGCATAACATCAGCCATCGATGGTGTAACATTAGTAACATGATCGCTTTATTTCCATTAAGTAAGTACCTAGGACTGGACACTGAACAGGTGCACATAGTCGCCTATTCATTGTTAACAACTCTGATAGGCTTTCCACATACTTCAGACTGACGAGATGATTGGAGCATGTGACAATCCCTGAACGGCCTGCATGGTGGTGTTGCCCGCATGAAAGATATGTGAGAAATAGAGCCAGAAGAGATGTTTTGTTACAATCTTAAACTATACCGACAACTTCGCGTCGTCATACCTGTCCTGATTGTCCACAGTCCAGCTTATCGGATTTCCTGGAGGCGACCCCAGCGCGACGTGTGTGTGTGACACTTTCAACACGAAAGAAGAATAAGACCGACGATTCAAAACGGTTGTTTCAGACTATGGCATCGTAGATGCTAAGAAGACGCGTTGGGTGTTTCAGAAGAGTAGCTCATAGAAAAAAACACTATTCAATGTGATATAAATAATATGGTTAAGTATCTCCTAATATCATCTCATATTTTCTGGTGTCAGAACCCAATTATTATGATCGTTCTCTTTGAAATTGTATGATGCGATTAAATAAAATAAAATTTCTTAAAGTTTTTCTCTGTTAAGTAACTTTGTGCCTATAATACGAGTAGGTGACGCTAACTAGCTCTGTTGGAGATCTTTTACAGTTTTATTGAAAGCCAGAGAGATGTTGAGACCTGTGACGTACTGCAGCGAATGCTGATAAATATTCATTCACCAAACAGCGCAAGCAAACGAGATGTACACACGACAGCACGTCGACCCTTACACGCTAGCACTCTATTCGGTAACGTTACAGGCGACTTTACAACAAAAGTGTACAGTCTGACGTGCTGTCGTGTGTACTTGGGTATCAAACTACGCATTAGGGCTATCTAACATCGGTAGATGCAGTGTCCACAACGACCACAAAGGCACGAAGACTTGGGGCGAGACCAACTGAACAGAGACAACCCAGACTGAAAGTTTGCAGTAAGGAGTAGCAGATTAGCGGACTCAAAATAATAGGATGGGGCTAAAAAGAAAAGATAATCTTTGAGTGTTTCCTGAAATTTAGGTAACCCGCGTTAAATCAGTTAGATGCCTATAACAGTAGGTTCGTTGCTCCGTTCAGTTTGGTAGAAGCAGACAACAACGCGTAGTCCACGGGATCGAAATCTCGGGCCAACGCTTTGATAGTGCAGGGGGTGTGTTTTAAGTACATCATACCTACTAGGTGGTAAAAAATATGCTAGGTACAATTTGCAAAATCACCACGTTTAACCTTTTTCTTTTAGCCACGTGAATGAAGTCGTGGGCACTAGCTATCAACACTAATATTATAAAGAGGAAAAGTTTGTAAGTATGTACGTATGTAGGGGGTAATCTCCAAAACTTCTCATCCGATTATAAAAAATCCTTCACTAATGGGAAGCTACGTTATTGCTGAGTGCTATAAGCTATGTTTTATTGTGATAACGGGAAAAAAACTAAGTCTGCGCGGACGAAGTCGCGGGCAAAAGCTAGTTATTTTATACTAGCAAAAACCCTCATTTCGAGTTAATCGAGTGGCTAAAGTGCTTTAGAAAAAAAACAAAAGACCTAATTGATTCGAAGTCATTCCTAAGTCGCGACACGCCTCTTTCAATACTTTCCAATTTACGTCAGGGGGATTACCCTTGACGCTATTGCGATCAAATTTAAAAAGTTTTAAAATTAATTTTTCTTTGAATTCGCATAGTAATGCTTTGATTTTAAATACTTTGCAATGTTTATTCAAGGTAAGGCTGTTTTATTCAATAAAAAACACAAAATGCGTCTTAATTTGTAAAATATAAAATTTTCACAGTTGCGCCATATTGGAAAAATGCGTCAAGGATAGAGGGGCTGTACTTTAATTGCTCATACCGTCAAACGTTCAAACACTGAACACTGAACAGCCTCCCTAACCGACGAAGCACAATACAGCCAAAACACCCCGTTCAAGGCGCCAATTAGAATGATTAAACATTACTCCAACTTTAACTGGGCCCAATTTAATGTTCTGAAGCGGCCCGCAATATTTTATGAGCCTGAGTGCGGTGGCAGACATATTAGGGGACGCCCCGTAACTGATTTATGTCAATTAGCAGAACGGTTTCTAACTGGTGACAGGTAAATTAGTCAGCGGAATAGACGCTGTTTTGTAGTCTCGTTCGGAATAGAGCGTTTGTCTTTGTCGTTTCTATTCTATCTGTCAATCGTGGAATGATGACAGCCTGTTTCAGTTCTATTTTTGGAAGACTTTAGTGGTTTTGTCAACCGAATTGAGGACAAACTGTTTCTGTCCTTTTTAGGGTTCTAACTCAAAAGGGTAAAACGGAACCTTTAGGATCACTATAGGAGCCCAAAGTTTAATGCCCTCATAGCTCAGTCGGCCAAGTCTACAGAAAAGATACGGTTAATATGTGCAGATCCAATACTAGGCCGCAGGTTCCCTCACGTTATCTTTATGTAAATAAAAATCACTCTTAGCGATAAAAGAAGCGGTGGTGGTCTAGTGGGTAGAACAGTGGACTCTGAAGCAAGAGGTACCCGGTTCGATTCCCAGTGCGGGCATGTATCTATGACTTTGTTTAATTTCAAAGTTACGTACATTTGTGAATTTGTAGTAGCAATACCACTCGCTAACGGTGAAGGAAAACATCGTGAGGAAACCCGCGGCTCAGTTGGCTCCACACGTATTGACCTGTCTTTCCTGTGGGCTTGGTCGACTAAGCTGTCAGGATGGTATAGGTGCTGGGCAAGCCTACTCCATCTAAAACAATGTCCCAGGCACTGCAGCGCCGAGTGGTCTCTTCACCTATCTAGTGTGAGTGAAGGTGCCACTGGACGCTGTATAAATCATCTCATTACGTAGATGCAAAGGCCTTAGTTAGCGTTAAAATACTATTTTATAGCACAACCTACCATAGTACTCGTATGATAGCCTTATGTTTTCATAGACTTTTGTTTTTTAAAACTGATAACTAGTTACTGATGACATTATCATTGATAAATATGACATGCTTATTAATTAAGCTCATTACCTATCTACTGATGTAAATGTGGTCCATTGGAAGCTCACTCGATCCACTTCAACTGTTGAACGTTAAACATAATAATGAATAAATTACTTTGTAACTCATTTGCATTGTGTGGAAAAGCCATTTGCGTGGTACTACTTTAAGTTCATTATTGGTATACTAGTGTGAGTGTAATCCTATGCAGATAGGACCTACATATTTTTTATACAACACTTGGTTTGACGAACTCTACAATATTTTAGGAAGGATTTTCTTTACATACCAGCATACCATACCACGTGTAAACACGACAGCACGTCGACCCTTACATGCTAGCACTCTACTCGGTTACGTTACAGGCGACTTTACAACAAAAGTGTACAGTCTGACGTGCTGTCGTGTGTACCACTACCAATTATTTTACTTTTAGGACTGTTTAATTACATCAATAGTTTTTCTGCTCTACGTCACTTCACAATACAATTGAATGTGAAATAAATTTGACTCAAACCTTGATCAGACTTGTAATCCTTAACCCACATTGTTTAACCCGAACCCTTTTCAATTGTTCCAGACGCCAAACGGCGGAGGAGCGAGAAGCGGAGCGTCAAGCGGCCAACCGCCTGATGCTGTCCCTCCAAGCGGAGGCTCTCAGCAAAGGCTACATGCCCGAGCACTCTCAAAACCCGCCCCAGCTCTCAGCACTGCACTACCAATCCCAGGGCAACCCCCCGCCCGCCCCGCCGGGGAATACCGCCCTGAGCGCGCTCCAGAACCTGCAACCTTGGGCGGGCGGCCAGGGCGGTTTTATGAACGCCCCGCCCGGGGGCGCCCCGCCGCCACATCCGCCGCCCCCGGTGGCCTCGCCGATTTGTTAATGGTTTAGGTAAATGGTTTAGGGACAACATGAAACGATGGGGATTCCTGCCACCAGACGCCAGCACCAACAGCGTCTGCGGCCAGATCCATAGCACCCAACACCTCCTACAGTGCCCAGACTCTCCATTCACGTGCACCACCGAAGACCTGCTGAAAGCAACACCCAGAGCCATAGCGGTCGTGAAGCACTGGCTGCATACCTTATAATTTTGACACTCTCACACGAATAAGAAGAAGGTACCTAAATGGTAATTGATTTGTAAATGACTGGCTGGATATGCTAGAGTTAGGTATCTGCCTATGATGAGAACAGGGGGCTAATGCCCGTTTCCACCAACCACCCCTAACTTTAAAAGACCTTTTAACGAAAGTTATCTGGACTTTTCCAAGTCTAGGGGTAATGGATGAAGGACCATACAAACTCAACTCATAAAGCTTGTGAGCGGAATTCGTATGTTCCTTCATCCATAACCCCTAGACTTGCAGAAGTCCAGAATTTTTTTGTTAAAAGGTCTTTTAAAATTAGAGGTGGTTGGTGAAAACGGGCATAATTCTCAGGAATCTCGCATTCGACACATCTCGAAGGAAAAATCTCATTTTGCGGCAAATGTCACATCTTCTATTCTCACGAAGTCATCCTCGACATAAGGCACGAGATTTCTGCGAGATGTTTGCCTTTTTCGCTCGACATGACTCAAGTGGTTGGGACTTTGGGAGCAGTTAAGATCGATATGACATAAGATTTTTCCTTCTTGATGTGTCGAATGTGAGATTTCCGAGAATTAGTGCTGTCACATAAAATATTTTTTTAGCGCATCTACCAAATTAATCAAACCATCGATTATACCGAGCGAGAAAAGGGTTGGTTTTTGTATTGGAATGGAATAGATGGGAGGGGGGTTTAAGTAGAAACTTGGACCTATGCAGGACCTATGGAAATTACTATCTGTATGTATAATTGTATAGTAGGTGTCTATTGTCGTTAAAAAATGTGACATATTTCTTTAAAAGTTTTGTTTGTTGGGATAAAACTAAGCGAGTAGAGATTTCGACTGTAAAGTTTATAGGATAAGTAAAATTATCTAAGTAAATGTCTAAGTGGTGTATTAGAAAGCTGCCTACCGAATAATATCACATCAAACTTTGGTAGTAACATTGTTCACAGAAAAACCCTCATCTATTTTAGTGGTTTTATATTAGACTCTGTTAGGTATGTTTGTGCCGGCTGTTTGTGCGTAAAAAATGGCTCTGAAAATGTTCTACAATTCCTTAAAACTATTAACATATTATTATTATTTAACTCAAATAAAAATAATGAAAAGGTTTGTGAACATTCTCAACAGTATTAAATTCTATTGTAAGTAATTTTGTACAAATTGAATGTATGATACGATTCTTATGTAAGATAGTCGTAAAACAAAAAGCGATCATTCTAGAATCACAATGCTTAACTCTTGCACTGTTCAAAGCTAAACTCTTAGTGGCCCAGATTCCTAACTACACCCATGTATTTAGGCACCAGACTGATGTTAATTTTCTCTAAGGCTTCTTATGGTGGGACAATTCCCATACAAATATTTTCATTTATATGGGAATCGTCCCACCTTAAATAAAAGACTCAGAAAAGGTATACCTACCTTTTCAATTTTTACATGCAATAAATCACTTAGAGAGGACAAAAATATAGGTGGTCTTGGTAAAATAAAGGTTAGAGACACAAAAAAGTCGGTTATAATAAAAGAAATAAAAAGTTAAACTGTCCGCAGTATTTTATGTAAATATAAACTTTGTGTCTCTTAGGGCTTTCTTAAGATCTCGCTTTAATCTTTTTTACTGTTGTATTACAAAATAATATACAATCCTAATAAACATAAACAAAACAATAGCGTCGGCGGGGCTGCTTCTCAACTAAAACAGAGAAATGGGTTTTTAATTACTGAAGGATTAGTTTAAATTCGTTTATTCTTTTTTAACTATCGTTTTAGTGAAAAATACGTTTTTAGTAACCATGTCTCAAAACTCACCGATTAAAGTGAGGTTTTACTACGCTCGTGTATTTCTAATCCTCTCAGTTTGAACAAGCAGCCTCAAGTAGTAGCTCAATCATAAATTGTACATAAAGTATATTGAAATAGATTTAAAATAATTTAGTTAAACAATGTAACAAATTAGCAAAGTTTTCATGGGTTGTTCCGTATTCATGACACGAGTTTTCATGTCACGAATATTTTTTCCGGATTCATTTTACTTGACTTCCGTATTCATGCTATTGAAATAATTTTATTAATTTTTACATTTCGTCTCGCGAGCCTTTCCGGATTCATGCTACCATACATTATAATAAAAATAATTTGTTTTTAAGTAAGGTCAGAAAAAAATCTAAAATATTGGAAGAAATAAATAATACGCAGACAAGCTGGGTACGGATTTCTTTAAGACATCCACGGACACTGGCACGAGGTATATTAATTATTCTTTGTATCGCCATGAGGAATGGGATAATCACGTATGCGTTATACATCAGCACTGCAAACAAGTAGGTCAACAATACCTTGCAAATTGATGATCGGTTAAAGTGACATAGGACATCATAGGATTGAAATCATACAAATTAAGTTAGAAATAATCATCTTGTATATTATACTCCGTGCAATTTTAGTGGCTTTTAAGCCGAAGGTATTTTATTGCACTGGTGATTCTGAGCCAAATTACAAAGTTTCATTCCAAAACGCGCGAAATAAAAATTCACTTCTCCATACAAATGGTGTCGATTGGCGATAGCCGTTTGTATTGAGAGGTGTTTTTTATTTTCGCTCGTTTTGAAGTAACATTTTGGAATTTGGCTCAGAATCACGAGTGCAACTAAATACCTTCGGCTTTAAAACCACTAAAATTCCACGGTGTATAAAAATTATGGTAATAACCAACGTTCTTAAAAATCAAGAAATATAATGAACATGTTTTTACTTTAATATAAACAAAACTATAGCTATCATGGCTGCATTATTTATAAAACTTGACACTCAGAATACAGAATATATAATAAGCCATACCGCGATCCACGATGTAGGACTGTGGAGTGCCATCTGTTGGCTGAGTTGAGGAAGTAATGCTAGAAGAACAAAAAAATTCTATACCTGATGATGCTGGTGAGGGTTGTATCACGACATAGAAACTAGCGACCTCTATATCTCTATATTAGTCCCAAACCTTAACTCTAGATGGCGCTGTATGCAGCCTATCGCCCTCTATATTAGTTTCAAACCTTAACTTTAGATGGCGCTGTATGCAGCCTACCTAGTTTTTATTTTTCTTCCATTTAAATGCTTAGAATTGTGGAACGGAATCCCCGGTGCGCGAGTCCCACGGTTTTTTAATTTCAATAACCAATAGTGCCTGCGGGTGTATCGAAAGATGCGTGCGTGTTGTCTTAGTTTTATAATTTGGTTCCTTGGTGGAGAGACTGAGGTAGGTACCTAGTCCGACTTACCAATCTTAGAATTGAAATTGTTATGCTGACCATACTGACGTGCCAATATTAAATGGTATTTTATTGGTAGCATGAATACGGAACACATGTAAAATGAAAACGGAAAGTTAAATAGAAAATAATCATGAAAAGGAATAATAATAACTCGTACCATGAATCCGGAAAAATATACCTATAGCATGAAAAGTCGTGTCATGAATACGGAACAACCCGTTTTCATCTGTGCTGGCATCTTTCATCGAGTTTTGCTGGTGAATTTAATAAAAATAAACGAAGAAACTGTACAACAAGTTTTGTGTTTTCTTTTGATTACAACCTTTTCTTTTCAAACATATTCCATTTCAATACATTAAATAAAGATCAAAATTACATATTTTCCATGTTCGACTCATTTTTTTTTTTACAAACTTCCCAAAACGTCGTAACTCTAAATCGATTTTCATAAGAAAGAAAGAGAAAAAAAATGCTATTTCCGCCTTGGAAACGCTTCATTTAGCGTCATTTAGGGTCATCACAGCTCAGTTTAGTATTTAATATCACCACTAGACGGTCGGATGTGGGTAATGACAAAACCATTATTTCAATACGTGACTGTCTCCATCCGTCATTAGTTGCCTTTTATACGAACACCGCATTTTGAAAAAAAAAAAAAGTAAACGAACAATTTCGTGAGCCTTGTCATTTCTGCTACTAATAAACTTCGAAGCAATCAGGCTTTTTGTAGAGCTTCTTGTATATTGATGCTTTGATATGATAGCGTTTTAATACCATTTGCGCATAACGAGCAATGGATTCGAAACGATTCGTTGATGATAGTTTAAAAATCCATTTTGAATTTTAAAGCTCTGAGGTTACCGCAAGGTTTTTTAAAGTTTTTTTTTTCGTAGTTGTCTAACTCAGGTCGTTTTGTATGTGTGGAATATTCATCTATCGGTTTTTTGAGCCTCTTTTATAATTGATTGAAAGGTCACTATTGTTAGAAGGATTTTGACCCGAAACTAAGCTAAAGGACTGTTATATTTATGTTTTTAAAAGTAAAGAGTAAGATGTGGTCTATACACAAAGCAAACTCCTTCTAACGTTGTTGTTTTTA
This sequence comes from Zelleria hepariella, assembly GCA_949319315.1. Taxonomy (NCBI): domain Eukaryota; kingdom Metazoa; phylum Arthropoda; class Insecta; order Lepidoptera; family Yponomeutidae; genus Zelleria; species Zelleria hepariella. Next base: position 5,144,130 of record OX439378.1, on the reverse strand, counting down.
AAATAGAGTTGTTTTTTTTTTTATTGTTGATGTAAGTCAAATTAACCAATTCTTACATAGCGTAGCTATTTTCTCTATGTCGGTGGACTTAGAAAACAATAGAAGGAAGGAGCACACACAATTTAAATACAAAGAAATTGTGTAAAACGCAACTTTTTTTTTTATAATCGCGTGTCGCCTGTCCCGTAAAAAGTTTCCAAATTAGTCTCAAGGGCACGTCCCGGGAGTCGAACCCAGAGCCTTGCGATAATAGTGGTAGCGTGAGCAACTAAACCACTGCGCTGTAGGTGGTGGTAGTGAGTGCAGTCGGCCTAAAGTGGATTGGCGCTCCAGATTATGGTGGAAACCGACTACTTGACTTAGTAAGTACTCATTATTTTTAATTCCTAATGACCGCGATCTGGTCTGTTCGGGTCTTGCCCCCTTTCTGCCTTTGCCTCCATAGTGTGATTCTATTCTGTTACGGTACGGGCGACATTGCAACGAAAATGAAAAGATTTACGTGCTGTTGATTGTACGGTCGGCCACAATCTCAGATACCCCATGGCAGCTCTTACCGCGCGCGGCATAAGGGTGCCAATCGAACAAAAAGGGGTATCTGAGACTGTGGCCGACTGCACTAGAGGACGGGTTATAGACATACTAGCGCAGCTAATAGAAAATCCTCCTTTTTTAATTACAGTTCGTCTTCCGCAATTTTTTTTTTTAAATTTTATAACGAACCTTTAAATTCTTCCTTGTCCTAATTCCTATTAATATTTTAATATGTTTGTTACTCTTTCACGCTGAAATGGCTGAACGAATTTTTGATGTTTAGAATAGAGATAGCTTAGACATCAGAATAACACTAAGCTACATATTATCACGCTTTTACTACTCTTAGGAGCAAAGTAAAGCATATATCCTTTTTCTGTAGTCCACGTGGACGAAGTCGCGAGCAAAAGCTAGTCTTATATAATTTTAGGATCAAGATCATAGAACCCGTGAAGAAAACGTTTCATAAGTAGCCAATCTTCTACCCAGACTTGACACAATCATCTGCTTGTAAATTCGATCTATTACCTTATGTTCATAGGACTAACTACCGTATGGCTTTTAGTCATCGCAGTTTAATTAAAGAACGATCTTTATATCAAGTGGCCAATCCAACTCGATCCAACTACACAAACTATCACAGGTTGACAAGCGCACGTTTTTGTTTAGCAATTTAGGTGTCACGTCACGTCAATTGTCTCAAGCGATTAACGGCCTTCGGGCCAAATAATTAGGGCTATGATTGATAGGTTGCCCTAATTAGAGGCAATAATTTGAAGCGAAGTGTCATTTCAGAAGTTGGTTTTGCTTTTGTTTTTAAAAGATTAGATTTAGTTGGCGAAGTAAATTGTGTGGTCTTGATGTTGTGAGTAAATCATGTGATTTTTTGACATGTTTTAACGTTAAATACCAAAATAACAAAATATCAGGAAAAAAAATTACTGAAGTAACTAAAGTCGTAAAGCATTAATTAGGTTATTGTCGTTTTAGATTCAAGAGGGTTTTGTGATACTACAGCTACGGGATGCACTCTAAGTCGATAGCCAAACTTTAAGTAGGTTGTCTTGTGATCAATACAAACAACTTGTACTAGGTAGCGAAAAAAATGGAGCGAAAAAAATATCAGCTGTTTCATACAAAAAGTCGACTCAGTACTGCGCCAAATGTATGAAACAGCTGATATTTTTTTCCCTACCTAGTACAAGTTGTTTGTATTGATCACAAGATAGTCCGCTTAAAGTTTTGCTATCGAATTTGATTGCACCCTGTAGATTATCAAAATGCGTAAAAACAACTTATATTTTACAACAATATGACATAATATGTGTTTCAGGATGAGAAACCGCTAAAATATCAGCTCGTATAACAGCAGTCGCAATCGCGGTTAATAAGCGAATCAAGTATTTAGAAAGCAATTAAGCTGTAACTGAAACTAATTAGGGCTGCATCAAACTTAATCCCTACTAGGTAGGTAGTCAGGGTGAGCCAGTCGTGTCGGGTTAGCTAGGAAGCTTATTGGAGTTCGTTGATGTAGGTGGAATGTATAAAATGCACTATAAGGAAGCTTATGATGCATTTTATACATTCCACTTAATTCCACGGATTTAAAAATGTAAAATAAGTATAAAAACTTCTTTAATTACTGCTTGGAGTATAGGTTCGAATCCAGGGGGTCTACCGGCAAAGACGAAGCCGATTACCATTGGCGAAAATCGAAGTTCGATTTATGAAAAATTAACTGGGTGGCAGTAAAATTAACTGTACACTGTACTGTTGGCAGTACATTTTTCAAAAATCGAACTTCGATTTTCGCCAATGTTAATCGGCTGTTAATGGTAAGTACGGTCAGGTAATACGGTAGGATACCGCGTTTTGTTAGATAATTAAGAGCTATCATAGAGTAGATACCTATTTAGTAGATATCATACTAGGGTGTGGCTGGACGTACGGTCGGCCACAGTCACAGATACCCCATGGCAGCTCTTACCGTGCGCGGCATAAGGGCGACAATCAAACAAAAAGGGGTATCCAAGCCGACTGTACTAAAGCCCTCGATCGCCAGTGAGTATGCCACCTCCACACTCGCGCAAGTCCGTCCCCAACGCGTCAAGTGTTGACGCCCCTGAATAATGTAACGCAAGACGGTTGGGTCAACGAGCGACTCGCACGCCGTCCGTCACTGTCAATTTACACTTTAAAACGAGAGTTTGTTGCATTTTTAGGGTTCCGTCGGGTCGTAATAGGTAGGCAGCTTAGTAACAAAAAAAAAAGTATACATACATAGTAATGTATGTATACTTTTTTTTTTGTTTTTTCTAAAGCACTAACCCGTGCTAGGGAATATTTTAAACATTTATAATAAGTTGAAAAAATTCACTCGGGACAGGACTTGAAGCCGCAACCTCTTGCATACCGTCCCAGGCGCTCTACCAATTGAGCTACCGAGCCAAGTAACTGTCAATGCGAATTTCTTCAGCTAGTCTTCCGTCTACTGGACTATGTTTGTGTTTTTTTTGTATAGTTCTTCTACACAAAAAAAGAAAGAAGAAAATAAAATATTATAAAAACAAGAAGGCCACCATTGCGATGCAATAATGCGTTTTTTTCACAGTCGTTTTGGTGTTTGCTCTATCGTAAAAACGGCGAAACATACAGGGCGTCAACTAAGTAAGTAACTTTTTATTACAATATAAAAAAAATTACAGACATGTTTTTTTTTAAATAAAAGTACAACTGGCGGTCTTAACACTAAAAGCGATGTATTCCAGACAAACTAAGCGTGTTAGGTTTGAGGGCTTATTATTTATTTATGGTATGGTGGATGTAATAAATAACCAATAATATAAACTGGTCAATGTCGATTTACATCGTGCTACCGCACTGATTGTACCGTACCAGTCGTACCAACATAAAAAATACATCACACCGATATCAGATATGTTTGGTAGTACGGAACCCTCAGAGCATGTGTCTGATTCGCACTTGCCCAGTTTTTTATCTCGATTTTCGTTTCGCGGAGTGAATAAAAGCCTTATTGAATACTCTGCGGGGGTTCTAAAATAATTCAGTACCTACTGGCGAGAGTTTTTTAACGTTTCAAATATTGATCCTTTAAATATTTAGCGATGGACGCACCGCGGCGCTTTGCGAGTGGAAAATGCTAGCTGTGGCAGTCATAGAGTCATAGATGCTAACTGTAAAAACTTAAGTTGCCACACAATAATTCAGCCGATTATGTGTTCTGGTCATCAACAAGTTTTTTGGGCAGTGCCACTGCTTTGTCGATCAGAACACATAATCGGCTGAATTATTGTTGTTCTGTTGTTTACAATAATGAAAATAATACTATGTTATTGCCGCGAACGAAAAATCGCTGAACAAAAATAGCTCAGTTTAGCTTCAAAATTAAAAAAATTGTGAAAATTTTGAATTTCCCGCGAAGCTGCTATCGTCCAACCTTAAATGAGCGTTTCTGGCTGTACCACGATCTAAAACCAAACGACCGTGAGAAATGCAACAAAAAAATATTTTATTCACGCGAATATAAAGACATTAGACAATACAATAGTGTCATAATCACCCCGGGACCTGTTAAATATAGTTTCAACTGCAATTGCAATTTGCGCCCACCCTTTCTGTAGGGCTTTAGACAAGATGTTAGCCATTATGGGCTGAATAGTTACGTATGGAAGGTCGAACGTATCGAATTGCTTAAAATTATCTCACACACACTTGGGCCCGGTTTCTGAATTGCGAATTTTACTACTTATGTATCGTTCTGTCACGTTCAAGGCAGAACGATACTTAATTGCTTGCTTAGCGAATTTCCCAATCCAGAAATCGGGCCTAATGCCTTCTTTTTTTTTTGTGATATTTGCAGAGACAGAACGATACTTTATGCATAGAATTATGACACCATACTTTATGCATAGATTATGGTGTAGTAAGTCTATGACTTTATGTATTTGCTTAGTGAAATTCTCAATTCAGAAATCGGAGGTAAGTACGTCTGACAGTGATAGTAACAATTTACATCAGAATTTTCAAGTTTTGTATGGAACAAAGTTCGCCTGTAATAATAGTTATTTGTTATGCAAGAATGCAAAATTATTGTTTGCGGCGAGTGCTTGTATTGAAAACCGAGCTAGCGAAGGTTTCTAAAATTGAGCCACGAGCGTAGCGAGTGGTTCAAAAAAACAAACCTGAGCGTAGCGAGGTATTCAGAAGCACGAGACGCAAATAATATTGCATTCGTGCGAAACACAAAACTTTTCATCTCACAGAAGCGAGGAAATCACTTTGTTAGCCAAGCGGGACAAACAAAGTAGACAACTACTTACAGTCAAAACAGGTGAGTCAAATAAGTTCCTTTTAAAAGCATAATTTACTGTAGTTACGGCTGCCGCACTAAAGTTTTTAGCTTCGTTGGTATTAAAACCATTCGTTTTATTAATAATTTCCTGAAGTTTATTTATCCAGACACATAAATAATGAAAATTAAAAGAATGTTTTTTTTTTCCGGGTGCATTCTGAACTTTTACCATAAAAATTTAAAATTTCTAGAGTTAAAAAGTAAATTCAATTATATCGGTTGAAAAAATGTATTTAACAAACCAACCCATAATTATCTAATTGATAAAACAGAAGCGGAGCATTTTTTTATTGTACTGTAATTAAAAATAAATATAGTGTACAAAATGTTAAAAAGACTGTAAGAAGAAACCGCGTTTCTGAATGTTCTATTCCATGACTTTAGATGTCTATGCCTCATTTGCATTCACAGTTTTGTATAGAAAATGGGCACTGTCGTGGAGAGTCGCGTCTAAACGAGGCTCTTCTTTCTGAAGCTTTTATGAAATTATATGGCATCTAGTGAAACGGCCAGTGTTTTTTCTTTTTCTACATCATGGGGCGTGCAGAACAAGGGCGTTTAAATTTCGAAGTGCACAAAAATGCAGATTGGTTAAATTCGGGTTTTACACGGTTGTAAGTTGCCAGTAACAGCAAACTTTCCGAGCATGGGAGATGAAAAAGTAGTGTTTTACAGTCAGCGAATAATCCACCTTTTCTGTTCAGTTGACACGCTTATGTTGTTTGCAATAAAAGCTACCATGGGATACCCTAGCGTGTCGCTGATTGGCTGGCTATGAGCCTTTTGTACTCTCCTATCTGGAGCCATTACCCACTAAGTGCATCCCAATGTAATAGTACAGTCAAGTGCAAAATTCACTATACCGACACAACAGATTATGGGAATCACGCCTGTAGTTTTACTTCCGAAACGCACTAACGACTTCTGGATTTATCACTCAAAACTACCACCTAAATTTAACGGTTTAGGGTCGAAATCTAACTGCGACGCATAACTTTACAGGCAATTAACTCTTCAGCTGCCAAAACGTCATAAAAACGAGAGTATAAACAGACTATTTTGCTGTATAAATCTCGCATGTTAAGGGTGGTTTTGCGTTGAAATTGCAAATCAATAAAGGGCTAGTTAGCCGCGAGTAATCCCAAGGGATCACACAGAGCTTTACGCACTCTCCAAAGGGCCCTAATTCTTAACCATACGAAAGTAATACCTACAATATGCGCTAATCATAAAACTTAGGCCTTTGCATCTACGTAATGAGACGATTCATGCTGCGTTTACTTTCACTCAGTCATTTGTGAATTTGTTCCAATGATGTACTTACTAAAATTCCACTTTTTACGTCTATCTACAAATTTTAGATGAATTCAAACAGAGACAGCGGACAGAAACCAGTGGCGACTTCTTTTAACTGGGGCCAAGAATCACTTCGGGTCGCTGAGCTAGCAACAGTAAGTACACACGACAGCACGTCAGAGTATACACTTTTGTTGTAAAGTCGCCCGTAACGCAACCGAGTAGAGTTCTAGCATGTAAGGGTCGACGACGTGCTTTCGTGTGTACAGTCGGCCACAGTCTCAGATACCCCTTTTTGTTCGATTGGCGCCCTTATGCCGCGCGTGATAAGAGCTGCCATGGGGTATCTGAGATTGTGGCCGGCCGTACATCGCTATCGAACCGATAACTCAACCCAGTGTCCCAGAATCGGGGTCCGGTAACAAGTTTATGAAGGCCCACTTGTTATCCTTTGGGGAATTAACAAAAAAACCGTATGATTGTGCTTCTGCGCGGGTCAGGCCGGGTTTATGGGTTTAATAAAAACAGGGGGAGTGCACAATAATTGACACAGAGGTACCTATCTGTAGGTCTCGATAAACTGCTCATGAGACCCAAAAACCTTGCTACCGTCAAAAACGCCAAAAAGACAAGTTTTTGTCTTAGTTTTTAGTTTAATTTTGTTTAGCATTTCTCTTTCTTTTTTACTTCATATTTGGCGCCAAAAATCTGGGGCGGGTAAAAACGGGTACAAAGATGATGATGCCTGGAAAAAACCCCTTTAGTTTTTATCGTTGGCGGATAAATCAAAAGCTACTTTATTTATACTGCGTAGAGTGTGGTATATCATGGTCGTGCTTAAACGCGTTGTTGCTAGAATGAGCCGTTTTCAAATGACAGTTAAAAGCTGATTTTAAAATGCTTGCTAGATGGCGCAGAAAATACGGCTACATAACGGCAGTCAAATAACGCTTTTTCCCACAGATTCACAGATAAGAAAGTACTAATACTAAAGATACACAAACACCACAGATAAGAATCAGGCTTGCCATGTTCAATCGGTAAAAATGCCGTGTCATATATTTGCAATTTTTATTCTTGAAAGCAAAAACATAAATGGTTTTGGATAAATATAGAATAGGTAGGTAGGATACTGACATCAACTACGTGATGCGATAAAATTTGCAAGCAATGAATTGTGTTTTTGGTTATGATTATTACAGTTTACGGTAATTTGTCGTACCTTTGGCAACACTGATGAAATTTCAACTGACTGCCGTTAAAGTGCCGTATTATGAGCGCCATCAGTGGAGAAAAAAAGAACTACGTTTTTTTTTTCTGAAAACGGGCCATTGCTAGACTGGATCTTCTATTCAATTTCCTCTATAGACTTACAGAGACTGTAAGTCATGGTTATTGTTTTGGAGTAATTCTATTTGTATTGACGTGACTGACGATTCGCCATGTGTTTTGGTTGCTTATTTCGTATCGCTGTATTACTTATGATTTTATTATGGTTCCAATCCGATAGCAACTGCTGTAAGGAAATCTACAATTCTGAGTACAGACTAAAACTTTTGGACGAGGTTGAAACTAGTTGACAATCCCGACGTTAATGAAAGTAAGAGAAACCGTTAAATCAATATTGTGCAGTGCCTACTTATTTTTTTTTTTAATCCTGATAATATTCTATTGAGATCGGGTATTGGTGACACAATCCGTCAAAAATAACCGAAATATACTTGCTTCTATCCTGTGTTCTATCGTTGCATCTTCTTCATTCATTCGTATGGTTCTGAAAAGGTAGATAGATGGATCGAATGTTCTTTATTGTACACCAAATAGAGAAGGTACTTACCTAGCATAACTTTTGTAGAGTAAAGTCTTCATAAACATTGTAGTCATGTCACAAATACGTAACATCTCCAAAAAATATTGTACCCTCTAATGCAGTTTCAAAACTAAATTATCCTCCAGAGTTCAAAGCGTGGGATCATCCAGAATTTTCACACAGAGCGTGACGATTTCAAGCATTTATGATTTGTCTCCTGAGACCTCCACATTTTAGGGACTCACTTCCACCCAACCACTCTATCAAGACCCTTAATACCTTTAGAGTTCTGAGCAATAAGGGGTCTATGGTATTTGCTAGTTGTTTCGCACGGATATCTGATGGTGTGTGATAGTGTGACAGATTATTTGGGGATTAATGTAGAGATGAAAGTGCTTGATGTGAAAAGGGTCAGCGAATTACGCACAATATTTTCTTAATTTATGAACTGGACTCGTTTTAGGGTGGCATTCATAGTCGTCTGAGATCACTTACTTGAGATCGATATCAAATAGGTGAACTCAAAAAAGTCAATATCTAATGTCAAGCCTTGGCTAATATCAAACTTGAGTAGCAGCTATTGCTGTCAGCATATTAATAGACACTATCCTGAGATTGAAATTGACATTTGCCATCATTAGGCCTGACATTAGCATTTGACTTAAATTTTTTGAGATCACCTACTTGAGCTTGAACTTGAGCTGACGACTATAAATGCCACCCTTTAGATCTAGACATTTAACTATACCTATATCGTTTGAATAATTTAGCAATCGTTTATATGAATAACCTCTAAAACTGTAACTGTATTAAAGGAAAGAAGCTATTGCACAATATTTAATGGAAAACGTCATACCCATTACCCTACTTCTTGATACGAGGGTCTATTCTGGGAAGAGGTAAACCAAAATGTGATCTATGAAACTATAATAAGATATGATGTTATTCATAACTACATTTTAGTTTTAGGATTCCGTACCGGAAAGGTGCCAAACAGCGGGCCCAATTACTCTGCATCCGCTGTATGTCTGTCCATCCTACCTTTAAAGGGCTGTATCTTTGGAACCGTAATAGAAACCAGTTGAAATTTTCACAGAATATGTGTTATTATGGGGGACAAAACAACAAATAAAAATCCAAATAAATATTATGAGGGTCCCCATACAAGAAACGAGTTTTTATACTGTTTGCTCAAAAACTGTATGCAAGCATCACGGGGGAAATTTTATTAACAAAAATCTCTACATACAGCTTAACTTTGTCAAATAAGTCTATCGACCTATCTCTTTGGCGCAATGCAATGCGAAATGAAGTTCCATCCTCCCTTGCAGATATAAAGCGAGGAACCGATAACCGAGCACCCCTGTGTAGCGACAATTAACTTATTACAAGAGCTCGGAGGGTCTGTTATGGACCCCAGCTTTATTTGTGTTGCTGTGGACCTACTGGGCCGGAAGAGTTGAACGCGAAATAATTATAAACTCTGGGTGAGAATGCTGGTTTTGGTCATCAGTGATATATTCTTTTTTGTCAATATCCTTCAGGTCTAAAGATCGTGGTCTAGTTTTTAGAATGATACTTGATAAGTTTCCAGCTTTGTCTATTTATTTTTGCCCTTAGCCTAAATTTATTAAAAAGTAACTTGACCTTCAATTGTTCTGCCTACTACTTTTTTTTCTGAAGCCCTAACCCGAGTCACATTTGCTTTTTAGTTGTTCGGTCTGCACCTACAGGTAAATTACCTACGTGGTGTAAATAACTATCAAAATTTTAAAAGCAAAATATGATACAGGTTTATAAGTAAGTAAAAATCACACATACTAGGATATATTTTTGTGTGCATATTTTTTTACTTAAGGTGGCCAAAAACACTGGTAAGGTAAAAGAAAACACTTTTTTACGATTATTCAGAAGAAATATTTTTTTAGCTTTTTGTTTTTTCTGAAGCACTAACTGTCTAACCCATATTTTAAATATTAAACATTTTGAACATTTCTACTACAAGATGCAAGAGGTTGATGCAAGAGATGCAAAGAAAACCACTGAACCACTTGCGTTTCGCAGATGACATCGTTATTTTCGCAGATACACCTACACAACTAGAAAATATGCTTTAAAGTGGGTTAATTTATAAATCTGGATTATCTGAAATCTACCAAACCTTCGTCTTCGTGCAGTAAACATTTTGACAATAAGGTCGAATCTTAGGGTACAACTTGTTTCATCCCTCTCCAACCCTAGCCCATTCGGATTAACGCTTCTCTTTTGTTGCTCATAATTTTACTACCAAGCGATTACGGCCAATCTAACATGAGCCTTCGAACTCCATACGGTCACTCCATTGACAGATCAATGAGAGCTGGTTATTAGATAGTGTTTTATTTGTTTCTGATTGAATTATTATTTAATCGATCCACGATTGCGATTGTGATAATAAAAGCAATGGGAGGACATAATGGAGTGGGGTTTTGTTATTGCTTGGAAGCATAAGTGGGGTTCCATAGTACTTAGGTATTTATCTTGTGGTAGATTCTCAGGTAAGCGGTAGGTTCGATACCTAACTTTTTTCTTTTGTAGATTGGACCTCTTCTGAAAATATTCTGTAAATTTCAAATGCTCTGTGATTTTCAGCCACTGAAGATTACCTAAAAATCTTTTCTTTTGACCCTGAATTTCGTTTATTGAATTTAAAAAGCCTGACGGTCGGTAGGCAGACCAGCAGTCCGATGGTCGGACGACATCGTTGTGTCGGTCCATGGATGCGGATGGTCGGCGGAGGGTCCATGGATGCGGATGGTCGGCGGAGGGTCCATGGATGCGGATGGCTAGGGTCCGTGAGGGGAAAAAGGCCTACACCCAGCATAGGTGGGCTGATGATGATGATGATGATGAACTAATTTCAAACTTACCTATGACCTAGTTTAAAACCTACCTATCCCAAAAAGGGCTTTTTTTTTCAGTATATCATTGATCCCAAATAGCATAAGGTTGAGATTATAATAATATACGTTGTACCGACCACTTGCCACTATTTTTCTCCCCAATCATCCGTAGGTATATGTGATGGAGCACACCCAAGCAACTAAAATTGCATTACAATTAAATTACCATTTGACATATAGTCACAGACGCATCTGTCCCCCAGGATTGAGACCGTTCGTCATCCTCTAGTCGGGGCACAGATCAAGCTAAAAACCAGAAGCACACTTTTTGAGTTACCATGCTTCTTCTCCAAGAATGATCAGAGTTTTGGAGTTTCTTTACCATGCTTCTTCTCCAAGAACAGTCACATGGCCATGGCAGCTCTTACCTCTCTTAGCTCTCTCTAAAAAGGGGTATCCTAGCGTGTGGCCAAATGTACGTGTATGTATGCATAAGTGGGCTTCGGGCGAGTCTTCCGCATCTGTCGATTGGAGTCAAGTGCCTTGAGCCGGGCTTCTTCAAACTCGTCCACTTTTTTGCTGATTGTAGAGCGCCACTCGCTGTAGCTGCCTTCTTCGTTCAGAAGACGTAGATGTCCACACAAACCCGAAACTGCCCTTCTCCCAGCTTTATAATCTACGCCCTTATAGTTACAGAAGTCTGCTAGCCCGGGCGCGTGCCGCGACGAATTAAAAAGGGCACAAGTTGATAAATAAATTATTGTTTAATTGACTATGTTTGTTTGGCCGGCGAGAAGGGTTGTTTTTTTTAGTTGCCGCCCGGGACGTTTGGATGAGATTGATATGTCGCACTAGTGGCAAATTGATAAAAATGGGGTTTGAGCTTTTAGGATCAAGCTGGTATTGATTCTGCTGGCTTGTTCTTCTTCGGCCTTGTCAGAAGCGTCACACAGTTGACAACGATGATACCCGGTGCGAGGGTCCGAAATCGCAAAGACCAGAGAAGTAATGTCTTTCAGATCCTGACACCAGTACTGTGTCGGTACCTACTTTAAATTCTGCTTGCTGCGACATACCTATCTCTAGAATATTTCAATAGAAAACATTTCAAACTCTTCATGATGACTATTTAATTCCGTTTGAATTGTACTGAGGCAGAATATACGAAACGATCCGTCTATAACACGTTTCAGTAGTTAAGTGGACAAAAACAAAGAGCTCATTAACACCTGATGCATAATTAACGCTAATTAAATATGTCAGTAAATAAAACGACAGTTTGTGAGGGGTCATTTTATTTTCATTGTGTCCATTTATGTGCTGTTTTGTAGAGTTTTGTGACTGGTTCATTAAGTTGCCATCATACACCCAAAAGTTGCCATAGGTAACTACGCAATATTATTTTGCACCCTGTGTCTATAAATCGTTATAGTATTACCGACCCATTTTGATGGTACTTTTATAGAGAGTGGTTCGTAAAATCGTCGCGAGTGCATCGGATGGACGTAAAGTAATTACTTAATTAACTCTAGTGGTTGCGATTAATAGCTGTATTAAATTCAAGGGTATAGCGCGAGCGGTTTAGTTCTGTCGCCCTCGGCATACGAGGCCGATTTCACTGTTTAAGGCCCAAACCTAGGCACAGCTAGCGCCGCCAATGGAAAAAAAATCATATCTTCTTTTTGGATGCGTTTTTTGCTAAAAACTCGTCATTAGGTTATCAACGCGAGGCTTAACTATTTTAGGACCTAAGGTTTAGATTTCAGATCCTAGAACTGACATTTCGTTTTTAGCAAAAAAAAACGCATCCAAAAAGAAGATTTTTTTTCCATTGGCGGCGCTAGTTGTCCCTAGGTTATCACCGTCAGCTTCGAAAATAAATTGAGCTTGAGAAGCTGTCAGCATAATAGCTTAAGCTTGACATTGGCATTAGCCAAGGTCTCAAATCGGCAAAAACAAAATCAATTGAGCTTGAGAGCTGTCAGCATAATAATAGATACTAGCTTGAGCTTGACATTAACATTAGCTGACAGCTACTCAAGTTCGATTGATTTCGTTTTCTGAGATCACCTACTTGAGCTTGAGCTGAAGACTATTAATGCCACCCTAACTGACGATTTCTGAATTGAGAAATTCGTTAAGCAAGCATTTAAGTATCGTTCTGTCTCTGCAGATTCCTCACAAAAGAACGTGACAGAACGATACTTAAGTAAGTAAGTAAGAGGTAGCCTGTACAATTGTACATGTCCCACTAGCTGGGCAAAGGCCTTCTCTCAGAGAGAGAGTTCGAGCTTAATCACCACGCGTGCTCAATGCGGGTTGGCGATTTTTGCGTTGAGGGTATAATGCCTCATACGCCCAGGTTTCCTCACTAAAACTTAAGTATTTACTTAATAAAATTCTCAATTCAGAAACCGGACCTAAGTGCGCTCAAACTAAAGCAGTCACGTTAAACCCAATACCGACGACGGTGGCAGATGATGCCGACATAATTAGATCGCAATTTTGGCGCGTGCCGTTAAAATTTATCTTGCGGGCGCGTCGTAATATTTGTAATGCGATTATCTGTTCACATTTATCGATCTTTGCGGCTCTTTCGAGGAATCGCTCACTGGTTTTGTTTGGGGTTGGTTGGAATAAGTGCACCCAAAGCAAGATATTTTCTAACGACGCGACCTATACCGGGTTTAGAATACCTAAACATGACCTAAACGACGATTTTAACATTTTTACTAACGAAAATGGGTGACCACTCGTGGAAATAATATCTGAGCGCTTCCGTGATTCGGAAGGCACGTTAAAACGTTGGTCCCGGTTGTTGTTGATTAATAACAATCGTTAAGCCAGAGGACCTTTATTGTTTTAGATGGAGTAGTCTCACTGCCAGATTTCTCACAAAAGAGCGTGACAGAACGATACTTAAGTATTTACTTAGTAAAATTCTCAATTCAGAAACCGGGCCATAGGCTGTTAGGGTGGTATACCTTGCCCAGCACCTAGGTCACACAGCAGATCCTAACAGCTTAGTCGGCCTAGCCCACAGGAAAGACGAGGTCAATACATGTGGAGCCAACTACTTTTTATTATTATTTTTTTCCATTTGATGAATTTATCATTTACGTTTTTAGATATATTATTTTTTGTTTTTAATTTAATTCTCTAATTGCTAATTGATTTGATTTTTATTTTCTTATGACATGTAGTATTTATTCCTTATAAATTTATATTATTTGATTACTTAGTTTTTTAATACGATATATTATTGATTAATTTAATTATTTTTATTGCAATCTATAATTTACTTTACGATTTATTAATGAGTTAATTATTGTTTATTAATAAAATTTATAATTACCTACAATTGTCGCATTAGGATTGACCTGTAATGACATTGTTAAATATATTATGATAATAAAAATAAAATAAAAAATAAAAATAAACTAGGCGCGGTTTCCCTCACTATGTTTTCCTTCACTCTTAGCAAGTGGTATTGCTACTATAAATTCACAAATGTACCCAACTTACCGTATATTGACTTACAAAAATCTCGGAGCCATAAACCGGCTCGCCACCGCGATCACGTGCGGCTCTCCCCAAACGGACTTTCCGATCCAGAATCACGGCACGGAACATCAAACTTTCATGTGCATATGAACGGGGCCGGCCATATCGGCGATTGGAGATATTTTCTGCTTATTGATAAGGGAGCTTTCAGGCTGACCAGCTGGGGAAGCACAACTTCGAGATAAAAGTTTTATCCCACTATCGGGTAGCGGCGTCTCGCTTCACGCGGTGAAATAAAGCAAGATGGCGATAGCCGATAATGGGATAAAACTTTTATCGTGACATTGTGCTCCCCTAGCAGGTGGATGTAAGAAATATAGGTACACACGACGGCACGTCGACCCTTACACGCTAGCACTCTACTCGGTTACGTTTATTTATTTATTTATTAAATTAGGAAAGCCAACAGAATCCTTAATAAACATTAAAATTATAATTAGGTACATGGTTTTTGGTCTGATAAGGATGCCAATTATATTACGTTACTCCGCTCGCTGGTTACGGGCGATTTTACAACAAAAGTGTACACTCCAACGTGCTGTCGTGTGCACAACTTTACTGTGGAATTAATATCGAAGGAAAGGAGCCATTTTTTTTTTCATAGTTTCGTGATCGATATTTCTGGAAATTGGACCCCATATGAAATTGTAACGAGAACTAAACGTGTGCGCCAAAATTTAGCTCAATCGGACACTCGGAAGGGGGTCAAACTTGCAAGAGAGAATGCATGCATGTAGGCATGATTACATTACAAACACAGGGACAGGTGATTAGAGGTGAAATGAAATAAAACCTTTAAAAAAGGACGTGGATAGGTACTCTGGTTACCCGCAGGAGCTCCTCGAGCTGCTAGGAGCAGCAGTTCGGAGTCCCACCCACATCGCCAAGAAAGCACACCCAAGACTCGGAGGCTGATATACATCCTGGGGCCTTAGCCTGTAACATAATGGCGTATCAATGGCGACCCAGGTAGAAGGACAACATCGGGATTTTTTCGTTGCTATCCTACAACCAGCGAATTAATCCTCTAGAATTAGACTCATAATATTCTTTTCATCTCCCACGCTCGGAAAGTTTGCTGTTACTAGTAACTTACGATCGTGTAAAGGCCGGATTTAAACTATCTGAACTTTTGTGCGCTTCGAAATTTGAACGCGACGCCGGGACAGTCTTTCCCGCGCCCTATGGTTTTGAAAAAGAAAAAAACACTGGCCGTTTAAGTAGATGCCAGATCCCGATGGAAAATAAAACCTCATTCATAGTTCGTTTAAACGCGTATTTCAGCGAAAGCGATTGTTCGTGCCCATTCTCTATACAAAACTGTGAATGTAAATGGTGCATAAGCATCTTTTAAAAAGGTAAAGTCACGGAATAGAACATTCAGAAACGCGGTTTCTTCTTAAAGTCTTTTCAATATTTTGTACACATATTTATTTTTAAATACCAGTAAATAAAAAAAATGCTGCGCTTCTGTTTTATCAAATAGATAATTATGTTTTGGTTTGTTAAATACATTTTTTCAAACGATATTACTAATTTCATTTTTTATCTCCTACAAATTTTTAATTTATATGGTATAAGTTCAGAATGCACCCGGAAAAAAAAAACATTCTTTTATTTATATTATTTTTGTGTCTGGATAAATAAACTTCAGGAAATTATTAATAAAACGAATGGTTTTAATACCAACGAAGCTCAAAACTTTAGTGCGGCAGCCGAAACTACAGTAAAATATGCTTTTAAAAGGAACTTATTTGACTCACCTGTTTTGCCTGTAAGTAGTTGTCTATAGAGTTTGTCCCGCTTGGCTAACAAAGTCATTTCCTCGCTTCTGTGAGATGAAAAGTTTTGTGTTTCGCACGAATGCAATATTATTTGCGTCTCGTGCTTCTGAATACCTCGCTACGCTCAGGTTTCTTTTTTTGAACCACTCGCTACGCTCGTGGCTCAATTTTAGAAACCTTCGCTAGCTCGGTTTTCAATACAAGCACTCGCCGCAAACAATAATTTTGCATTCTTGCATAACAAATAACTATTGCTACTACAAAAACATTAAAAGGACCGACAGCATTAATAAATCGTCAACTGGAAGCCCATTTTCGCACCATTGCGTTACAGGCTAAGGCCCCTGAGACGATGCACGGGACAAGAGTACCAACCCTGAACCCTTGCCTTCTACTGCGCGGGCACCTATCCAACACTACTATACAGGGTGCACTCTAAGTCGATAGCGGAACTTTAAGTAGGCTGTCTACTGATCAATACAAACAACTTGTACCAGGTGGCGAAAAAATAGGAGCGATAAAAAATATCAGCTGTTCCATACAAAAGGTCGACTCAGTACTGCGCCAAATGTATGAAACAGCTGATATTTTTTTCGCTCCATATCTTTCGCCACCTAGTGCAAGTTGTTTGTAGTGATCAGTAGACAACCTTCTTAAAGTTCCGCTATCGACTTAGAGTGCACCCTGTAGATTTATTATAGTGGCCCTTTTATCGACAGCTTGGGTCATAAAAAAGGCACACTAAATCCAGCAAACGATCGAAACCGAGTGCCAGGACCTAACTGCGGTAGGTCTTGCCGCCTCTGCTGTTCTAGGTCACGCGGGCAGTAGCAGACGACCACTGATGACGAAAAATACAGCCTTGTGGAAGATGCAGGATGGAAGAAAACATCTGGTTGAAAATTACTACCGGCCTACAAAAGCAGCACATTCCCTCCGCCATTGTGCCAGCCCCTTAGCACATGTTATCCTAAACGCGTGCACAAAGTATGGTCACCGCATTGTCGTAAACCGCGCCCAATTACATAACAATAACGACCATCCCGGTGTAGGGTGGCCACTCTTCGTGGTGATGCCCCCGTTTAGAGTCCGGGCACGTGGCGTTGGTGCCTTTTGCTCGAAGTGTAGCTGGATTGAGATGTCTTGGCAGTAGCTCTTTGGTGGATTTTCGAAAATCTGTCGAAAGCGTCAAACTTTGCCGTCCCAGGCTAACTTGATCACGCTGGGCTTCACATCCAAGAGATCCTGCCAGCTGCATCAGGGGGTAGGTGTGAAGGCCGGCACGAAACATCTGCTTCCACTATTTAAGGGGCGGCTATGTCACTCGTCAAACAAAAAATGTCCCAGGCACTGCAACGCCCGAGTAGTCACTTCACCCATCTAGTGTTAGTGAAGGTGCCATTGGCTGGAAGCTGTATAAATCATCCTATTCTACGAATATACATAGGCCTTTAGTTATTTATTTTGCGAATAGCATTGTGCTTGAAATGCTTATACGTGAAAGGTAAGCCGTCCAGCCACCTCGTTACGTCTGTGTCGGCCTCATGCACCTTAGTGCGCCGCCTTGGATGGCGAACAGTGGGCAATCAACGGTGATGTGGGACATTGTCTGAACCTAAGTTATAATATAATAAGTAACAACAGATCTGACGTGCCCGCGCGCAAAGAAAAATGCACAAAATCGATTCCTGTATCAAACGCACTAAAATTGATCGAAATCGAAAATGTTCACATATCAAACACTAGTATTAGGTGAGGGCTATCTAAAACAGCTAGTTTCGTGTTGACCAGAGATGGGCACGTACCCGGGTATATACCCACCTGTGGGTATTTACCCGATATGTACCCGGTAAATACCCGTATGCACCCATTTGCTGGGTACATTCAATTTGTGATTTCAAGTATAATGAAAATTATTAAAATGAAAAACAAAGTATGCCAATCAGTTCTAAACCATATTCCCTACGCAAAGTACGTCTTAGTAATTTTTCGTTGAACGCATATTTACAAAGTTATTCATGTTTTTGTGATTTCTTTGTATGAAAACGAATATTCATAAGGACATTTGTCTTATATTTTTATAGAATAACAACCGGTATGTTTAAAAGGTACTTTGTCATACTTTGTATGACTAATATAATAGTTTTTAATATGAATTTAACAATAATTATTATTGATTAGGAACCAAGTGTCAAAAATTTATATTTACATTGAAACGGTAGACAATACACTGATGAAGTCAGGTCATTTCGGTCTAATTAAAATGCGTAGACGGGTTAAGTGTTGAAAATAACAAAAAAATATAATAATAAAATATGTTTTTATGTTTGTTCTTCCCGAACAAAGAATAACTAAAACTTATTAACCGCTTGATTGACGTAAAAAAAAAACCAGTACCCTCAGGGCGTGTATGAGCCGAAGTAATACCAATTGGTTAAATTCGTTTATTTTATTTGCAAATGGCATTATGCTCAAAATGCTATACGGTGAAATGTAAGTCGTCTAGCCACCTCATTACGTCCGAGTCGGCCTCATCGACACCGCCGCCTTGGATGACGAACAGCGGGTAGTCGTAGTTGATGTGGGACATCGTCTGAACCCGCCCGCACACGCAACTCGGGTCCGACCCACACTTACATTTTGTGTATTTAGCTTCGCACACCTTCCCCTTAAGACCCGGAATCTATTTATTTGAGTCCAGTGCTTTCTGGGAAGATGGAAACCTGGCACACGGATATCTGGCTCGGACTCGAGATTTCTGTTAGGCAGGTCCACAGATGTCCACTGATCCCGCCATTTCTCCATAAGCGTTCTGTCGACCTGCAAGAGTTCGTGGACCTGCATGGCGTGGCAAAAGATCTCTCTAATGGTAGGCGAAGATCACTACGGGTTGCCTGAAGATAAGGTACTTTTGACAGGTGCGGCATATTGTTGATCTTATCATACTCCATTCTGATCATTAATTATCTCCATAGACGTGACGGGAATATGTAGGAAATGACGGGTTGACGGACTGCGTTTAACACCTTCACTTATTAGCTTGCCTATTGTTGAGGTAAAAGGAGCAGCTCACAGTTTTACATGGGTTAGGTTTAAGTCCCCAGTCGATGAAATAGCGCTCAAATTTTGCAACGGCTTCCTGAACCAGTGTTGTCACTTTGTCCAGTGTCGAAGCTTGTGCTGTGATGGCAATGTCGCCGCCTACATAAATTATCGCCCGGAGACTTTTGATATGTAACTGACATAGACGTTGATAAGCGTAGGCGCCAGGACTAAGCCCTGCGTAACACTATTGTTCAGAGTTTGGCGTTTGAAAGGAGGGCGTCATAAAGACAATACGTGCGTTGCATTAAAAAAAAAAATACGAGCTCGTAGGGTAGTCCCTGACTGTCCCTGTTTCCAGACATGTTCCAGAGAGTTTCAAATGCTGAGCTGAGATCCACGAATACCGCCACTGTTTTGAGTTTCTTTTGGAATCCTGATTCGATGTTAGAAGTTACTACAAGCACTTTGTCAAAGCAACCTTCAATTTTGGTGGGATTTTGACCGAACCGGGGTTGCATCAGAGAATTGCAACCATCTTGCCATGCCATACAGGCCCATGAACTCTTGCAGGACGACAGAACGCTGATGAAGAAATGGCGGGATCAGTGGACATCTGTGGACCTGCCTAACAAGCATCTCGAGTCCGAGCCAGATATCCGTGAGCCAGGTTTCCATCTTCCCAGAAAGCACTGGACTCAAATAAATAGATTCCGGGTCTTACGGGGAAGGTGTGTGGAGCTAAATACACAAAATGCAACTGTGGGTCGGACCCGAGTTGCGTGTACGGGCGGATTAAGACGATGTCCCACATCAACTACGACTAACCGCTGTTCGCCATCCAAGGCGGCAGTGTCGATGAGGCCGACTCGGACGTAATGAGGTGGCTGGACGGCTTAAATTTCACCGTATAGCATTTTGAGCACAATGCCATTTGCAAAATAAAATAAATTTAATAAAATAAACGAATTTAATAAGTTTTAGTTTATTCTTTGTTCGTAGAGAACAAACATAAAACCATACTTTATGATTATACATTTTTGTTATTTGCAACACTTAAGGCTCCGTATAAGGCTAACTAGCGCCACCAATGTTGAAAAAATCCTATCTTCCTTCAGAAGAAGTTTCTGGCAAAATCCTAAGATGAGCTCATGCGCCATGCTTTTCTAGATTTTTAAATGTAGGTACCCAACTCAGTTTCTAGACTTAAGCTAAAAAATTTTCGATAACCGCCAAAAACGGCCGCTTTTGGCGGTTATCGAAAATTTTTTAGCTTAAAAGTAAATTTCGAAGAGGGTATCTACACTTAAAAATCTAGAAAAGCATGGCGCATAGGCTCATCTTAGGATTTTTCCAGAAACTTCTTCTAAAAGAAGATATGATTTTTTTAACATTGGCGGCGCTAGTTAGCCTTATACGGAGCCTTAACCCGTCTTCGCATTTTAATAGGGTTTTTTCCTTTAGTTATAATAAAAATTCTAGATGGCGCTGTATTTTAGTAAGAATAAATGTCAAACTAGATCACAGATAACCAAAAAGAACGCCAGATAAGTCTGCACGCGTCGGATGGCGTACCGTGGCGTCGGGTGGTATTTAAGTTGTGATGGAAAATAATCACCTGACCAACCGCTTGACCTGACCCCTAATAATCCTTATTTTCTTGCCATTTCTGTTGTATTATGTTACCGGCCAAACCCGATTTCATGATAAACTAGTTTCGCCTCGGCCAAACCAATCTAACCTAAGCTCGTATGAACGAACCAGTATAGCCTAGGCCAAACTAGTCTAGCCGAAGCTCGTATGGATAAACCGGTATTTCCTAGGCCAAACTAGTCTAGCCGAAGCTCGTATGGAGAAACCAGTTTGGCCTGGGCCAATCCAGTCTGGCCTAGTAAGAATATTGTACGCTCCAGGATAAACTAGTATGGCCTAGCCCGAGCTGATATTGACGAAATTTTAGGTATGAATGTTACCATATCTCGTAAACTAAGAGGTTTAGCGCAAAAATAACGAAATTTTGGAACCCCTTAAGAACCCCGAAACCAGGCCTTTTACTTATATAGGTGTTCTAAAAACCAACATATAGGGTGTTAAACATACAGGGTATTCCTGGAAGTGTGACAGACAGTCGAAAAAGATTTAAAACAAAGGTTAGGTAGGTCAGTAGGTTTGGTTGGCGACACACTGACATACCTACCTACCTCTTTTTGTTTTCGAGTGGTCCTTCAAACCGGACAAAATCGGATATACCGTAGACTTTTTGAATGTAGACTTTTTCAAATTTGGCCTTTAAATGCGTCCCCTACTGTTCAGATAATTACGGCGGGTTAGTACTAGGCTAGCATAAATAAGTATAATCTGCATTACCCCTACTCAAATAGGGCTAGACTGGTTTGGCCTAGGCTGAACTGGTTTCTCCATTCGACCCAAAACACAACACTTCCCATACATGACTTGTACAAGATGTACAAAAGCACTTATAATTTATAGGTAGGTATTATTATAATGAAAATCCGTGGACGGATACACTTGTGAATTTGTGAAATAAAAATTACGAGCAAGAGCAAGCAAGCGGCGCGCGGCGGGGTAGTTATCTGTGAAAAAACCTCGGCACAGACCAATAGACAGTCTGTGGGCAGACTTTGACATTTTTTCTGGCTAAACTCCATTTTCTATGGTGAGAAGAATAGCGCCATCTAGAGACGTCTTCATAAACAACAAAAAAAAACCCGAAAAAAGCCTATTAGACCGAAATGACCTGACTTCATCAGTGTATTGTCTACCGTTTCAATGTAAAATCAATTTTTGACACTTGGTTCCTAATCAATAATAATTATTGTTAAATTCATATTAAAAACTATTATATTAGTCATACAAAGTATGTATAAGTAATTTTTAAACATACCGGTTGTTAATTCTATAAAAATATACGACAAATGTCCTTATGAATATTCGATTTCATACAAAGAAATCACAAAAACATGCATAACTTTGTAAATATGCGTTCAACGAAAAATTACTAAGCCGTACTTTGCGTAGGGAACCTGGTTTAGAACTGATTGGCATACTTTGTTGTTAATTTTAAGTCACAAATTGTATATACCCAGCAAACGGGTGCATACGGGTATTTACCGGGTATATACCCAATGTACCCGGTAAATACCCAAATGGGTAGATTGGGTATATACCCACCGCCCATCTCTGGTGTTGACATTCATAAACGTTTTGAAGATATTTTGGCTGAAAAAAAAAAGAGGTAGGTCACTTTTACAGTGTTACTTAATTTACCAGGCCTTCAGCCGTTACTTCGAAAGTAAAGTATCAAAAACACTCCATTGTACTACAACTGAAAGAGATGTTTATAAAAGTTTGATACTAGTGGGTTAAGGCTGTATTTACGTGTGTCATATTGCAACAGTAGTATTAGCATTATTGTATTCTATTTCATGTCCTTTTCTATTGATGTTGGTTTGAGTTTGCTACAAGATTGCCCAATATTGTGTTGGATAAGACTTGTTTTATTCAATTCAGGGATCGGCTAAACTCATTTCGCAAAATAGAGTTCTCTTTGCAACAAAGGAGACCATTCAAAATGGAGATGTAATTTTTCGTTCGCCACTTTGAGTTTTGGGCCCAACTTACTATGAAACTTGAATGTTCTCCTTTTCTATTCACATTTTTCTCGATTTTCTATCACTCGATACGACTAAGCAATTTTTTTGTCGGCATCACAAACAATAATACCTGGGGGGGCTAACCTTCGACAGTCAGGGTTGGTCCATGGCTCCGAGTCTACCTAGGTTGTAAGGGCACCTCTCACTATCCTAGAATTGAATACTACTCACCTTTGGCTCCAGAAATCCGCACACAAAATTGCCGCCGCCGTGGTTCGTGTGGCGCGTCTTCACCACGCCAGGGTCTTTGCGTTCTATCGCAAAGATGGGTCCATAGAATCTAATGCACTCCAGTAAAACACTTAGGCACGATCACTGTGTCCTAAATCTGTCCGTTTCACAAGGAATTGTCACATATTACAATTTATAACCGAAAAATAGTCAGAGCCGGCGATCCGCGCAACCGATCAATCCGCCATGTTTTTAGTGTCTAGTCCATCCGCTAGGGGGCGCTCCGGCGGCCGGCGGCCGGAAGTGCTTCCCTCCGTCACCTCCGGATTGCAGCATTCAAAACCATGACAGAGAGATAATGCCCAAACATCCCGCCGCCTAACCAAGCCCAGTCTTGGTTAACCTATCCTAAACCTAACACCGTAAACCTATCCTAAAGGTAACCTACATAATTTCGAAATGGGTCGAAGACGAACCCCATTTTGAGTTAAAACTTCCGCAACGCGAACTATCCCATCTTTCCCGGGCAAAAGTTTAACTATCCGACCGCGTCTCCACTGAAGTGAAGGTACATCATCTTCTTTGATAAGAACCAAGTCATTCAACTTGGGAGGCTCCGTTGATGAGGTCCATTTAAACCGTTGTTGTAGAGTATGGAGGTATTCGTTTCTCCACCTTGACCAAAAATGTTGTGACATCTTTTGAATTTGTTGATAGCGAGACAACCGAGACAGTTTTACTTCAATATATGGATATTCAGGAAGCGCTACCAACGGCTGACCTATCAAAAAATGACCCGGCGTCAATACGTCTAAGTCAGCAGGATCCGTACTGAGAGGGCACAGGGGCCGAGAGTTCATTATAGCCTCTACCTTGGTAAAGAACGTCGTAAGTTCTTCAAACGTAAGCCGAGATTCACCGAGCACGCGCAGAGCATGAGTCTTAGCGGACTTGACAGCCGCTTCGTGGAGTCCGCCGAAATTAGGACTTGACGGAGCATTAAAACAGCCAAGTAATATTTTGTAGAGATAGATTCCGATCTATGTCCGATTGATTGTCACGCAAAAAGATGTACAGTTCTTTGAGATATCTATCCGTTCCCGTATAATTCGTTCCGCAATCCGACCTCACCAAAGAAGGAAGTCCTCTCCGAGAAACAAACCGAGTAAGCGCCGCAACAAAGGCCTCCACTGAGAGGGCCGCAACTATCTCTAAGTGGACGGCTTTGGTTGATAAACAAACAAAAACGCACAAATAGCATTTTAAAATTTTAGCGTTCCGTAAGCTGTTTGATTTTATAAAAAAGGGGCCCGCAAAATCCGTAGAAACCCCGCTAAATACGCGCGTGCAAGACCGTACCCGATCAGCTGGGAGATCACCCATAAATGGTTGCGTAGGTCGCGCCCGAGACCGATAACATTGAACACACTGGAATGTAATGTGTCTTGTGACACGCCGCGCCGATACTAACCAGTAAGACCGAGACAAAATAGCCGAAAGTGTATTTGCACCGACATGACAGTGAGTTTTGTGGTAATGTGTAACCAGTAATTCCGTGAAACGTCCCTTTCCAGGTAACAATATTTGATGACGTGCACCGTACGCCAAATCCGAAGCTCCGATCCGACCGCCGACCCGAAGAATATTATCTTTATCAATAAATAAATTTAACCGCCGTAAAGAACTTTTAATAGGTTCACCGTTTTTCAAAGCCGATATTTCTTCATTGAAATTTGTACCTTGTACCAACCGAATAAGATAGGAAATCGCATTCCTCCGTTCCGTAACCGATATATTGCCGTAAATCCGAGAAATTTTATCCTTTAAATTTTTTACAAACCGCAAAATGTAAGCCGTGACATTAACTAATTTATCAAATGAGCTGTACCGTTCCATTAAATCAAAATCCGTATCTATTGTGCCGACATTAATAATCTTAGCCTTAGCTCGTAAGCCAGGTAATAAGTCCGAGGGAAAATCCGAGCAGTCATGTGGCCAATGGTCGGATGGCTGCCGCAGCCATGCCGGCCCCCACCATAGCTGGTGATTCAATAAATCCGCTGCTGTCGCTCCGCGCGACGCCACATCAGCACAGTTAATTTCACCAGGTACGTGTCTCCAGTGAATAGGAACCTTAGATGCATTTATTTGAGAGACACGGTTTCCTTCGAAGACCTGCAATTTATGAGCAGGGGTACGCAGCCAGGCTAACACTATCGTGCTATCACACCAGCCCACTACCTCATCAAATACAATGTTGTCTTTCATATAAGAGGCAACATGATTGATGAGAGTGGTAAGCAGCGCAGCGCCATTCAACTCTAATTTAGGAATGGTCTGCTTCGTCTTCAGTGGGGCTACCCTAGATTTAGCAATGAGTAGCCGCACGAGAACACTGCCATCCGTCTGTTCCGCTCGTAAGTACACCGCCGCCGCAAAACCGAGAGAAGAGCCATCACAGAAGCCGTGAATAGAGTAACGTGCCGATGTATCCGGTTTCAAGCATCTAGGTATAGAGACCTGCTGAAGTTTAGGTAAATCCGAAATTATTTCCCGCCATTGCCGAACGATATCTTCGGGCACTGGTGCGTCCCATTCTACCTTCCGAGAATTATCACAGGTGCTCAAAAGAGACTGCAATAAAAGCTTGATCTTGAAGACCACCGCACATATCCAACCGAGAGGATCGTATAAACGAGCCACCATAGATAAAATATTCCGCCGAGTTACTGCGCCTTCCGATGGCAAGTTCACATGGTAAGTAAAACAATCCGATGTAGGATCCCATTGTATCCCTAGCATTTTAATAAAGCCCGTACCGTCCGGTCCGTCAAAAGTCCGAGGAGTCTCCAGGTGATCTGAAGGTAAGCCATCTAACAATGCCGGAACATTGCTAGACCACTTCCGTAACTCGTAGCCCGCCGTGTTCATGAGAGTTACCAACTCATCCCGTAATTCGCGCGCATCCTGCAGCGTGTCCGCACCGCCATTTAAGTCATCTACGTAACTATTTTTTACTAAAATCCTGGCCGCTCGCGACAAGTCCGGCCTTTCATCCATCGCATCACGTGCCAGTTGATGTAAACAACGAATAGCCACAAAGGGACTAGATTTTAAACCGTAAGTGTTAGTCGTTAGCTCGTAAACAAGCAACGGCTCCGAGGGAGAAGCCCGCCAAAAGATCAACTGGTATCTGCGATCTTCAGGATGAATCCAGGTCTGCCTAAACATCATACGCACATCAGTCGCAAAAACAATGCGCGGCCACCGAAAATTCAAAATAATGTCCGTTATGTCAGTTTGTAGCCTTTCGCCAGCATACAAACAGTCATTTAAAGATAAACCGGAACTGGTAGGTAAACTACCGTTGAAAACTACACGAATTTTGCTCACATCACCAGATTTTTTAAAAACTCCATGGTGACATAAAAAATAATGTTCTTGATCAGAATTATTGTTGTTGAAATTAGAGACCGCCATGTGTCCGAGTTTAATATATTCTGACATAAATTCTATGTACTTCTCACGAAATTCAGGCTGTCTAGTCATCCTACGTTCTAGTGCCATGAACTGTTTTAAAGCCGCTTGCCTAGACTCACCTAAACGTGGATGATCCGGTATAAGTGGAAGTCTCACAACAAATTTTCCGTCGACGTCACGTGACGTGTTAGATGTAAATAAACGCTCACATTCTATGTCCGCCGGATCCCTAATTTTCACCTGAGGTGGTTCTTCACACCTCCAAAATTTCTCAACCGCTTCTAACAGTGTTATTCCCGTGAATAAACCCGAATTATTATTATTAGATGATACCGAATCATCATAATATGTTTCCGACTGTACCGGACCGAAAACCGCCAAATCAAAAATAGTACCCATCGCGTAGGGCCCATCCGAACCTAAATTAACCGTGCCGCCGTTTAGAATTTTACCGAGAATGTCACATCCAAAAATTATGTCAATTTCCGACATCCGTGAATAACCGTCATCCGAGAATTTCAAATTGCCGTGTGAAATGTTTAATTTACGAGTAATATACGTAGTAGGTTTTTTTTAATACCGCCGCCGTGACCGATAACAAAGGTTGATCCGAATTTTCCGGTTTAAATTGCACTTCTACAACGTACTGACTTCCGTTAGAGTGTACTCCGCCGATACCTACCAAAGGTGTTTGAGAGTAGTGTCGCTTTATACCTAAACTTGTAACAAGATCGCTTTTTATTATTGACACTTGAGAACCCAGATCTAATAAAGCTCTCGTCCGTACAAACGTATTATGAGCCGACCTTACCTCAATAATAACTGTAGGTAATATTACATTATCCGCCAACTTAGGTACTGAAGCGACATTACTAGATTTTAATTGCTATTGCTGAAAACTGTTAGAATTATTAGGTGAACGCCGACCGCTTTGAACCGAGTTGAAGTTATAACCGTAACCGCGCGAGTCGCGTGAACCGGTGGCGCCACTATCGCGTCCTCCTCTTTCGTTTGTATTGTCATCGCGCCTGCGCGGGCCGTCTCTCGCCGCTGGTTCCGGCGACGTCCGTCCGCGCCGAGTCGTCAGAGTATGATTCGAATTATTAGCCGGCCGAGCAGAGAGGTGAGGCGACCTCCTTCCGCTAGTCTGATATATTTTATCGCGCGTCATAATTGAACAGCAAATAAGTTTGTTGTGCCCGCTATAACCGCACTTCTCACATGCAACATTCCGAGTACATGATGCAGCCCTGTGTTCACCAAAGCAACGGAAGCAAAGACCTTTATTTGCTACCCATTGCTTGCGTTCTTCCGATGATAAGTTACCGAATTTAAAGCAATTACCGATTGCATGCCCCGAATATTGACAAAATAAACACTGTATTGATCCGCGATCCACCGCATGTACAGCCCGCTCACGTGGGCGTGTGCGCTCTGCCGGTGTGTGTCTTTGAATTGGGTCCGAAATAATATTAGCCGAAGCAGTGTCAATGAGTCTGCACTCATTTTCTAAAAAATCTAAAAGCTCTTGGAAAGTAGGTACTTGTAGATTATTACCGCCGTGTTTATGCTCGAATCTAGTTTTAATGTCCATTGGAAGCTTCGCTAATGATATGTGAAGCAGAATGTAGCTCCATTCGCCGACCGGAAATCCTAGATTTTCAAGAGCTCGGGTCGATTCCCATAAGGGGTTAAGGACCTTTACTCGAAGCCCTACCGATTTAGTAAGTGCTTCTAGGTGCAAAATGCGAGCGATGTGGCGATCAGCCAGTAGCCGTTTATTTTCATACCTACTCCGTAGGATGTCGAGTGCCGTATCTAAAGACGCATCTATCATAGGTAGATGTATAATCAAGGACCGCGGTTCCTTCTCCACAAACGAGAGTAGGTAGTGAAACTTCTCAGTTTTGGACAGGTCTTTTTTACCTAGGACCAAGGACCTGTACATACTCATAAAACTTGTCCATGCAAATATGTCACCGTCAAAAACCGTCAAGTTTATTCTTCCTAGCCGGGACAGTGAAACACTCTCCGTAGGCGCCGTAATCCCGTCAATGTTTGGGTAAGAGCCTGATATGGAATCAAGTTTGTTAAAGTATTGTTCCGCCGTTTTAAATTCCTTTTTATACTCTGCAATCTCCGTCTCAACATCAACAATATTCAAAAGTGCCTCGTACGTTTCCCCCAACAATTCATATTTTTCCTCAAGCTTCTTTAACCGCGCCGAAATAACATTCATACTATGTGTTTTACAATTTACCATTTCTATGGTTGTAACAAACCACTCATACTGAATCTTAAACTTATTTTTCGCAATCTTCGCCATTTTGTTTGCCTAACCAACCGAACCTCGCAAGAAAAATGAATGCGAATTTGCGAATGCGAATGCCGCGAATCTACCCGTAATACCGAACCGAAGTATAAATTGAGTAAACTTTTGCCCGAAATACTCCGAAATATACCGAAAATGACCCAGATAACTAGAAATATAATAACTAAATCGTATAATAACCGCCGAGATTACCGAAATACTGAATAATAACCGAGAAAACTGAAATACCTACCGACCGAACCGAGTCGTAAAAGCCGTAAAAACACCGAAATACACCGAAATATCTATTAGTCCCAATTAAATCAAGAGTATTAACCGTAAATCTAGCTCAATTAAGCCCAAATACAAGGAATGAACCGATAAATTTAGTGAGTGACCCGGGAAAATAACCTAGAACCTACGACTTTAGCGGGAGCCAAAATCCGGCTCGAAGGACCATATGGGGGGGCTAACCTTCGACAGTCAGGGTTGGTCCATGGCTCCGAGTCTACCTAGGTTGTAAGGGCACCTCTCACTATCCTAGAATTGAATACTACTCACCTTTGGCTCCAGAAATCCGCACACAAAATTGCCGCCGCCGTGGTTCGTGTGGCGCGTCTTCACCACGCCAGGGTCTTTGCGTTCTATCGCAAAGATGGGTCCATAGAATCTAATGCACTCCAGTAAAACACTTAGGCACGATCACTGTGTCCTAAATCTGTCCGTTTCACAAGGAATTGTCACATATTACAATTTATAACCGAAAAATAGTCAGAGCCGGCGATCCGCGCAACCGATCAATCCGCCATGTTTTTAGTGTCTAGTCCATCCGCTAGGGGGCGCTCCGGCGGCCGGCGGCCGGAAGTGCTTCCCTCCGTCACCTCCGGATTGCAGCATTCAAAACCATGACAGAGAGATAATGCCCAAACAATACCTAAGTTCCGAAAAATGTATTAGCAGTCCGGGAATCGAACTACTACTTGACTAGACCGCAAGCCTTTACCGATATACCTACAACCTATAGATAAGATTCACTTAATTTGGCAGCCTATCTATTAAATACAAACAAACAAACGTAAGTCTTAATTGACTGATTAAAGCAGTCGATCAGCATAAAATGATAAATCAAAATAAAAGTCAGTCAAATTAATAGTCTTTTTACATTGACGTTTTGTTTATCAGGACCTTGCGAGCACTTAAGGCTTATATGCCAAAAATTATTAAGCACAAAAAGTCCACTCAGCCTCGTCTTAAGAGGATTGGTTACCCCACTCACGCCCATACAAACTAATTTCATTGATTTTGATGTCAATCGTTTCTGCAGATTATAATTAAAGTGATTAATTCACTAGAGTAAACTGACAGCTACAACTGTCAATTTGTGAAAAATTGGCAGCATTATTTTACAAAACACTATCTGCAGTACCAAAGGTTGACTGGTAGAAAATGCTACTTAGGATTAAGTACGCCTTTGTACAAATGTTTTATATGTGCAATAAAGAATTAAATAATAAATAATAAGTGTTGTTGCATTAGTTGATATCAGTTTATTCCAGTGAATTAGACTTTATGTCAGTACGTTTTCCTTTTTTTTTTATTTCGCCTATCCGCAGTGGGCAAGGTCCAGCGATAGCAGCGTGGCGGGAAATTATTATTTTTTCAGCCGATTATGTGTTTTGGTCATAAACTAGTTTTTTGGGCAGTGCCACTGCTTTCTCGACCAGAACACATTATCGGCTGAATTAGGTGTACTTAAATTCGATATGGGTGGGTACTTCTAAGCTGCTTAGTTAGTGCTTTCGGTCGAGCGAGTTGTCATCGTCACAAATCACTACATGAACTGAGCGCGGTGACCCCAACTCGAATGGTCAAGTGTGAGTAGAAGTTCAAGACTCTTCGTGCTTTAGTTCATTCGAGCTTGCGTTTTTCGAGCTTTAGTTCATTTGAGCTAGCGTTATTCGAGCTTCAGTTCGGGTTGGAGTACTTATGAAATTTTCCTAGCAAATTACACTGGACAACCTGGAAAAGCTAAGGCAATAAATAAACAATGAATTTGTGTCTTTATTTACCCATTTGGCATGCCATTATGTTTTAACAAATAAAGTGCTTAGTACTCAACAAAAGCATGGTATTATTTTAAAAGAGAAATCAATCCGCTTTTAATTTTACGAGCAACAAGAGATTACTTTAAAAACCTCACTCCCAGCCCTCTAAATAAACTGATAACACTAAATTAACGGACACAGAAGAATGGCTCCACATTTGTTTGGAAAAAGCCTTCTGTCTGAATGCGAGATCTTCTATCCCAATCGTAATGAAACAAAAGGTACTGAGAAAAAATTCAAATAAAACTCACTTCTTCTGTTTTTTGTTTTAAATAGTTTGCATCCATCAATCCATATTTACTTGACCGTTTGGACAAGTAAATAAACCAAACAAAAGTTTTACTTACTATCTTAATGTGCATAATTTTGTATTTTTTTTTACTTACCTGCTCTACATGATGACAAGCTGTTTATAGGTTCTACGCCGGTAAATAAAAAAATACAAAATTATGCCTCTAGTATTAAACTAGTGGTTCGCCCCGAACTATGAACTCGCGACCCCATATAAACCTAATAATAATAATAACCCCCTGTGGTTCCCGGGAGGTACAGAATTGGACCAACCCCTACAGTCTTTGCTCTTGATTTTCCACTCGTTTTTCAAGATTTTCAGATTTTACTTCTAGCATTTTTAGTTTTTCGCCAAACATTCTTTGAACGTTTTCTGTAACTTGTTCGCCGCTTTTTCTTATTTCAAGTTTTTGTGCCTCTAGATTATTTTGGATTTTTTGTAGTTTATCTAGTATTTCTTCCATTTTAAGTTTTGTATAGGACTCTCTTGTAGTTTTGAAGTAAAGCGACCTCTATTGTTGAGCATAAGGCCTTTTTGGTTTATAATTTTGAACACTAGATGGCTCTGATAAAAAATGTTTTGTCACGCCCTCTGTTAGGGAGTAGAATAACAATTTTTTTTAAATAGATGGCGCTGTTTTGTATTTTCTAATCTGGTGTATTTTGGACCTTAGCAATTAGCATTTTTTTTGGATTTCTTGGATTAAAATAGAGTTCTTGCTACGGATTATTTCGCGACCCGTAAAAGTTTATTTTTATTGTTTCCACTGAGTTTTACGTCCGATATCTACAATATTGTTTCCAAACAGAATTTGTATTTATAGTTCACTTTTGTTAGTTTTTATCACTGCTTTCACTGTTTACTGATTAGATTTACGTTTTTATCACTTTTAAAATCACTTTTTAGCACTATTTTATTGTTACTGAGAGGCAGCAGTGGCGCCCTCTCTCATCCCATATAAACTTAACAACCCCATATCTCGGCAACCCCTCGACCGATTTGGCTCATGTTCGAACTTAAAAATTCTTTTAATTTCATTTACCTGCTTACCAAATTTCATGACAATCCGACAAAAATTACTCAAGTTATCGTCGAACGAACATTCATACATACAAACATACAAACATACAAACTTACAAACATACATACATACATACATACATACATACATACAAACGCCGGATTGTTCCAGTAGACTCGGAGAACTTCGCTCGCTTCGCTCGCTCGTTCAACAAATCCCTGATTAAATAACTGAGGGATGAATCACATACGCAGCAAAGAGAGCGCAAAGATATTGTAGACACGACAGCACGTCGGCCCTTACATGCTAGCACTCTACTCGGTTACGTTAGGGGCGACTTTGCAACAAGACTGTACAGTATGACGTGCTGTCGACTGTACAAGCCTGAAAAGCTATTCAGTCACTGTCGTCATCTTTTGTTACATTTCCAGGGGTAGTTATTGAGTAATTCTTCTGTCTCACTTGTTTTGTACCGATAAGCCCTAAAAGGCACAAAAAAGCCTCGAAAGGTAAACATTGGACACGTATATTGGACTAAATATAAATGTCTCGGAGACACATTAAGATAGTGTAAGGAATGTTAAAAGCTATTTAATATAATGTACTGTTCAAACTTTATTCGACTTCGGTACAGGCGGCGGAAAATGTTCACTCTATTGGTTTAATTTTATTTAAATAAAATAACCTGATACTTTTGGTAATCAGTTAGATTCCCGGTGGTTGCATGTAGGTACTTAGACTTACTCATAATTTTATTATACTGACCTAAAATCTTACTTTTGATGTTTTTTTGGCTACAACAAAGAATATTCTAATTTTCATTCTAGAGGATTAGTTCACTGGTTGTAAGAGAAAAACGATGTTTTTTTCATTCTCTGGGAAACCCCGGTTTTGTCCTTCTACTCCGACGCCATTGTCGACACGCCATTGCGTTACGTTCACAGAGTGTTGACTTGTGTTGGCATCCGTTCACGATAGCAGGGGCCTTAGCCTGTAACGCAATGGTGCCAAAATGGGCTTCCAGTTGACGGCTTCAATCACGATTTTTTAATGCTGTCGGTCCTTTTAATGTTTTTGTAGTACAGCAAAGAATATTCTGATTCTAATTCTAGAGGATTAGTTCTCTGGTTGTAGGAGAAAAACGAGGAAACCCCGGTTTTGTCCTTATGCTGGGACGCCATCGACACGCCGTTGCCATAAATACCTAATACGAGTATCTATCCAGTCAAACTATTAGATCTTGTCTTGTTGTATGTATGTAATTTATCTTGTATGAGTATAGGGGTACATGTGTGCGTGTTAACTAATCTTAAGGCAAAATGTACCAACTTCATTATGGGTCAAGCCTGAAATAAAAGTTTTTTTTTATTTTTATATTGCGTTACAGGCTATCTTATCTTATCAGTATGGGGCCAGGCTGAGAGCTCGGGACACTTCGACCCAGTGGGATCTTTTGTGTCACCCCCGTCCTTATTGCTGCTCAGGACGTGCAAAGACCAAGGTCATAAGCTTTAGAACGTCACCGAGGTTGAGGAACTTATATTCTTCCGGTCTAGGATATGCTAACCCGAGAAGACTCTTGCGTTTACATGCGTTACAGGCTAAGGCCCCTGCTTGTTGACTGCAAAAGCGGCAATGAGGTCATCCTTCACTGTGCGTAACTTTCGTCCGCCTCTACCTATGGCAGGCGCGGTAACAAGACGAAGGCATTTAAGCGTCCCGATAGTCTGTCGCTTTAATGAACCCGAGACGAGACTCACGTCACCGCCTCGATACGATACGTATCGTATCGGTACTTGTGTGATTGTGTGCGACTTACCTGCAGACGTTTTTAATACACTATCAATAGGTAGAGATAAGCTTACTGCGGTTGATATTTAAGGTTCAACGAAAGTAGTGCCTCTCCAAGTCTCCACCATCGGTGGTTGGCAGTCAGCTTTTTGCACCTTTCTGCATTTTAAGGCTCCAGGCGCATGCGTTATTGCGATATCTGTTATCAGTACATTTTTTATTAGGTACGTCTTACTTCCATTGCGGCGTTATTATCGCAGCAGTGTGTAACTCCATAGCCATCCCAATACAAAATGTACTAAAAAAATATATCGCAATAACGCAGTACATTTTGAATTAGGAATGCCATTGCGTTCTTACCGCAGCAGCGTGTAACTCCATAGCGATCCTATCGCAATAACGCAAACGCAAAAACTCACCTGTGTGGGGAGCCTTAAATGTCCTTTATTTATTTATCTGCATAATATTGTCTACTTATGCACCATGATGCAATACCTAACAAATTGTACGTAGGTTGTTACGCTATTAGTTTTTTCAGGAAAAAAATCCATTTAGAGATGCGGTAAAATGTTATATTTTCAAACATTGTTTTATGAATTAAAATATGTTGGTAGAGCAAACTCTTTGCTTACATTATAAAAATACTGGGTTTTTCAGAAAGGCGAACCGAACCCTTGTTCCCTTTGGATCAATACAAGGAAAATGGAAAAAAAAAACTGTTGCTCTATTATTAGGTTGTCTGGTAGAGATTTCTTTTAGCAATAAGACCGCCCATTGTATAATAAGTAGTTTTAAGAAAATTCTCTGTAAATAATTAGTTTTTGTGTACAATAAAGAATATTCTGTCTATCTAGGTGCAGTAGGTATCGATTTTTAGTATGGAACAGCTATTTTTTTTCGATATAGGTATCTACCTTAGCCCCATATTAAAGTTCAAGTTCATTAAAGAGTTCAACGACCGTGGCTTCAGTATTTTTTTTTAACACGCTATCGGTAGGTTAACAGGCTGTAGGTATATCAAAAACCAAACAGCAACAAAATAAAATTTTCCTATACCTAAGTTTCACCAACCAGCCTATTCAAGTAGGAAAACACGCTGTATATCTATACCTAAGTTTCACCAACCAGCCTATTCAGATAGGAAAACACGCTGTATATCAGAAATACGAAACCAAACAGCAACAAAACACCAATCACCCTCTAAGCAACCAACCAGCCTATTCTTCGCACCAGAGCCATGCATCGCCCTATCGCGCGACGTCGCGTCGCGTCGCGCGTAAATCGCGCGCGGAATAAAGTCGTCAGGATAGCGTATCGCGCGTCGCCCACGGCCCGGCTTTACGACGGAGCTTTTACTGCTTAGGGCTTGTGCACACGACGGTTATTTTAAGCCGAGTTTTCACATAACACATCATAATACTTCTTCATATTTCGCATATACAGCATATATACAGCACTTATTCTTATATTATATTCTTCATATACAGCACTTCATATTTCGATTAGCACAGATTTATTAATTTTGACACTCCCGTTCCGGTTCTGTAGGCCACGCCTGCAAGTGGCATCTATGAATTGCTTTGAATTTGTGCTTTGAAAACGACTCATGGAGCCATCCAAGTCAGTTAGGGCTTCTGATTGGCCATTTTAGTGACGTGACGTAGCGCTGTAATGAAAACAACCGATTACAAGCATTAGGTAGTTTACTTTGACGACGCGCTCCGTCATGCGTCATAGTGTGATAAATTGTGATTTCGTGATCAGCGGAGACTAAAAAGGCAGCTTAGAAACTCCCAGCCTTGTAGACAAAAAAGAAATGACTCAATCCATACATTTGAACTTCCAAAGTCGAAAAAATCTTACTTTTAACCGCGACCGAAAAAATATTTTTCCCAGACTCAGCGAAGTCTACTATCAGCCTAAAGTCCGTTCGCTATCATAGTGTCAGTTTGATATTTTCTGCCTTGGCGCGCGGCGGCTTTTCACAAAAGAAAGTAAAGGAAGCCGACGCGGCGCAAACACGCCAGTGAATTTGGCTCGCCACTCATCATTCTATAAAGAAGCGTCGTCGTATTGAGAGGTTGTGCTTGTGACTTTTGACTTAGTATTTTGTCTTGAGTGTCGATCGCTGCGTGTAAATAAAATGATTTTTCGTCCGTGGCAGGACAGCGAGGTGCCTCTTGACGAAACTTCGAATGACCCAAAAATTAAAAGACGAAGGTTTTTTTAAAACATGTTAGCAAATTCTAGTTAATGTCCATCAGCATTGTGTTGAAATGAATTTGTATGCGCCCATCACAGATACTTCAAAAATAGTTGGTATCCCAAAAACCAAGATTGCCGTCTTGTGTACCGACACTATCTAAGATTCTAAGAGAACGGACTTTACCAACTCCCAGCCTTGTACGAAAAAATATCGCGATTGGTCACCAGCTCTGCAAATGTAACTTCTTTCTGCGCTTTTCGTTTTGTATGGCAGACATGACTTGCCAACCTAAGGTTCCATCGTTGTACAGTCAGCTACACGCTAGGATACCCTTTTTTATTCGATTCACGCTACTATAGGGTAACCTAGCCTGTGGCCGACCGTACATCAATGGAATAACAACCTTGTGTGAAAAAAGAGCTCGTTAGAGGTAGTCCATCGTGTTAGTTCTGCTGAAAAGCATTCAATGTAGAGACAGTTTTAGCTGCCAATTTTCTAAAACCATGCGAAAAAAAAGTGTTTTAGTGTGACTGAAGCTTTAGTGCCTTCAAAGCCAAGAGTTGAATCAAGTTATCCAAGCTCTAACTTATGTGCAAGTTCATGTTTAAGTTATATCATCCCTGCATAAGATTACATTACACTGGGCTGAATTGAATGTTTGTTTCTCTGTCATTTATTTTTATGACACTGACAAGTTGCTCTGAACATTATTGCGATATTTTTTCATTGTCTCGTCTATTTAAAAACCTGGCCATGCATTTATAAAAATTAAAAATGTTTTAAAAAATAACGTTCGAAAAACGAGCAGAGCAAAATCAAAAATCATTAGCGTCGAACAAGTTTAAAAAGTTGAGAGAGCGATGCGAATAATAAATCATTTTTATTTCATCTTGGTACCAATTTCTCTCCGGCTCTCGTTTTTTTTTTCATCAATTTAACGCGAACAAAAAGTGGCACTCAATTGTAAGCTTTACGAGTGGAAGTTTTTTTTTTATTATGGGCAACCCGTTTAATATTTTTGGCCAATCAGCGGGCCGGGTTCGCGTCCAACGCCGCCCTCCTCGGCCTCTGATTGGTCAGTTAGTTGGAACAGATTGCTCGATGGCGGGAATCGGATTTAGGTTAGAGCAGTTGGGAGAATCTCATCTCTTTGACGATTATCGAGACTCGAGAGTATTCAAGAGAATGTAAACTTGTCGATGGGCCATTATTCTAAGCGATTGCTTGCCCCGCTGTTATTAAAGGTTGTTGTATTTTCATATCAATTTGCTTGAGAACTTTAGACAAAGAGGCTCGAAACTCATTATTGTAAACAACACAGTTTAGAACACTATTTCGATAAGTGCTTTTGGGTAATAACAAGCCTAGCCACCTATAGGTACCTTATTATGTACTTACAAGGCAATAAATGCTAAACCCTCACATTTTTTCGTCAGCCAAATGTTATCATTGACAGCTTGGCTATAATGTGGTCATTAATGCAACAACTTGAGTCCCACTGTACACTAATGGCCTTGTTAGTAATTATGGATGAAGCCAACAGTTCGTGGCGAGCAAAATAATACATAATGGTCTTCGTAGCTATAATGACACCCGATTTGATCACCAACGACGAAGCGTTAGTGAATTATTTATCTTCAGCGAGCGGATTGAATGTCAGCCTTCTCTCACCTATTACTACGTTCCCACTACGGCGGGGGTGCTACGAAGTATGTAGTAGGTTCTACGAAGCTCTCTACAAAATACACAACATAATAATATTTTTGTATAGCAAGCAGCGACATCTATTGACGGCTATTGAAACTAATGTATGAGTTGCGCCATCTAGTATCGAGTAGCAGAACCTCTTGAGAAGTATGTAAGCGAAACAAAAAGCTACTTCATTTAGTACAAGAATATTATTGTAGATGGCGCTACGCAATATTTTATTTACACGCCATCTAGTGTTAAATAAAAATACTATTTTAGTACACTCTTTTTTGTAAGATGGCGCTAAAAGCATATTTATTTTATTGAAATTAAATTCAATTTATTAGAGTAATAGAATATTTATTTATTCATGCAATATTTATTTAATAGTGTTAACCTTGACACCCATGTGCCTTAATTACTTACATAAAAACCATTGCATGGTTCCAATCCACCCCAATCCATTGCAATTTTGCATCAATAAATTTTATGACTAGAGTAGGTAGGTATATCATATAATTATAATTACTTATTTACAATAATCTGAAATCTGAACATGAGATCCAAGAGTTATTCAGCCAGGAGATGCCCTAAAAAGTGATATAAACTAGGTAGGTAGGCATGAAAATATAGATACGTAGGCACAACAATAACAAAAACAAATAGGTGTGTTGCAGTAAACTTGCTAGTGGTAGGACATCTAGTATTTTATTCCGTAGTCAGGTATTTATTTACACTCTATCTTTCCTAAGATGCATAAATCCAGCCGATAAATGCATCTTCCCTCAACACTAATCCCTTCACAAAACATATTTCTATAAAACTTTTAGTTTATAAATACATTGTTGCCCCTGCTAGCTCCCTCACGAATAGGTTTGGACAGATAGCTCTGTGTGCTTATTATGTGAGTTAAAAAACCGCACATTTGCTTCTCCCCAAACGCGGATTATTTGCGGGAAAATATAAATAAAAAAAATTTTTCGACAAATAATACGGCTTATTTGTCGAAAAAATATTGTTTAT
This sequence comes from Zelleria hepariella, assembly GCA_949319315.1. Classification (NCBI taxonomy): domain Eukaryota; kingdom Metazoa; phylum Arthropoda; class Insecta; order Lepidoptera; family Yponomeutidae; genus Zelleria; species Zelleria hepariella. The sequence goes on along the minus strand of OX439378.1, from coordinate 5,105,083 downwards.
TTCGATAAGAGCAATTTTCCCACAAAAATCGGTTTGAGCACTAGCAACTATGCGGATTTTTTTACAGATGCACACAGGGCACTGCCCGATTCATGCTCGATCAGTATTTCAGGTATTTAAAGATTCTGATATACCGAAGCTTAGCAGTCTAGAAGGTGTATCTTGAAGCTTCAGTAAGTACCTATACGAATAAAATATTAGGTGTGTGTGGCCCAAAAACATAATCATTCTGGTAAGTAGTTGACAGCAGTTTAGGGACGGATTCATAGGTAGGCCTCGATGATTGGATCGGAAGTGCGGTCGGTCTTATAGCGCGGCTTGAGTTGGGGCTCGCTCTCCTCCACGTTGGTTGGGATGCATGGCTCCAGGAGCTGAAAACAAGATACGTGTTCATCACAAGGTTGGTACAGTCGCTCCCAAGCTAGGATACCAACGGCTTTTTCTTCGATTAGCGCCCTTATGCCGCGCGCGGCAAGAGCTGCCATCTGTGACGTAAGTAATCGTAGGAGGTAGTGGCCACCTAGGCTTAGCACGCGGGCCATTTTGCCTACTCTCAACTGTCACCTAAGCCTGCTTAACGGGTGTCCCGAGCGGGGATTGAACCGTTAGCAGTTTTACGAATTGCGAGTTGTGAGCAGACTCGCTGCTCCGGCACCTTCCTGGACAGAAGGTAGTGGAAAGTGGAAACATGCATCCACGAGCCACTTGCAGAGTACCGAAGCACAAGCTAAGGCGGCAAGACCTACCGCACATAGGTCCCGGCACTCGGTTTCGATCGTTTGTTGGACTTAGTGTGCCCTTTTCATGACCTAAGCTGTGTCGGTAAAAGGGCCACTATAATAAAAAAAAGGTAGTCTGGAGAGGGAAGTGTCACCTAAGCCACTGTTCACTGTCACTAAGGTGACAGTTTTTAGGCCAGAGACAAGCGAGTTTTTAGGCCGCCCAAAGGGCCTCAGCTCCGGAGGCGCAGTCAAGTCTTAGATTTCGTGGGCTTCGTGGCACGTATTATAGATGGATTGGATAGCGATTTGTCCCAAATCGAATCCTGGGGGTCTACCGGCTAAAACAAAGCCGATTACGATTGGCGAAAATCGAAGTTCGATTTATGAAAAATGAACTGGGTGGCAGTAAAATGAACTGGGTGGCAGTACATTTTTCAAAAATAGAACTTTGATTTTCGCCAATGGTAATCGGCTTCGTCTTAGCCGATAGACCCCCTGATAGTGGCTTTGTCTCACTACAGCACGCACCATAACTGCGTCAACGAAACAAAAAGGAGTAACCCCAGGGGCTGAAGTATTTGTGTGAAGTTGGGGTAATCGTCTGTAAGCACCCCTAGGGTTTCTGGGTTACCCTTGACGCTATTGCGATCAAATTGAAAAAGGTTTAAAATTAATTTATCTTTGAATTCGCATAGTAATGCTTTGATTTTAAATACTTTGTAATGTTTATTCAAAGGTTAGGCTGTTTTATTCAATAAAAACACAAAAACTAAGGCCTTTGCATCTACGTAATGAGATGATTTATACAGCGTCCAGTGGCACCTTCACTCACACTAGATAGGTGAAGAGACCACTCGGCGCTGCAGTGCCTGGGACATTGTTTTAGATGGAGTAGGCTTGCCCAGCACCTATACCATCCTGACAGCTTAGTCGACAAAAACAGAAAATGCGTCTTAATTTGTAAAATATTAAAATTTGTAAATTGCGCCATATTGCGGCCGTATTGGAAAAATGCGTCAAGGGTAGTAGAGGGGCAGTTCCATTTCAAAACTAGTACACACGACAGCACGTGAGACTGTAGGTACACTTTTGTTGTAAAGTCGCCTCTAACGTAGGTAACCGAGTACCTAGAGTGCTAGGGTGTAATTGTCGACGTGCTGTTGTGTGTACGAAGGGAAGTCCGAAACTATAAGAGATAAGAAAATATGTCTAAGAAACCATGTCATCGATTTTGAAGACATGCAAAACTACATCTCGTAAGTAAATAACTCTATCTAACTCTGTCTCTTACCCGTTCTGGGAGAGGCTTTCCTTCTAGCACATATCGCAGCTTGGCCATCTGGCAGGGTCCCAGCGCGCGCTCCAAGTTGCTCATCTCCAAGTTGTTCATCTACAAATAAAAAAAAAACCTTTCTCGTACAACCAGCGAAAGAACCAGAATATTCCTTGCTGTAAATAAATAAAGGCCTTTGCATTTACGTAATGAGATGATTGATAAAGCGTCCAGTGGTACCTTCACTCATAATATGTAGATGGGTGAAGAGTACTGAAGAGACCACTCGGCGCTGCAGTGCCTGGGACATTTTTTTAGATGGTGTAGGCTTGCCCAGCACCTATACCTCCCTGACAGCTCAGTCAGCCTATCCCACAGGAAAGACAAGTCAATACCTACGTGTGGAGCCAACTAAGGTGCGGGTTTCGTCACGATGTTTTTCCTTCACCGTTAGCGAGTGGTTTTGCTACTTCAAATTCACAAATGTACGTAACTTTAAAAAAGAAACAAAGGTACATGCCAGCACTGGGAATCAAACCTGGGTCTCGAAGCGGTGGTGGCCTAGTGCAGGGGTCGGCAACCTTTTGAGGCGGAAGAGCCAAAAATTGTACTTTACAAAATTTCTCAGGTTTTAAAGAGTAACAATTTTTTTGACATTTCTCTTGTATTAAGGAGCACTGTTGTTGTATAGTTACTTGTTGTTGCATAGTTATACTGATTTCTGAGGAGATTTTGACATAGATTTTACGCATAACCTTCTTGATAGAGGATTCTGTTTTAAATAGGAAATCATAGAACGCAGCGGGTTCGGAAAATCGCTGATTTTGGGGGGTCATGAGCTCGAGACCCCCATGAACACCCCTCGAAACATTATAAAGCAATCATCATTATATTTAAGAGTTATCCTCTTGTCGGTGCAGCATTCTCCATGCACTTCGATCACAGGCCAGTTCCTTTGCAGCCTGGTACGTCACGACATCCACCTTCTCTTTAATTTGGTCAAAGTAGCTTCTCCGTGGCCTTCCTCTATAAAGCAATATTGCTTCAGATTTTAAAAGTTAAGTAGGTATTTTACGGCTCTTTTTGTGTATGGAACTGAAGAGCCGCAACTTTCATCGAAAGAGCCGCATGCGGCTCGCGAGCCGCAGTTTGCCGACCCCTGGCCTAGTGGTACCTAAGAACATTGCTGTACCTACCACAAAAACAATAAAAGGGCCGACAGCATTAATAAATAGTAATTCAAGCCGTGAACTGGGAGCGCATTTTGGCACCATTGCGTTACAAACTCAGGCCCCAACCTACCCTTGACGGTATTGCGATCATATTGACAGTTTTAAAATTAATCTCTCTTTGAATTCGCTTAATAATGCTTTGATTTTAAATATTTTGTCATGTTTATTCAAAGGTAAGGTGTTTTGTTCAATAAAACATAAAATGCTTCTTAATTCGTGAAATATTGAATTTTGTAAATTGCGCCATATTGACAAAATTGCGTCAAGGGTAGAGGGGCTGGTCTCACCCCCGCCTCCAAGCGCCTATGTCCATCCCGCTTCCCGTTGGTCCATCCGCGGGAGTACTGGAAGGTCTGACCCGCAACTGACGAGAGCACTACGAACACGAACAAGGTGGCCGCTGCTCCGAGTTTCGGCACCATCTTCGTTTGGGTGGCTTTCTAGAATTAGGAAAGTTGATTGTTAGATCTTTGGCTGATCTGGGGGTAATTCTCGGGAATCCCGCATTCGACACATCTCGAAGGAAAAATCACAATAATTACCTATGTCAGTTTGATCTCGACTGCTCCCAACCACTCGAGTCATGTCGAGCGAAAAAGGCAAACATCTCGCAGAAATCTCGTGTCTTATTGTCGGTTATGACTTCGTGAGAATAGAAGATGTGACATTTGCCGCAAAATGAGATGTTGTGTCGAATGTCGAATGCGAGATTTCCGAGTATTAGCCCCCTGCCCCTGCATTATCAAAAATATACACCGTAAAAATAACCGGTTTTAAATGTAAAAATAAAATGTTCATTTCAATAAGGGCTATTATCGAGTGTTTTGACGCTAAACGGTTGAGTGGACTTTTTAGAGAATAGAGGCGGTGGTGATCTGGTGATCCGGACACCATGCAATGCTCCCCTAGCTGAAAGTCTAGTAAGTTATACAGGGTGTTAAAAGACCGCCAACAGACCCGAAAGCCACGCATACTAGACACCAAAACAAAGTACTTTTTCGATAAAATATTGCTGGGAAATGATTTTGTTTTTTTAGGTTATAATTTTGAAAAATATTTTATCACGCAATGGACGTGTAACGCACAGAAGTCATAATGCGCAAGCGTAGGTATAAGTTTATGTTACTTAAGCTTGAAGTGCCGATGTTTAGAATACATTGCGGGTTGCAATTTTAACGTCGTTTTTTGTAAGAAATATTAATAATTTTGATATGGCTTCTTAAGAAGGTATGTTAAGAACTAGATACTGAATACATTTCTGCAAAAAAAAAGTTTTGAAAAGTCCCTCTTTGAACCTCATTATCTCGGAAACCGTTGATTTCCCAGCCATAGTTCCTTGGGCAAAAATGCTCATTATGATGAGGACAATACATGGTTTCCCGCTTTGTTGGCGGTCTTTTAACACCCTGTATAATAGAGTTCAGAATTATTGGATAAAAAAAGTTGCTAGATATGTATTAGCTATGTATTTGATTTAAGTACATACTTTTTTTTTACTTTTGATAATTTTTTGACGTTTAATGTAAATAAGTTATTTATGGCATTTTGAATCACTTTGACTTTGTCATTATTGTTACCTGATAGACAAAGGCCCGGTTTCTGAGTTGAGAATTTTGCTAATATGGGTAAGTATCGTCCTGTCTCTGCAGATTTCTCACAAAAGAGCGTGACAGAGCGATACGTAAGTATGTGCTTAGTAAAATTCTCAACTCAGAAACCGGGCCTACACCTGTTGAACTTTAATTCGTCCGACCTCAATCAAAGAAATGCCACCCTCCTAGTGGTACCTCACCACTTCTAGGGTAGCATTTCTTCGGTCGTTAGAAGAAAGGACATTAGACACTAAATTGGTAACTAGAGGATTAGTTCGTTGGTTGTAGGTGAAGAAAAATGAGGAAACCACGGCCATCGACACGCCGTTGTGTTACAGACTGTTGTTACCCGTACAAAGAAAAGTGTTGAATCGGAGGGTTAGTTAACCCTTTGGCTCTCAATATACAATTTTTAATAAGTAGTCGCTTTTTAGGCTTAAACTTTTTGCCTTGGCTTATCATGTTCGCCCTTTTAAACAGAGAAGCTGTTTGCTAAGCTAACATCCACAGATTATATAACTAACATCCCTTCAAAACGCCTATAGGTACTTAGCTAGGTGCTACCAGCAGATATAGCTACCTAGGTATAGTACCGTTTATTAATTTATTAGAGGCGTGTATGTGAAATGCTGAGTCTTACTTTTACGAGTTTAGCCACATGGCTTCCTCGTAATGAATGTAGGAGCACCATGCGTTGCGTGTGTTCTGACTTCTGCGGTTCGGTTATTGCAAGCACTTACCTAGATAGATGTACCGTCTACGTGCCTAGGTAGTTAGAGATAGAACAGTGTTTTCCAAAGTTGCTATTGTTAGAAGGGGTCTTATCCATACCGGTGTGAAAATCCGCACAGTTGCTAGTGCTCGAAACTGGTTTAATTGCGGCAAAATAGCTCTAATCGAATAAAAAAATCTTTTTTTTTTTTCATTTATATTTTCTGAAAAAAGGGCGTTTTTGATGACTAGCAACTGTGAGATTTTTTTTACACATACCACCTTAGAATAAGAAGGGAGTTGTTGTTAGTGATTTCGAAAAAAAAACACTCCTCTATACAAACTAAACTCTATACAGATTAAGCTCGAACTCTCTCTCTGAGAGAAGGCCTTTGCCCAGCTAGTGGTACAGGCTACATCTTACTTCTTACTATACAAATACAAATAGAGTAAAAGTTTATGTATTTTTTTCGTAAGGAAACCTGAGCGTATGAGGCATTATACCTTCAACGCAAAATCGCCAACCCGCATTGAGCACGCGTGGTGATTAAGCTCGAACTCTCTCTCTGAGAGAAGGCCTTTGCCCAGCTAGTGGGACATGTACGATTGTACAGGCTATATCCTTTCAGAACTACAGTGTTTTTTAGAATTCACAATAATATTTTTTCCAGAATCCACAATTTGTATTTTTTCCCTTCTCTCCCCTACTAGGTAGGTACCTGCTACATCGCTGGAAATGCAAACATAAAAACTCTACAGGGTAATTTTTAGCTTTATTCCTGAAACACGTCAACTTCTAAATTTGATTTCCAAAAACTTTTGATCTACTTACCACTTCGGTGAAAGCGCATATTTATTTTTCCATACAAAAAAAGCTATTTAAAATTGCCCTCTATAAAAATATCAAGCTAATTAAATAGTTAAGTAACTAACTTTGAGATTTTAGGCTAACAACTTGAAATATACGTATACCTAGGTACCTAAATCAATAATGCATCGCATCATAAGTACCTACCTACGAAACAGCAGACGACGATAAAACAGCAAAATCTTCTGAGTGTCACAGGTAAAACAAACACTGGCTCCAAATTAAGTTTAAAAATAAAAATAATCCAACGAGTTCCAAAATTAAATTTTCAATTTCGAACTGATACTTCGGTGGGGTTATTCGGTAACTGACGGGTGCTGCGGGTTAACTACCCCTTTTATACCAAGACGGGCGTGCTACAGTGGTAGCAGAAATCTGAGCGAAGGGGGGAATGAGTGGGCGACTGACATCCGATTTTCGTTTAGTAGGTACACACGACAGCACGTCAGACTGTACACTTTTGTTGTAAAGTCACCCGTAACGCGACCGAGTAGAGTGCTAGCGTATAAAGGTCGACGTGCTGTCGTGTGTACCTACTGGGTGAGAAAAAAAAATTAAGGGTCCTAAATGTAGACTTAAAAAAAATCTAAATACTCATCTACTTAGTCAATCATCATCATCATCATCAGCCCATCTCTGCCCACTGTTGGGTATAGGCCTTTTTCCCCTCGCGCCACTTCTCCCGGTCCCTAGCCATCCGCATCCATGGACCCTCCGCTGCAATGACGATGTCGTCCGACCATCGGGCTGCTGGTCTTCCCACTGATCGCCGTCCAGTTCTCGGCCTCCACTCTGTCACTGCCCTTGTCCACCGGCCATCTTCCCTCCTCGCCAGGTGTCCCGCCCATTTCCACTTGAGACCCGAGACTCGATCACCAATATCGTCAACCTTCGTTCGCCGTCGGATGACGACATTTGGTACTCGATCCATGAGTCTGAGGCCTAGCATGGCTCGCTCCATAGCCCTTTGTGCTACTTTTATACGGTGCCTGTTCTTCTTTGTGAGCGTCCATGTTTCGGCCCCGTATGTGAGAATGGGTAGGACACACTGGTTAAAAGTCTTGGTCTTTAGACTTTGTGGAATTTTTGATTTAAAAACATCGGCCAGCTTACCAAAGGCAGCCCATCCCAGCCCAACTCGCCGCATGATCTCTTTTACCTGGGAATCGTGGCCGAAAGATAAACGTTGTCCAAGATACACATACTCATCTACTGGCATGATCTGACAGACCCTGTGAACATCAACAGGGGCGTACGTCAGGGAGACACCATTTCGCCCAAGCTCTTCACTAACGTCTTGGAAGACGTAATGAAGACTTTAGACTGGAGCGAAAGGGGTCTCAAAATCGACGGCGCTTACATGTCCCACCTACGTTTTGCCGGTGACATTATCATCCTAGCCGAAGACGCCACAGACCTCGAATGCATGCTCGCAGAACTGCACGAAGCATCCCTGAGGATTGGCCTTAAGATGAACATGTCCAAGACCAAGATCATGTCGAACCATACTCTCTCTGTACCGAACATAATCGTCGGGGTGACTGGGCAGTAGGGCTACTTAGTCAAAGAAACTTTTTATTCTATATGCCGAAGACGCTAATACAATCTTAACAGAGGAGATAATTTTAAATCTTCATGAATAGTGATGAAAGGACTTGAGTCTTTTAAGTCTTTTAGTCGAGCCTCAATTTTCAAGCTTCAAGACTTAACGTGCCTTTTAGTCCTAAAGCCCTAAAGCCTTTAATATTTTAAGGAGCTTTTTGGGCCTTTAGTCTTCTTTGTATGATTATAAGATTTATTCTATAGTATAACAACAAATAATAAAAAAAACGGCCAAAGGTCCACCGGGGGTCCGTACTTTATTTAAAGCTACAATCAGATCTTTTAAAATTGTATGGCGGTACGGAACCCTCAGTGCGCGAGTCCAACTCGCATTTGGCCGGTGTTTTTACTTTTGCTGGGTTCTGCACTAATAAAAGTTTCTTTCTGTCAACTCAAGACACTTGCTAGTCTTAGATAATAATATGTCACTCCGCGAGTTTAATTTAGCCGTAGTAAATGTTCAACAGGTGGGATTCCGACACCATTATAGCAAGCCCAAATCCCTAGAAATATTCTTACAACACCGCTATGTTCCAAGTCAGTGTTTAAGAAAATTTTTCAGGAATTTAGACTTCGCTAGATGTACCTAGAGACTTATAAAAATAATGATAAATATTATTTTGTTCATCGCTCGAGGAGAAAGAAAAATCATAATAGGTGTGGGGTACACCATGGTAATTCTTTAGCGCTAAAATCTTAATTAATCTCAAAATCGGCTGAACCGATTTTGATAAACATTTCTAAGAACTATCGCTAGAAGATCTGGTTTCAAATAAAAAACCTTTAATAGCTACGGTGTGACAGATAGACACACAGACAGACAGAGAAACACACCGAAGCCGAAGCGGTCAAACTTATATCACCCCTCTTTTTCGGTCGGGGGTTAAAAGGGGTATCCCAGCGTTCCGATAGCTGTAGGTACGTTAGGTAGGTAGGTACCTAGATGTTTTTCTCAGGTTAGAAAAGTCACCATCAAACCCACAGTCTACGATTCCCAGAACGATCGGGCGCGCAATTTCGCGCCATTTCATTTCATATTGGCGGGAAAATATTTTCACCCGCGCGAAAACTCGGTGCACGTCGTAACCTTTATTATTATTCACTGAAGCCGTGTTCTGGTGCTAATTTACGAACTAATTATGTTTCTTTTTATGCTTATTGCGCAGTGAAAACTCTGATATGGGTTTCGTATGTTACCCTCGCGTTTTACGCAACGGGGGCGGTTTGCGGAAAAGGTGGGCTTGTGTTGTGTGCAGATAACATTAGTGATTCGGTTCCGTCCCTGTATTTTGTTAAAAAAACACCGTGAATTTAACTATTATTATGTAACTGTCAAAAAAGAGATTGGTCATTTCAATAAGGTTTTTTAGAGAGTAGACAATAAAGTTGAGGAACCAGGGTTGGTGATATGAGATGAGCTCATCTCTTACTTCGGCTGGACAATTAGAAAATCTAATTTTGTCGTTCCGCCACCAAGGGAGTTAAGGGACCACACCAATATCACAGGACAGCCAATAAACGAGTTGATCACTTCCAGAGCTTGCTCTTAAAACCTAGCATGGGATGTCTCCTTGCTAGATTTTTAAATACCTAGTCGTGCGACTTTCTGTTTGTTTTATTTTTTATTTTTTGCGATTTCGGCATTCTGACTGTGTACAAACGACAGCAAGTAGTGCGACTTTCTGTTTGTTCGTTTTTTTAGACGTAGACGTGCGTAGACGCTTACACTTTCGTAGCAAAGCCGCCCGTAACGTAAGTGAATAGAGTGCACGCGTCTAAGCGTCTCCGTGCTGTCGTGTGTACTTGCTAGGTTTTCAATTGTCAAAATCCATCTTTTTACACCTTTTGACACTGCGGATCGATGCTTTATGGCCTAGTAAGCTGCAAAATGCAAAAAAAACATTGTTTCCATGGCGCCCAACATGGGGCAAGTCATGTTGAGGTATAAGAAAGTATCTGAATCAACGTACATTCGACCTTGCAACGACCTTGTAATGTAAAGTTCATCTTCCCCAAATCTTCCCTATAATTTTCAAAATGAAATCACAATCAAGAGCTGTCGTGGAGTGTTGTTTGTTCGTTTTTTTTTAATAGAAAATTTTATCTTGAGCACTTGAGCATCTTATTCCTTCTGTTGAGTTGAGTTATAGAGTTGGCTTTTACTTTTTTTTTTTATGCGTAAAAGGTCAACTTTTCCGCTCATACAAACGTTTCCTATCAAATTAAGCTATTAGACAATTTGTTTTTTTTTCATGCCAATATTATTTAGCGCTTATTAAAATCAATCCAGACAGATTCAATTACAGTGTTACTCCATAGTCCCATTAATTAAAAAATATATACTCCAGAAATCGTAAAGCCTTTCCGGGATTTATTTCTCGTTCAACCGAAGTCGCGGGCAAAATCTAGCTGCTTATCTTATAATTGCATCTTACAAAGGGGGCCCGATGACGTCTTAGAACTGTGGCGCCAAACATTCCTTGTAATTAGAGAAATACTCGATAATTATGAAATTGCGTCCCCATGTCAGTCTATTGACAAATAATTATCTTCCTACTTAATATTAATAATTATTATTGTACTTGTATGGGGATTCGCTCACATCAGTTGGTAATTGGGTATTAATTATTTTATTCATATCAAAGAGCACATACCTACTCGTATGTAGCACAGCCCTCTACTCACGATGTTAGTTTTTCGAATGTTTTTACATACATTAGCAAAAATTATGGAATTCATTCGAAGAAAATATTTCCTCACATTTTTGCGCAGGAAAACCGCAGAGTTCTATCTAAATATTATGTTATTGTTATGTAAAATACCCGAAAAAATCTTATAATGTCATCATTTCAACATCATCATGTTAACCAACATTTTTTAAAATACGTTTAACGATATACGTATCGAAGTTTTAATCTTTAGCCATTTTTATCTACCTAATTATTTGTGACAAAATGTTATGACACCAACTACTGCACTTAGAAAAAAATTGCTGACATAATTACCTAGGGTGGCATTAATAGTCGTCGACTCAAGATCGATCTCAAGTAGGTGATATCAGAAAAGTCTAATTAATGCTAATGTCAAGCCTTGGCTAATGTCAATATCAAGATAGTGTCTATTAATATGCTGACAGCTACTCAAGTTTGACATTCATTCATTTTTATTTTGATCGGTTGGCAGACCACCAGCCAGGTGGTCCGACGACATAGCCAAAGAAGCCGGAAAATAGAGTAGTTGCACCTGGCGCAGGATCATGAGAGGTGGCGTGAGCATGAAGAAGCCTTTACTCAGCAGTGGGTGCTAACAGGCTGATGATGATGATGATGAAGGCTTGATGCATTTTACTTTTCTGAGTTCACCTACTTGAGATCGAGCTCAAGTAGGTGATCTCAGACGACTATTAATATTACCCCAAATGGTTTTTTTCCGGTAACCAGCCGTTCCAAGACAACCATCTTATTGAAATTCAAATAGAGCGCCAAAAAGGATATTATTGTTTTGTTTAATTTCGCCACTTCACCCCAACCTTTGAGGAGGCGACAAAAGATGTCCCCTTCAACGGTGCTTTGTTATCATTATGTTTTAATTGAACGGAGTGGGTCGAAGAATAAATTCTCAAGAACGCGAGACATTGCGATTGTCAGCGACATATTTTACAAACTCGTGGAATGTCTACATCACACATCTTCACATTCACTCATTAATTTCCACATTTACAGTTTAATTTCACTCACGAAGTTTAAACTTAAATTAATATGATCTCTATCTTAGTAGGTACAGTCGGCCACACGCTAGGATACCCCTTTTTGTTCGATTGACGCCCTTATGCCGCGCGCGGTAAGAGCTGCCATGGGATATCTGTGACTGTGGCCGACCGTACCTATACGGCTCAATCTCAGAAAGGAGGGTAGTGTCCTACGTAACATTTCTCCCAAGTGCAGGCCCCATCTCCCGCAGTAATCAATGTATCAAATTATCAATGTAACTGATAAAAGAATATATTTAAAAAACCCTGACCTTTTAATTTCAAATTAGAGAATCTAATAAACTAATTTTGAAGAAATTTTACTAAGAATTCAAACAAGAAAAACCCAAACAAAATCGGTTTACCAGTTAGTTTGGGAGCTATACGTACTACGACGTCACACTAAGGCCCGGTTTCTGAGTTGAGAAATTTACTAAACACATACTTACGTATCGCTCTGTCACGCTCTTTTGTGGGAAATCTTCAGAGACAGGACGATACTTACCCATTTGCTTAACAAAATTCTCAACTCAGAAACCGGGCCTAAGTAACTGCCGGTTTCATATTTGAGAAATTCGCTAAGCAAATACATATCGTTCTGCCTCTGCGGATTTCTCACAAAAGAACGTGACAGAACGATAGTTAAGCATTTACTTAGTAAAGTCCCAATTCAGAAACCGGGCCATAGACACACAAAGAAACACTGATACACAAAGACACACCCCTGTTATAAGTTCGAAGAGTGTATCTGAATCTTTGTGTATTTTTGTGTCTGCTGTGGCGAAAAGAAGGGTATTTTTGCGTCGAGGGTTAAAAAGTAGGAAGGTAAAAGCCCGGTTTCTGAATTGAGAATTTTACTAAGCAAATACTTAACTATCGTTCTGTCGCGTTCTTTTGTGACAAATCCGCAGAGGCAGAACGATATTTAAGTACTTGCTTAGCGAATTTCTCAAATCAGAAACCGGCAGAAAGTCAGCCACCCGCTAGGATATCCTTTCTTGTTGATTGATAATAACTAGTGGTTCGCTCCGAACTATGAACTCGCGACCCTATACATATCTCAGCAACCCCTCGACCGATTTGGCTCTTAAAATTCTCTTTGCCTCATTTACCTGCCTACCAAATTTCATCACGATCCGACTAAATTTATCCAAGTTATCGTCGAACGAACATTCATACATACATACATAACGCCGGATTGTTCCAGTAGACTCGGAGAACTTCGCTCGCTCGTTCAAAAAGCTACCATGGAATGGGGTATCTTAGCGTATCGCTGACTGTACGAGGATATACGACTTCTCTGTGGAAATATGTTGGAATTTCCATCTTATTTTATCAATTAAACCCTTGAGTTTTTTCATGTTGGTTGTCTTTAGATATTTCACAACATTTGTTCATGATGATTATCATGGACGGTTTATCCAAGTCAGTGATATTCGGAAAGTCTTATCTAGGCCTTGGACCTCAAAACCTACTCGAGATAAAGTGTCGAACATAGATATTTATCTATCACTAGCAACAGTGGTAACCCGCCCTGCTTTAGGTACTTATGTGCAATTTAGAAAAAACAATGTGCCCAAAATTCAGTGAGAAATAATCTGACTGTGAAAACCGCATAAAGATCCGTTGAGAGTTTGAGACCCGCGGAAAGCTTAGGTATAATCCGTGCGGAATCAGAATGGGATAATACCTTTTGGAACTGAATCGAAAATGATAATTCTCGAGTAGGGTCAGTAAAAAAATTGTTAGTTCTACTTTCTATCATAGGGTTATGGAATTGGAAATACACAAAAATGTTTAATGGTTGTAATCTAAAAGGATTCAATGTTAGTGCATTAATTGAATAAAACGTTTTAAACTCGAGCAGACACCCACGCGCACAGAAAACACAAGCAAGTTTCGACGCGAGTTTGCCATAGACAACTAGAGTTTGCCGAAATGCTGACGCTAGGTACAAGACCGCGAGCGTCTCAGTTCCAAAAGGTATTATCCCATTCTGATCCCGCACGGATTAAAGAGTCCGCGCACGATAAGTCTGCGCGTGGGCAAAACTTTGACTGAATTATTGTACTGTCTATGTTTCGTGTGCAATAAAGTTTAATATCTGACTTCGTAGAGAGCAGATTTATAGAGCTTCTTTGATAATTATTACGGTCGGGAGATAATTTTTCATAGCAAATTAAAATAAATAAATACGCCACTTGTCGCGCGCAGACTTATCGTGCGCGGACTCTATGTAGTTAGTTTTGAACCCCCGATCCAAAAAGACCGGGTGTTGTAAGTTTGACCGCTATGTGTGTGTGGCTGTCTGTCTGTGTGTCTGTTTGTGGCAACGTAGTAGCTCCTAAACGGAAAAAACAATTTGAATGCAGTTTTTTATTTATTTGAATTCCTTTATACCCCTCCACTCTCTACCACCTTTCCAGCCTCTCCTGCTCCTATTTGGTACCCTTTCACCAAAGTTGTTGAAAATCACATTTGGAAGTTTGGGTATCTGAGGAATAAAGCGATTTAAAAATGGCCCTGTATAGGTACCTAATATCTACGCAGGGTGATACTGCCTAGATTGGAATGTCATTGGCTAGACTCATCGAAAAATCTAAATCGCTTCTTCAAGCCCTATGTCCCTGCTAAGGGATAGGACATCATCATCACTGCAATGTGAAAGTGAATACTACAAGACACAAACGTTTGCCGCAACGAGAACGTAATGGCAAAAAAAATTGAAGACAAAGTCCGAGTCTACGGCCTGGCAGAACTATCACTAAAATAAATAAAATCCTTAAGAGTTGAATTGAAACCAAATAAAAATAACCTCTAAAGAAAAAATTCTATTTATTCAATAATTATTATCACAATAGAAGGCTTAAAGCAAAAAACCGTCATCAGTGACCCAACTGGCGCCAGTGACCCCCCTGGCCTTGTCACTGGCCAGGAACAAGATGACGTCAGCGATCTCCTGCGGCTCACTGACTCGCTTCAGCGCGGTCACGTCCTTCACCGCATCGAAGAAAGCCTCAGTGTTTGGAACACCCATGTTCTCGACGAAGTCTGTCCTCACCGGTCCAGGGTTGACGGTGTTGACTCTGATGCCCTTGGGGGCCAACTCAGCAGCTACGCAGCGGGAGAAGTGGTCCAAGCCGGCCTTGGCAGTACAGTACGCCCAGGATTCGCTGACGTTCTTCATCGCGGCTACACTGGAGACGTTTACCACGTTGCCTTTAGTCTTCTCCAGGTAAGGGACAGCCAAGTTAGTCAGCTGGACGACGGCGCGAAGGTTCAAGTTAATAATAGCGTCGAATGTTTGCAGAGCGTCTTCGGCGTCAAAAGTTTTCCTAATGCTGAACCCAGCGTTGTTCACCAGGATGTCAATCTTCCCATACGCTTTAATAGTGTCCTGAATGACCCTTTTGTTGTCGTCCTCTTTGACCAGGTCAGCGTTGATGACGAGGGGCTTCTCGCCGTGTTTCTGGCACTCGGCGGTGACGCTGTCGAGCTTGGCTTGGTTCCTCGCCACGATGACCACTTTGGCGCCTTGTTTCGTGAGGTCTATGGCCGTGGCTGCTCCAATACCGGAGCTGGCGCCGGTTACGATCACCACTTTGCCTTTGAAACTCATGTTGAATGACTTAAAGAGTTAGCACGAGTGATCGGTGTCAGTTGTAGAAACGGTTCTGAAATGGTTCTGTTTGTGCTGTTTGATATTGAGTGCCTACCTTGTGCCTACTTATCAGGCACTTATCTTGAGGCACAGGGTTCACTACTTGCCGAAGCTAAATGTCCAAAATAATTTTATCGAAGCTAAGTAAACGAAAGTGCATTTGACTCGAGAGTTATTTAATCGAAAGGTCATTTAACTGAATCACCGCGGTGTTGTTGTTTTTATTATTTAGTCACACTATTATAACATGATTGTGTAGGTACACTTAACCTTAATTTGGTACGGAACCACTAAAATTTATCTAGGTATCCCTTACGACTTCAATGTAGTAGGTAACCGTTGTCGGTTGCGGTTGTGTAATGATAAGATTACGGAAATCAATCGGCAATCAAGTTAGGTAGTTCCTATTATGTTGTGAGGTATAAAAAATAATGGGCAAATAATACTTTCGTGGGTAGGTACTTACCCCCTTCAAACTCTACCCTTAGTGGATATTATGTAGACTCAATACTCAATACTCAATACTTTATTGCAACCATAAGTGTATAAGATCTTAAATAACATTGTTACATGTGAGGAACTCTATGGTGAGGAACTCTATTGTTACATGTGAGATAAATTGAAATAGGTACTCAAAATCTAAAATTGAACTAAACAAAAAAATTATACACAAAGCTACTCCGATAGTTATAATAAAACTAGTGACTCTGTAAGCTGTGTAGACCTCGCGAGTCGGTTTTTGCACATTATCATTTTTCAATGGCTATGTTTTTTTTACGTTATCAACTCTCATAAATATATCCGCCATTATGACAATTTCGAAAAACTAAATCGAAAAAAAAAACTGCTCACAAATCAGGTGAGAAAGGCGGCAGAGGAAAACAGCCTTATTTTTACCCGAGCTCAGTCAAAAAAGTGCTAGTCCTTAAAATTATTTATTTGACGAGACCGTCTCTTAAGTACTTAGATTCCTTTCTACCACCTTGGAATAGGTATCCCTCAAAGTTTGTATCCATCATCGGTCAGCCAGTTGGCGCCGGTCACCCCCCTGGCTTTATCACTGGCCAGGAACAAGATGACGTCAGTGATCTCCAGCGGCTCACTGACTCGCTTCAGCGCTGTTATATTCTTGGCCATATCGACGACAGCCTTGGGATCTGGCACGCCCATATTCTCGACAAAATCAGTCCTCACCGGTCCAGGATTGACGACATTGACTCTGATGCCTTTAGGGGCCAACTCAGCAGCTATGCAGCGGGAGAAGTGGTCCAAGCCGGCTTTAGCAGTGCAGTACGCTGAAGAATTCTTGACATTCGTCAACGCGGATACACTTGATACGTTTACCACGTTGCCTTTAGTCTTCTCCAGGTAAGGGACAGCTAAGTTAGTCAGCTGGACGACAGCGCGAAGGTTTAGAGCAATGATAGCGTCAAATACTTTCAGACAGTCTTTGGATTCGAAGGGTTCCTTAATGCCAAACCCGGCGTTGTTCACCAAGACATCAATCTTCCCGTACGCTTTGATGGTGTCTTGAATGACTCTTTTGTTATCATCATCTTTGACCAGGTCAGCGTTGATGACGAGGGGCTTCTCGCCGTGTTTCTGGCACTCGGCGGTGACGCTGTCGAGCTTGGCTTGGTTCCTCGCCACGATGACCACTTTGGCGCCTTGTTTCGTGAGGTCTATGGCCGTGGCCGCTCCAATACCGGAGCTGGCGCCGGTCACGATCACCACTTTGCCTTTGAAACTCATCTTGAATTTATTACAAGGAGTTGGGACGAGTGGTCCGTGTAATTTTTTGGAACTGAATGGTTTTATTTGTGATATTGAGTTAGTATCTTCTTATCAGGCTGGTTTTGTTTTTGAGGCAAAGATTAAACAATGGCTTCTAGAGTTGTAATAATAGTGAATTGTTTTTTTTATTGTTTTTTTTTTTGGTTTGCTGGGTGTAATTTATAATAATCAATAACTATTTTTATTTGATATAGTAGTTATATCTGTCCAGCCCCTCTACCCTTGACGCATTTTTTCAATACGGCCGCAATATGGTGCAATTTAATAATTTATTATTTTACAAATTAAGACGCATTTTGTGTTTTTATTTAATAAAACAGCCTTACCTTTGACACATTACAAAGTATTTAAAATCAAAACATTACTAGGCGAATTCAAAGAAGAATTTATTTTAGAACTTTTTCAATTTAATCGCAATAGCGTCAAGCGTAACCCCCCAGCTTTATTTTCACACCTTTGTCTAGTATTTTGTCTGCAAAGAGCAACCGTTGGGTACCTACCTACCTTATAAAAAGAAATGGCGATACGTGTTAGTTGTATTATATGCTCTTTGGTGTTAGTGTTACTAGAATACCTGGTGCAACCTAGTTAGTGGATGAAAATAACATACCTACTGAAGAAGAAAAACAAAGCAAAAAGAATACCTAATGAAGAATGATATTTTGCAAGCTGCCTTTGTCCTAGAATACACCCGTTGAAAATATTATGATGTGCTGATTTATTTATTTCGGAAGCAATTTCTTGGCTTTGCGCAAGTTAAGAACTAAAAAACACAAGCTAATGTTTTTTATGGTTAACAATATTTAAAAAATACTTTTCTCCCGCCACATCGTTCATATTTTATTAATTTAAAAATTTACGGAACGTCATAGAGCAAAAAAAAATTTAGCTTGTGATCCCTATCACCGGGTGCTATTACCCTGTAAAAAGAGTTAGGTACTTTTGTAACACCTTGTATATGTTTTAAAGTAATTAGTATTTTATTTGTCCTCTTAAGATGATGGCGCCTAGAAAATATGCATGAAATAAGTATTACCCGCATTATGGGGAGGTACACACGACAGCACGTCAGACTGTAGACTTTTGTTGTAAAGTCACCCGTACGTAACGTAACCGAGTAGAGTGCTAGCGTGTAAAGGTTGACGTGCTGTCGTCTCTACAATATCCTTTGCGCGCTCTTTGCTGCGTAACTAAATAAAGTACGATCTTGCTTATTATTGTAAAATTTAAAAGTTAAGTGCTCATCCCTTTTTGTCCTCTTTCAATTGTTATATAGTAATCTTATCGTTATTGATAACGGTTACTACACTTATGTTGAAGCATCTATGTGTTGAAGTAGATAAGAGATAGGTACCTAGTTACTTAGAGATAGGTAGATACCTATTTGAAATGGTTCTATGATATTAGATAATCCAAATTAATTGTTGCAATATCATAAAAACTGTGTTAAATAAGAAAACAACAACAATAGCATTAATTTCTATTAGGGGAGCACAACTTCACGATGAAAGTTTTATCACATTATTGGCTAGCTGCATTTTGCTTTATTTCACTGCGTAAAGCGAGCCGCATCTATCCGATAGTGGGATAAAACGTTTATCGTAACGTTGTGCTCCCCCGCCCGCACGCATTTTTCCAATAGGGCCGCAATATGGCGCAATTTACAAAATTGAATATTTTACAAATTAAGACGCATTTTGTGTTTTTATTGAATAAAACAGCCTTAACTTTGAATAAACATTACAAAGTATTTAAAATCTATGCGAGTTCAAAGAGAAATTAATTTTAAACTTTTTCAATTATATCGCAATAGCGTCAATGGTAACCCCCCTGGCTGATGATGATAATAAGGGGAAAACAGTAGCAGAAGTACCAGGATTTGAACCGACCGGAGTGCGTGGAGAATGCTGCACCGACAAGAGTCATGAAGATGAGAAGTACCAAAGGAACTAGGTCCATTATTATAACTAAGGACAGTAATAGCCTGAATTCATTAATTTCCTCATGAAGCAATAAATAAACGTTATGATATGATTATGATTTATGATTGTGATATTTTCCTATCCGACGGAACCTCACATCGAAATACACTAGTCGAGTATCGATACAGTGTGTAATTTATCTATGTCGGCCCACCGTAAGAAGGCACCCACAATCTGCTATCAAACGGCACAAACAAAACCATTCAGTTTCTATTTTTCGCACTGATAAGTCGTACAGAATGACTTTCAAAGGCAAAGTGGTGATCGTGACCGGCGCCAGCTCCGGTATTGGAGCGGCCACGGCCATAGACCTCACGAAACAAGGTGCCAAAGTGGTCATCGTGGCGAGGAACCAAGCCAAGCTCGACAGCGTCTCCGCCGAGTGCAAGAAACACGGCGAGAAGCCCCTCGTCATCAACGCTGACCTGGTCAAAGAGGACGACAACAAAAGGGTCATTCAAGACACCATTAAAGCGTACGGGAAGATCGACGTCCTGGTGAACAACGCTGGGTTTGGCATTAAGGAACCCTTCGAATCCAAAGACTCTCTTAAAGTATTCGACGCTATCATTGCCCTGAACCTTCGCGCTGTCGTCCAGCTGACTAACTTGGCTGTTCCTTACCTGGAGAAGACTAAAGGCAACGTGGTAAACGTCTCCAGTGTAGCCGCATTAAAGAATATCAAGGAATCCTGGGCGTACTGTACTGCCAAGGCCGGCTTGGACCACTTCTCCCGCTGCGTAGCTGCCGAGTTAGCCCCCAAGGGCATCAGAGTCAACACCGTCAACCCTGGGCCGGTGAGGACAGACTTCGTCGAGAACATGGGTGTTCCAAACACTGAGGCTTTCTTCGATATGGCGAAGAATGTGACCGCGCTGAAGCGAGTCAGTGAGCCGCAGGAGATCGCTGACGTCATCTTGTTCCTGGCGAGTGATAAGGCCAGGGGGGTGACCGGCGCCAGTTGGGTCACTGATGATGGTTATATGGTTTAAATTAAACTGTGTGATTTTTGGGAGACGTCTGATGAGCTGATGATGTCTGATGACGTTAATGAGCAAATAAATAATTTGGGAAGGTTGATTGATTGATTGATTGGTATTTTATTTTACCTTAAGGCTCGGTATAAGGCTAACTAGCGCCACCAATGTTAAAAAAATCATATCTTCCTTTAGAAGGAGTTTCTGATAAAATCCTAAGATGAGCTCATGCGCCATGCTTTTCTAGATTTTTAAGTGTAGATACTTATACCGAGCCTTAAGTACCTACCTTACGTCAAAAGTCCTTGGAAAGAGGTAAGAGGTATTAGGTTCACGGTAGGAAGTATGGCTATCTAGTGGTCAAACTTATAGCACCCTTCTTTTTGGGTCGGGGGTTAAAAGGGGTCCTATAACCAAATAAAACATTTAGGACGGAGTTAAAAACCTAGCGTTGTCTCGCTTTGAATGTATTAATTAGAGCAAGAGGGTGAGTGTTTTGACGTTCATCCTAAATGTTTTCTTTAATCTACCTATACCTACCAGCAAGCGTCTTGTGGTTGGTAGGTACCTTAGGCACCGCGCTAAATAACGCGTTTAGGTAGAGCAGTATCATCACTGGAATTTAACATCGTGAATTCGTGATTCGTAACGTAAAGGTGTTCAGTGACGCAAAAATAACTTACATTTATAAAATAAGGGGCTCGATCTATCTGTGACACCGATACCTCTGTTTGCTAGCGGTCGTTAGTGTTGTAAAGAGGTTGTCTTACGTTTCACGATGGTAGGATCCAATAAGCATAGCTCTAGGTCTGCTTGCCTTCACAAAATCGTAGTTTTATAACCCCCGACCGACCCAAGAAAGGGGTGTTATGACTTTGACCGCTATGTATGTGTGTCTGTATGTGTAAATGTGGCACCCCGTAGGTACCGTAGTAGCTCGGGTGCACCGATTTCGATGCGGCTTTTTTATATATTTTAAAGCAGGTTTTCTAGCAAGTGTTCTTAGATTGATGTTTGAACAAAATCGGATCAGCCGTTTAAGAGATTATGCTCATAAATACGCTATTTTGAAATTAAAATGTCATGCGTTTTTGAAATTTTGAATTTAGTAATTGCATGTTCGATTGGCGCACTTATGCCGCGAGCGACAGACACCATGGGGTACCCTAGCGTGTCAGTCGCAGTGCCTATTTGCAGCCCCTAGGCACAAATGAGCCGTTTTCAGCACAAATGAGCCGTTTTCAACACAAATTCACAAAGCATTTCATAGATGGCGCCTACAGGCGTGGCCATAAAAGAACCGGAATACGGCTGTCAAATTTAGCTTAGCACAGATTTATTTTGACAGCCGTATTCCCGTTCTTCTATGGCCACGCCTGTAGGCGCCATCTATGAAATGCTTCGAGAATTTGTGATGAAAACGGCTCATTAAATAAACTTATGATAAAGGCGATATTACACGGTTCAAGTTGCGTTCAATATTGCCATTGACATTGCCATTGTCAGCAATATTGAACGCAAATTGAACCGTCTAATGTCCCCTTAATGAGGGGTGAAGCTGGGAAGAATTTATATTTTCTATTGTTAAATTTTCCGGCAAACAAAAGAAGTAGAGTTTTTTTGAAGTAAACAAAAGAGGGTTTCCTTTTGATTAAACTTCGGAAGTTGCTCATTAAAATGATACATTTCCTAGCTTTACCATTGCCGAGCTTTAATTCCGGTTAATAAAACGTAAATAACACTTAACAAAATAAAAAAAATAGGGTAGATGCTATAGTAATTGGCCACGCGATAGTAATTGGCCCCTTCAACTTCAATAATTTAAAATAAGAAAACTACGACGTTCACAAGCGCGAGAGTGAGACGAGTGGATTCTTCGTATTTCGTTTATTCAAATAGTTTTCAGTTCTTACACTAGGAGGCGTTAGTTTTTTTCCCGCCGAGATAGTCCTAATGTTGGTGTAAAAAGTGATGATTTTGCCGGTGATTTTAACAGAAAATTAAGGTAAGACCTTCATGTAAATAATCATAAAGGCATTGTTTTTTGTCTTTTCTTTCATAACACATATTGAATATGTAGAACATAAGCTGCGCTATCGTTTTCCGGCAGTTTCAAGTCCAATATTTTGATGTAACCTCAAAATTACACCCTGGCTAATTACTACAACCGAAATGTATCAGTTTTAGTTATTGGCCTCCCTGGCCAATTACTGTGACATTTTTTTTTGTCATTTTCGTGCTGCTAACTTTATAGTCATCTTTGTTACGTGTGGAGGAGTTCATAAATTCGTTTAATAGTGTTCTATGACAAGTGGTTCAGTATTTGGCCGGGGGGCCAATTACTATTGCATGCCATGCCAATTACTATAACTGCCATGCCAATTACTATAACATGCCATGCCAAGTACTAGTACATGGCATGCCAACTACTAGATCATAATATAAAACAATTATTTAATTTTTAGACAATATTTCAACATGCCGAATTCCCAGTTTACTGAAAAGATATGCTTGAAAAAGCATTGGATGAAATAGCCAAGGTGCAGCTTCCAAGAACTATGCCACTTAAAGTTCATTTAGCCCTCAACCCTACCTCACAGGAAAAGAGGAACCAGATATAGAACACTTATTTTAATGCTATTAGGATGCGGTTTTCTTTATTTGAAAGCGGGTTTTCTAGCGAGTCTTCCTAGATATGTTTTATCAAAATCGGTTCAGCCGTTTATGAGATATGTTAATTTGAAGCTAAAATGTCGGTGGTATTTTTAATGTTTAATTTTGTAGTTATTCTAACGCAGTTATACTTTCCGAAAAACTTAGCGAAAATGAATCTGAAGATGTTTCTGTGGTTTCGAAAGCCATTAGATAAAGAAGAGGCATTGAAACATATTATAAGTATTGCTTTTCCGCTATAAAAAAAGGTGGCCAATAACTATAACAAGGCTATGCCAATAACTATGACAAGGGGGCCAATTACTGTATCTTCGCTCATTTTTTAAATATTATTTTCAAATTACTAGTAAACGTGCTACTAAATGATAGTTATTTACATTTTTATAATTATTATTAAATGCTCTATTCACAAAAAAAAACTTTTTTTTTATGCGAGTGTTCAAAGTATTTTTTTTCTAATTTTGAAAATTTCTAAATCCTTAAGTGGCCAATTACTATAGCATCTACCCTAAAAACTATTTCGATGGTGAAAAGGCGACACACGACAGCACTTACACGCTAGCACTCTACCTACTCAGTTATGTAAGGGGCGAATTTACAACATTATAGTATAATACAGTCTGACGTGCTGAGCTGTCGTGTGTACACACTTCAAAATCAGAAAGAAGTTCTGAGGTAACACACATAAAAAAATACGGGTCGAAATGACTACCTACCTCCTCCTTTTTTGAAGTCGGTTAAAAAGCACGTTGAGATGGGTCAGTACGGGAAAACTACTTGCAATAAAATCGAACCTCAAACCCTGTTCCTTTTTGGAAGTTAATTTTCAGGCTGCAATATAACTTTTTGATCAGCAAGAAATTGCAGCTTTTATTTCATTTGAGCAGCGAACAATAAATTTGCCGGCAATAAAATCAAAATGATTCGCAATAAGTGGTTAGCAAAAAATTATAATATGGGCGTTGTCATCGGACGTATTAAGATTAACGTAATTTGACACTGATTTTTGGCAGTGAAAACAGAAGGTACTTGATCTTTGAACCTATAGTCACGAAAGAGAAGATGGAAAGAATTAATAACCAAGATTTTTTTTATTTAGCACCTGAATTTTTTTTATCTATATTTTATATCGTTATTGCAAAATATAATACTCGTAAGTAATCTTTTTTTTTATAATCAGTACAAGATACCTAGTTCCTGCCTAATGCACTTTTTTTTGTAAATAAAGCATTTTGATTTAAATATACAATTCATAATATTTTTATTTACCTAGTAAACCAAATAAAATAACCGTAGGTTAGGTAGGTAATCATTAATTATTTAAATGATTTTCAATTACTTAATGCAGCACAGAAGTTGCGTACATTTGTTGCTGTAAGAACAATGTTAGTTCGCTAACCAATAATAGTTTTACAGCTTGCCAAAACTGAATTAAATGTAGCTCACAATTTGCCTTTCAATTACATTTATGGCTGAACATATACTTAATTAGCTATACAACCAATTTTTGAGCTGCCCAATATGACATTACTTGCTGACCATTTATTTTATTCTTGCTGGCCACTAGTTGCCGCTCAATTAGCTATTTTTGCCAACCAAAAACATTTTAGAGCCACCCAAAACCTGAATATACTGCCGGCCGTTTAAATCATACCCTTACTTTTTTAGGTCATTTTGAATTTTTGAATTAAAAAAGTTTTTGACAGTCAAGGGTGCCAACAAAATTATATGATTGACATGCATGATTGCCAACATTACAATATTCCATACACACAGATTAATAACGAACGACGAATGGCCTGTGGTCACAACTAAAAAGGTTTTGAAGGTCCATTTACACGAGCTCATGAGCTCATGATTTGAACTTTTTGAACGTAGTACGTAGGCCACAGTCTCAGATACCCCTTTTTGTTCGATTGGCACCCTTATGCCGCGCGCGTTAAGAGCTGCCATGGGGTATCTGAGATTGTGGCCGACCGTACGTACACAATCAAACTTTAGGGATCGGCACTCAACGGCAGCCAAAACGAACTGTCCTCTCTGAAGAAATATCTTTTGATGAAAACCAATCAAGCTTCTCTCCGACAGGCAGAGATCGATTGGGTTTCTAATGATTCACATAAACGTTCAGAGGTCGAAAATACAGGGCATTTTTGAAAAAGAAGCGTTGATTTTGGTCCACATCTTTCTAAAACTAATAAAGTCCTATAACACACTCATGTTTGGAGAGAATGTGTAAACATTTTGCGAAGTAAGGGCCGCGGGCGTGTGTAAATGAACCTACACTGAATGAATGGAAATGAATGATAAATCTAGTCTCTAATAATTGATCTGTGGTGCAGTGCTGCCAGGATAGGAAAAATCCCCGAAATGAGGATTTTTCCAAGCGTCAAATATAGTTAGAATAACAGCTGTCAAGTAAGTCTGTCAAGTTAGAATCAATCTATTGATCTTTCCATATATAAACCACAGATTTATTTTAGCGATTTAGTTAGAATTGCTATCAAGTTTGACACTTGGAAACACTTATTTTGATGTGATTTTCAAGTGGGGTACTTATTATCATAGTAGACCATCTAGACCTTCTAGACCTTCTACCAGAGACCTTCTAGATGTCTTCTTTGGCAGTTACAAGTTGGTGCATAGTTGGATACGGCTCGCATAGTACGTTAATTTTATTTCTCAGTACATAAATTCAAAATTAAAATAAAAACTGAATTTTTTTAATTTCCTGCCACGCTGCTATCATCCAACAGCTGAATTTATGTATTCGGTTTCCAATCGAAATCGTAAATGTCCGTAATAAATTGGATAAACGGTAATAAGTATTAGGTATTGGCTTATTTTGTTAAACGAAACGCGTAGCAAAGGTGTGTTGTTTCTCAATACTAAGGGGCTCAGGCTAAGACTGAAATCAAACAAGGATCAGAAAAGATAGACTATTATTTCAATTATAAACCATATTTTAACAACCACTCCTCAATATCTTTATCTGGTTCCATGTATAAAATGTTTTGATTTGATTGCAATGCAACACACACGTGGACAGACAAAATGGCGAACTCTGTGGTGAGCCGTGTGCACAGAATAGTGGAGCTGTCAGCTGTCAAAGTCACAGACTCATCAACACACCAACATGCACCCCACACCACGAACGAAACACCACAGATAAAATTCGCAACGGAGGGAAACATTCCAAAACCAGAACTTACAGGTGGCGCGTTAGTTAAAAAATAAATTTCTGTCAATAACTTACGCAAATAAATAATGAGGGTCTATGTCTCGAATGGCAAGTTTTACGCTATATTTGAATGATGTTATGTTTGTATTTTGGGTAAAAAATATTGTTTTAAAATCAAAAGCATTTACCTCTCTCGTGTAAAGCAGTATCTGAACGCGATAATGGAACTTTCATGAAAACAAAAACTGTTCGTACATTAAAATAACACTGAAATAAAATATTTTAGGCAGCAGATACTGTTCAGGGGATTTTTCTCTTTGATATTGGGGGGTCATAGTAAACTTTGAATCGATTGCAAAATTAAAAAAAAAATATGGCCCAGAAAGAAACAAAACCTTTGTAGAATATGTTTCACATAACAATACCCTTGAGTTGAACGATAATAGTCCCTGGCGCATTGTAATAAGAAAAAGTGGAGTTTTATTAGGTGAAATGGACTGTACGATACTGGTAACATTGGTATTTCAATCACTCATTTACCTCTGCTGCCTATTACTCTGTAAACGTTCGTTCATTCGTTCATTCAATCAAAAGCGACGACGGGCGAGCGAGCGTGTTTTGGTTGGAGGAATGTGAACATGTCCGCCGTTTGTTTTATTTGACGTAAATAAATGCAATTTGTTTATTTTCCAGTGGTCTAGATTCGCAGTGTTGTTGTGTTATTCGCGCCGTGCGTGAGTGAAGTGTGTGTAATGGTGCTGTGACTAGTTCTTGGATGAGGCTGCTGTACAGAACGGGTCCAATGGAGTCTCTCAGAAAATGGTTCTACAAACCAAAGGTATCAGTCTATTTTTGCTATTTGCGAGCAGTTCTTACTCTTTAAAGTTCATTTGTTGGCAATATTATGTAGCCCTTGCTTGATTGTAACTGATAGCAACATGTTGGGCGTGAAATGAGTGGCGCTAAACATATAAATGCGTATTTTTAAACGTCATCCTTTTGTTGAATGGGAATCGGCCTAGCACTTAGCGATGTGATTCACAGGCCTTGGTTCCGATGTTATGTTTTACATTTCATTGTTTCGATTGTTAGTGGGTCTATCGATATTCTCTACATATTATTGTTGGACCTCGTATTTTCTTTAACATTTCCTGTGTGGTTTAGCCCCTTGGCCTTACGTCATTTTCGTTTTACATGTATTTGAATTGTTGTTATGAATGTATCTTGCAAGTGGCATTAAGTTAGACTTGTGTCCTGTTCCTTGCCAGCTTGTCCTCTTTGATACTGGTTTGCAGCATGAATTAAACACCGAGTTGGTTGCGTTAGAATCTAACATACTTTTAGGTACACTTCTGACCAAGTAAATGACTCAAACTTGCAAAACGTCAAACTATGACTGTTTGCCACAAAAGACTAGGTATATCAAGCTTATCATTGCAAAGCAACTGTCCATCATGTTCTCGATAGTATAACGGAGAGAGACCAAGGGCGTAATAGGGACTGTGCGGTCAAACTCCTGTCTTTCCTGTGGGCTAGGCCAGGAGTCGGCAATCTGTGGCTCGCGCTCTCATATAATTTCGTAACCCCATGTCAAACTGTAACTTGACTACAATAGGTATTCATGGTAACATTGGTGAATTTTCGGACCTATAAACAAAGGAAATCTGTACTCTAAGGCAGAAAAGGAAGGAAATTTCTGAATGGCTCTTTTAAAACTGGGAAATGTTAACTGTAACTTTTGGCTCGTCTGATTCAAAAGGTTGCCGACATCGTAACTGAAACGCAATGGAGCCCACTTTGGCACCATTGCGTTACAGACTCAAATGGTTCAAATGGTTGATCATCAACAATTTGCTTCCAATGGTTGGTCCAAATCCCAGTGCCTTCCGATTCATGTTCAGTCAGTCAGTGACAGTCGTTAGGAGTACTGAATTGTTTTTTTTATCTTATCTGTGATGTGATGATGTATGGCCCATGGCACTTTATGGGTGCGAAACATGGACGATGACACAGAGGGAACGGGAAAGGCTGGAAGCTTTTGAGATGTGGTGTTGGAGGAGAATGGAGAGGATATCTTGGACGGAAAGAGTGTCAAATGAGCAAGTCCTGGAAAGAGTAGGGGAGAGGAGAATGTTGATGAAGACAATAGAATGCAGAAGAGGAAAGATGCTAGGCCACTTGCTACGTCACGACAAATTCATAACCAATATAATAGAAGGAAAGAGAGGTAGAGGAAGGCCACGGAGAAGCTACTTTGACCAAATTAAAGAGAAGGTGGATGTCGTGACGTACCAGGCTGCAAAGGAACTGGCCTGTGATCGAAGTGCATGGAGAATGCTGCACCATTCTGAGTCTTCTGAGAATGAGGATAACTCTTAAATATAATGATGATGATATTGTCAGACATGCTATGATGGCAAACAATCACCAGTTTTGTGTGACTGCACTTGCTTGGTTGAAATCATGCGCCTATTATCTAAATGCAATGTAGGAAGTGATTTTATATTATAACATGAAACATCGTAGAGACGAGCCATGTTCTCATGCTGAAAGCTCACTACGTCAAAGACATCTTGGATGAGTCTTAGTAGACGTTGTCAACCAATCAGACGTTTTAGCTCTGACGAGGCACTTGAACAGCAGAACGAGGCATGAAAACCAAAGATACTTTGTTCTACTAGGACTGCTTATTATAAGCGCTAGGTGTTTAGTAATAAACATAAAGAAAGTCAAGTGTAGAAATGATCCCGTAAGGCTTAGCAAATATAGTCTACATTGTATTTACAAAGACATTTATTTCATATCAGCTTGAATACCTACCTCCGACTAACTGTAAATTATAGGTGACTTACTATTGAATGTCCTCTGGTTATCTACAAATCAAATAAAGTTATATATGAAGCAAGAGGCCACCAAGACAATACAAAATTGTAATTTATTATCTGAGACTGCTCACACCACTGCTTGGCTTCTTGAGATTACGGCATGAAGATATAATATTGACTGGTCTCTGGTCCTATTAATACAGTAACCTTAACACTTGGAAGGTATGAGGTACCTTGGGTTTAATCTGGTAGTTTTATTTTAAGCAACTTGTTTATAAATGATGTTGGCCCATTGAATAATCCAAGTTTCAGACCTTGATCGTCGAACACAAGCTTGTCGTAAATCGAAAAACACAGTGAAATTTTCGCCACACACTACTTAATCTTGGATAGACTCATCCCAAGAGGGTGAACTCTTTGACCGGGCAAAGCTGGGTAGTTTCAGTATTTCAGTTAAACACCCATACAATTTTCCAGGGGTGGTATTCAGGTCTCCTCAAGTCCTCATAATAGAACAAACGGTAATGAATGACTTAGTACTAGGTTTAATATAGAAATGTCCCAAATAACAGGACAGAAGACAGGTTAACAGTTTATTATGTCTTGTTGCAATGCAATAAAGCCGAAGTTTAAAAACATCTATAGGTCTTGGTCTGGCTGGTCTTTAAAATGAGTGTGTGTTTATAAACAACCTGTTTTGCCTATTTTGCATGAGTAATCAAAGCAACCTGGGTTGATTCATTCATAGTTGGTACCTACTTACCAATACCTACAGACAAATTGAATCGGTTAATTACCAAAGGGAATAAGTCAATCAACTTTAAATGGCTAGATTTTATTCTAAATGGCACATAAGAAGGTCTTATGGCTGGAAGATAGCAGCGTGGCGGGAAATTCAAAATTTTCACAGTTTTTTACATGTTGTAGCTAAACTGAGCTATTTTTGTTCAGCGATCTTTCGTTCGCGGCAATAACATAGTATCCTTTTCATTATTGTAAACAACAGAACAACAATAATTCAGCCGATTATGTGTTCTGGTCTACGACAAGTTTTTTGGGCAGTGCCATTGCTTCGTAGACCAGAACACATAATCGGCTGAATTATTGTTGTTCTGTTGTTTACAATAATGAAAAGAATACAGTTTCATTACCGCGAACGAAAAATCGCTGAACAAAAATACCTCAGTTTAGCTACAAAATGTAAAAAACTGTGAAAATTTTGAATTTCCCGCCACGTTGCTATCGTCTACCCTTAAATTGAAAATTAGAAGAGCTTGACTTTAGTAAATAACCCATTCAATTATGAAGCAAATTTATTTAGTATGTGATGATGATAATGATATCCTTTTATCCCTTATCAGGGACATAGGGCTTGAAGGAGGATCTCCATTTTCGCAGTCTTGCTCGGCAGCCTCTAGCTAAGTCCTTCCAGCCCAGTCCAGTTGAAGCATAGCCTCACGCCCACAACTCTAAAACAGTGGTTCTTAACCTTTTTTTGGACCAGGGACCACAATGTTTTTTTTCTTAGTAGGGACCACAATGTCCAAGGTATATCGTGTTTCATATGAAATCGTTACACCTGACCTAAACTATAAATTGTAAGTTGAATACATGAAGGAAATTAATATGAGTTGGTACAATGGTATCTAGATTACAATGGTACAATGGTATTGTGATGATGATAATGATATCCTTTTATCAGGGACATAGGGCTCGAAGAAGGATCTCCATTTTCGCGGTCTTGCTCGGCAGCCTCTAGCTAGCTCCTTCCAGCCGAGTCCAGTTGAAGCATAGCCTCACGCCCACAACTCTAAAACAGTGGTTCTTAACCTTTTTTTTGACCAGGGACGTCTTTGTATTTTTTCTTAGTAGGGACCACAATGTCCAAGGTATATCGTGTTTCATATGAAATTGTTACACCTGACCTAAAATTTATTGTAAGTTGAATACATGAAAGATATAAGAGTTGGTTGTGTTATAATGGTATCGAGATTTATTTGGCAGACAAAAGCAACGTGCGCCCGAAAATTCACCGAGTTTAACCTTTTTCTAAGCCAAGGATTGGAGGATACTTCCATCTCCGGCTGAGCTTTTCTTTACAAACGAGATTTTTTTACAGTGGTTTGACATGGGCTAGCGACATACTCACTCATGCCAATTACTCGATTTTTAAGGGTTTTGATAATAATATAATTATTTTTTTGCGTATTGGAACAGAAAGCGGTTGCCAAACCCTGACATAGGCTATATTTTATTGTATTAAAAATACGGATGTCAATACGGACGATGTTATAGAAAAAAGCTAATGTTAGTATAAACGTAAAGTAACTTTTTTGTACAATAGGAAGTAACAGTTAAATTTTATTCATTCGGAACTCGTTTAAAAACATGACTTTCAATATTTACAATTAAATGTAATGACAACTATTTGTTATATGCGTAGGTGGACTGCAGGACCCTCCCTAAGACCACCAGTGCCTCACTGCGGATTGCCAGTGGTCCGCGGACCACTGGTTAATAACCACTGGGCCCTTAGCCTGTAACACAATGGTGCCAAAATGGGCTTCCGGTTGACGGTTTTAATTACGATTTATTGATGCTGTCGGTCTAGTGTCGGCCCTTTTAATGTTATTGTAGTACAGCAAAGAATATTAGGAGTCTAATCCTAGAGGATTAGTTCGCTGGTTGTAGGAGAACAACGAAAAAATCCCGGTTTTGTCCTTCTACCTAGGACGCCATTGATACGCCATTGTGTTACAGGCTAAGGCCCCTGCTCAAAAAGAAGAAGTAACAGAGGCACCATTTAATTTTAGTATTTGATGCCACTTTTACGGCCATTTTCGCCGTTTCAATTCGCATCTTTCGATAATGACGTCACGCCACTATCGACGTCCTTTTCGAGCGCATGGCTGCCTCTCGCTCGTAGCTTTCACTTTTTTTTTAATACCACTCCACTCAATAGCCGGCGAAACTCGGCCGTTCAGCCAAATATTATGCCGATGCTTCAATTAGCTAAAATGTTCGATCTGGACTAGATTTCTTTTTGGCGGTCGATCTAGTTTTTGCAAAAAAGCTGAGAATAATAGTGGTGCCTCGTTGTACCCCTTAAATGTTTGGTTAGGATTGCTCATTTTTGTCATGCAATTTCTACCCCTTGTCACTGTCAGTACTTTATACAAATTATTGCGCAAACTGAAAAACTTAATGCAAATAGAAACTCTTGAAACAAGGCGTTTAGTTTAACCATCCCCTAAATTAAAATATACTACGTAATAAATAACGAACGAAATAATATGTTCAACCACCACAACCATAAGAAATTCTAAAGACAAATCTGGACACCCTTCCTCCCTAAATTAAATAGGTAATCTTACTATGAGGGAAAAATGTGTCCCATCAAAAACGTGAAAACGAGAGCCAAGTTCATTATCGTTGTTGTCGACTTCACCGACAAAAGAAGTGAGATCTAAGCACAAAAAATCATGTGTGTATGACAAACTAGATTTGCCCGCGACTTCGCCCGCGACTTCGTCCGCGCAGACTTAGTATTTTTCCCGCTATCACAATAAAAAATAGCCTATTAGATAGCACTCGGCGATAACGTAGCTTCCAATTAGTGAAGGAATTTTTAAAATCGGATGAGTAGTTTTGGAGATTACCCCCTACATACATACATACTTACAAACTTTTTCTCTTTATAATATTAGAGTGTCTCCAAATGTTTCATGTTAGAGCTCGATGCTCCTGCGTCGCCAGTTCCTTTTTCTTGAACTTGGCTTTGACATGCTATTGCATTATTGATCCCTTTACTGACCAGTATCACGTTTAACCTTGCCGTAGGCACATTATGGCAGAATACCTAGTTTCGTTCACCTGCTATGCAAAAAGTTGGAACACCTTTCAAGTTAGTAGGCTGTCGCATACCTGGCCTAGTTCCAATTATATCTGGAATATGCACCTGTGGGAAAGGAATGGAAAGGTCAAATTGTTGTTGACAAGTTCGAGACATCGTGAAAAAACGGTAAAAAGGCAAGACTCATCGATCTATCTACCTAGGTCGTTTATTAGCGATTATCGAGATAGACAACCGCGATGTAGGACTGTGGAGCGCCACTTGTTGGAACTATGCTATAAGAACAAAATTAATATTTTCATGTGTTATTTTATAAACCATGAACTTCTTTTTAGGTTTTCCTGTAATCTGTAGGGAAAGACCTATAACGGAGGGAGGGGATGGACAGTTTTCGCGTATTTTCTTAAATAACTTCAATACAATTTATTTTAAAATTAATAAAAAAAAACATTTGTGATGCTTCGAATGAGCCCTTTCATTTGATGTCACACGTGACGTGACACGATATATTTTGAAAACTTTTTTTTTTCTTTACTCGTCAAAAGTGGCCCCCATAATTAAAATTCCTCTATTTACGTTACACGTCCATATTTGGGTCACCAATTTCCATAATTTGTACCACCACTCAATCGATTCAGTAGTTTCGGAGCAAATTGGGTGTGTGTGAGTATGTGACAGACGGACAGACAGACACACGAGTGATCCTATAATGGTTTAGTTTTTTTCCATTTAAGGTATGGAACCCTAATAAATAAAGATATTTTTATAAAGCTATAGGTTGCTTTTATGTGCATTACTAAGCACACAATAGAACAGAAATTGGAGCGAGAATTACTGATTTTGAGGTGGGCATGACTCAGTCTAAATGAATTAGTACAATCGAATCTGGCTACAATCCACTGTGTTACGGTTAGCAATAGTAATAGGTACTTTATATATCGACAACCTTAAGTTAGAACCTCTGTTCAAACCTGCTAGTATTAGATTTGAGGTCACCACACTTATCTTTTATTACGTATTTTATTCAATGGTTTTTATCATCGTTCGGCTCAATACATTTTAAATAGGTAGCCGGAAAGAAGTGAGTCATCATAGGTAGTACAATGTTTGGTAGGCTGCTGTTCTTTGTTTATTTTTTGTAAATCTATCTAGGTATAATTTTCTTGTTCGATGTTTTGTAATGTCGCTATCAACAACATATTTTTTTACTGCATACCCTTTCACTTAAGAGTCCCCTTCAGGACCGTGGGAACTCAGTGACGGCCAAGCGCGTGAAACACTGTTTTCTATAGCTGTTTCACCCAGAGCGAGACGGGGCGCGGGAAAAGTGAGAGGCAATGCGGCTAGGGCATGCACCCGGTTCTACCCGGTTCCGAAATACCCGGGTATACCCGGTTCTGACGAGGTATCTGCAGAACCGGTTCCGAAAAAGTATACCCGGTTCCCCCGGTTCTTTATAAAAATGTAAAAAGTTACTTAATTCCGCAATAATAGCTGTATTTCCTCGGCCCAATTCCGATGATAAGTGCAGGGGTATTGTCAACCTCGTACAGCACTTGTCAAGGAACGAAAATTATGAAGTTATCAGCACAGATGAGGTGGGAAATGTAGGCAAAAACGATGTTATTCTTGTCCCAGCCTCGACGGCCTTAAGTTCGAGACCACGTAGACGTAGACATCAATCAGTATAGAAATGGCGATGTTTGAAAATGGTGGAAGTTGTTGTAGCAACCTTTCGCTAGCATATGTAGGTATTACCTACTATTTGATGATGATTCCATCCGACCGGATTCGGTCACGGTGACTGTTGCGGCTGGGGAAGGCGTCGGTCATTTGCCGTCATGTGACTTATGTAACCTATCTTGGCTGTAAAAGGGCGGTTTCACCCTCTTCTTCTTTTATCCTTTTACTCCTCCGTGGAGTGTGGGGCTGACACAAGGGCTTTCCATTTGTCTCTTTTCATAGCTAGGAAGGGTAGCTCTGGCCAAGTTGATCCCTTCTCTTTCGTCTCAGAGAGAACGGATCTTTTCCCCTGGGACGGTCTTCCGGGTCGTCGTGAGCCTCCGGCGGGTTTCCAGTCGACAGCCACTTTCGGGATGTGGTGATCGGGTCTACGCAGGGTTTAACCCAGCCAACGCCATTTGCGGTTCCAGATGTCTTGGGATACGGGTTTTTGTTTGGTCATCTGCCACAGTTCGGCATTTGAGATGGTGCCAGTTGTTGGGCCAGTATCTTCGTAAGATGCTTCTTAGACAGTTGTTGACGAAGACCTAGATCTTTTGTGTGATACAGCTTTTCCGACCTTCCGGGTTTCGCAGCTGTTCAGTAGCGCCGTTTTCACGTTGGAATTGAATAAGCGGATCTTCTTGGTTCTAAGAATGCTAGGACTTTTCCAGATGTCCTTTAGTTGGGCAAAGGCTCGCCTAGCTTGATACGCCTTTCAACATCCCGTTCAATCCCTCCTTGCGGTTGCACCTACACGTTAAAATTCCATTGGTGTATTTATACTGTATGGCCGCTGGCGGTCTACATCTGAGTTCATCACGTCTGGCATCAAGAGCAGCTCTTCGTCTGGCATCAAGAGCAGCTCCTCGTTTGGCCGCAAACTCGGAGATGTTTGATTTGTATATGGATTTAACGGTTTCACTTACTTTTACTTTTTTTTTATTTGACTGTATGCCGCCACACGGCTCGGTCTTCAGCCTGCTCTTCCCATGTCAAATGGTCGATTGCACAGCTTTTCATGTGGCGTTTCTGCACGTCCTTAAACCTAAGGTACTGCCCGCCTTTCTTGAGTCCCCATTCCTATGAGCATATACGTATTTAGGAGCTATGCCGCTAACAA
The DNA here is from genome assembly GCA_949319315.1 of Zelleria hepariella. Taxonomy (NCBI): domain Eukaryota; kingdom Metazoa; phylum Arthropoda; class Insecta; order Lepidoptera; family Yponomeutidae; genus Zelleria; species Zelleria hepariella. The sequence goes on along the minus strand of OX439378.1, from coordinate 5,069,544 downwards.
AGTGTGGTGCCTGAAAGGATATTCTCCTCAGCAGCCTAAATTTGTAATCGTTTACGCAGCTCGCTAAGTGACAGGAGCTTAGACGTGGTTAGTTATTGATCCTGACTGTGTAGTCTGATTTTGTATAAGATAATTATATTTTTGGAGTTCCTTTATTATTCCTGTTATTTCATGATAACAATGCCAGTTTTTATTTCATACCTGTTAATAATGTCATTTCCAGCCTATCCTTTCAGTTTTTCAGTGATTTATTTGATTATTAGGAAACTTACAGCTTTATCGGTCGGAACCGGGTAGAACCGGGTTACCCGGTTCCGACTGCTCCCAGAACCGGGTATCAAAAATCTGGAACCGGAACCGGTTCTGCACGCCCTAAATGCGGCTGTATGAGTCTACGTGTGTTCGTGTCCTTTCGCGAGTATCTAGTTGTAGTTGTAATGTAATAGATCTATTTTCCCAAACTTTTTCGTAGTTCAGCTGCCATTTCTACATTTTATTACGTATTTAATTTTTTTTTTTTCTTCAAGTACAACACATTATTGATGTTCCCAAGGAAGTTAGACTCCATTAGACAGTGTAATAATGTAAGTAATAATAGCTGAAAGTAACCCCTTTTTCGGCGCGAATGTTTTAATGGTTCCTTATTCTGTTATTCGGGGCGGAGAGAAATCCAACAAATCAAAAATCATAAAAATCGGTCCACCCGTTCTCGAGTTATAAATGGTGAAACTAACAATAACAATAAGAAGATTATTTTGTTTTCGTCTCGTTTTCAAGAAGGCCTTTCGCATGAAACTAACATTTCATGCTCATAATTATTGAGGATATTACCATAGCGTTATCTTTATCGTCTTAAGTGGTTGCAATCACCGCTTTTTTCGTTTCCGCATGTTGTAAACTTGTAACTAATTAATGAAGTAAGGTCGAGAACACAAACCTTTTGATTTTTTTTTAAATGTTGTCCTCGTAAAAATCTACTTGCCTCCTCCGGCCCAAATTGGTTTCTCAGTCCTGCTACACATTTGACGGCCCAAAGACGTCGAATGAATCTAGGACTAAACACAAGGCGTTTAAAATGTTTCAAAGACGTAGATTTTGTCAAAGACCTTGTATTAGTGCCACATTTTATACTAGTGGTTCGCCCGTAATTCTGAACTCGCGACCCCATAAATCTCAACAACCCTTCGACCGATTTGGCTCATTTTCGAACTTTAACATTCTCTTTGCCTCATTAATTTACCTGCCTACCAAATTTCATGACTATGCGACTTACTTAAGTTATCGCCGAACGAACATTCATACATAAATTCATATGAACGCCGGATTTTTCCAGTAGACTCGAAGAACTTCGCTCGCTTCGCTCGCTCGTTCAATTTATAACTAAAACAATCGCAGGATGTCATTGTATTCACTGTAACGTTAGCTTTAACCAGAAATGCATACCGGCTATGATATTTTGTAGCCGGTATGCATTTCTCGCCTATTGGCTCTAACAGGAAACCAATTTGAAGTAGTCCACTCATAGTGACCTAGACGGAATTTCCTCTTTGTCTAGATTTTTTGCCCCTGTTTTCCTTCTGTAGAACATTGGCTTTCGTCCAGATACTTAGCATTGATACAGTGAGATGAAAGTTTCTATCCGTCAAAGAAACTAAGACCTTTGCGTTTATACAGCGTCCAGTGGCACCTTGACTCACACTAGATGGGTGAGACTAGATCGGCACTGCCTGGGACATTGTTTTAGATGGAGTAGGCTTGCTCTGTATATCAGAATGTTTTTTGCTATACTAAAAAAACATTCAAAGGACCGACAGCATTAATAAATCGTAATTGAAGACGTCAACTGGGAGCCCATTTTGGCACCATTGCTTTACAGACTCAGGCCCCGGTTCTCGGCCGTCACTCTGTCTTGCCTATGGGATTGTTTGCAATATTGCTGGAAACAGCACATCTATGAGACAATTTAAAACTCCTTGTTTCATTAAGAGGGAAGGTGGGTAACCTCAACTCCATACAAAAAGGGAGACCTGATTCCTCCCTGGATAATTGTTTTAGAAAAAATATGTTTATGCCATTCAATCTTTATTCACCTCTGCCATGTCCCTATGTTTTCCTTTTTTTATCATTAAATTTTATTAAAATAATTAAAATAATAAAAAAGGAAAACATAGGTACATATAAATTGAATGGCATAAACATATTTTTTCTAAAATTATTATCCAGGGAGGAAACAGGTCTCCCTTTTTGTATTTTTTGTATGGAGCAGCCGGCTACCCGCGTTCCGTCTTAAAGGAGACCAATAACCTATTTTCTCTTTTAACACAAACCCATCCGCTGAATCACTATACATATTATCCGTCTTTCCACCACCTTTTTGCAGTACTGAATGCTTCTTGGCCTGTTGAAATTACGGTTCAAAGTGGCACTAAACGGCGTGGAACATCTGTTAGAGCTCACAATTGGTGGCAAGTTACATTTGAATCACAAAGTCGCCGTATCACATTAAATGATTACGCGCCCACGTCATAAGACTAATCATCATCAATCGAGAGTTTTCGCTTGATAAAATTTTCCATTTCAATTCTATTGACATGATTTACTTCCAAGGTACTTTATTTACGTACAGTCAGCGGCTGGTGAACATCTCTTTGTTCGATTGACGCACTTATGTCGAACGCGGTAAGAGCTACCGAGGGACCAGCGTGTCGCTCACCGTCACCTCTAACCTCTAGTTTTGTCTCTATTGCTGAATAGCGTAAAGTATCCTCGAAATGATCCATTCATTCAAGGGAGTCTAGACACTAGACAGTCCTTCCAACGGTATTTGGGTCGGCCAACTGGTCTTCGACCGCTTGGTACTACAAGGTACGCCCTCTCTAATAAAAAGAGGTAGTCTGAAGAGGGAAGTAAAACTATCACCACCCAAGGCTGGGTGTAAGGCCCGGTTTCTAAATTGAGAATTTTACTAAGTAAATAAGTAAGTATCGTTCTTCTGTGAGAAATCTGTAGAGTCAGAACGATACTTAAGTGCTTGCTTAGCGAATTTCTCAATTCAGAAATCGGCAGTGTGTTTCTTCCATTGCCGTACGTATTTGCGTGCGTGTGTTTGTGTTTTTAACCTGATTGTATGTGTGACTTTAATGTAATTTATTATTTATTTTAAAAATGTAATGTCTATATGGGTCCATGAAACCTGAAATATTATTATTATTTTTATTTTATTGCACACCTTTCTTTAAGGTCTTGGGGTTTTCTCACCCAGGGTTTTTCTTGCCACTTTGACCAGGTCTTCAGTCCATCTCATTGGTTACCCGCCCACATTTCTACGCCCCGTTCTGTGTCTCCTTTCCAGTACCTTTTTACCCCATCTGTCTGTGGTCTTGTCTACGACATAAATGTGGCTTACTCAGTACCCACTTCCACTTTCTTCGCGCTATCACCTTGGCTCTTCACGATCCATCTTTTCTAGTAGCTGTAGCTATCAAGTATTCAAGAAATTCATAATCTGCCTCAGATACCAATCCTCGATTGCGTGCTGAGCTGCGGTTCCATTGTGAGGCGGAAGCGATAAAGTTGCCAATTTGCCATCGTTGGATAACGGTGATGTAAGCAGAGATGTGGAAAAAAGAAGTGTTGGCGTCTGTGGTTGATAGAATAAGACCGACTCATTAAGGCCCAGTAGGACGCACAACTTTTTAGCAAAAAAACGCTCCTGCGATTTCTCAACTAGTTAAGCCTCGCGTTGAGAAATCGCAGAAGCGTTTTTAGTAAAAAACGCATCCAAAAAGAAGATATGTATTTTTTTTCATTGGCGGCGCTAGTTGTGCGTCCAATTGCGTCTTAAGGCCCCGCATACATGAAGCTAGATTAGCGACATCTTACGAAGGATCATCGAAATATTACTCGTAAAAAGCACAAAACTTTCAAAAAAAGTAAGTAATTTGTAGCTTTGTACAAGTGTACATATCCCACTAGCTGGGCAAAGGCATTCCCGAAAATCGCCAAAGCCCGATCTCTCTCATCCATCACTGATAGAGATAAACTTCCACAAGAAAGCAGATTCTTTGGGATTGTTATCATCACTCCCGCTACTCTCGCCTTGTTTACCACACTTGGTCACGGTTCTTGAGCCCTTTTAAAGTGACACCAAGCGGTGGCCAGGCCACTGCCACATACCATTAAATAAAATAAACCACTACAGTAAATATAATGTTGTCTTCGACAGTCGCAACTTTCCACAGGGAGCGAGGTGTCTGTATCGCCCGACTGGTAATTTGGGTCACGCAGCCGTACCGTCAGCGACACGCTACGATACCCCATCGTAGCTCGTATTGCTCGCGGCATAAGTGCGTCAATCGAACAAATAGGGTGACGCTGGCCGTACCAACACCACCTCGCCTCACGAACACTCGAAAGTTTAAGGTTTTTGTTGTTTGTTTTGCAAGCTGCAGTTTAAAGAGGCGCTTCGTTGGAAATTCGCGGTTTCTTAAGTGGCTTCGATTGTTTAACTTAACATTTAAAGTAACATACACCCGGCTTCACTCAAACCTAAAAGAAAAACTCCCCGAAGAGCTAAACTGAGCCAAGAACTCATTCAATTTGTCCATCTTTCCTTTGGAATTCTTTTGGAAAAGGCCAACAAACTATGGTCTGGTCAAGGCTACTCCATCTAAGCTTTTCCCAGGCACTTCATCGTCCGAGTGGTCACATATTTGTCTTGCGAGATATCTGCTCCCAAACCATTGATGTGTTCGACGACCACCACAAGCATGAAAATAAAGATTCAGATTAATGCAATTATTTGTACTTCTTCACACACACAATAATACACAACAATATCAGAAGCAAAAACACAGCATAAATACCATACTGTAAATCTAACACCATCCTTCCTGCCATCCCTTATCAGGAACAGCCCCTGTATTATCGAGTAGGCGACATCTCGGACAAAATATTTTCGGACACTTTGTCCGAAATGTCGCTTTATTATTTTAATATTTTTGAGGCGACATCTCGGACACTAACAAATAAAGCTGTTTTGTACAGTCGGATAAAAAACTCCCTACGATCTTTTTATGAGGAGACTAATAAAAATATTACAAACCCACCTGCAAATAATAATATTTTTATCTTGTGTGCAGTCTTCAACATTTGGTCTCACCGCAAGTGGGTCGTCCGCGACACACATTTTATTTCATCAATTTTATGTAAGCATATCTTAACTTTATTATGTTGACAATATTTGAATGTTTTGCCTCGTGTACCGACGTTTGGCAATCTGCACCCGCGTCTCATGTCACTGCGCCTTGTAATAAAGGCTCAGCACAGCCAATAAGTCCCACTATCAAGACGTAGCGTTAAATCAAATATTTTTTGATTAAAAAGTACTAGGCTTACATAAGGTGGTAGGAGATTCTCACATCATTACGCGGGGTTAGTTAGGAACAAAATGATGTGAGGACTGAGGTGATGATCCTCCTAGCACCTTATGTAAGCCTAGTACTTGTTCATCAATAATGAGCCGAACGCGATCTGACTACTTAAAGAAAACGGCTTATTAAGGTCGCTTTAGCTATCCTAAAATAGGCAGCTGTGGTAATGCTCTATCTCTGTGTATTATATTTAAATACTTTAGTATCTGACTGTACAATACAGGTTCAATATTTTGGGAGTGTCCGAGATGTCGCCTCAAAAATAAAAAAAATACAAAGCGACATTTCGGACAAAGTGTCCGAAAATATTTTGTCCGAGATGTCGCCTACTCGTATTATCTAAAATATCCACCGTAAAAATAACGGTTTTTAAGTGTCAAAAAAAGGATTGTTCATTTCAATAAGGGCTATTTTCGAGTGTTTTGACGCTCGTAGGTTGAGTGGAATTTTTAGATAATATACGTAGAGGCGCAGGACTCTTAAAACAGTTTTCCATTCTGTCCGATTTCGCGCCTTTAGTTACAGATATGTTTATCCTGCTGTCCTGATCGACGCCGTAGTTTTAGGGAGTTCCCTCTTTCTTGTTCCAGTTAAATTCCATTTCAATCCTACCGCAGGACAATATCTTTCATCGTGTCCAGAGGCCCTTTTGGCGGCCTAAAAACTCTGAAATCACGGGTGGCCACTACCTCATACGATATCTACTGAAGTTCGTGCCACGAAAGAAGAGTTTTGAGACACCACGTGATTTGACATGCGCTGACGATTTATATGAGGCCTGAGTGGAAGGGACCGGGCGTCATCGGAGTGGCGGAAAGAGTGCGGGAGGCGCGGTCAAGTCTCATCTTTCGTGGCGCGTATTGAACCATCTTCACCAATATCCTAAACACAACTGTCTCCGTTCTTTCCAGAGAGACGATCGGTCGCTGTTGGCGCAGTTCTTCTTTGCGGACGACGCACTCAACATGGTGGCGGCTGAGCTGGACTCCTTCGATGGAAGAAAGGACCCGGACCGGTGCTCCACGCTGGTCAATCAGCTGAGACATGCACAGGTAAGTGTCAAAGTCTCTTATGGCGTTAAGCAAAGGGATTGGAATGGACTGGCTAGCTTGCCTGTGCTCCGCCCGTAAGAAGTAAGTTATTACGATGTAGTTTTTACTTATTATAATATCTTGAACGTATGGTAGGTAAACGTAAACGACATAAGTCTTTCAGATGACTAATTTCTTATTTGACAAGCTAAGTATATCAGTTCGCTGTTACCTCTATGAAATCATACTTATAAATACCAGAGTTATCTGCTCATTTGTTACGTCAACTGAACTTATTTTGTCAGATAGGTAATTTGAAAGACGTGAAAGGCAAACTTAGGACACAATCCTTAGGTACACTAACGGGTATATACCATATAGTCTCCACCATTTCCCTCGTATAAAATAACGAGATTATGCGTGTTGAGAGCGTATTTTTATGTTGATTCCTGGTATCGAAATTCCTGATCTGCCCCTTGGTGGTTGGTGGTATGTAACTAGGACTTTTTGTTTCAAAGTTATGTACCTACATTTGCAGTAGGAATACCACTCGCTAACTGAAGGAAAGCATCGTAAGGATACCCGCGAATTAGTCGGCTCCGCGTGTACCGACCTTTCTTGTCTTTCCTGTGCAGCCGCAAGCGAAAGCTGTTGAATCTTACCTAGTACGCAAGTTCAAACAGTAAAACAATGGGGCTGTAAGAACGTAGCAATGAATGTGCACGTGCCTTATCGACGGAAAAACACACAGTTTCATGAACCTGCTGTATTGGTTGAAGATGATGTCATTTTGGTCACAGATGCATCTGATGCATGCTAAGCGTACGTTGTCTGGGTATTAACCAGCCCCCTTAGCACGCTGACCTTTTGCCTACTCTCAACTGTCACCTTAGCCACTTAACACTACTGAGGTGACAGTTATCAGTGGCTAAGGTGACAGTTGAGAGTAGACAAAAGGCCAGCGTGCTAATGGGGCACGGCCACAGAAGGCATACCATAGTTAACAACTCGATACACCAGCTATTTCTATACCGTTCTATGTACGTCGATATAGGTAGATATGGCAGTCGTGCTAGGCCTGCAGATGCATGGTAATTCATGATGAAAGTTATTGAACGAGCGAGCGAAGTTCTCTGAGTATACTTGAACAATCCAGCGTTTGTATGTAGTATGTATGAATGTTTGTTCGACGATAACTTTATAATCGTTGATCGGATCGTCATGAAAGGTAGGTGGGTTAATGAGACCAAAAGTATTTTGAAGTTCAAACATGAGCCAAATCGGTCGAGGGGTTGCCGGATTATAGGGTCGCGAGTTCACAGTTTGGGCGAATTACTATTACAAGAAAGTCTTCATTGCGTAAAAGTAGGTTCTAAACCCTCTCGACACATATCTACAGCTACGCTCTTGAGAAAAACTAGTCGTTGCCGAAACGTCAGTTTCTCGAGTCGAGGCATAGATGGAAGAAAAAGCCTTTCTCTACGAAATACACATGCTATGGGGGCAGATGCATATCAAAATATATCAAAGTTAGGAAGCAGTTTTCTCCTACAATGTTGATGACCTGTGTGGCTACGTAACGTTGTACCAGCCAACTGGGCTATGATAATTACAATTGATACGGTTTCACAACTAAACGTGCAACGGTCCCAAGTTGATAACTTCCCCGACCGTTGATAAAATAGTTACCGAACCCTTTATCGTCAACCTCGTTTCGATAGGAAAAATGTATGAACTCTTCCTAGATACGTTATTATGGTCATCGAATGCAATGATGAGAAGCCATAGAATGCTACCTTGAAAATAAAAATGTATTATTGACACTAGTTGTACACCTTGAAATCAGCCTTTTCAGACGGAGGATTTGTGGTGTGTCTGTGTCTGTGGCTTGGAAGCGGATTTGTTAAATTTGAAAAGCAGGTTTTCTACCAATGGTTCTTTTAAACATATTTTATGAAAATCTGTTGAGCTGTTTTGAGATATTCTAATTTGAAATTATTTTAAACTTTTAATTTAAGGAGTGATCTTAAAACTCGGATCCTAAACAACAGTTCTAAAACTGTTGTTTTTATCGGATCCGTGCTATCGAGTCCGATAAGGATGCTTTACCATACGAGGGCCACACTGAAAGTTTTTAGAACTGGCCACTTGTGAACAATATAATAAAAAAATGTTTAAATTTCGAAAATGTAACTCTTTGTTTTATTATTGAGTATTATTTTATTCATTATTCATTTGTTTTATGATTTGGCGGCAAATTGAAAATTGTCTGTGTCACGTTATCATGGAATTAACGCGAGAAAATTTTCGTGCAATGATTTTTTATGACTTTCGATGTCATTTTAGTCGAAAAATGCTGCAAAAATTTTACGGAGGTGACTCAAATGCTGTGTTTGACATACTGACGGGTGACAAAAGCTGGATTTACTGTTATGATCCCGAAACTAAAAGACAGTCTGCTCAGTTCTAAGAACTTTCAGTTTGACCCTCGTACCATGCACGGAGGCGGATTGTTGATAGCTGCAACAATATAATAGAAAACTATCAATATCTACATTAGGCAGAGTTTTCCTTTCGAAATGAGATTGACGATAAATTTAATGTTCGGTGTAGATAATGGTGTAGGTGTAGATGTCAAAGATTGATAATATCCTGCAATCCAGAACAATTTTGAATGTGTCACCAGAGTTTGAGCAAACTATGTATATCAGTGGTTCCTAACCTGGGGGGTAATTACCCCCGTAGGAGTAAAAGAGTTTTTCTTCCGGGGTATTACGCTAAGTAGCACTCCTACCGCGAGTGGCAGCGTAAAGTGTCCGCATTTATTGAGATTCTTTAAGGTTGACCATTTCACCACACCAAGGGTTGACTGGAAGAGATTTCTACTGAAATAAGTTCGCCGTGTACACTACCACTTTCTTTTATGTAATTTATGTTATAATTTTTTTTCATGTGTGCAATAAAGTATAAAGTATAAGGTTGAAGTACCTATAGGTGGTCTTTGATTTGACAAACAACAAGTAAAATATGGCCGTTTCAGGGTGAATATAAAGACGAAAACTTTAGAATACAAAGCAATAGAAACCAGCCTTCAAATCAATCAATCGTAATCACATTATTCAAAAAAATATATACATTTTGAATGGGGTAAGATCAGCTTTCCTTGGAGGTCAAAGGGATGGCGAGTCTGAAAACGTTAGGAACCACTGATGTATATTATGTAGATACTCATTACAACAAGATACGGCCCCAATGGCTTTGACCGCGAAATGCTGCGGTTTTGGTTTGTTTGTGTTGTGACGAACGACCTCATTCGTTTGGATACTTTGTTTGAATTGTAGTCGATTTCTTTACAAGCTAGATTTACATACGTTTACACGGGCGTTAAGAGACCTTTACCACGGAAAGGGAGATGAACGCGCAGATATAATTTATTACGCGATTTGATCTTCCTCTTCTTCTAAATCGATTCCTCATGGCTGAGGATCGCGACCATGTCGTACTCGCTTCCATTGGGAGCGGTCTTCCGTCATATAAACTGCCCAGTGAATGCTTCCTCCAGCCGCTGCCCTTATCGCATCAGACCATCTGGTTGGTGCCCTTCCTGGCGCATTTGGCATTCACGCGATTGGATAGGTAGATATTTATAAATCTCATAGATTTCCCCCCAACCCGAAACCTATCTTATTGCATTTGCTCCTTGAAGTATCTAGCAAAAGTTTCTCGCTGTCAAACCGATGCTTATGATTATGGAATATTAGTTCCTGATTGCTCCGGGCGCCACCTTATATGCTAAGAAAGATGTCGAAGATTAGGAACGTGGGCAGGCCCGGATTTAAGGGGGGGCAAAGGGGGCAACCGCCCAGGGCCTCCACAAGAGAGGGGCCCCCTGAACTAAATCTAAATAACTAAACTAAATCCGGCCCTGAACGTGGGAATTAGATGAGCATAATCAAGTCCGCAATATTGGTCTTTTGTCGTCTCCGATGGTTCGTGAGACCTCTACTCTTCAAAAATTACATAGGTAATTTTCCAAATTTCGCGTTTACATCTTGAGTGTTTTCGGCTCTGTGTTGTCTGACAGTAAGTCAGTGTGTTATACTACTGTTTTATACACTGTCAGTGTACCTTCGTACAACACAGCTGACCATATGGCACGGGCGGGTGCGTACGCTTAGCTTATCTGCCTGCCACCATTGCGCGCTGCCCGTGACCTCCGCGCTTATTGAGTCAGAGAGACGATGAAACCGCTCTCAAGGCGAGGGTATTGTACCATTGTTTCTGTAGCAACGGCGGATTCGGAGGGCCTTACTTTGGATCCCCCGAATTTGTGCTTCTAGGTAATGGACGCCTTTCTATCGAGAAAAGTGTGTCAATTCGGCGTGAAGCTCAGCCACCGTGGCAGGGTCTTAGGCAGGTCAACCTGCCCCCATAGCACGCTACCATTTTGCCTACTCTCAACTGTCACCTTAGCCACTTAACTCTACTGAGGTGACAGTTAACAGTGGCTAAGGTGACAGTTGAGAGTAGGCAAAATGGTAGTGTGCTAAGGGGGCTGGGTCCAATAAGCCCGGTATCCAGATATCACCCAATAATCTCGCACTTGCCAGATGGGAGCTCTAAAGTACGTAGGTACTGACCTGGCTTCGCTCGGAAAAAATATCTAGAGGATGTGTTTGGAGTACTAGGTAGAGGATGTTGTTAACCGATAGGATGGATGGACGATGTATCACAAGAGCTGAATGCGCTTATTGAGTCAGGAGGCGATGAAACCGCTCTCAAGGCGAGAGTATTGTACCATTTTGGTTCTGTAGCCACGGCGGATTCGGTAGGCCTTACTTTGGATCGCCCGAAACTACAGAATACATACCTAATAGTAGAGCCGAAAGTATGATTCTGGGTAAATTGGTGTACAAGTAGAAAGAGAGTCCATCGTTCGTTCCGTATGTATGTCGCAATTTCTTCGATTGACACTTTTAGAAGGAATGTGGCAGTTTCATAAATCTACAGTTCATAGTTTATTATGACAATTTGACGTACATTGAAACTAGGAATTGTAGTTTTAGAAAGCTGGCACCAGGGCTGCAAAAACAAGAGAGACGAAGCCCAGAGGGAGACCTAAGAAGCGTTGATCGGTTTTAGTTAGTCATGCATTGAAGCATTAGGCACTTTAAATAATCTGTATGATGCATAACTGCATAACCTAAGTTACACACTCCTCTTTAGCTTATCGGTTATTTATTATGTTGAAAAGGGATCTAAAGTGGACTTGGAGTAAACCCCAAGACAAAATTGATTGGGTTGTCAAAATGTGCAAATTAAAGCTTAATGACACGCCGCGCGCGACATACGAGCGTAACAATCGAACAAAAAGGGGTATCCTAGCGTGTGATCGACTGTGCATGCATGCCAGGAGTTTTGCGATGTCCACCTCTTGGCCAACCTGTAAGCTAAGAATTGAAGTTTGATTGTTAGTTTTTGCAATAATTAGTTTGCTAAGAACAATGACCTCAAGATTCATTGAAGAAGCCTTGTTTGCACGAAGAAACAAAGAAGTATTGCATTTGAGGAATGACAATAAATGTCCAAAACTCAAATGGGTTTCAAGTTCGACGTCCGCAAATTCGATGTTTGCAATAAAAGGTGCACGGGCAAACTCGTTTGGAGGAAAACATCTTGAGGAAACCAGCTATCTGGGAAATACTGCCGTGTTGGTGCTACATGAGGAAGGTGATCGTAAAAGTGGCCTTGAGATATTATATTGAACCTGCTTACCATAGAATGGCGGAGTATTTACGTGCTACCATTTGGAAGCGTAATACGACCGGTCGTATCGGGAAAACCTCCCTGCGATCTACGGCACGCATTGCCGGCGTGGCCGCATGGCGAGTCTTCTATATTTCTTGGCGTACAATAAAGAATTCCTACCTATTTATCGAAGCGACTGTCAGCAGCCTGTAGCCAGAGGGCCCTTAGCTTCTTTGGGCACTTCATGCGGTCATAATGGTTTCGCTGACAGGTGATATCCTTTGGGCGTCTCAGCAAATTGGCCTTTATCCCGTTAATAATGAAGGCACTCTCGATTTCTGTCGCTGAATTGGCTTATGTTTTATGCAATTAATCCTTTAAGTTTAAGACAATTAACTTGACTTGTGCTAAACGTACAATAAGAGCATTATGTAACTGTTAGATGTTGCTCAACCCGTCATTTATCTGCTACACTTTTGGGGATAAATAATATGGTGATGGTATTCATAAATAGTGTGTCGATGTAGTTGAAAATAAAGTCCAAAATATGGTAGGCATTATTGTTTGGGGTTTTTTCAGATTTGTGGCAGTCAGTTTAACAAGTTTCGGCCAACTATTGTTGGCCCTGTCAAACCATCCACTGCAATGACACCGTATCGAAGTCAAATTGACAATCTACTAACACACAAACATTCCTTGTTCATAATTTATACTTAGTGTGGAAATAAAATAGTTGAACGATCTGGTTTCGGTGCAAAGGACTGGCAAGGGCACGCTTCCACACCGCAGTCCGCAAACCTAGACTATTCTGGTGACCTACGGCTGGGGTCTTTCGGCAGAGAATCATGGGTCGCGGTATAGTGGATGTTTAGCCAACAAACCTAGACTCTTCTGGTGATCTACAGCTGGGGTCTTTCGGCAGAAAAGTATGGGTCGCAGTAAAGTGGACGTTGTTTAGCCTGGCGCGTGTCGCAAATGACTGCAATGTCGTCTGGGTTAACACTCTGCGCTACTATAAGTTTTTATTATTGCATACTTCATTGTATTAGGGGTTTGTGGGTTTATTATAATTTGCTCTATCGTTGGATTGTTAATTTAGTCAGGTAGTTAAAAATTTGTTCGTGCCTACAAAAATACATGACATTGACAAGACATTGCATGTACAAAACGTGTGTTCATCAAGCCCTCCGCATCCAAAAGGCAAAAGGGCAGACGGCACACCCTGTATATTAGAGGTGTTTAAAGTTAATTAATCATATCTCCCTAGAGTTGTGAATTAAATTAGCTTCATGTATTATGCCATGCTAAAAATATCATGGACGGATAGGGTAACAAACGACACATTTCTGGAAATAATGAACAAATGCCTAGAGCTCCTGATGACTATAAAACGGAGGCGACATCGCCAAAATCTTGTCTTTCCTATGGACTAGCTAGACCGTCTATGCTGTCAGGATGGTATAGGTTCTGGGCAAGCCTGCTCACCCTAAAAAAAGTCCCAGCCACTGCAGCGCCGAGTGGTCTTCTCACCCATCTAGAAAGAGAGAAGGTGCCACTGGACGCTGTAGAAATAATCAAATTACGTAGAACGTAGATGCAAAGGCCTTAGTTTGGCGACATCTTGCACAGCGACAAATATAACCTTCTGCAACGACTGCAACAGATCCTGCAATGCAAGGAAAAATACAGGGCCGCCGAAGACCTGGGCGACCAAAAACATGGCTCCAAAATTTCGCAAAATGGTTCATCACAAGCCACACAACTCTTCCGAGCCGCAACTTCACTGGCCAAAGTGGCCATCATGATAGCCGACCTCCGATAGGAGATGGTGCCAAAAGAAGAAGAATTATGACTAAAGAACATCGTGTTGAAAAAATTCTGTTGAGAGATCCTGTTGTGTGGGTAAACCCAGGATGAAAAGCAAGTACCATTATTGTGTGACATCAGCGAGAGAGTTTTACGATCGCCTCGTTCAGTTTTAGTGCCAACAACGTTCTGAGTCTAAAGTAATCTCTTGGGAGAGATATGTTTTAATTTTATTAATGGTTGCCTAACTTGCTTGCTTATATTCAAAGCCAGATCTTCTCAAGGGCGTTGTGTAAGAATCCTTTGTGTTTAAGTTTTCTTGTGAGTTTCGTCTTGTTAGCTTTGACATCGTTGACTTTGACCCCAAAGTTTCGATGTTTGAGTAAAGAGCTAAGGTTCAAGTCGCAGTAGGACTGAACACAGGTTTCGATCGTGAATAATCTATCGAAGAATCTGATTGAGTGACTTGGTGTCTAGGTCTTTAGCTGCTCGTAGGGTCCGAAGAAACAAAAATAAATTGATAGATATAAATATCACTTACCACCCACTAATATCCCACTCGTCCATCCCATCCCACTAACAAACTCATAACTTTGTGAACGAACGAGTGCGTGTTTCAGTCACCCTTTCACGCTGGAACGGCTTGACGGATTTGGATGAAATTTGGAAATGGGATAGCTTAGACATCAGAATAACATATCGAATGCTACATTATATCACACTTTCAATCTTAGGAAGAAGCAAACCAAATAAAATATTATCCTTTTTCTGCAGCCCAAGTCGCGGGCATAAGCTAGTCGTGGTATAAGGTGATTATAAGCCCGAAGTCTCTCCCTGAGAGAAGGCCTGTGCCTAGCTAGTGGGACGTGTACTTACTTTAAGGTAGGTACATCTTACTTTATGGTCGGCACAATGACATATTCAATAATTGTCGATCATGCTATAGTAGTAGTTTAACTTACCATACAAGGTTGCCTTCGCGACAGTTGGTCACTTATTTTGCGTCCAGCCTTCGCACCCGGCCATATCGGATATCTGGTTTGAACAGGCTAAGTATCGGTAAGCCACGATTCTACATCAACTTTCAATGCCCGTCTTTGAAGCCATTTTCGCCTTTTTGCTTCGAGTTATAAGAGTTGTAACTTCTTCAGTTTTTCTATGTACAGTTTTTTTTTGTTTGGCAGAGAAGTGTCACCACTGTTACCCTACTGAACTGATTTTAGTTGCGAAAGAATAGGTCAAATTAATAATCACTGAAGCTTATTAAAACATTCACTAATTCTTCTTTTTTGGGTCGTTGGTTCTGCTGTATCTATTGGATCTATCTATCCAGCCCATAAATAATGCCCACTGCTGGGCATAGGCCTCTTCCTTTTCACGCCAACCCCCTTGGTCTAATGCCAATCTCGTCCATTGTCTTCCCGCTGTTGACAATATCATCGACCCATCGAGCTTTCGGTCTACCCACCGATCGTCGACCCATTCAAGGCCACCATTCTGTGACTGCCTTAGTCCACCGTCCGTCCTCCCGTCTAGCCAGATGCCCTGCCCATCTCCACTTTAATCTGCGGTATCGGTATATTGTTGTTTTACTTTATGAATGCCCTCTCGAAAAGGTCTACATTGTACTTGTAGTGATAGCCTAGTACATTAGCTAGATTACTCTGATAGTTATAGATAGTTCAAAGTCATTAGTCATATTTACTTTCTGTAGAGTAGTTAATTTCATTTTAACAATCACAACAAGATAATGACTCAAAGTGATAGTTTATCTACAAAATGCATACAAGATAGTTTTATCTAACTAAAACTGTTATTATCAAAATATATCAGAATTTCGAACGCTGATTCGGCAAGCAACTGTCCACCGGCCACCACCTTCTTCCTAGCCTGCTATCTTAGCATGAGCCACTATATAGAAGTTTATAGCTCGATGCACCTGTCTTCGAGTTAAAAGAGAGGGATTATCGAATCCATGTAGATATAACGCTCATGCTAGTCGCTAGTAGTGAACCTAAATTCTGAGATATTGGTGCCAGGATTGCTAGACTAGTATGGCAACTTGAATACTTCACCCGGTTTGAATACCAATTAATGTAATGAAATGCCTACAATATTAAATCTTTCTTCTCGCTCTTTGTTCAAAGAACACTTTGCTATTTCTGCTAGAGAGTCGCTTCGTCTGGTGGAATTACGTGTTATCTTTATGTTTAATCGGCTTTCATTTTTATATTTTACTATCTTATCGTAAACGGTGTGCTTGCATGTCCGCTGTGTGCCAGGAATTTTGCAAAAAAGATCGGCTATGTAACCCACATGCGAGCACACGAACGCCGGAGTTGAAGCAGTCGCCGTGGCCGAAACCGGCCAGGAAACATCATCATCTTAGAAAGATACGTTATTGCACATAAGCTTCATCGTATCAGATATTGGCCCGATAAGCATGCCATGCCCGATTAACAGAAAAGACTATTCAATTGAATAGCAAAAGACGACCTTCTAGGGTAGCAAGGTAACAGCATTTAAAGTAATTAATAATAGAACCACATCCAATGTGGCTGGTTTTGCGATCACCGAATGACCTGGGCCCTTAGCCTGTAACACAATGGTGCCAAAATGGGCTGTCAGGTGACAACTTCAATTACGATTTGCTAACGCTGTCTGTCCTTTTAATGTTTTTGTAGTACAGCAAAGAATATTTTGATTCTAATTCTAGAGGATTAGTTCTCTGGTTGTAGAAGAAAAACGAGGAGAGCCCGGTTTTGTCCTTCTGCCGGGACGCCATTGATCCGCCATTGCTTTACAGGCTAAGGCCCCTGCTTATGCTTATGCTAGATTGTAAGATGTGCCGTGGATGTGCCCAATAGAGACAGACCAGAACGTTGTAGCCTATAATGAATTTCAGGATAGATAAAATAAGTGTATTAACAAAATATCCTACCTCGAAAGTCGAAAACACAGTAAAATACTTCAATGAGCCTCCTCATTGGCCCAACCAAAAAAATAATAATTGGCATGCACCCTGAGCATTCGGTGAACGTGGTAATGTACCCCCAACAAGTTAAGGTTACTCCAACAATGGCTGAGTAACGTCTGATAACAAAAAGGCGATATCCGTGTGTAGTTGACTGTACCTTATGTCTACTAAACTGCCTCTAGCACTTACTAAAATTGCCTTGTTAGTATGCAAGTCCTTCGGTCCTTCCTCAGTGATTGCGTAGCGTTCTCTCAACTTTATACGCTTCTTTTGACCCACCAGGCGGAATAAAATGTTCGGTTTCACGGTTTACCAGTCTATGTACATCTGCGAAACTAATTTAGATACTTCCTAGTTTACGTTCACCCGATAGGCCGAATGAAATGTTCGATTTCATGGTTCACCAGTCTTTGTATAACTGTAAAACTAATGTGGATACTTAGTTAATGTATGCATTTATCCGCGTCCAATACACACGTGCGCCGTCTTGGATGGTTTCCTGTGCGTCTGGCCAGAAGGTCGATGTCGATCTTGGTAGTCTATCCCTCTCTCGCTCGATAAGATCAGGCCTCAAATCTTCTTTTTCGCGTGCTTCTCCAGCCTCCACTAATGGAGGCTGGCCTTCCATACTCTATTTCTTGACAAGCGAAATAGGTCATCTACGCTGGCTTCTTTTGTCCATTCCCTGATGTTTCTGAGCTTCGACTTTCTACTTCTACCTCGCCCTTTAAGCCTCACCCTCAACTTTGCTCCTCATTTTCTTTAAATCAATTCTACGCGGTGAAAATCTGCAATTTTACGCGGTGAGCGAGACCAAAGCGTTGCTAGATTTGAAGAGAGTTCAAAAGGCGCATTATATTTTTGTACAAAAACAAATAACTAGTAAACATCTCAGTTAATTAACGATTTACAATTTTCTTTTATTTGCTAGGTCACCTACATTTAAACACAGATGGGACGAAGGTCTTTCCTAGGAGGCCTCTACTGTAGATCATACACCATGAATGTTGTAAAACATGTACGCAACAATCGTTCCAGAACTTCATCTTCTATCGCTTTAATATGGATAAAGTGCAGCTCAAGTTATGTACAGTGAACAACACGCTAGGATATCCCATGGTAGCCCTTATAGACGTCAATCAATTCAAAAAAAATGCATGTTTCTGTCTGTACCAGATAAAACCAACAAGCATCCATTTGAATGGTATATGTACACCATATATGTACACCATTCCATAGTAGGATAAACCACATCTTTATACGCTTACCTATGCACTGCAGTTGCAAACTATGAGTTATAGTATCACAGTAAACGCATAGGAACGTGTATCTACCTAACTAGGTAGTATGTTTTCCAACAATTTGCGTCGAAATTGCCTCCAATCTAAGTACCTAGTTGAAGTAAAACCTTGTATTACAAGGTTGCGTTTGCATGACGTTTGTATTGAATAGAATTTGTATCTTCTTGCTACGCGCCTTGTGCACCATACTTCATATTATACTACTCTACTGAATAGACATAAAAAAACATATTATCTTATTTGAACATTTATATCTGGGATCCTTATTCTTGAGAAGGCACCGATTTACCACGTTATTGCTAGGTTTATTCTTAGCACGAATGTCAAAACATATGTGAACATTTTGCACGAAAATCTAAATATCTCTATAGTCTTTTAAATATATTTCACGAATATTAATGCCGTTTTAAAATGGATATCGGGTAGCATAATCCAACTAAGTTACTTAACCATTTCCTTTTGTTCTCCTATTGAATATTCAAAGGTATGACAGTTTTCACTTTAAACTTACATAAGTCTCATACATATCGAGATTTTAATGTCCTTTCTTATGGACCCCATTAGTACTCATTAGTTTATTGATATTTTTGGAGACATCTCTTGGGTGCATTAGAATCAGTTTATTTACATATTTTATTTTAATGTTAGATATAATTATATTTTATGTTGCTAACACATTATTAGCACATATCAAAAGGAAAAAAAAGCTGGCTTTATGAATTACATCATCACATCGCATCATAAATGCATGCATGAGTAACCAAGAAAACCTCATTCTTACGTTAGAATTTATTCATTATACTTTGCGTCTGCATGCATGAACTCTCACTGCCATCGCTGATACTTGTATTATGTTGAATGTTTATGGAATGGAAAAATGAATTAACTCGGACCTCTATATCTTTTGAAGATGCTTTTATCAGCATCTAGAGCCAACAAGAGTTGGGCAAGAGCCCAAAGAACATGAGTGAATGAAAATGGTGTGAAGCATGCGATCTAAGTTACTAATAACTACTAAAAAAGCACGAAATTGCTAACAAAGACGCTAGGTGGCTCTAATGGTATTTTTCAAGTACACAATGGATATATTGCAATAAATTACGCTTAAAGTGGCTGAAAGCAAGGGATCTAAGGTGCCAAAAAATAGAGTTCTAGAATCGTATTTATTTATACCATACCCTGAAAATACTCGATTATACAACTAAATAAATAAGTAGGTAGCGCAATCTCCAAGCAAATTTAAAGCAATCTGGTAAACGTTGTAACTTTATGCTGGTGATCTTTTGACCCCTTCTCAACCTTCCCTTTTCCGTCTTCTTCCAGGACCGAGTCCTGAACATCACCAGCCAAATCATGGACCAGCTGCTGGGTGACGGGCGGGTGGCTCGAGGCTTCCGCGTCAAGTTCCCAGAAGACGTCCTGCAGGACAACTTGGCTGGACAGCTGTGGTTTGGAGCAGAGGTAAGTGTTTTTCAACCGTGAATTTATTATAGTGAGTAGTGACCCATTTCCTGGGCATTTTCTGGCTACGGACCATATGAACCGTCCAACTCTGGAGGATTACCAAGCAGAAGGCGATTGATGAAGAAATCATGGACCAGCTGCTAGGCGACGGGCGTGTCTCAAGTTTCTCGAAGACGCCCTGCAGGACAACTTGGCTGGCCAGCAGTGGTTTAGAGCCGAGGTAAGAAAGTCTATAATTTACTTTATTATTGCAATAAACACAGTTGTAAATTTTACACGATGTGACCACACTTGACATTCTGACTTTGTCTTATCCTCCTACCCTGTTGCCTGTAAATGGGAGGCATGGAAACCTAAAATATGGATACAACTTTTGATCTGCTTTAGGCTCCAGTCCTTCTACAAATTTTGTATCATCTGTGTAATTTACCACGTAACCTTACTATGTATAAGAGATTTGTGGTCTTTATCTAAAAAATTTCTCTTCCCCCAGTGCCTAGCAGCCGGCTCCTCGATCATGAACCGCGAGGAGGAGTCCGCCGCCATGCGGCCTCTGGCCAAGGCTCTCACGCGGAGCCTCGAGACGGTGCGCTCTCTGCTGAGGGAGCAGTGCCTGCGGCCGCGCGGGCTCGCGCTCTCACAGCATGACGACATGCTGCACGAGAGCCTGAGGATATTTGACAAGTATGACCTTTGAACACACATTCAGTGACTTGTAGATTCCAGAAACGCGACAAAAACCCGAAACCGAAACGGAAACACAACATAAACTGTGACGGAAAGCATTATTTCCGCTCTAGTGATACCTTTTTGCGTGTAGTGAGGCACCTCATTTTGTTTCACTTTTAGGCTCGATAAAAGTAGCCGGATCCGGCAGATTATGGTAGCCGGAAACTCGGCTTTTCTCTACATTATGTCTACAGCAAGCGTAAAAATAAAGCCTCAGAGCCTTGATAGTTTCGTCTCGTCAGAGAGTCAGGACATTTGACCAGTACGTTGTCGTCCTATGGTGGTACAGAGATACTTCCGTTCTCCGCTGCGGGAGCAGTGCCTGCGGTCGCGTGGGCTCGCGCTCTCACAGCATGACGACATGCTGCACGAGAGCCTGAGGATATTTGACAAGTATGTTGGTACCTCCAGAGTCCAGAGATACGAGGGCCTTCACAAGAGCACGCAATGCCATCTTGGCCTTAGTGACATTTCTGGCATCGCCCTATCTAAGAAAGAAAATACATTTTTTGACGACACAATACTCAAAATCCAAAATCCATGAACTAACTATCTCAGCTCGATGGGTGGCGGCACGCCCTCCACCGTTCGTTGCTTACATGTGAACGGGACCGCCATAATCTAGTCCTACATTTACAAGTATGCTCTTTGATTCGACCTTTTTTCTATCAGAGAGCCCGCGGATATTGACAAGTATGTTGTTGTACTCCATCAGCTAACATCAGCTTCTACTATTTAAGGGGCGGCTATGTAACTCGTCAAACAAACAATGTCCCATACACTGCAGCGCCGAGTCGTCTCTTCACCCATTTAGTGTGAGTGAAGGTGACACTGGACGCTTTATAAATCATCTCATTACGTAGATGCAAAGGCCTTAGTTATACAATGTAGTTAAGGGTGGACGATAGCAACGTGGCGGGAAATTAAAAATTTTCACAGTTTTTTATATTTTGTAGCTAAGAAGCAGTGGCACTGCCCAAAAACCTTGTCGTAGACCAGAACACATAATCGGCTGAATTATTGTTGTTCTGTTGTTTACAATAATGAAAAGAATACTGTTTTATTGCCGCGAACGAAAAATCGCCCAACAAAAATAGCTCAGTTTAGCTACAAAATGTAAAAAACTGTGAAAATTTTGAATTTCCCGCCACGCTGCTGTCTTCCAGCCTTAAACCAATTGTTCTTGAACATTCCAGGTTGTTCGCTGAGTTCGAGCTGTACTACGTGAGCGCTATGGTGAATGTGAAAACGCCTCACGAGTTCGAGGCGCAGCAGCTGATCTGCGTGCTCTTCTCCGAGAGCCTGCGGCGGGCCTTGAAGCAGGGACTGTTGAATCAGGAACAGGTATTACTTTCCATTATATGCCAGGATGTCACGACATCCACCTTCTCTCTTTGATTTTGTCGATGGCCTTCCTCTCTTTCCTTCTATCTTTGCTTAGATTATGTCTACACTAATCTACACTAATATTATAAAGAGGAAAAGTATGTAGGTTTGTAGGGGGTAATCTCCAAAACTACTCACCCGATTAAAAAAAAAATCTTAAACTAATGGGAAGCTACGTTATCGCTG
This sequence comes from Zelleria hepariella, assembly GCA_949319315.1. NCBI lineage: Eukaryota > Metazoa > Arthropoda > Insecta > Lepidoptera > Yponomeutidae > Zelleria > Zelleria hepariella. The sequence goes on along the minus strand of OX439378.1, from coordinate 5,047,484 downwards.
AGTGCTATAGGCTATGTTTTATTGTGATAACGGAAAAAGAAACTAAGTCTGCGCGGACGAAGTCGCGGGCAAAAGCTAGTTAGTTATAAATTGCTATTGACGTTTCTCCTCTGCATCCAATAATCTCGTGGGTCCAATGATGATACGTATATATTTTTTTGTGTTCCAGGTTGACTCATACGACCCGGCCCTGATGTTTGCTGTGCCTCGCCTAGCAATAGTCAGCGGTCTGCTGATCTACTCCAGTGGTCCCCTAAGCATAGACAAACTACCAGGTCTGTTTTTCTTTTGATACTATGTTAGCGACCTCTGCCATAACAAACTCTACATGCACACTACTTATTTTAGATATGTATAACGATCACACTATCCCTTGTATCTGTTACTAGCTTTTGCCCGCGACTTCGTCCGCGCAAACGTTTTTTTTTCTCGTGAGTGTTTCCGTTGTTTTAATTTTTATTCTGCTATTCGGGGCGGAGAGAAATCCAACAAATCAAAAATCATAAAAATCGGTCCACCCGTTCTCGAGTTATAAATGGTGTAACTAACACGACTTTGTTTTATATATTAAGATTAATTTTAAGATTGCATTTACCTTTTTTTACATAGCCTATTGGGTGTCCCACTGCTGGGCAAAAGCCTACCCCCTTTCAGACCAGCGCCTCTATTATGTAAAAAAAAAAACACTTAGGTAACCGTCGAACGTCAAAATACTCAAAAATTGCCCTTATCCAATTGGTATTACTTCGGCTCAATCTTTTATTTGACATTTAAAAACCGTTATTTTTACGGTGGATATTTTAGCTAATACAGGGGCAGGTCTTTCGGTCCTGAGCAACCTCTAACCACTCCGGCAGATATTGGTTGCGACCTCGGCTGCGGTGACTCGCTACTGTACTTATTGAAGTGTAAATCGGCCTTTAGACACCGCGGGAGATGTAGAATTAGTGGGACATTGCAATAGGCTTCATCTTCCTTGGATAGATTTTGCTGTTATTACATATTTTATTTGTTTTTTTCCAGAGGAGATGTCCGACATGTTCCGTCCGTTCCGCACACTTCTTCACAAGATCCGCTCGTTGCTTTGGACTCTGGACAGACGCGAGCTCGCGGCGCTGGAAAGACTGCTTTGCAGCAATGAAGATGTCTCGAGCGTAGCTGCCACCAAATGCAACACAGGTGCTTATGCTAGACTTCTGTGGCACCTCCATTGACACTACAGGGTGCACTCTAAGTCGATAGCGGAACTATAAGTAGGCTGTCTACTGATCACTACAAACAACTTGTTCTAGGTGGCGACAAAAATGGAGCGGAAAAAATATCAGCTGTTTCATACATTTGGCGTAGTACTGAGTCGACCTTTTGTATGGAACAGCAGTTTTTTTTTTACTCCATTTTATTCGCCACCTAGTACAAGTTGTTTGTATTGATCAGTAGATAGCCTCCTTAAAGTTCCGCTATCGACTTAGTGTGCACCCTGTAGATTGTAAAGTCACTACTCAGACCCTGCAGTGTCTGGGACATGTTTAGGTGGTCAAAAATGTATAAGATAACCTTTTTTTTTTCATTTACTATTTTTCATCGCATAGTTTATAATAAAAAATATTCGCCAGTTGGCTATAGTGATTCGTCAAGCGAGACGAGACGAGAAAATTTCGATATCGAGACTTTCTTCAGACATTTGAGCATCGATCTGTGCTGGTGCTTGATAGATTGAACATTATCAAGTTATTTTCTTGTTCTCGATTTTGACAGGCGAGCGAAGATCTCGTCTCGATCTCGTTTTTATGACATCTTGTTATTCGAGATTCTCGATTGTTCATGTCATTCATATCAAAAAGGTTTGTCAAAAAATGACAAAAAAATCTCTGACATGTCAAAAAATTATACCAGTCAGAATTCTACGGAATAAAAATCAGGGTTTAAAATAAGGATTGCGAGATTCTCGCTCAGTCTCGCTTGTTCGTTGACTAATGTCTTCTCGAAACACGGATTGAACTTCGTATCAAACGATCGAGACGAGACCTTGAAACAAAACTCAAACGCGAGAAAGTTCGGCCAAGATGCTTGACAGTCTCGTATCGTACCGAATCACTAGTTGGTTAACAAATATTTGATATTTTCAGAGAAACCAACGGACGACCAGTATCCGGATATCGGCGAGTTCGTTTCACGCTTCTACGCGGATCATGTGCACTGTCGAGAACTCTATACACAGCAAAGGTAAGTGGTTAATGAGAGGTCAGAAATGGGGAAAATACGATGTGCTGTCAGTATGATCACTTGTATAAACTCAATTTAAAAATTACCTTACGGATTCACTTACTTATTGTTGTCGATATAGTCGAATTAATATAAAAAGTGCAGTGCTTTCGAAAGACCCACTAATAAACAAACTTAGAAATTAAAACGACTTTATAATAAGATCTTATTACCTCTTGAGTTTTTAAGCAGTTCTAAAATGTAAAGCTGGTTTAAAATTTATGAACGTAGTAAAACGTGAACTCTAACTGAAGAGAGGCAGAAATGTTGCATTGCTATTAGGCATATAAACGCCGGATTATTCCAGTAGATTCGGAGAACTTCTCTCGCTTCGCTCACTCGTTCAATAATATCTCACCACATTTTGCCTTCTCATTTCACAGCTCAACAGACCAAACGGTATCCGACGGTGATTACCTACCAGACAACATAGAGGTCATGACCCCCATCCTCGACGGGATGCGACGCCTTAACGACGAGCGAAGCGACGCGCCCCACTGTGACGTCATCAGCGCCCCCGACCAAGCAGACACATTCCACGAATCCAAAGACTTTCTAGCTGTTAGAAAAACGAGCAGGAGCGAGGCCAACGAACTGGGAGGGTTAAGGAACCTATCCACCAATGGCCTCATGATGTTCGACCCTTTAGTCATGTCTGTATCCACCTCTTCGGAGAACAGACAGTTGCCGGACGCGGATCTCGTGACCTCACTCAACGAACAAGTCTCCGAAATAGCTGATAGACTCTCCTCTATTGTCACAAGCGAAGTGGACCCAATGTTGGAACACAGCATACATTCGTACTCCACCAATGACGTCCCAACGCTGATTTCGACTGACTGTTCCGGAGAAGCCTACGGGTTTTCCGGACCAAGGAACGAACAGCTGAGCTGCCTACCGTCTACAAGTCACGGGTATTTAATACCGAACGCGATAAGCCAAGAACCAGTGGTCTTAGCTTCCTTGTCGCATAACAACTCAGCGGTGTTCAACCCTGAGGATGAAGCTTCAGACATGAACGGTTCGATGGTGGGCGAACTACCAATGATCATACCCGACAGTACAATCGACGCCGAAATCGTCAATACGAACATTTGCATAGCGAACGCGAATCTTAGCTCACTTCTGCTTACAAATGGAGAGTACAGACATAACTTCTTAGAAACTCACGAGGAGGATAACACGAGCTTTCATTCGACTAAGTCTCTGGATAAAGAGGAAGAAGAAAGGGTAAAATTCATGCTAGGTTACGAGAGCGACACTCATGAGTCACCAGCAGACTCGGGCGTCAGCACAGAGAATACGAGCCTCGACCGGTCACCGGACTCTGACCCCAACCGGGGTATAAATAAGGAACACTTCATGACGCAAAACAGGGTTCTAGCCCCCGAGAGAACAGACGACAGACAGAAGACCGAGAACGTTCTGGAAAGTTCGTTCTCCGACGCGAATGCAAGACTAGACGACGTGACTGTAAATATAAACTACTCCGAACCCTCGGGAGCTCAAGACAAGAACGAGGCCGGCACATCGTCCCACATAATCGATAGTGTAAATATAGATAAGGAAACCCGTGATAGTAGTATTAAGTCAGATGAAACCGCGGCGGCGAGCGATGAATTCAAAACGGACGTCGTAGAAGACAACATAACTATGGACGAAGTAATAACGGAGCTACGAAGGTACAGCGAAGAGGAAAGGCTTACGATACCACCAGCTTCGAATACCATAGAGCAGCGAACTGTTAGAGTCGACATCGATACGTCAAGTTCGTCTTCGAGGCCCAAAAAAGTGAGGAAGGCTGGCTCGAAGAGCAAAAGGAAACGGAGCAAGATGTGGTCGCCCGGTATTGTGATATTAGACAACCGAGCGACGCTCAACCAAAGCAGCCCGCTGCGATTGAACTTGGATCACTTTGTTGATACGAGGTAAGTTTTCTATAAAAATAAACGTACACACGGCAGCACTTCGATCCTTACACGCTAGCACTCTACTCGGTTACGTTACGGGCGACTTTACATCAAAAGTGTATGCTCTGACGTGCTGTTGTGGTGCATAATTATTTTGCTTGTTGAAAGAGAAACTGCTATACAAATGACAGTTATGATTGTGTCAATATTTATATCCTTGGTACTGATTTGCGACTATTTGTGGTAGCTACTAGCAATACCACTCAATCGCTAGTATGAAGGAAAACATCTTGATCATCATCATCATCATCATCATCATCAGCCCACCTCTGCCCACTGTTGCTATTTTTCCTTTCGCGCCACCTCTCGCAGTCCATGGACTTTTAAAATTTCATGTCCGTAGTATTCTATTCTACTTTGATTTTCGCTTGGTAATTTGGTGATGTAAGAAAGGTCTGCAGTGCCGTGGACATAGTTTTTTAGATGGAATAGGTTTGCCCAGCACCTATACCATCCTGACAGCTTAGTTGGCCTAGCCCACAGGAAAGACAAGTCGATACGTGTGGAGCCAACTAAGTCGCGGGTTTCCTCACGATAAAAAACAATGTCCCAGGCATTGCAGCGCCGAGTGGTCTCTTCACCCATCTAGCGTGAGTGAAGGTGCCACTGGTGGACGCTGTATAACTCATCACATTCTTCTTCTTAATCGATTGCTCATGGCTGAGGATCGCGACCATGTCGTACCCGCTTCCATTGGGAGCGGTCTTCCGTCATATAAACTGCCCGGTGAATGCTTCCTCCAGCCGCTGCCTTTATCGCATCAGACCATCTGGTCGGAGCCCTTCCCCTGGCGCGTTTGCCATTCACCTGCTCCAATATAATGAGCTTCTCTAGACTATGCCTGGGCGACCGCATTATGTGTCCAAAGAAGCTGAGGGTCTTTTCTTGGCATATAGTAGATAAGCGTTTTTGGACTTTTAGTTCGTCGTAAATCATCTCATTACGTAGATGCAAAGAAAGGTCTAAGATGTTTTCTCTTCCTTTATAGCAGTACTTCTGGCCCGATCTCAGTGAGCGAGTGCGCGGACGACGAACAAATCGCCCTCGCCTTGCAAGCACAGGAGTTGGCGGCGCGGCAGCAAGCACGGGGAAAATTCAAGTGAGTGGATAAATCGAAACAATATTCTGGTCTAGATAGTGTAGGCTTGCCCAGCACCTATACCATCCTGACAGCTTAGTCGGCCACAGAAAAGACAAGTCAATACGTGTGGAGCCAACTAAGCCGCGGGTTGCCTCAGGATGTTTTTCCTTCACCGTGAGCGAGTGGTATTGCTACTATAACTTCACAAATGTACGTAACTTATTAAACAAAGTCATACATGCCCGCACTAGGAATCGAACCGGTCCCCGGTTCGATTCATCCTACTTACATTCATCTCAAACAATGTCCCAGGCAATGCAGCGCAGAGTGGTCTCTTCACCCATCTAGTGTGAGTGAAGGTGCCACTGGACGCTGTATAAATCATCTCATTACTTAGATGCAAAGGCCTTAGTTTTTTATTCTGGTCTAAGGTGCTGTACAATACGACACATTACGAATGTTTTACCATTGCATGAAAGAAAAAGTATTAAAACCATAAATTAATACGAAATGATTATTGAAATGTGCAATGTTTACGAAAGTTTTAGTGTAAAAACTACTATTCTTTTTGCACACGATCTATGTATATTCTGTTAAAAATGGCACCCCCTATCCATCCGAGCCAGAGACAAGTTTTTCTATTTTAGCGAGCTGGTCTCTGGCTCGGATGGAATCGACCAATCAGAAGCGTTCGTTTTCTTGGATGGTGCTTCCTAATTCAACATTATAAGAATTCAACATTTTGAGAATTCGGAAGGCAAAGTTTTTTGTTCGAAAGTCCGTTATTGGCTTAATCTTATCTTTACACAATATTGAGAAACTGATTTCAATATTTTTTATTTTGGTTCATTAGTTTGGATTTTACAACGTTTCAAAGATACGGTTTTATGACGTCACGCGACGGCCTGCATACTGTTGGCGGTCATAGGAACAAAACATTTTAGCGCATAAAAACAAAACTACTTAACCAAAATAAAAAATATTTAAATTTGTTTCTCAATATTGTCTAAAGATAAGATAAAGCCAATAACGGACTTTGGAACAAAAAACTTTGCCTTCCGAATTCAACCTAATGGTCCGGAAGGCTCTTCGCCTTATGTACTTTGACGCAGCGATTTCCCATACAAACGTAGTTCCGGTTTAATTTCTAAACTACAGTCTGGATTTTGCTGAAACTTGGTTTATATCAGTAGATGACCAATACGGAGATTTGCAAATAGTTTTTATAATAATAAAAATAACCTGAAAGAAATTAGAGTGATGCGTTTTTCGAGCCGAAAAAGGGGTTCCTTTCAGCTGTTATTTACTAACAACATTACACTGTCTATTGGACTATAACTACCTTGGGAACATCAATTGTACTTGTCAGAAAAGAATAGGATTTTCGAAATAGCTAATAAAATGTGGAAATGGCAGCTGAACTACGAAAAAAATTGGGAAAATAGATCTATTACATTACAACTACAACTACATACTCGCAAAATGACATGCACACACGTAGACTCACACAGGCGCATTGCCTCTCACTTTTCCCGCGCCCCGTCTCGCTCTGGGTGAAACAGCTATAGAAAACAGTGTTTCACGCGCTTGGCTATCGCCGAGTTCCCACGGTCCTACAGGGGATTCTTAAGTTCTAAGTAATTTAAACGCCTAATCCTCTCCCTAGATCCAGCGAAGACCTCATCCACCGACTCTTCGTGTGCATAGCTGGCGTGGCCGACCAGCTGCAGACCAACTTCGCGGCCGATCTCCGGAACATCCTGAAGGCAGTGTTCCTGATGAACCAGACGCCGGACGAGCCGGAGGATCCGGAGCCGGAGCCAGAACCGGAGCCGGAGAGTCCGGAAAGTCCGGAAGTGGAGTCCGGGGGAAAGGAAACGATAGAGTACGAGCCGGGCGAAGATCAAGTTATACAAAATCGTAAGTGTATTTTTGGCGTGAAAGCGCCTTCCTGCCAACCCTTTTTGTGCCGCCTTCCCGCCTGGACTTACTAAAACTATCCTCGACTTTCCTTTCTAAAATAAAACTATTTTTTTTTAAAGACATAAGATTTTAAAGAAGTACTTCTTTTCTTGCTTCGACCGACCTGCGGGGGTAGCATGACTTTTATCGAGGCGGATTTATCCAACAAAATGGCGGTTTATCAGCATTTTTGACGTTTATAGTGGGTTATATATCGCTATCGACGATTTATAACCCACTTTAGACGTCAAAAATGCTGATAAACCGCCATTTTGTTGGATAAATCCGCCTCGATAAAAGTCATGCTACGGGGACAGGGTCCTCAGGCGGTTTAGAGGCTTCCGGGGGCCTTAAGATGTAACGCAATGGCGTATCGATGGCTTCCCAGTAAAAGGACAAAACCGGGATTTCCTCGTTTTTCCACTACAACCATGAACGGCCACCTTTTATTGGCTGGTTTTACAAAAGAACCAAAGAAGTATTTTAATTAGCAACCTTTTATTGGCTGGTTAAACAAACGAACGGGGCTTCAAGCTAGGCAGTGGTTTTTCAATAGGATCATAGATTTGAGAAAATAATGGTTTTCACTGCACGCTCTTAAAATGAGAGGCATTCTTTTTAGTCGAGTGCAATGTCATAGGTCAAGATGGCGTAAAGTGGTACTTGCAAGCAAGGAAAACAGACTTTCATCACATCGAACAACAACCATTGTTACAGATTTCAGGCTCAGTTTGTTCATTTCCAATGTCGTGCCACACTAAACTAAACAAAACTTTTTTTAACCCCCGACTCAAAAAGACTGGTGTTATAATTCTGACTGCTCTATGTGTATGTCTGTCTGTGGCACCGTAGCTCTTAAATGGATGACCCGATCTAGATGCGGTTTTTTTAATTTGAAAGCAGCCCCTCTACCCTTGTCGCATTTTTCCAATACGGCCGCAATATGGAGCAATTTACAAAATTTTATATTTTACAAATTTAGACGCATTTTGTGTTTTTGTTGAATAAATCAGCCTTACCTTTGAATAAACATTACAAAGATTTTAAAATCAAAGCATTACTATGCAAATTCAAAGAGAAATTAATTTTAAAACTTTTTAATTTGATCGCAGTAGCGTCAAAGGTAACCTTCCTGGTTTTCTAGCGAGTGTTCTCAGATATGTTTTATCAAAATCGGCCCAGCCGTTTATGAGATATGCTAAAATGTCGGGGGCATTTAAAATGTTTAATTTAGTAGTTTTTCCCCTTCCAGACAGCTCATTCGACAGCGTGTACTCCGCCGAGGAGGTGTACGCCGACAGCAATTCCTCCGACTCGAGCAACTCGGACAAGTCCCGCCTTACTCGGAGGAACACTGTCAACTCGACTACTCTTGCTGAACAGGCGACCACGTCGCGGAAATGCATCGAAGTCAATCTGCAGGTAAAAATAGACTATGTGTTGGTATACATGACAGCACGTCGACCCTTACACGCTAGCACTCTACTCGGTTGCGTTACGGGCGACTTTACAACCAAAGTGTACAGTCTGACGTGTTTTCGTACTACTATCTGGGGGCACCGTTAAATGGGCGTTTTCTGTTCTACAACAGTTCTTGTAGTAACGAACCGGCCAAGCAACCTATTTTGACCAAGGTTTATAACAATAACTGTAGAGTTTGTGAAGTTAGGGCTTGTAGAGTTAGAAGCTTGGCTCTACATGAGATCTAATAGCTTTTTGATAGTGCGAGGTGTATGGTCTCGCCTGTGCAACATTTTACATGAATATTTTTTTAGTTGGATTTGATTTACACTTTACGAACTCGCTCAATCTCCTGACTTTTTGTCATGGAGTGACATCAAAGTTTGATTCAATTTGCAAGTTGCCGTAGCACTTGAAATCCTAGTGTTAGAGCTGGATAAAGGACACCAAAATCGCACCCCTTGCGAAGCCAGGGCGGTTCACTAGTACGTTATAAAGAGTATTCAAATAACCATTTCCATTTCCAGTCTTCCGTATCAACGGGCGACCTGAGCTCGCGGCGCCCCGCTACCAACGCGGAGGCGGTAGAACGCGCCCCCGACTGGATCCCAGACATAGCCGCGCCCGACTGTATGCGGTGTGCCGTCCACTTCACAGCCTTCCGTCGTCGGCACCACTGCCGCAACTGTGGTATGTACTAGCTGGCTCACAGACTGGCCCACAGATTCGTTCACAGACTGGCTCATAAATTGGTTCACAGACTGGCCCATAGATTGGTTCACAGACTGGATCCCAGACATAACCGCGCCTGACTGCATGCGGTGCGCCGTTCACTTCACAGCCTTCCGTCGTCGGCACCACTGCCGCAACTGTGGTATGTACTAGCTGGCTCACAGACTGGCCCATAGATTGGTTCACAGACTGGCCCATAGATTGGTTCACAGACTGGCCCATAGATTGGTTCACACACTGGATCCCAGTCATAGCCGCATCCGACTGTTTGCGGTGCGCCGTCCACTTCACAGCCTTTCGCCGTCGGCACCACTGCCGCAACTGTGGTATGTACTAGCTGGCTCACAGACTGGCCCATAGATTGGTTCACAGACTGGCCCATAGATTGGTTCACACACTAGATCCCAGTCATAGCCGCACCCGACTGTATGCGGTGCGCCGTTCACTTCACAGCCTTCCGTCGTCGGCACCACTGCCGCAATGGTGGTATGTACTAGCTGGCTCATAGACTGGCCCATAGATTAGTTCACAGACTGGATCACAGACATAGCCGCGCCCGACTGTTTGCGGTGCGCCGTTCACTTCACAACCTTCCGTCGTCGGCACCACTGCCGCAATGGTGGTATGTACTAGCTGGCTCACAGACTGGCCCATAGATTAGTTCACAGACTGGATCACAGACATAGCCGCGCCCGACTGTTTGCGGTGCGCCGTTCACTTCACAGCCTTCCGTCGTCGGCACCACTGCCGCAACTGTGGTATGTACTAGCTGGCTCACAGACTGGCCCATAGATTGGTTCACACACTGGATCACAGACATAGCCGCGCCCGACTGTATGCGGTGCGCCGTCCACTTCACAGCCTTCCGTCGTCGGTACCACTGCCGCAACTGTGGTATGAAGTATACGCTTCTCCAGCGATATATTTTTTTTGTTTTAGAGGATTGCGTGAAAAGAATAAGGGACCCAAGATGATTAACCACAGTAGTGTTTTCTCCATACAAACGTAGTCCTCGATTTCCTCCATGAATAATGGGACTACGGCATACATTTTTGGTATGCTGGGACATGTCCACTAGGGTGGGCCGATTTTACTTTTTTTGGAATTTGGCATGACAAGACCACTTAAAACGTGCATTAGGATATGTAGATTTTAGGAAAAATAATAATAAAAATCCAGCATACTACTTTTAGCCCTCTACTAGCAATTTAATATTTATTAAATTGTAATTTTTCACTCAATTTGTGTAATTTGTTTCATGTACTTTCCAACGATTATTTTACTGTTTTATTGCACTACACACTATATTATGCCTTATATTTGTGTAATTTACCTATTTAAACTAGTTCCGAAGTGACTGCAAAATCAAACAATACGAGTTTTGACATGATTTCCGTCGTAAATTCGCTGTATGAAACTCGCAGTTTGTATTTTGTGGTGAATTACATGCCAGTAGCTGGAAACGTGCCACAGATTGAAGATGATGCTATCAAAGACCTTAGTACCGACCAAAAATACCTGTATGAGTTTTGCCAGGAGTTTACTTCTGGCATTTACTCACCAGAGTTGGCTAATCGGCAGCCTGGAAAGATGGCTCATTCGAGGTGGCCTACCTTTTCGAATCACATTTTGAGACTACACATAAGCACATGCGAGCCTTCAGAACAGTAACAGAGCATCGTGGAGTAGGTATATTATAAAAGTTTATGCACCAGTTTGGTTCTACATATAGGCGCAACCACTATTAAAGGACGGAGCCCATAACATTCATAAATTGATTAAATTTTCAATGGATTTGCCGGAAAATGCGAAAGCCATAACTGACCCTGTGATAGAACCCACAAAACCATCCGAAAATTTGCTTATAGCAATGCTCTATGACGAGAGAGAACATGTGAGACAGCTCGCTGTAGAACGAATTGAAAACGCCAGGTTAACGGCTTCTAGCAGTAAAATCCGAATTTTTAAGCCCCCACAGAGGCCACAATTGATTTTTTTTGCTGCAGATTATACAAATCTGCTAAATTAGCAAGATATTAACATCACACCGCCGCCAATTCCCTCGAAATACCCCATTGACGAATTGAAAGATATGGCTACAACAAACGGACTGCCACCACATGACTTGACTACCCTTGCGATACAAAAAGTGTAGAGAGGTATGTGAAGTTGGTGACAGAGGCTACCCAGAGGGTCATAGGAGAATCGGCGAGAGACGTGCTGATACAAAACACATTAAAATCTCGCGGCGAAATGCCCGAGTTTGACCACAAAAATCAGTTAAAAATTCGTAAGAAAACATAATTTTTTTGTTGATATTATTGTAACTTTCATTTATAATTTGAACAAAACTTTGCATGATTACTTTTTTTATTGTTTTATAATTATTCCTACACTATAAAAGTAATATATAATTCAAATAATTAATAGTAACAGCTGTCTGATTATTTACTGAAATTTCAAAAAAACTTGATTTTTTGACAGCTGGTAGAGGGCTCAAGACAGTTTAATTTTAAAAACCTGATTATACCTTTAGAATCTACTCATAAATCTGCAACTTTTGACACCTCTTGGGTTAGTGAATTCGAAATTTTTTTTTTCGCCATACTTCATCGGCCCACCCTAATGTCCACCCCTGGGGTGTCAGACAGTTTAAAATTTTTCGATAAATTATTGTTAAGCGGAGTCCAAAAATACAAAAAAAAAGCGTATTTAAAAGTGGCGACAAAAGACGTCTGGTAAACTGATTTAACCACTTAAAATAAAAATAAAACAAGAGGGTCCGACATCAAGTAGTTTCTTGTGATGAAAACATTTCAAAGTCGGACCAGTTTTTAGGGAGGAAAGCGAAATACGAAACCTCGACTTTGTAGATTTTCTTCAGGATGTCTCTTTCGCTCAGTGTTTTAGGGGTAGAGCGGACGCGAGACGGCAATTTTTCAACTATCTATTCCCTGTACTAATATCTCCTTCCACAGGCAAAGTATTCTGCGCGTCGTGCAGCTCAAACTCGATCCCGCTACCGCGCTACGGACAACTGAAACCCGTGCGCGTTTGCGAAGAATGCTTCTCCAACATCGCACAGAACTGTCGCCGCACGCACCGGTGAATGAAATTATTTACACACCAATATCCTCAAAGGGACACTATTTTTCTTGTGAAGGGGTCTAGATTGATGTTGAACTTAGACAATAATCCCCCTTTTTTCATTTCCCTGTCAAACACTGGAAAGTCGATTCTGCTACCGCGCTACGGACAGCTCAAATCTGTGCGCGTTTGCGAAGAATTCTTCTCCAACATCGCACAGAACTGTCGCCGCACGCACCGGTGAATGCTACGTGCTAAACTATTTACACACCAATATCCTCAAAAGGACACATTTTTTCTCGTGGCGGGGTGTACCTAGATTGATGTTGAAGTTAGACAATAATCCCCCTTTTTTGATTTCCCTGTCAAACACTCAACTCGATCCTGCTACCGCGCTACGGACAGCTCAAATCGGTGCGCGTTTGCGAAGAATGCTTCTCCAACATCGCACAGAACTGTCGCCGCACTCACCGGTGAATGCTACGGGCAAAATTATTTACACACAATATCCTTAAAGGGACACTATTTTTCTCGTGATTGATGTTGATGTTGGACAATAATCCCCCCGTTTTGATTTCCCTGTCAAAAACTCGCCGCAACTCAATCCCGCTACCGCTACGGACAACTTAGACCCGCCACATAGGTACAGACGGAATTCCGGACGGAAAAAAATCGAATCGGGACTCCGAACGCAGAGACTGCATACAAAGTCTGGACCTACCCCACACACATACGGTTTTTTCCGTCCGGATTTTTTCCGTCCGGATTTTTTCCGTGTTATGTGGCGGGCCTTAAACCGGTGCGCGTTTGCGAAGAATGCTTCTCCAACATCGCACACAACTGTCGCCGCACTCACCGGTGAATGCTACGTGCTAAATTCGGATACATAGCTAGTAGAGGACCTAGAAAAGAGGTGGAGGGCAAGAGAGGTCGAGGCAGACCACCCGCTAGAAGGACGGATATTGTGACCGAAAAAACACCTGCGTGAGCTAATCCGCATGATAGATGGAACTCAATGGAGAATTCTGCTCTCTGTACCTTCAAGCGATGTTCAAGATCCGCGTTGAAGTTACGACTGGATGGATAGATCTCAAAGGAATAATTTTTTTTTTCACGGGACGGCATCTTGATTGAGGTTGAAGTTAAAGTCTAATTCTTTATTCAAGATAGTAAACTGACAAATGCTAACTGTCACTTTGCAAAATAATGTTGCCATATTTATTGTAATAGTGATGCATTCCACTCGTTGTGCGATTCAGCTCAGTCACAAAAAAAAGCGAAATACGAAATTCCGCATGGTAGCCCGTGCGTCAGGAATTCCGGATGGAAAAAAAAACGTTCGGAACGCAATATTTCCATAGATCATTTAAAAAATACAATTTTTAACGCATTTAACACTCCTCAAAAAAGTGGACCAAAAAACACTTTCTCATTACTAATTAATAAGTTTTTAGTTAATTTCATATAATAAGCTTTTCATCAATCGGCCTATAAATCGATTATATCGATTACGCAATTCGATTCATGTCAAAGTTTTTGTCACCACACTATTTAATTTTCACCAGAGACTGGTCACACCGTAAACGTCAGTGTACTATCTTGAATGAAGAATTAGACTTTAGACAATAATTCCCCTATCAGACACTCCGCTGTCACGCAGATAAGTGACACTTGCCTCTTGTTCTTTCAGTAAATACGCGGAATCTTTTGTAGTTTTATGAATTTGTTATTCGAAGCCGAAATCATACGTCATTTGCCTTTTAATAAGAATCGCAGCTGCATATCAATACACCGTGGAATTTTAGTGGTTTTAAAGCCGAAGGTATTTAGTTGCACTCGTGATTCTAAGCCAAATTCCAAAATTTTACTTCAAAACGAGCGAAAAAAATAAACACTACCCAATACAAACGGCTATCGCCAATCGACACCATTTGTATGGAGAAGTGAATTTTTTAGTCGCGCGTTTTGGAATGAAATTTTGTAATTTGGCTCAGAATCACCAGTGCAACAAAATGCCTTCGGCTTTAAAACCACTAAAATTGCACGGAGTATAATATTGTGCTCATTGGAAGGTTTCTTTTGCAATAGCCATAAATAGCTGTCGATCGCCTCCTAGATTCCAGAAATCTGTGAGCTTATTCCGTAAAAAAACCGCACAGTTGCTACTCCTCAAAACCCGCTCATTTACGGAAAAATATAAATATTTTTTTTTTCGGCAAATGATAATAATTATTTGAAAAAAAAAAAAATGTTTACTTCGATAAGAGCTATTTTCCATCAAATAAACCGGTTTGGAGGATTGTGCGGATTTTTTTTATAGAATAAACACACAGTTGCATTATTACAATAATGTAGGACTTTAACAAGTGTAATAACGTTTGGGGTAAAACTGTGTATCGATTTGTATAGAGTTAGTTCTTTAATTGTTGATTATTACTTATAAGCACCTGTTAGCATATTGATTTTTTCCTTATTGACTGAGATATTATATTTCATAGAGTATTGTTATGTATAAAAAACACAATTTCAGTTCTAACGTTCTATATTAGCTCTCTAAAATATTGTTGTTATATTATCTACTAAACCTATATTTTTACCATAAAAACGATAAAAATATACAGGTATGATTGTATCAAAGCATTCAAACATTGTTAAATCTGTATAAAAATCTGATAAATTGATAATGTTTAAAACTGAAATTTGTATTTACTTAGGCTAAGTAGAAACTATAAAGATTAGTCAATGACAAATATATTTTAAAATAAATCAGTGTATTCATATTTTTGAAAACAGGTAATAAAACCTCAGATAGCCGCTTGAAATATTTGAAATTCCATATAAATAATTGTCTTTTTATACTTATGTTATTAAACTTAGGGAAGTAAAATAGTTCATAATGTTTTGTCCTGCGTGTGGTGAAATGCGATTATCACAATGTCTATGTAAATTTTGTAAAGGTTTTTAAGTATTTCTAATAAACATAATATAGTTTTAGTCTCAAAAATAACCACATAGTTTAGCTAGTTAGGTATAGCTTTTGTATAAATAATAAAAAAGAAACAAATATAAACCATATAATAATGACCTGAATAATAGTTTCCTCCAAGACCATAAAATAATGTTTTCAATTGTATAAAAGTAAATAAAAACATTAAGTTTAACATTAGCTGATTGATTGTTTTATTTACTTTTCAAATGGTGATTCCTTACCTACTTATATGTTTTTAATAGAGGGTTTTGTAGGGCATGATTGAAGGGAAGTCGTGGCTTAGAAACACCAGAGAATGGACTGATTTAGCCAGCTTTGAAGATCTGGGGCCTTAGCCTGTAACACAATGGCGTCTCAATGGCGTCCTAGGTAGAAGGACAAAACCGGGATTTTTTCGTGGTTCTCCTACAACCAGCGAACTAATCCTCTTGGATTAGACTCATAATATTCTTTGCTGTACTACAATAACATTAAAAGGACCGACACTGGACCGACAGCATCAATAAATCGTAATTAAAACCGTCAACCGGAAACCCATTTTGGCACCATTGTGTTACAGGCTAATGGCCCTGCTGTAGACCGCAGCAGATCCATCTAACTAAACTAGTCCCAGGCATTGCAGCGTCCGACTATAAAGCATTTTGTCCTAGATGTTAATTTGACCCTGATTTGACGATCATGAAATCTGCGATCTCGAAGCAGTGAAATAGCCACTATATTCTTATCTTATTGAACGAGCTTGCGAAGCGAGCGAAGTTCTCCGAGTCTACCTGAACAATCCGGCTTTTGTATGTATGTATGAATGTTCGTTCGACGATAACTTGAGTAAATTTGGTAGGCGGGTACAAAAAATTAAAAGAATTTTTAAGTTCAAACATGAGCCAAATCGGTCGAGGGGTTGCCGAGATATGGGGTTGTTAAGTTTATATGGGGTCGCGAGTTCACAGTTCGGGGCGAACCACTAGTCAGTATGGGGCCAGGCAGGCTGAGAGCCCGGGACACTTCGACCCAGTGGGATCTTTTGTGTCACCCCCATCTTTAATCCTGCTCAGCCCCTCTTACCTTGACGCATTTTTCCAATATGGCGCAATTTACAAAATTTTATATGTTACAAATTAAAACGCATTTTGTGTTTTTATTGAATAAAACAAGCCTAACCTTTGATTTAAGCCTTACCTTTGATTAAAAATTACAAAGTATTTAAAATCAAAGCATTAGTATGCGAATTCAAAGAGAAATTAATTTTAAAACTTTTTCATATTGATCGCAATAGCGTCAAGGGTAACCCCCCAGGATGTGCAAAGACCGAGTAGAACGTCATCAAGGTTGAGGAACTTTGAACGATGGAATGCCCACTAAGAAGTTGAATAAGTCTAAATTTTATTCTTCTCCACAACTATCTCAACTCTAGCGAGATGTGATGGCCGGAGACGGGTTTTATCATGAAGTCAAACTTGATGTTGAGCTTCGTGTCATCTCCCTTGATCCTGTAGCGCCGTAGCAGATGCGCCACCGTCGTCTTGAGCGACATCATGGCTTGTGTTTTGCCTGTGAAAGAAAACAAAATACATCAGGGAGTGAACGGTGTAGCCAGTGTCTCTTTACAGACCAAAATAGCAATTGATAAGTTCATTCAAGAAACACAATTAGAATTCATAATAGCAGGTAGGTAGGTAATTATAAATTAAACACAGTGTGATAATTGTCTACTTAATTTTATATAGAGGGGATCCTGATGAACCGATATGAGTTCACTGGGATCCCCTGGGATCGGGCTAGGGAATCCTGGTGGCCTGACTCGTTTTAACCGGTAAAAAAATCCTCCAAACCGATTTATTTGCGGGAAAATATAAATTAAATATTTTTTCGACTAACAATACGTATTTGGTACTTACCTACCTACTTATTTGTCAAAAAAAAAAGATCTATTTTGCCGTAAATAATCCGGTTTTGTTAATTTTTTTTTTTTTAGAATATTAATGACACTATCGCTTGGCAAGAAACAGAGAAGAGTTTGGTGGAGAGCTAGGCACAATATGAAGAATCACTAGCTAGGCAAAGCCTCGGATGGAACATTTTAGGATCTCTACCTAATCCTTCCCATTATTCTCCATTGCCGACGGGACTTAAGAACTTAAGATGGTTGTCGTCCACTCCTTATTAGTAGATACCTACTCATTCTCTTATCGAGGGTCAAATTAAGAAGATATTATTATTGTCAAGGCATCATACCCATACAGCCGCGCCGGCCGAGGCTGAAGACGGCGAAAGCACCAGCGCTTGTAGGGAGGAGCGCAGGATCCAACCAGCGCTCGGGACGGAAGGCGTCCGCGTCAGGGCCCCAGCACTGACTGCGCTGGATCCCCCAAAGGCATAGCAGGATGCCCGTGCCGGCCGGGATTGTGTATTTGTCTGAGGAATGAAAGGGTTAGACACCCAAGGTATCCCGATTCTGGTATTTTTTTTTTATTTTTCTAAAGTAGGTATCCAGGCCCGGATTTAAGGGGGGGCAAAGGGGGCAACCGCCCAGGGCCTCCACAAGAGAGGGGCCCCCACATAAATTGACTTATAAAAACAACTGTTTGTTACATTCAAATATGCAGGCCTTGTTAAACACTCATTCTAGCACACAAATAGTCGGCATTCCATTAGCAGTGAAGCTCGTCATACACCAGCACCAACATTTTCTGATTGGATAAAGGGTTCTCGCAAAGAAAATGGGGCCTCCACACCTTTGTTGCCCCAGGGCCTCCACACTTCTAAATCCGGCCCTGTAGGTATCAATTCGAAACATCAGTTATGATGAAGATTGGTCTTTTTTAGTGAAATAAGTAGATATGCAATCTCCTAGTTACGAGTATGTCGATTCTCGTTACGAGTACGTCAATTCTCGTTACGAGTATGTTGATTCTCATTCGAGTACGTCAACTCTCGTTACAAGGACGTCGATTCTCGTAACGAGTACGTCGATTATCGTTACCAACTTCTAATCTCGTATTAACATCATACCGTAATCTGGGGTGTTTTGCAACTACAGGGGTGTTTAACAACACTTTCAAGAATAAAGTAAAGAAAGATTTTTAAGCAAAATCTATGCCTAATGTTCAATAAAAAAGTTACGTGTCTATGGTCAATACTTTTTTTATTAATTCTGACAACACTACTTGATGACAGCTGTCAAAGTAAGTAAAAAAAAATGGCCATTTTGAAACTGACAGTTTGCTAACGAAATTTTGTGGAAAAAAACTTTATTGTTTTCGGCAGGAAAAAGGGCAACAAGATCAGTTTTTCTGTGGTATTCTATGGCTTTTGTTCATCGTTAACAGGATACGACAAAGAGATAAGCTTTACATTGAGTATTTTAGGAGTTTCTGTACACTTAAAATTAGAGGGTAGTATTTTATTGCCAAAAGGGTGATTAACAACGCGCTATGGGGTCACTAACAACGACATGTGGGGTCACTAACAACGACATGTGGGGTGAATACCAACGACTTATGGGGTCAATAACAACAAAGGGTGATTAACAACGCGCTATGGGGTCACTAACAACGACATGTGGGGTCACTAACAACGACATGTGGGGTGAATACCAACGACTTATGGGGTCAATAACAACACATCTCATACATTTTGAAACTGTTGCTAATGACCCCATATCTCGTTTTTATTGACCCCAGTCAAAGTCTGAATTGCAACACGCAATCTTTTAATGGATAATTTATTCAAACAAATTGTTTAACGTATTGGGGTCACTAGAAACGAAAAAACTATCCAAGACTCGCATCTATAAGTTATTACTTGAAGGATTCAGCTCGGGTTTGCAAAAATATATGGCATTAAACCTTGAAACATGTTGTTATTCACCCCAGTTTACGGTACTTATTGTCTGTTTTCAAGTCAAGTTAGCTTAAACAGTGGCATCGAGTCTCGTTACGTCGATTCTCGTTACGTCTCGTTAAATCGATTAATTATCCTCCTTAAGATCGGAAATTTCGTGGCCACGACTTATTCTCCACCGGGGACGTGACGTCGTCGTAACACATCGACGAGAGTTTTCGTCGCGCAATGAAATAAAGCAATATGGGCTACTCGTCCCTGCTCCTTACCGATCTGAACATCCTTGTCGGCTTGTCGTGCCAGCATGGGTATCACGGGGTAGAGCCGGCATGTCTCCTTGATGACAGCTTCGGTGTATACGAGCCGTGCCAGGTCTTCCTTCGTTACGTCCCTCTCCGAATCGCCGAACACCTCTTTTAATCTGGAATCAAGAGATTTTTTTGCAAGTATTTTTTGGACTTGCTTGTCGTTTCTGAAATGGGCGTAACGTTAACAACGACAACCCTCCTTTTGCATTCTCAACCCTAGCTATGATATGCACATTCCGAACCTATTTGCTTAGTAGGTATTGGACTGACTGAATGAAAGTCAGGAAGTTTTATTTGGGCGTCCTGTCCTTCCTCATTCTTATCTGCTCTAAGTACTAATGGTGTCAGCTGGACACCTTCATTAGATAGCTACCTACTTTTTTAGTGCTATTTTGGAGGGTTGGTTCAGGGGCTAATTCTCGGGAAAATCGACACATCTCTAAGGAAAAATCTCATTGGATAATTTTGTCATTTCGATCTCAACAGCTGCTCCCGAACACTCGAGTCATGCCGAGCGAAAAAGGCAAACATCTGGCAGAAATCTCGTGCCTTATTTCGAGGATGACTTCGTGAGAATAGGAGCGAAGGAAAAATATCATCTTGCGGCAAACGAAACATACGTTTGCCGCAAGATGGGTTTTTCCTTCGAGATGTGTCAAATGCGAGATTCACGAGAATTTGCCACCAGGTCGTGTTGTAACAAAGACACAATTGACACAATCTCTGCGGCAAGGGCCTTCGGCATTTTTATGTTTTGTGCACGTGGAAGGGCACCAACCAGATGGCCTGCTGCGATAAAGGCAGCGACTGGAGGAAGCATCCACCGGGCAGTTCATAAGACGGAAGACCGTTCCCAATGGAAGCGAGTAGGAACGGCATGGTGGCCATCCTCAGCCATGAGGAATCGATGACGAAGAAGTAGAAAGTTTGAGGGCATACTCTGCATAAACCCGGTCTTGTACAGCAGGGTAGGCGCCCAGCATCAGACAGAGGAACAGCGAGGTGTGGGACGTGGTATCGTGTCCGGCCACGATCATTGTGTCCACCTCTTCGCGGATCTCCTTGTCAGTCAGTCTGCCATCTTCCGCTAACTCCAGGAGCTGGTCCAGGAAGGCTTTGAAGCGACGACCTGAGAAAGGTATTTCTATGAAAGGAAGTCTGAAATGGCTTAAGGGTAGACGATAGCAAGGTGGCGGGAAATTCAACGAGAAATTCACGAAGCAGTGGTACTGCCCAAAAAACTTGTCGTAGACCAGAACACATAATCGGCTGAATTATTGTTGTTCTGTTGTTTACAATAATGAAAAGAATACGGTTTTATTCTCGCGAACGAAAAATCGCTGAACAAAAATAGCTCAATTTAGCTACAAAATGTAAAAAACTGTACAAATTTTGAATTTCCCGCTACACTACTATCTTCCAGCCTTAAAGAATTCAACTAGGGCGGTGACAGCAATCTTACCCGAATTATAGGTGCCGTTTTTTAACTCCTCCTTGAAAGTTTGTTTCCTCTTCTCTATCACCTGAAATGAATTAAATGAACATGATGCTGGCTCTACCTGCACATTTGGAAAACAAGACACAAAAACAAACTGCTAAGAGGCTACGAGACGAGGTGCTAGCAAGAAAAGTAAGTAGGTCTTCGCCACAGATTACAAAAGTCTTCGCAACGTGTTTGTGTCTTGTTTGTGCTTGTGCTGTCTAGTGTCTACTGTTGAGTAGAGTTGTAGTTCAGTAGTAGGTACCTATCTACTACTGAACTACTGATGCCCGTTTTCACCAACCACCCCTAATTTTAAAAGACCTTTTAACGAAAATTATCTGCGCCTCTGCAAGTCTAGGGGTCATGGATGAAGGACCATACGAATTCCACTCACAAGCTTTATGAGTTGAGTGTGTATGATCCTTCATCCATGCCCCATAGACTTGCAGAGGTGCAAATAACTTTCGTTAAAAGGCCTTTTAAAATTAGGGGTCGTTGGTGAAAACGGGCATGAGTCTACATAACTAATGCTGTGGATAGTACCTACCTAGTAAAAATTGCTCAGGGTAGGTACCTGAATTATAATTGACAGCACGCCGACCTTTATTACCGGTTTAGAATTATACGTATGCATGTAGATAACAATTTTAGTAAATGGGGAGAGCTCAGCTTTGTGCTGGTTACCATGAATAGTTCCCAGCGCTGGTTTTCAGCAACCCCCAGCTCTTGAGGTGTTATTGCGAGCGGAAGTGAATGCAGGCATATACGCAGGTTTAAAATAAAATTATAAAAAGCAATTTTATTTTAATTCGCAGGCGGCTGCTCTTAAGTCTGAAGACATTTTTTTGTTAACTTTGCTACCCATACACAAACTACACGGTGCACTCTAAGTCGATAGCGGAACTTTAAGTAGGCTATCTACTGATCAATACAAACAACTTGTACTAGGTGGCGAAAAAAATGGAGTTAAAAAAATATCAGCTGTTCCATACAAAAGGTCGACTCAGTACTGCGCCAAATGTATGAAACAGCTGATATTTTTTTCGCTCTATTTTTGTCGCCACCGAGTACAAGTTGTTTGTATTGATCAGTAGACAGCCTACTTAAAGTTAGGCTATCGACTTAGAGTGCACCCTGTAGCATGAACCTTACGTTCAAGGAGGTTCTCTTCAGGATCCTGACAGCTTCCTCCTCTTGCCTCTTGGTGCGCGTGAGTCGGTAGAGGCAGTCCAGATGCATCCAGATGTGGGATGTACGCACTATAAAATATAAAATAAAAACTGCATGGGTACAAAGTCTTGTCAAAATAAAAGTAGAGCAACTCTCTAGCGATGGGTCCAAAGTTTCATACTAAAATGGTATGTAAGTCAAGTACTTACTGCCGGTTTCTGATTTGAGAAATTCGCTAAGCGAGTGCTTAAATATCGTTCTGCCTCAGCGGATTTCCCACAAAAGAACGTGACAGAACGATAGTTAAGTGTTTGCTTAGTAGAATTCTGAATGAGATCAATCAATCAATGATGCAATGATCTCAATGTATTCTGTTGAGAATTTTACTAAGCACATACTTACATATCGCTCTGTCACGCTCTTTTGTGAGAAATCTGCAGAGACAGGACGATACTTACCCATTTGCTTAGCAAAATTCTCAACTCAGAAACCACGAGCTCGAGCTCAAGTAGGTGATCTCAGAAGTGTCAAATATCTATCTATTAATATGCTGACAGCTACTCAAAGCTTGAGATGCCACTATTAATGCCACCCTTACAGTGAAAGCGAAAGCATTTTGAGGAACAAAAGGCTAGTTATTAAATATTTTGAACCCATGCTGCGATTACTTTGTGCTAAAATTATATCTTTGAATTAATTATTTGCATACTACTTTTGTTATTATCTCATACATTTTTGCAGTCAAATTATAAAACATAATACCAGGGGGGTTACCATTGACGCTATTGCGATCAAATTGAAAAAGTTTTAAAATTAATTTCTCTTTGAATTTGCTTAGTAATGCTTTGATTTTAAATACTTTGTAATGTTTTTTCAAAGGTAAGGCTGTTTTATTCAATAAAAACACAAAATGCGTCTTAATTTGTAAAATATTAAATTTTGAAAATTGTGCCATATTGCGGACATATTGGAAAAATGCTTCAAGGGTAGAGGGGCAGGGGGCCTGAGTCTGTAACGCAATGGTGCCAAAATGGGCTGCCTGTTGACGGCTGCAATTATAATTGATTAATGTTATTTTCCTGTTAATGTTTTTGTAGTGCAGCAAAGAATATTCTGATTCTAATTAGAGGATTAGTTCGCTGGTTGTAGGAGAAAAACAAGGCAACCCCGGTTTTGTCCGTCTACTGGGACGCCATCGACACGCCATTGCGTTACAGACCTAAGCCCCTGCTTACCTATGCAGGCGTTGAGCATCTGCTCCACCGCTGTCGCGTACTCTTCATCCACCACACTGTCTTCGTTGGATGGCAGACCGAAGGCCGTTTCTGAAAAGTGCATAGCTTTGTTTGTCCCACCAATTAAGATAACATTTGTCCATACTAGGTAGTTACTTTTTGTATTTTCTAAAGCACTAACCCGTGCTAGGGAAATTTGAATGTGTAGTTTAAGAGATTACCCCATAAGTACATACATGCTTACAAACTTTTCCTCTTTATAAAATTAGTGTAGTTACTGTAAATTAGCTATTCATTTAGGTATTCATATATTCATATTGGTGTCTATAATACATCTTGGTTTTTTAAATGATATTTTGACAAGGATAACGACAAAATTTGCTCATTTGACCTCTATCTAAATATAAAAATACCCGGTAGTGTTAGCGTACTTACTAGTATGTTAATCAATCTAACTGAGACACATACCTAATCTACCTACCTACTATTTTGTTTCCTCCATTAATTTTTTTAGCTTCGTAAATGGCAGTAGGTACCTTTAGAAATAGGACAAAAATCAAGAGTACAGATAGCGGTCTTATCGCCAGGAGCAACTTAACTTACGGCAAATCATCTCCAAGGCGTGGTGGGAGAGGTATGGCCAGTGGTCGAACTCGCCCTTGCCAGCTTCCTTCAGCAGCCTGCGACAGAGCCTCGCCGACTGCTGGTTGAACACCTCTAGGAACCCGTCCAGCACGCTCGGGTTGAATGAGGAGCAGAGCAGGCGGCGGTGCTGCTTCCAGGTTGGTACTAAAGATAAAAAAAATACAAAATAGAAATAAATGGATAGAATATGCTTTATTGTACAGTCGGCCAGACGCTAGGATACCCTTTTTTGTTTGATTGGCGCCCTTATGCCGCGCGTGGTAAGAGCTGCCATGGGGTATCTGTGACTGTGGCCGACCGTACACCAAACGAATTTACATAGAATCTTCTACTAAAAATACCGACTTTACTGGTGAAAAGATTCCGAGTGATTTGCTGCTGTCTGTTGAGGAGTTCCCGTTCTCCATCTCCGAAATGATTTATCAGATCTTCACCAATCATTGACGACAGCACCTCAGAACGAGCACTTGTTGTAAAGTCGCCCGTATCGTAACCGAGTCGAGAGCTAGCTTCTAAGCCTCGACGTGCTGTCGTGTGTACATGAATTTCATGACATTTCAATTAAGGCGCCGTGCATAGTAAATCGCCCGCGCGCAAAAAAAAAATGCACAAAATCGATTCCTGTATCAAATAAACTAAACAATTTTAATGTATTTTTGTTTTTTTAATGTATTTGATACAGGTATCGATTTTGTGCATTTTTCTTTGCGCGCGGGCTAATTCACTATGCCCAGCGCCTTAAACTTTCTACGGCGAAGACACCACTTGTAATTCTACATTTATCACCTGGGGAGATTTCATTAATATTTACGGATAGAAGTGTGTAGGTATTTCTGAAGAAAGAAGTCCAGAGGTGGCCCACCCAGGATAGGGATGTGTGGAAGACATTATAAAGAGTCAAGAGGCAAACCTTTTCCCTACAGTAAGACACAGTAAATTTTATCCATTATCATGACAGCACGTCGACCTGGCACTCTACTCAGTTACGTTACTTTACAACAAAAGTGTACACTCTGACGTGCTGTCGTGTGTAGCAATTGAATAAGTTTAAAAATACCTTCAGCAGTTATAAGTCCCTCTCCGAGCCACGAAGAAGCAAAGCTGTACATGTAGTTCTTTGCTAAGCACGCGTTGGAGATAGCTAAGGCTATGTCTGGATCTGTGACGCCTGAAAAAAAACACAATATTTTGTCTAGCCAGACCAATCAAGACGCAGTATAAGTAAGAGTGTCATGGTTTTACCTACTATGTGGAATTTTGGAATCCCGAAAACAAACTGAAGGCGTACGTAAATCGGCAAAACTGGTTAAGGCGCCGTGCATAGTGAATCGCCGGCGCGAAAAGAAAACACACTACACTAAAAACTAAACAAATTGAAAATGTTCACATATTATCAAACCCTAGAAGTAGGCGAGACCTATCTAAAACAGCCAACTTCGTGTTGGCATTCATAAAAGTTTTGAAGATATCTTGCTTGAAAAAAAATTGGCGGCGCACTTTTTTTCAAGCAAAATATCTTGCAATCTGTTATGGATATCAACATGAAACTGGCTGTGTTCGATAGGTCTCAACTAATTCTAGGGTTTGATATGTGAACATTTTCGTTTTTTTTTGTGTATTTGATACAGGAATCGATTTTGTGCATTTTTCTTTGCGCGCGGGCGATTCTCTATGCACGGCGCGGCGCCTTAATTGCCCTGCTGGCATACATGGACTATGCTGCGTAGTATGAGTTGAAGATATCGGTTGGCAGACCACCATCCAGCTCATGGTCCAATGATATAACCCAAGTAGCCGAAAAACAGTGGTTGGGTCTGACACAGGAACTCGATCGTAAGTATGAAGAGGCCTTTACTCAGCAATGGGTGTTAACAGGCTGATGATGATCATGAATCATGATGTATATTATGCGTGGTATTCATATGAATAGCATCCAGTCCCCGTAGCATGACTTTTATCGAGGCGGATTTATCCAACAAAATGGCGGATTTATCCAACAAAATGGCGGTTTATCAGCATGTTTGACGTCTGTAGTGGGTTATATATCGTCGAGAGGTCTCCCCGCAGAAGTGTTTGAGTAAAAGTAGCAAATGATCACTTACTGATAGTGAACGCTGGACCGATCCATCCCTTAGTCAGACCTCCAACTTTAATCGTTTCTCTGTTGAGATCCTTGACAAACTCCCATAGTTCTGAAAAAATGTTTTTGTGGTGGTTGCAGCGCCTCAACATAAGATCTACATACACGCTGAACTTTTAGCGGTTTCCTCCATTACTTATGATTATCGCCAATCGACATCATGTGTATGGAAAAGTGATGTTTATTCCGCGCATTTTGGTCAGACTTATTTTCATGAAATTTCAATGTGAATTTAACAAAAGTGTATCAAAATGCCTTCGGCTTTAACACCAGCCAGCGACACGCTAGAATACACCTTTTTGTACGATTGCGCGATAAGAGCTACCATGTGATGTTGGTAATAATAGTATAGTTTTGTATTTACTTAACTCTTGTTACATGACTCTACATTACATTCATTATGTTTTAATTAATTCAACAAAATTATGTTTCAGGTATAGGTAAACTCTTCACTTGATGTTCAAATTGATCTATACACCGTGCAATTTTAGTGGTTTTAAAGCCGAAGGTATTTAGTTGCACTCGTGATTCTGAGCCAAATTCCAAAATTTTACTTCAAAACGAGCGAAAAAAAAAACACTTCCCAATACAAACGGCTATCGCCAATCGACACCATTTGTATGGAGAAGTGTTTTTTTTTATCGCGCGTTTTGGAATGTTTTGTAATTTGGCTCAGAATCACCAGTGCAACAAAATACCTTCGGCTTTAAAACCACTAAAATTGCACGGAGTAGAGCTATGTAGTCAGTTACATAAGTACTTACGGACGTTATCCCCAATGGCTCTATGGGCATGCCCAACGATGGGCAGTCCACCGGACAGAGTGGGGATATTCTCCGTCGCAGCTAGAAATCTTCTTTGCCGTTGAACCCATAACGCATATCCACAGCACAAGGCACACCATAGCAACACTAGAACTAACATTGCGGTCTAGAATTCTAGATAAGGGACATCTAAGACCAATAAGCAAATAAGTACTGCACTGGCCGCTTGACACGATAAAAACATTCAACTGCTTGTTAATAAGAAAAAAATGGAATGTTTTGAATTTGGAATGCGGTATTTAGCAGTAGAAATAGGAATGTTTTCTTCTTCTTTACACCAGCATCTTGTCTAGCCAGCCTATCCGAAACATTTAAAAAAACTTTACTATTTCGAAACAGCTCGGCGGCAAAGCAACGATGCAACTTCGGATCTCACTTTGAACCAGCCGCCTTTTATAAGAAAGATTTAAAAAAAATATATGACATTGACTCCGAGAAGATTTTCAGAGCTGTGATTGGTCAATATTTTCGCGCTCTTTTTTAGGTCTAGTTTTTTTGGCGGGACGGATACAATCTCTTTTAATAATCTTCTAGAATTTGAGTTTAACAGAAG
This sequence comes from Zelleria hepariella, assembly GCA_949319315.1. Taxonomy (NCBI): domain Eukaryota; kingdom Metazoa; phylum Arthropoda; class Insecta; order Lepidoptera; family Yponomeutidae; genus Zelleria; species Zelleria hepariella. The sequence continues at coordinate 5,019,742 of OX439378.1, read as the reverse complement.
GCACATCTTGAATGAAGATGTTAATACATAAAGGAATCCTAACCAATTTATGAGTGTCTAAGGTCGTCTTGCACCACTTCTTAAATGCCACTTAAGTCGCCATTTAAATCGACTTTTGTATGAAGATTTTAGTTAAACGCTGTTTAAACCACATTTAAGAAAGTGGTGCATGTCGGCCTAAAAATATTATTGAAACGATAAAAAAATAAACTTTATACTCGTACCTAGAGCTTTCTTATTGTAGAGCTTTAGTCAGATGCAGTAGTCACGATGATCGATCGTAGTTAGGTGTATAATACTAGCGGGATGAGAGTGGGATGGAACCTTGTCAAAATAAATCGAAAATGTACGTCATTTTACTTTGACAAGGTTGCTTCGACGCGAGTTTGCTTTTTCATCCCGCGCGGATTATGGCCCAGTTTCTGAATTGAGAAATTTACTAAGTAAATACTTAACTATCGTAATGGAACTGCGCTTCAACTATACACCTACCAACCAACAACAAAATGCAGGGCCTGATTCTGTAACGCAATGGATCTCGATAGGCTTCCAGATAATAGACGATTTATTTATTAATGCTATCTGCCCCTCTACCCTTGACGCATTTTTCCAATACGGCCGCAATATGACGCAATTTAAAAAAATATATATTTTACAATAAAGACGCATTTTGTGTTTTTATTGAATAAAACAGCCTTACCTTTGAATAAACATTACAAAATATATAAAATCAAAGCATTACTATTCGAATTCAAAGATAAATTAATTTTGAAACTTTTTCAATTTGATCGCTATAGCGTCAAGGGTAAATCCCCTGTCCTTTTAATCAATATTTTATAAGGTAAAAAAATCGCTCGAACCCGCAACCGTCCTTTTAATGTTTTTCTTGTACAGCAAAGAATATTCTTAGTTCACTTGTCGTAGGAGAAAAACGAAGCAAAACCGGGTTTGGTCCTTCTACTGGGAACCTATGTTACAGACTTCCTCAAGTTATGAAGTCAGTTTCATGTTTTTAATTTTAAATTAGATCGCAATTATTTTGGTATAATTAAGATTTAGTTTTGTCTTCTCAATATTATACCTAAGTCATATTATGTAGATATAAGATATAAATGCTTGCTATAAGTTCCTATAGAATGTGTATACACCTGAAAAGGTAGAACCTGGCGACCTAAATGTAGGTACTTGCCAATGCAATTACATCAGCTAATGTAACCCATGTTCTAGCACAATAAATTCATTTCATTTAATTTCATTTCTACACGACTAGGTAATTTCTAATTTAATCAGTTATTTTACTAGTGGTTCGACCCGAACTATGAACTCACGACCCCATATCTCGGCAACCCCTCGACCGATTTGACTCATGTTCGAACTTAAAAATTCTCTTTACCTCATTTACCCGCCTACCAAATTTCATGACGATCCGACTAAATTCACTCAAGTTATCGTCGAACGAACATTCATCCGTACAAACATACAAGCGCCGGATTGTTCCAGTAGACTCGGAGAACTTCGCTCGCTTCGCTCGCTCGTTCAAGTTCAATTAGTGAATTAGCCAAGTAAAATATAATCTGTCACATTGGATGAACGGTAATGACGTGCAATAAATAAATAAATAAATAAGTAAGTAGTGTTATGTATGAAAGACGCAGAGTCGCATTTTATTTTTCAGCGAGTATTTACGTATGTTATATAATGTAGGTACCAATACAACGTGTCACAAAAGGTCCTAACTCTCTTTGCAGGGTGTTGTAAGTCAACAGGATAGATGAAAACACCGGCTAAGTGCGAGTCGGACTCGCGCACGAAGGGTTCCGTACCATTATCTATAAAAACGGCAAAAAATCACGTTTGTTGTTTGGGAGCCCCCTTAAATATTAATTTTATTCTGTTTTTTCGTATTTATTGTTACAGCGGCAACAGAAATACATCTGTGAAAATGTCAACTTTCTAATTATCTCGGTTCACGAGATATAGACTGGTGACAAACGGACAGACAGACAGACGGACGGACAGTGGAGTCCTTTTTGGGTCCTTTTTGGGTACGGAACCCTAAAATTAATTTTTATTTTCAAATAATCAAAATCCTATGATTAGAAATAAAAATCCTATGGTACCTACCTATGATTGTGTGCGTTGTGAAAATCAATGAAAACCATATAAAAAAAAACTTTTCTTTATTAATATAGAACGGAACTTCATAGAGCAGAAGAAATATTTGGGATATCACCGAGTGCTATTACCCTGTAAAACGAGTTCAAAAGGTACCTACAGTACAAGATGTTACAAAAGGTAACACCTTGTATCGTAGATATTTTTTGTGTTCATAATAAATACCTGCATGGCTAGGTAGTAGGCACTTAATTAATTCATAACCGCCCCATGCTACCGTGCAAGATTAATGACATCTACTTCACCGACCGACCGATCACCAGACAAATTCACTTCCCAGTAGAATTTTAATTGTTCTCTGACATTTCGGACAATCATGACAATCGGAGTAATCGCGAGAGCCAAACAAGTTATTACTTCCGATGTGATTAAGCAAAAAATTACATTCTTTCGCCGACACATTCGCATTTCTTGTGTCCATCGGTTTTGTTTGACATTGGCGGAGCGAGGTCTCGTTACATTGACCCTTTCACCTCCCTGTAGTGGAGTTACAGTATACAGGCCACACGCTAGGATACCCCTTTTATTCGATAGGAACAGCTGCTATTTTTTTCGAGTTTTCGTTTTTTTTTACATGTTTTAATTAAATTCTCCGGCTTTATATTTTTGACTGAAGTTATTGCATCAAAATATTTTATGATGACGACTTTTTTGTTTCATGAAGTCAATAGGTAGGTACTCAAGATTTTTGGCGCCAAAGTACCTTGTGTGTCATACAGTCATTGCACCTCCTCTAGCCACAAGTCACAAGTAGTCACAAGTTCACAACACAACACACACACAGTGTCGGTAAACTGACCAAACTTACCAGAACCCAAAGGGTTCAATAATAATAAGGTCCATGTCAATACATTACACACCACGCTACAGGCTGCGTCAAAAAGGGCTTTATCATCCACTTTATTTACTAAAAAAATAGAACTTTTATTTAAAAATATTTACGAATTATACGGTCATCATGGGGGTCATCCAAAAATCACGGCGCGTTTGTAGTAGGGTAATTTTTATAAGAGAAATTATTATCTACTTAGACTCGAAAGTATTCAAGTGAAACCTTTTATTAAATAAGTACAAAAAGTAGAAGATACTTACGAACATAAGTACTTAATTCCCAGAAAATATTCCGAATGCGCTGCATTAGCATAAAAACAAAATAGTTCCCTTTCGCTATAGCCAACCCGCATTGAGCACGCGTGGTGATTTAGCTCGAACTCTCTCTCTGAGGGAAGGCCTTTGCCCAGCTAGTGGGACATGTACATTGTACAATTGTACAGGCTACATCTTACTTTTCTTTCTTAGTTCCCTTTCCCTTTCATCTCGACAAACACTTAAGCAAGTTATTTATCGAATTAATTTATTAATATAACAGAATAATATTTAGGCACTCAGTTGCGCCAGAGACTAATAAGTACACAGAAGCTTCACTCAGCAGGAAAATGGTATTAGTTCACGACTTATAGCACTAATATTACTATAGTTCGCCCTGAAGTCGCGATGTGTAACTTTTTGCTAGCACCATTCGCGCAGGCATTTCATAATTTCAGGCGATCCCATAATTTCAGCAACCCCTTAACCGATTTGGTTCATGTTCGAATTTACAACTTACAGATACAGCTCATGCACAGTGACCCTTCTGTCACTTTTTTGTCACAATTTCAAAGTTCAAGATCAGAGGCCGGTCTCCTTTGTTGGGAAGAAATTAACATGACATTTGTCGGGACAATTTATCGTGGCAATTATTTTACTGGACGAAGAAATGAAATGCCGTCTCTTTTAAACGAAGTTCAATGGTTATTTATGTGAAAACGCGTCGATGATGATTTCCGTGTCATTGTTGCATATTTTAAAGCGCCTTGAAACTACAGGACTAAGACTTATACAGGGTGAGTGACTTGAGCCAAACTTGATGAATGCAACTTTCACCGTTGCGGGATCAACAATCAAACGCCGATTTCACATGGTTGTTTAAAAAAACCTCACAGTTGCTAGTCCAGCGGCTCAGGGGGCTAATTCTAGGGAATCTCGCATTCGACACATCTCGAAGGGAAAATCTCATATCATTTCGATCTCGACTGCTTTCGACCACTCGAGTCATGTCGAGCAAAAAAGGCAAGCATCTCGCAGAAATCTCATGTCACGATGACTTCGTGAGAATCTGATGTGTCGAATGCGAGATTCCTGAAAATAAGCCCCCTGGCAGAACGCATCGCAAAAAAGGCGATGCAGACAGAACGCGACGCCCGGCGGAAAGCGGCGGATGGCAAAATTCGATTTTTTGCAAGAAAGTATAAAAAAAGATTGTTTATTTCAATAACAGAAATTTTCCCGTAAATAAATCGGTATTGAGGACTAGCAACTATGCGGTTTTTTTTACATAATAAGCACACTGGACTCAGTGAAATTGCCGCAAACAATAAATCAACTGTTCCGTAGTAAATAGGTTGATTATTTTTTTGGAAAGTTGCTTGCATTTGGTATTTACTAGCTTCAAGCAAACTAATTCAAAGTCACCGTGTGGATTGTATACTGGGTGTTAAAAGATCGCCAACAAAGCGGGAAACCACGTATTGATATAAGGATCATTTTTGCCCAAGGAACTATGCCTGGGAAATCAACGTTTTCCGAGATAATGAGGTTCAAAGTAGGACTATTCAACATTTTTTTTTTTGCAGAAATATGTTCAGTATTAAGTCCTTAACATTTCTTCTCAAGAAAACATATCAAAATTTTGAATATTTCTTACAAAAATCGACGCTGAAATTGCAACCCGCAATGTATTCTAAACATCGACACCTCGAGCGAAAGTAGCCTTAGTTAATGTCAACGCTTGCGCAATATTACTCGTCTGCGTTACACTTCCATTGCGCGATAGAATATTTTCCAAAATTATAACCTAAAAATCCAAAGTTCCAAAATTATTTCCCAGCAATAATTTATCAAAAAAGTACCTACTTTATTTTGGTGTCTACAGGGTGCACTCTAAGTCGATAGCGGAACTTTATGTAGGCAGTCTACTGATCAATACAAACAACTTCTACCAGGTGGCGACAAAACTGGAGCGAAAAAAATATCAGCTGTTCCATAAAAAAGGTCGACTCAGTACTGCGCTAAATGTATGAAACAGCCGATATATTTTTCGCTCCATTTTTGTCGCCACCAAGTGCAAGTTGTTTGTATCGATCAGTAGACAGCCTACTTAAAGTTCCGCTATCGACTTAGAGTGCACCCTGTAGTATGCGTACCTTTCGGGTCTGTTGGCGGTCTTTTAACACCCTGCGTAGGTATTTGTATGCATTATACTTCATTCCAGACAGCACTGCATTAGACACTTTTGACAATTTGACATTGTTGAATAATGTTTGACAATTTGTTTATGGTTTGTCAGAGTTTAAAGACCTTAGTAAAAAAAAACTAAAAGACACTATTTTGATGTTAACCTGGTTTGTCGTCTTTTATCTGCCCCTGTATTCTTGGAAATATCCACCGTAAAAATAACCGTTTAAAATGTAAAAAAAAAGATTGTTCATTTCAATAAGGGCTATTTTCGAGTGTTTTGACGCTCGACGTTTGGGTGTTTTTTTTAAATAATAGAGCCGCTGGAATGAAGTCTAGGCCTAGCATGATATAGAGCTGATATGTAGGTACGTACCAAGTTGATTAAATAAAAAGTAAAATAACGAATTACCATCAATGTAGATCACAATATTTTATTTGTCAAAATACATTAATTACTTACTTACAAGTTACTTTTAAAATCATACCACAAGTACAAGACACTTTTAGAATGACAGTTCTTGCTTCAAGTTGAAAATGACAATTTGATAAAAAAACTTTATTATAATAAATTATATTATTCATTTTTTTATATAATTTATATCAAGTTTATGAATAGATAAAGTCACATAATTTATATGACATAATTATACAATTTAGAAACATAATTGTTAACATGAATTAAAACTCTGTAAATAAACAAAACATCTTTGGAATATTGTTTGTTACACAATAGAAAATAATGTAATGTAAGTCTAATGAAAAGCCTACTTTTAGGCAAAATATACTATAGCGACCACGTATCTCCGAACACTTTACAAGAATAAAACGGAAAACTACGATTGTGACATAACACAACATGATTCCAGAAATAAATATATCATATCTAATATTATATCTATAGTTAAAATTCTACCCTATATTCACAACACCATATAATTTCTATGCATTTCATAGTTGCATTTGAATCTCTGCTAATATGTATACTAAGTATAGATAGTAGAAAATGTTATAGTTAAAAAAGATATCCCATTAATTTTAATAAAACTTGCATTTATAATGCTTGCAACTATAGCCCATTCACTCAAGTTTTAGAATCATGTCAACAAAAACGTTTCCTTCTTAATTATTTACTAGGTACCTCAATAGTTCTTACAGTGAATGAGCTATTGTGAATTAAAATATTTAAATTGAATATTGCACAATGAAGGCGTTCATAAGCATTTAAATGGACGAAATATTTCTACAACAGTTTTTTTTTATAAAATATGACTTGTTTCACTTAACTCCTCCTATTTTAATCGTTGCTAATTAATAAGCATTTAAACCAAACATAATAATAATACTGTGGAATAATTTTTACTCATGAACCTAACTCAAAATAAAATGTCACAAGGAAAACGAATTCGACTAGCATCATAATACTTTACAATTAAAAACTTGTAAACTTACAATAATAAACAAAAATATAAGAACAAATAACTCATGGAAATATAAATGAAATCGTAAGAATTAAAGAATATCATCACATTATTTTTCTTATTACGAATGTTTACACAGGCCGAGATATCGAAGATTACCTATAATATTTCTTATTTACATTATAGTATAGAACAATTGAATGTATCAAGTACAAACACATGGAAGGTAAGACCGTTGATTCAGACGATAAATAAATGCAAACAAATGCCTATCAACAGAATTGCACTTTGATTACATTTATATCCACGTCTAAACAAACAGAGTTACAGTCAGTTAATTTTTAAATAGCGTTCGTAAAATACAATACTAGATCACAGTCTATGTAAACAATTACATCAAGTTGATGAACATTCACTTAATGCCAATACTAGACGGTTCATCCTTAATTAATAGCATTGGATGAAAAAAGCAATAGCCCCTCTACCCTTGACGCATTTTTCCAATACGGCCGCAATATGGCGCAATTAACAAAATTTAATATTTTACAAATTAAGACGCATTTTGTGTTTTTATTGAATAAAACGGCCTTACCTTTGAATGAATTGTATTTAAAATCAAAGCGAATGAAAAGAGAAATTAATTTTTAAACTTTTTCAATTTGATCGCAATAGCGTCAAGGGTAACCCCCCAGGTACCGTGTAAATTTATTCATTGACTTTTCAGTAATCACGGTACAATTCGTTGGATTTCATCCGCACCTGTCTGATACCGCCATAATTCCACAGGAAACATTTCACCGTCTATAAATGACAAAAAATTATACTGCTATTCGTACTAGTCAGTTAAAAAAAGTTCAATTTCGCCCTATTGTGATGTAAGGACCTTTGGTAACTTTTACTATCCTTCTAACAACATTGCTAGGTAATTACAATATTTACTAATTTTAATGTGATCGCTAAGTTTAAATACTTCGTAACATAGGAAGATTTATTGCTGTGGATGTCTATAAATTCCACTAAATAGGAAAGAACTATCTAGTTTAAAATAATAATCTCAGTAATTACGACTTTGTACCTACAGTTTATCTAAAAGTTTGAAATCGGGCGAACCTATTACCTTCAATTTATTTTATAGGACATCGTACTATGTCACTAAAGCCGAATAACACAATTTCTCATATTATGTAGACATTAATTATTAATCATCTAACATACTTTTCGAAGAGTCTGAAATACTAGGTATTAGATAATCTTTGATGTTGCGCTTACTACGGTGGTATAGGCGAGTTAGTACCTACCTAGTTGTCATGTCTGTGTCATCAAAAGATCACCTCCAAGGCTTGAGCAGATATCAATAGTAAAAATAAAAGTTTGACATGGACCACCAACTTTATATAAAATAATAAAAAAAACATTTGAACAAAGTCTGTACCTACTGGCATTATTGCAATTTTGTGACGAAAGTTGAATGTACATAAATAGCGAGAAATAGGTATTAAAATAAAAGTTTGACATGGACCACCAACTTTATATAAAATAATAAAAAAACCATTTGAACAAATTCTGTACCTACTGGCATTATTGCGATTTTGTGACGAAAGTTGAATGTACATAAATAGCGAGAAATAGGTATAGTATTTAAAATATTTAGTACGTTAACAAATATTTTATGTCAGTCAGTACTAAAGCAAAAGTAAACATTTCAGAATAAATAATATTTTAGCCTATCACAACACTCTAGCCAAGTGCGTTTCTAAACCAGGAGTACAAAATTAAATGTGTGTTGTACAAAATTCTGTCCAAATAGTTTTTTTTTTATATATACTGTAGTGCAGTAATAGCTCTAAGAGTAAAAGTTCATCTAATTTGGCGACAACTTTTCACAACATCACTGTAGTTTAGAGTTTAGTACGAATTAATAGTAAGGTTTAGTCGATAGATTTGGACGGCTTGACTCTGTCCGCTTTTTCTGTACTGCTCTGGCTAGTCCTGAAATACAAAAAAAGTTGAATAAAAAAAGGATTAACAACGTAGAAGGTAAAATAATTGTGTTCTGTATCAAAGACGTTGAGTTGTTTTAGACGTTGAGAATTACCAGTTTTTTTTAATGAAAATTTGTTGAACATGTCATACGTTAATGTTATTTTTTAAAAATTTTACAAAAAATCTATATAACAAAAAAAAAAAAACCCAAAATTCTAGTGTCATTCCTTTACAAACGTCATACTGAACATGCAGATGAACGGACTATACCTACTTGGTTTGACGTTTTGACAATGTTGACTTATAACCGCTCAGGCGGTTTCTGTAACAACGGTTACATGACGACACGGATTCTAAGGGCTGCTTGCAACTTGTGTTACAAAAAGTCACTGTCCCTGACCCACAGGTTGGTAATCCAAATATTTGATTGATCGTGTGACATTGAGCCGTTTCGACTTAGGTTTTATTTTTAGTAATAGCAATACTAGCTAACCAAGAAGAAAAAAAGGGTTGGCTAGAGAAAAACTACTCTGTTTTATCAACAGATGTTTATGCCATCTGTGGTCTTGGCTCGAGAGATTTACAACTACATTTTTGCAGTGAAATCCATGCCGTAAATGATTTTATTTGCTTAATTATACTAGTGTATACTACGGCAAACAATACTCATAGCTTACATACAGAAACTTTAGTATAAAAGTTTGATTTAACTTGATTTGTAATTTCACCCCACCCGTTGAGGTTGCGAAAGCTTTGCCTTGTTGGTTGTTCTACTAATCATTTCGTATGATATTGACCTTGAAGTGATAAATTACATTAGGTTATTTAATAGGTCTAATGTGTATCAAATTTAAACCAGGTGTAATGTTTATTTTATGCAGTATTCGTGAAAAATACCGAACATGGTGAGATTTGTAGGAATTTCGCTAAAGTGCTGTAGGTAACAAGAGTAACATTTCGACGCCATTACTGGAAATTAAGGGTCTTTGCGCACGGGCTTACCATGGCACTAATTTTGTATTGAGTTTTGTTAACATAATAAAATAACAATACTATTATGCCCTAAGTTTTGAACTGATATGATTGGGTGATCGGATCGGATACTTTCCTTAAGCCTACTTTTTTATTCGTGGGTCAAGTTGGGGGTGGGGAGTTAACGTTTGGGCATATGCATGGGGGCAATAAGAAAGGCCTATCCTTAAAATTTCCACAAATAAAATATTTACCAGAAAAAGTTTTTGTAAAAAAAATTTTAAATTTTCAACATCCTTGAACTTTTTTTTTGATGGGATAGGATTGAGTTGGTTTTGAAGCGCAAAACAGATTACGTAACTTGGTACCGAGAAACGCACAATTTTATTTATGAGTTATGTTATGAGGCCTTAAAAAATAGTTTTTTTCTAAATATTCTTTGATTTTCAAATTACCTTGTTCAGTATTTTATTCTAAAATAACGGCGATGTCCGCACACCCTTTAATAATATCCATGTTATTATTTCACCACCATTGTCAGAAAAATACAGTTCTAATCATTCAATTACAATAACTAACATTATTATGTCTATTTCAGAAGTTCCAATTGTTAAGATCGAGAGCGAAGCGGAAAACAGAGAAGCCGTCAGTTTTTAAAACACACGACTGAAGATCATAACTGCTTGTTAATAATGCAAAAACTATATTTTTTTGCATGTAGGTAATATGTAATTTTGACAAATAATTATTTTGAAGTGGATACTTTTTTTTATATTATCTATGTTAAGTTCACACAGGCAATATTTTTATAATAAAAGGGCATTTTAGTTTAAATTTTTACCACGTGATTTTGTATTTTTTTATAAATTAGCTGCACATTACATTGTAAAGAAAATAAAACATATTAAAATATGTAAATTTTTCACGCCACCAATCGTCAAATTTAGCCTGTCACCTTACTAGATTTAGGTATGTGACCATTATATCGTTAGATTTCAATATTTTTGTGCTTCATTGTTTTTTACAATTTGTGTAGGTAAGTATTCCGTACCAATAATTGCAATAATCGTAAAATTAAACATGTAAATACAATTTTTCAGTAATTTATGGCTCCAATTCCAACTTCTTGTTACCGGGTACAAGTTTAAGCAAAAATGCCCAAAAACAACTTTGTTTCATGTGACATGTAACAAATGTTATTTATGGACTAATGTTAATAAAAACAACTTTTTTTAAGCACACCTAAGTAATAATTTTAGCTGAGCACACCTGTTGCAAAAATTTTACTTGCTTGTTCAGCAACATGAATTTTTAAGTTTTTATTTACGTGCATGCCCTCTGAGGGACCACATTGGATTTTTTAGTTTCCAGACCTATGACGATTTAGTAAAAGATCCCAAACAATTGTAGAAGAGAAGCTTGATTTTGTAAAAGTTACCGTTCAATATTTATTACTTGATAAATATGGTCCCTCAGTCCGCACATGTAGATTGTCGAATCTCTGAATGTGGTAAAGATATCCTCATAAGGTAAACGATAATATTTAGCAAAGAATTTCTTAAAACTAATTAGTTCGATAAAAACACTTCTTGCAGTCAGAAAAACACTACAAAAACGAATTGAAGGTGGTCCCTCAGAGGACCGTTAGCACATATTTGTTATTGTTTTAACTTTTAATCTATAACGCATAAAGCTACATGTCTTCGATAAGTTTTACTTAAAATATTAAACTCTATAATCGCATGACTCATTAGTTTGTATCTTATGGTATCGTGAAACAGAGACGGTTGAGAGGTGGTCCCTCATACGGCATGTTTTGCTATCGTTAATCGCTATTTTTATGTAATAGAATGCACTTACTCAAGTAAATTCAACACTATCTTTTACTTAAAAGTTTCTGCAAAAAAATTGCGTTTATTTTTACGCTAATTACACATTTTCATTCAAAATTAAATATTTATAAGTCTTACGTGGAAATCATGCGTAGGGTGACCACATGATCAACCTGATGTTAAGGCCTTTGCATCTACGTAATGAGATAATTTATACAGCGTCCAGTGGCACCTTCAAACTAGATGAGTGAAGAATGGCACCTTCACCTACTCAGATTTAGATATTTATTTTTTTCCTAAGTAATGTAACATTATATCAGCGAAACACCATTTATAATGAGCCGTTTTCAACACAAATTCACAAAAGAATTTCATACATGGCGCATACAGGGTGTGACCATAAAAGAACCGGAAAACGGCTGTCAAAATTAATCTGTGCTAAGCGAAATTTGACAACCGTATTCCGGTTCTTCTATGGCCAAACCTGTAAGCGCCCATCTATGAACTGCTTTTAATTTTTTCTTTGAAAACGGCTCATTACCTTACACTACCGAAAAACAGTATCCAACATTAACCACTTTTTTATACAGGGTGTCCCAAAAATAGTGTCAAGCGGAAGTCCAGACATAGAGCACCCCTAGGGATACCCGAATCACCCCCATGTATGTTCAGCGATTTTTTGATGTTTAGAAGTTATGAGGCTTTTAAGGTTTATTTGGGAATAATTACCTAGCATTGGTTTATATTTTTTTAACTTTTTTTGTATTTAACTTTTTAAATATTTTTTTCTTTATTGGAGTTTTAGATTACGAGTTACGTTTACGATTAGATTACGATTACGAGTAAAATACAAAAAAAAGTTAAAAAATTAAAACTTATGCTAGATAATTCTTCCCCTAAAAAACCTTAAAGCCTCATAACTTCTAAACGTCAAAAAATCGCTGAACACACATGGGGGTTACTTATTATCGAGCAAGAGAGGAGAGCCCTGTCGACCAGAGAGAACGCGATTGCCCGCAGGTTCTCTCCATGTTCGAGGGAGGTGAAAGTGACACTGTTTAGAGCTTACACTTCCTTCTACACGAAGAGCCTGTGGGTAAACTATACTCAAGGGTCGTACAAGGCTCTTCGCATCCAATACCACAACGCGTTCAGGGCGTTGATGCTGCTGCCTCGTCACTGCATCGCCTGGGGCATGATCGCGTCGCTGGTGAGCAGAGTGCTGGCCAGCTCCAACAGCTTCTGGGCGATGATCGCGAGCCGTGTTGACTCCGCGTACATCAAACACTGCTGTGTAGGCTCCAGGTGGTGCGTAACAAACTGTATTAATACCTAAACTATCGTATTCTAGCTATAAGTTTTTACTAACAAAGATAATAAGCAAAACAAAATGAATCTTGTTATTTGAAATTACTTAATTATTGAACGAGCGATCGAAGCGAGAGCAGTTCTCCGAGTCTACTGGAACAATCCGGCGTTTGTATGTTTGTATGTATGATTGTTTGTATTGTTTGTATGAATGATCGTTCGACGATAACTTGAGTAAAGGTCGGATCGTCGAACGAACTTTCATACATACATACAAACATACATACATACAAACATACAAACGCCGGATTGTTCCAGTAGACTCGGAGAACTTCGCTCGCTCGTTCAAAAATCAGGTTGATAGTGTGGTCACCCTACGCATGATTTCCACGTACGGCTTATAAATATATAATTTTTATACGAAAATGTGTAATTAGCGTTAAACAATAAACGTAATGTTTTAGCAGAAACTTTTAAGTAAAAGATAGTGTTGAATTTACTTGAGTAAGTGCATTCTCTTACATGAAAATAGCAAATAACGATAGCAAAACGTGCCGTATGAGGGACCACCTTTCGACCGTCTCTGTCTCACGATAGCATAAGATACAAACTAAATAGTCATGCGATTAAAGTGTTTAATATTTTAAGTAAAACTTGTCGAAGACACGTAGCTTTATGCGTTATAGATTAAAAGTTAAAACAATAACAAATATGTGCTAACGGTCCTCTGAGGGACCACCTTCAATTCGTTTTTGTAGTATTTTTCTGACTGCAAGAAGTGTTTTTATCGAACTAATTAGTTTTAAGAAATTCTTTGCTAAATATTATCGTTTACCTTATGAGGATATCTTTACCACATTCAGAGATTCGACAATCTACATGTGCGGACTGAGGGACCACATTTATCAAGTAATAAATATTGAACGGTAACTTTTACAAAATCAAGCTTCTCTTCTACAATTGTTTGGGATCTTTTACTAAATCGTCATAGGTCTGGAAACTAAAAAATCCAATGTGGTCCCTCAGAGGGCATGCACGTTTTTATTTTATTTCGTAAGTAAATAAAATTATTAAATATATTTTTTACTTCACTTGTATCGTTTAATTTATCTTTCCCCACACAATAGTTACAGTAACCAACAGATTAACCTACCCCGCCTACAACTCTATTCATTTGACGTTTGAAGTTTGACTTCGCAATGATTCAATCTGTTGCTTACTGTACGAGAAAATAGAAAACCCTAGCCATGCCCGCGACTCCATTCGTGAGGGATTCGAATACAACTTATCCTATATGATATTCCAGGGTATTATCTAAGTATCCATTGCTATTATCCTAACACACATTTATTAATTCTCACACACAAATACACGCACCCACACACACTCACACATTTACATTTCTACACACTGAGAGGACCCTAAACGTGTACTACACATTTTTCTATTTTGTTTCATAGATTTATAAATTTAATACACTGAACGTAGGTATATTGTAAAATTGCTCATTGTAAGTTACGCATATTTATCTAAAAATATGTTTTATACGGAACACATTTTTTGTAGCTATGTAGATCTACTTGTATAAATTTTCCGGACGGGGGCGCTGTTAGCTGAAATACAGGTTTTCCTACGCCTAAGTTAGCAACAGATGTTACTATTGTTTCCTGAAGAATATACCTAATAAATATTCTTAATTCGTATTTCTTTAATCTTGTAAATATTTTTTTCTGGTGTACAATAAAGTGTTCTCTATCTATCTATCTAGCATTTATTATTGAAATTTAATACCACACATACGAAGAAGCATGTGAAACCATTAAACATTCGACGTAGGTAAGTAATTGTCTCAGCTATATTGTTTTACAACGTATGAAATTCTGCGTCTGAACGGGGCCCTTAGTTCTCCATTGATCCTTAAGCGCTTATTGTAACAGGTGTAGCATCATATTATCGTGTTTTTGGGAACTTATTTAATTACCTTTTATCAGTTACTAGTTATCATGTGTTACGGTGTTGCAAAGATAATTTAATAAGCTCTCTTGTAAATAAAACATCGCTTGGTTTCATATAACGTACTAAGTATACTCTTTGTGTTAAGAGAACACTGAGATTTCCGTACTTGTGTTTGGGTATCGGCCTATAAAAATCGTTTTTGTGAAGTGTTTTTATAACAATTGTTGTTGATATTATTTACTAGAAAACGTGATTTGTGTACCTTTTTATCAGTGTAAATATTTTGAGCGCATTATATCTCCTAACCAGTGAAAAAAATAGTTAAATCTCAGCGGCGCGGCGCTACAACTACGCGTAAAATCAAAATGTAACCAGACTTTTCAATGGTATGTATTTCATGTATTTATTACTAAGTGTAACTATTATTTGTATTACAATGTGTTTATATGTTTCCTAGCTTGAATTTATTCCTACAAACGTATACCCTTATATCATTAGATTAGAAAATAATGAGAAAAATATGCAACTGCACAGAAATTTTCAATAATGCATTTTCATGACCTCCTGCAATTTGTTTAACTACATAAATTGATACAATCTTAATAGTAATAGGTACCTACGCTATCTGTGTATTGGAATTAATCATGGCATTAAATCAATAAAGTCTAATGAGAGAGATATGATAGTTTTTCTGAAAACCACGCGCTGCGTTTTTGCAGTTGCGATTTTGCACAAATGCACCAGCGCTCAAGAGCCGTGCGGCCGCGAACGCAAGCGCCTGAACGGATAATGCGCGCGGGATGAGAATGGGATGGAACCTTGTCAAAGTCACTCGAAAACATACTGTATTTTACTTTGACAAGGTTGCATCGGTGCGCGTCTCAGTTCCAAAAGGTCGCATCCCATTCTCATTCCGCACGGATTATATCCTCTTTTACTTTCTTTGTCGCTTCAACCCTTTGTCGGTCTTGGCTTTCACCTTTAGGTATTATTCCAACAGCCATTGACTCTCTTTGGTCAGCAAAATCACACTATTTTCTCAAGATTATAGAGTAGTCTTTGTCTTTTTCGGGTCTTTGGGAGCTGGCTTTGGGCGTTTCAGATAAGCCTTGTAACTCTGAAACGGGTCGCTTAACTCACCGATACAAGTAACTTTCACTATGGGACCTAGTAAGAAGAACAGCTTACAAATAAAAAACCGCATCCAAATCAGTTTACCCGTTTCAGAGCTACGGTGCCACAGACAGACAGACAGACAGACAGACAGATAGATAGACAGACAGACAGACACACAGATGGACAGACACACATACACACAGTCTTAAGAGCAGTTTAAGAGCTACGGTGCCACAATAGACCCACATACATAACAGACACCCTCACAGACAGACCACTCTTTTTGTATCGGGGGTTAACAAAATCAAACTCACCAGTTGAAGCTTAACCGTCACAACATGTGGCAAAGCCGCCCCTTGTGCTTCTGCGAAGTCTTGCTGTGCTGTGACGTCACTTCCGGCTCCTCCGTGAGCACAGTCGAGTGCTTGTTCCGGCTGTCGTTGCTGACGGTCGTCGCCTTCTTTATTATGGAGTTGTCCTTGTCTTTCTCGGGACGCTGGGAGCTGGGGGCCGCGTAGAGGGACCTGAGGGATAAATGGGTTTAAGGTCCAGAGACAGAGAGAGAGAGAGAGAGAGAGAAGGAGAAAGAAAGCGACTCTTTCCCTATGAAAGAAATAGTTTTATATCTATTTCTTTCCCGAGACTTTTTGACACCTGGACGTTTGCTGGGATGTTTGCTGGTATGCTTCAAGGTAAAGTTCCCACTGCCAATGGAAGAGTTCTAGAGAACCCGTCCAAAATCATCTCTCCTTGAAAGAGAAGTTTTTGAACGGGTTCGCGGCGACTTGTCTCTATCTATCTCTATCTAAGAGAGAAAAAGAGAAAGAGAGAGAGTTAAGTTCGTTACCTGGTTAGTTTGCTCCGTGGCGGTCTTGAAGTAAAGTTACCACTGCCACTTTTTCCTCTCCTCAAGGAAGAGAAGTTCTTGAAAGGGTTCGCGGCGACCAGGCCTCCGCTCTCACTAGGAGGGGTTGACTTGGAGCAGTTTAGAGTTTGCACCGTGAGTTCTACGTCCTTGATTGGCTCGTTCGATGCTGGAATCAGAAGTGGGATGTTGTAGGTTTTGTGAAACTGAACTTTCGACAGCACCCATTTCTTTATTGATGACGCGATAGCTGACTAGCTTCGACAACACCCGGAAGTCTTAATCATAGAGGAGAGTCAATCCCGCACCACCGAATGAGTTTGAGGTTATAGATTGATATACTGCCGATTTTCCGGAAACTAACGCTGAACAGAAATCCTTCACATTTTATGGTACTCTCGTGAAATTTTTAATAGGTTTATCTCTGGTTCGTTTTTATTTTTTTAAATTTAGGTACGCCGTTCTCACATTTAGGTCTCGCCAAGTATGGTTGGCCGCAGTATTTATACTACCTCCGAAAAAACTTTGCTAGCGCGATGCATGACCCGAAGCAAGTGTCTCAACAAAAGCGAATACAAAACTGTCAAAAACCCGCACTTACCAGTGAACTCCTCAATCGGCTTGTCAATGGTGTCGTGATCGATCCACGTGAGCCCCATCTCCACCTTCTCGGCCAGGTCCTCCCACCGCCGTTTGTTGTCCATGGTGCCGGTATACAGGGGCTCCATCCAGGGGAAAGTATCAGTTAAAACCTTGTAGAGTGGCAGACAGATCATGTTGATGAACCCAACTTGCATTTGCGGTAGCTCGTCCTTCTTTTCTCTGGAATGTTTAAGGGTTAAGTATACCGATGAAGAATGGAATCTTTAGGGGTAGGTTGGTTGCAGTGGGGTTTCAAAGGTTGATACAGGTTAAAGTCGTAGTCTTTTCTTATATTTGTTTATAAAGCGTAGCTCGGACTAGGACATATTCCTTTACAAAATATCACAACACCCGCAAGGCCGTAGGCCAAGCCCAAGAGGGCAAAACTCTGAGATATAAATTGAACTATGGCTATAGTTTGGAGGCTTGGGCCAGGCTAATCGGCCATAATCTTGGGCCATGAGAATGGGCCATATTCTTTGGCCAGCCGAATGGGCCATATTTTTGGGTCAGGGATATGGCAAATGCGGCAGAGAAAGGGCACCAACCTTACGTCCTGATTAAAGGCATTAAAGGGGGCGGCTAGAAGAAGCATTCACCAGGAAGTCCATATGACAGATGACCGTTTCCAATTGTAACGACATAATCACGTTTCTCAGCCATGAGGAATCAATGAAAAAAAAAGATAGCTTACTACCTACAGATTAACAGGACTTTTTTGTAAGACGGTATTTGTTTTGGCTACTCCTAAAGATTGACAGGACTCTATAGGTTGTACTAAACGCGCCAAGAAAGATGAGATTCTCGCGGTGTCTCACTCAAGTCTCATCTTTTGTGGCACGAATTGTTTAAACATACCTGTCCATCATAGCAATAGGCTGCTGGTTCAGCTGAAGCTTCTCCAAGTCTCCCTGGTCGAAGAACTCGTCCGCCACGAGCTTGGCCACCTTATGCTGCACCTCCCACGGCTTTGCTATCGCTGAGACGTCGCAGGCTGTCATCATCATGCCGCATAGTACTGTTAGGAAAAGTATTGTCCAATGTTGAGCATCTTTAGCATTTGTGTCCTACTTGTAAAGGTTCAGGGGTTTGGGGTAAGCAGAGAGAATTGGATCCAAAGCCTAGGAGGTGCGGGTGATCAAAGAGAAATTGGATGAGCCATGGAAGTATTTTTTTAAGAGTTAGATTAGGTAAAGTCTAGCAGGAGTTGGTGTACACTGTTCGAGCTCCTCAACTAACCTTAATTACTAAAGTATCCTGCCAGGCATCCTATTTCTGGTAACCACCCGATTGCACCGAACATGGACAAAGGATGCAGGATTCCTAACGAGATATTTTATGCTCATCCAATATTGACACGTTGGTGCGGAGTCTGTCCAATGTATGTCCAACATCCTCCAGCACCATCTTAAAAGCGTTTATGCGGTCATGGTGTCCATGTCTCTGCGCCATACAGGAATATGGAGAACACAGTCAAGGGTTCTGATAAGGCTACTCTTGGCTCAAATGCATACCTAACTATTCTACTAAATAAATAATTAATTTGAATCGGGGTTATCTCCTTACATTCTTTCTTCTCAGGACTCTGCCAGTCAAACTCGCCGTTGTCGACCAGGTCCAAGAACTTGGACTTCTTCTTGAAATACATAGCCAGGTCGGTCGACAGGATTGCTGTCTCCACCACCCTCATCACATCTTTGTAGTCGCTTGGTGATAGGGCCTGGAAACGTTTCGTTACAAAGGTTACCATACGAGTTTAAGGCCAAGGCTAGGTATTTGAGTAGCTACATGCTTACAGGGCGTAGAAATGTGGGCAGGCAACAAATTAGATGTACCTACTGACGACTTGGAAAAAGTGGCAGGAAAAGACTGGATGAGAAAATCCCAAGACCGAAAGGACCAGTGCAATAGAATAGGCCTACACTCAAAATTGGGTGGTGAAAGGCTGAAGAAGAAGAAGATGCTTACAGGGTTGACAAAATAGAATACAAGAAAGAATTTATATTATGTATGCAGTGTTGCGGGTGGGATATGGTTTGAATGAAGCCTACCCTGAGCGCAATTTATTGGTTTGAGTCAGGTTTGAGTTGCAACAGTATAAATTAAGGGAAGATACATTCAACTCAACTCAAGACGTTGGTGAGAAGCCTAGGTATTTGACCACGGTATCAACTCTAGGATGCATCTGATCTAGCGATCCTTTTCCATTCTTGGTATGTGGCCTGACCAGATCCACTTGTAGCAAGTGACCTGCTTTACAAAATAGTGCTGTTATCTCACCACCAGTTTTCTAACTGGTAAATACACCGTGCTATTTTAGTTTTAAAGCCGAAGGTATTTTGTTGCACTGGTAAATCTGAGCCAAATTCAAAAATTTTTACTCCAAAATGAGCGAAAAAAAAAAAATACTTCCCAATACAAATGTCTATCGCCAATCGACACCATTTGTATGGAGAAGTGTTTTTTTTTTTTCACGTATTTTTGAATGAGATTTTGTAATTTGCCTCAGAATCACCTGTGCAACAAAATTTCTTCGGCTTTAAAACCACTAAAATATCACGATGTATTATTACAATCTCACCTGGAAGATGTTGTTGCTCTCACTGTTCAAAATCATGACGCATTGGTCGAAGTGGTGGTGTTCCATCGTCGACGTCGAATACAGTATCGCCAGCGGACTCTCAGTCTTCGTTTGGAAAGCGTTGTTCGTTCCTCTATGATCCAAATCGTGGCATAAACAAGCCACTAGAAGGCCCAGGATCTCCAGGTCAGACATAAACCTCTCCATTTTGCCGGTCTTCAGCATTGCAAACATAGTTTGGGCCACGTTTAGCGCGTGCCGCCAGTTGTGGTACTTTACTGGGCGGTAGTTCTTCTTTACGCTGAGGATCCAGCGGCAGAGGACCTGAAAACAGTACGTAAGTAAGTACCTCTTTATTGTACACCAGAAAATATGTGTTGGGGACTTGGGGATGTTAGGGGTTAGCCGACGAAAGTATTATCCGGTGTCATAACTACTAAAATGTCATAACCTAAATAGCGCGTGCTAAGTCGTCCTTGTGGTATCGACGAGTAGAAGAATCGTGCTCATAAAAATATATCACTTCCCATCAGCTTTAGATCAGTCAAATTAAAAAAAATCCAGGAATTAATTTCCAGAAAGCTGGATATAATTTTAATTCCTTCATTTGGTCCTAAATGCGTGTAATCCGAGTTTGCACCGTCCCAGGAGGTGAGCTCAACTTTTGGGGGCCAAAAAAACGCGAAAGGCTATAGCAAGCTAAGGGAACAAGATTGGCCCACGAAAGCGATCTGGCAGATTTTTATGGTGGTGCACCGGTTTAAGCCAAGGTTACTGTTTGCCAAAAATCAGCCCTTGATCTTCTTTTGTTTTAGAGATATTTGACATAATACCAAATTATCAAGGTATTTTTTAAATTAATATTTTAGGTAATCCACGCAAGCTAGAATAACCAAATAAAATCACAATGAATGGGGATAAAATAAACTATTAAATGAAAATTTTTACGGAGGGCCTACTATTAAACTTCAGTCAAAATAACAAGTTATTTTGTTTTAGTAAATTTTTTTTACACTTGCCGCGGAGGTATATCTCCAAAAAAAAATTCTAAATAAGCTATTAAAAATCTACAAGTGCATACAAAAACATTTTCAAAAATCGTGGTGCGTCATGTCAAAAAAAAAACATTTGTAATACAACTATGTTTTTTTTTATTGAAGTTTAATAGTAGGGCCCTCCGTAAAAATATGCATTTATAGTTTATTTTATCCTCATTCATCGTGATTTTATTTGGTTATTCTAGCTTGCGTGGATTACCTAAAATATTAGTTTAAAAAATACCTCGATGATTTGGTATTATGTCAAATATCTCTAAAACAAAAGAAGATCGAGGGCTAATTTTTGGCACACAGTAACCTTGGCTTAAACCGGTGCACCACCATAAAAATCAGCCAGATCGCTTTCGTGGGCCAATCTTGTTCCATAAGCCTGCTATATCCTTTCGCGGTTTTTTGGCCCCCAAAAGTTAAGCTCACCTCCTGGGACGGTGCAAACTCGGATTACACGCATTTAGGACCAAATGAAGGTATTAAAATGATATCCAGCTTTCTGGAAATTAATTCGTCAAAACGCTTTTTTTGAGTTTAATTTGCTTCGCCTACTTCGGTATTTAAAATTCTCAAAGATCGCTGTTGAGCTAGATATGGCAGGGACTTGTTGTGGTGCTTTAACAAGTATACTTGGATGATTCTTCAAAAAAGCGTTCTTCGTTGATATCCATGGCTTTTATTTTTTTTCATCGCTGGTGAAAACTAAAAATACAGAGAAAAAAAGGGCTTAAAAACTAGCCAATATGTCGATGAGGCACACCTGTAGGCTTTATAGGTTAAACAGAAAAAAATCTTCTATTTTCACAGGCCATGGATATCAAAAAATATGCCACGGATATCAAACAGTGTCCAAAATTAATGTAAACAGTAATTTCAGTGGTATAAAAATGCTTGCACTAGCTTAATTGTCACTCATGAACTGTCACTGACATCATTATAACCAAACCAAAGCAATCAAAGTTTTATTTTGAGAAAACACAGTTAAAATTTTGAAGTTTTTAAACTTTTTAAATTGCTATCATAGTTTTATTTCAAGCATGCTTAGTTATTAAATTATCAGATATCAATTAAGCTTATTTAAGATTTATAATAATACAATCAACAAAGTCTATGAAATAGACACAAATTCTTAAAATTGGTACCTATATATAAATTTCAGGTCTTAATGATAATGTTCAGGTCTTATAAAACGTTTGAATAAACAGCTACTATTATTTAAAATCTATAACATGAATACACAATTTACACATCCATCCCGAATTTCATCCAAAGCCAACCATCATCGAGCCGTTTAGGCGTGAAGAAGTACATATTATTAGAATATAACCCAGCATAGTACACATGACACAGCCGAAACTTATGTAATGAAAATCTGGTTCTTGAAATAAACATTAATTTTTATTATTGAACGAGCGAGCAAAGCGAGCGAAGTTCTCCGAGTCTACTGGAACAATCCGGCGTTTGTATGTATGTATGTATGTCAATTGTATGTATGTATGAATGTTCGTTCGACGATAACTTGAGTAAATTAAGTTGGATCGTCATGAAATTTGGTATGCGGGTAAATGAGATAAAGAAAATTTTTAAGTTCGAACATGAGCCAAATCGGTCGAGGGGTTGCTGAGATATGGGGTCGCGAGTTCAAAGTTCGGGGCGAACCACTAGTTATTATGACAGCAGGTCGACCCTTACACGCTAGCACTCTACTCGGTTACGTTAGGAGTGACTTTACAACAAAAGTGTACACTCTGGCGTGCTGTCGTGTGTACGAGTCAGACTTGCATACTCAGGGTTCCTTACCACCACAACATATTGGTGTAACCCCTTACTTTGGGTGGTGGTACGGTATCCCCGGTACGCAACTTCAACTAACAAGGGACAATTTTAGGATATTGTACACGAAGGGTGCTAAACGGGACTTTATTACTCTGCCTCTGCAAATTCTATCATTATTTGCATGTATTTGGAAGAATCTTTCTTTGAAAGAAAGTGAGGAACCCTCGGTTCGTGAGTCCGGCTTGCATTTTGCCGGTTTTTATTAATCTTGTGTAAATTAAGTCGTATAATTACTTAGAATAAATTTGACAGAATGTATGTTAGTAAATAATTATAACAGAGTGTAAAACTAATCAAGTGCAAAAGTTTACTGTTTAATACATTTTCCATAATTTTTAACACGTCTAAATGTACCTTATACACAAATTATGTGAAAATTTCAAGTGCTTGCCTATTATTCAAACTTTTATATTTAAAATTAAAAACAGCCCGTTAAACGTAAGGCAAACAAGCAAACAGACATCAGATATTATATTGGATTAGTAATAGGGTCTCATTTGGCATTTTTTCGGTACGTAACCCTAAAATAAGTGAAATTTAAGTACATTTACTTGATATCCATGACCGATATGTGATACCCATGGCTTATATCCATGGATTTTTGGGCCATGGATATCAATAAAATTTAAAAGTGACTTTGTTTCTCTTTAACTATAAAAGCTATCGTATTTATTTTGATGACAATACCTACTCAGGGACATACGCAATCATGTACTTTGGATAGTTAAGTGAAAATAGTATCACTTAAGTGGAAAAAACGAACCACGAGTTTCAATTACCCTCCCGACCCAAAATCTAAAAAAAGTGAAGAACGTACCTCAAAGTGTTGGCGTGAAAGTTAGACACATAGGGTATCCCATCTTAGCAACGTGGCGTAACAGACAATATTTTGAACCAATCACAAGATACTTCCCGCGTATTCAAGTATGTTTAAAAGCATATTTTAGTTGCGCGGTTTTAACTTCGCTCGCCGCGTGACATTAGTTTGAACGTCTACAGACACAAGAGTTTTATTTTTAGTAGAACGATAGATACATGTTGTGATAGAGGCACTCTTTGGGTATTCAGAAAGGTTTAAATTATAGCAGTACTGTACTCGTAAGTAAAACCACAAACAATAACATAAAAGGCGCCGCGCGTGTGACATGCAAAATACTCACAAAATTACCCAATTTGCCAGCTTCAATGGGATATTTAAGCAATTTCCTCAATGAAATATTGATTTTTATAGATATGCCTCAATAGTGGGTTAGTTAAAGAGACGATTAAATGCTAATACAGTACTGTGTGTTGTATACTTTAGGAGATATTAGGGTGTGACTCGTCCAATCGACCTTGTAAAGAATCACCCACTTACATCATAAGGTACATGGAACTTCTCAACCAGGTTGCATTGTAGGAACATTCGTATCGTTGCTCTGCATGTATCTTCGTCGGAAAGGTCGAAATCTGAAACGATAGCAAACTTATCAATGACTGTATCACTGAAAGCCAGAAGGCTGTCAACTATAGAAAACTGGATGAGGCCTGTTCTAGATTCATGTTCTCCACACATCACGGTCATGGGTGTGATGGGATGCAAGATGGAAGGATCTCCCTGAAGCCTTTTTTAGGGCATCGGATCAGTGAATTGTTATTCTGTGATTCGCCCAGATGCCTTCTAAATTAAGATGGTTACTCACCGTGAAACTGGAAGCTGTACAGGTTGTAAATCTCGGCGGAGGGTATGACGTCTTGGATCAGTTTCACCGTGTCTTCCGTCCCTGCCGTCGCGTGGTACGAGAGGCACTCTAGAGCCACCTAAAATACGACGGGGCAGAGTTTCAATTAAAAATACACAGATGAAATTGAAACTGCTATAGGTATACAGTTAGGTAATAACAGTATTCAACTCAGTACCAATCGTGCATCGCGCCAGCCAAATATAAACTTCCAAACATGGTCGCGAAGCATAACATCTGCTTGGCCA
Organism: Zelleria hepariella; assembly: GCA_949319315.1. Lineage (NCBI taxonomy): Eukaryota > Metazoa > Arthropoda > Insecta > Lepidoptera > Yponomeutidae > Zelleria > Zelleria hepariella. Next base: position 4,994,764 of record OX439378.1, on the reverse strand, counting down.
GCGGCAACCACAGTCTCAGATACCCCTTTTGTTCGATTGGCGCCCTTTTGCCGCACGCAGTAAGTAAGAGCTGCCATGGGGTATCTGAGATTGTGGCCGACCGTACTTTCTAAAGGGTGTTACAAAATGGCCATGTCATAAACGCTAGAGCCACTAACTTAGGTACCTTTTGCTTGGCCATCAACTTGCAGGCGTTCTCATACATCTGCGTGTTGTGGATGCCGAGACCGCAAAAGATGGCGAACGCCTCGAATATCGATATGTCGCTATCCGTGAACTGGCATCCGTTCTCCTGAAATGGGAGTAGTTCTGTATGTTTATACCATCACACCAAAAATATTATAATGAATCTTAACATTTTTCCACAACTTGATAATCTTTCATCATTAAAGTTTCTATTGTGTATACCTACCTAGTGCCAAATCAGTCCCTTACCTTTGACGCATTATTTTTTTCAATATGGCGCAATTTATACAATGCAACATTTCACGCATTTTATATTTTTCTTGTACAAAATAGCCTTACCTTTTAATACACATTACAAAGTATATAAAATCAAAGCGTGACTGAGAATTCAAAGATAACATAATTAAAAAACTTTGTCAATATGAACGCTATATCGTCAAGGGTAATCCCCCAGGCGTTCTGGCCTTGAATATAGTATTTATTCTCATAAGAACAACTTCTGGCCCAAACCGCCGTAAATACCTTATTGATAAGCTGCGCCACGCCAATCACGTCCTTATTCGCATTGACAATAGGCATGCACAGCATCGTTCTGATATTGGCTGCGTCGTCCGAGGACTCGTCTTCTATCTCCATCCCATTGTCGGTTCGCCACTGGCCCACGTCGGATATGTTTAGGGCTCGGTTGGTTTGCGCCACCTGGTGGACAAATACATTGAGCACTATTTTGAAAGGATCATCATCATCATCACCATCACCGCCATTATCATCATTAAAGCCAGCGTCGCCGACCGCTTGTAATCTTGATTAGAACTCAAAGTGAACCTTACCTCAAGTGCAATAGAGGCTAGGGTGGACTTGTAGACGTGCTTGGGACTCAGGGTTCGTGTGGTCTGCTGCGCTCCCAGTTCAAACAGGGTGTGAAACCTACTGCTGAACTAGTCTTAGTTAGAGCATTACTAAAGTGACCCTTACCGCAAAAGCAATAGACGCCACGATAAACTTGTAATCGTGCTTGGGACTCAAGGTTCGTCTCCTCTGCTGGGCTCCCAGTTCGAACAGGGTGTGAAACTGGTGGGTGCGGGAGGGGGGAGCGCCGGATTTATCGCCGCCTGTAACTTTGCTTACAACTCAAAGTGTCCCTTACCGCAAGTGCAATAGAGGCTAGTGTAGACTTGTAATCGTGCTTGGGACTCAGAGTTCGTTTCTCCTGCTGCGCTCACAGTTCGAACAGGGTGTGAAACCTGGCGGGTGCGGGAGGGGGGAGCGCCGGAGTCATCGCCGCCTGTAACCTTGATTACAACTCAAAGTGACCCTTACCGCAAGTGCAATAGAGGCTAGTGTAGACTTGTAATCGTGCTTGGGACTCAAGGTTCGTCTCGTCTGCTGCGCTCCCAGTTCGAACAGGGTGTGAAACCTGGTGGGTGCGGGAGGGGGGAGCGCCAGCGTCGCTGAACGCTGACCGCCCGGCCGCTGCACTATTCGCTCCAGGTGACTCTGTGGAAGAGGAAATCAGTGTTGCAGTCTACCACTTCTATCATAGATACAAGTAAGGGGATATTTATGCTGATATACAGGATGAAAGCCTAGTTCGGCAGCAACCCGGATAGGGCTATTGGTAGGGGGGAAGAGTCGTGGTAGTAGAAGAAGAAAATCTAGGATCACAATCATCAGAACAGAAGTATTCCGTTTTGCAAGAATAATACAAAATTAACGAAATTAAAAAAATACGACTTCAATGGAGTTCCGTTCTCCATCTCCAAAGTTCTTCATCAGATCTTCAAAAATTTTTATGAGACCACATTTTTATATCATTTTAAACAAAAAAAGAATCATCAAAATCGGTTCACATAGAAAAAAATCTGAGGTAGGTAACAAACAATAAAAAAACGGCTCGAACCTAGGACTAATGGAGGTTTCATTAGTGAAGAAGAAAATATTGTATTCTGAATTAATATTTGTATTAAATTACTACGTATCGTTATCTCTTTTAATTCTTCAAAACAGTACACGAATGTACCTACGAACTTTTTGTAAGAACTTTCCTCAATTCAGAAACCAGCAGAAGAACAGCAGAAGACTTCATACTTACAGATTCACAATGATCCGTATCCAAAATGAACACGGCGCATCTTTGGCACTTTAGCAGCTCCCTTGCTTCTGTCATAATCTTCGTAACCAAACACTCCAAGTTGCTCTGCTCCTCAAAGATTCCTCTAGCGAGGGCCAGGAGGATCTGGTTTCTCTTGTACTCGAGGACAGAAGACTCGAAGAGTTGCGCGTTCTGGATCCCAATGCCGCAGAAGGTGAGGTAGCGCCGGAAGACGTCCACATCGCGTTGAGAGAACTCGTGGGATCCTGAAAGAATTTATTTTAGTTTGTTATTTTATATCAAGAAGGAAATAGAGGTAGAGGAAGGCCACGGAGAAGCTACTTTGACCAAATTAAAGAGAAGGTGAATGTCACGTACCAAGCTGCGAAGGAACTGGCCTATTATCGAAGTGTATGGAGAATGCTGCACTAACAAGTGGATAACTCTTAAATATAATGATGACTAGGAGTTGACTTTGGTTTGTTATCCAAATCATTGACTGACTGATGGGTTGATGACATCAAAAAGTCGGCTGGAGAACAACAGATAAGACTAATAAAGGATCAAGGAGGCTAGATTCACAGAGAAGATGCTCAACAGTGGACATCACTGGAGGGTCGGATAGATAGATCATTTACTGAAAGATTTGAGTTAGGTACCGTACCTACCTGGGAGGTAATAAATGAAATAACATCATTTACTCGAAGGTTTTGCAAGAACTTCATCTGCTTGTTGGCAAGAATTTTTTCACAAACACTTCCTAAGTTTTCAATGGACTATCTCTTTCATTCACGCATTTGTCCAGACCCACGTTCGCGTTTAGTTAGAATGCACCTACGATTGTCTTACCATCAGTTTTGTTAATAATCTGCGCGACGCCGACGACATCGCCCTCGTAGTTACAAATCGGCATACACAGTATGAGCTCCGTCTTGTACCCCGTCCGGGCGTCGATCTCGCTGTTAAACCTACAATAAAAGTTGAATTCATAGTTATTATTTGATATTATGAAAGAAAATTTTAAGTGACTGCCTGTCACGCCCCGATGCAGACAGCAAAGGAACATAAGAGGCGCTAATACGCAGCCCTGGGGTAGGGATACAATATTATGAGTGCATTTCGGGGGTAGGGACCCTCAGGCCTTGGGGGCTTAGTGCGTGACAACTTTTCAAAGAGATTTTGCTGCTCCTTGGTTAACTACGTGGACTGGTGGACTGGTGCCTACTTCAACCAAAGGCTGTCGCCACGGTGACCTCCACCGTGGCGACGCGCAACTTAGTTTAAAAATATTCGCCCTCTCAACCAATGAAATTACACTGTAAGAAATGTGTCTAAGTTTCTTTTAGGTGATTTTCACAGCATCTAAAGACACTTGGCACTTTAGTCCAACTAATCTGTCAGGATGGTATTGGTTCTGGGCAAGCCTACTCCATCTAAAACAATGTCCGAGGCACTGCAACGCCGAGTGGTATCTTCATCCATTTAATGTGATTGAAACTACCACTGGACGCTGTATACATCATCTCATTACGCAGAAGTAAAGGCCTTAGTTTATGACACTTTGACTCGTGGCTGTACTTGACTTAAATCCTGTTACCCCTCAGGACTGGAGGGACATATGGCTCGAAGAAGTTTTTCCACTTGGGACGATCTTGTGCAGTTGGTTCAAGGGGACCTAAAGCCCAATGAAAACCACTGTCTTACAGATGATTTGATGATGATAGTCAGGGTGTCTCACCTAGGATCCGAGTAAGCATTCTTGATATTAATTGGGCTCTTGGTCTGCGCTGCCAGGCCGGCGACGCCTACGCCGAAAGGTATTCGGATCTCTTGCGAATTGGCGGTCTTCAGTGCGTCGTGCAAGTCTGAAAACAAGGAATAAGTAGTTTCAATTCCGGAATTGGTAGGCAAAGGATGTTTTACATTTTAGACTATCATTCAATCTTTAAGGTCCAACGAAAGCAGGGCGGCGGGGAAGCCAATTATTTCACAATTTTTTTAACTTTGAAAGTAAACTGAGCTATTTTTCCTTAGCGATTTTTGTTTCACGGCAATAAAATAGTAGGTATCCTTTTCATTATTGTAAACAACAGAACAACAATAACTAGTGGTTCGCCCCGAACTATGAACTCGCGACCCCATATAAACTTAATAATAATAATAACCCCAGTGTGGTTCCCGGGAGGTACAGAATTGGACCAACTCATTTCTTCCCGTGGGTGTCGTGTCGTAAAAGGCGACTAAGGGAATGGAGGGACCATTATGGTTTCTCCACCGCAGGGCAGCTTGTGGCGAGCTGTTGGTATGTGGCGGTACCACGGACCCGAGTCTTCCGAAGGTTGAAAACTGGTCCTCGCATCCACGTCTTTGTTCAAGAGTGGATTGGAATCCAAGAGGACCGGGACCCTCACCTCTGGCTTGCCTTTACCGGCCGTCCAGAGTGGAGCGCAAGTGATATATGCTCGCAGGATGGAAGTGAAAGATGCATATGACGCGAGTTGGCACTGTGACTGTGGCTATCACTACCGTCACTGGGTACAAAGCGGCGCACACCTCTCGACACCATGAGCTAGCTGTTCACAACGATGTTGCCACCTTGCTGTCCAGGGTTAGACCCATAAGCGGCGGCTTATTTAGGTGGCCCATTTAGTGAACAGCAAGTCACCGTCTGCCAATTTAATTACTTGAGACATTTTAGTGGCAGACGACCGTTGTCTCACTCAACTCCATAGCCCAGTTACCCAGTCCATCCGTATGCATCCCCATAACCCAATTCTTTGCTCCCATCCAACTCTACAATAGCCTGTGTTCATTGCGCGAAAGCCACCAGAGTGCATTTTGTGTTGTGGTGTGCTCAGGTGGTAGACCCAATTTGTGTACCCACATTGCATCAGGTCGGAGTGACCTGTACACTTGACGGGAAAGTACTGCGAGTGTATTTTGGTGTATGGTGCCCTCGCAGAATGGACCTTGAGGATGCGCATAGTCACGTCGCACCAGGTTAATGTAGGTGATGCACCTGATGGGGATTCTCAGGTGTATTTTTGTGTGTTTGGTTGCACTCTGGGGTACCCAAGAGGTGCACCACCTTACATCACCCCACGCACGCCGTAGTACTACAATCCAATTAATGCGATATTTTTTTTTTTTCATTTTGTTTCATTTCACATGCAGAATGATCAATCATTAAAAATAAAAATACTCAAACTACGATTTTTCACGTTTCTCGACGCCAAAGAAAACCAAATTTTTATGTCTAGCATTTTTTTCTAGATTGTACAGTCTTTGCTCTTGATTTTCCACTCGTTTTTCAAGATTTTCAGATTTTTCTTCTAACATTTTTTGTTGTTCGCCAAACATTCTTTGAATGTTTTCTGTATCTTGTTCGCCGCTTTTTCTTATTTCAAGTTTTTGTGCCTCTAGATCATTTTGGATTTTTTGTAGTTTATCTAGTATTTCTTCCATTTTAAGTTTTGTATAGGACTCTCTTGTAGTTTTGAAGTAAAGCGACCTCTATTGTTGAGCATAAGGACTTTTTGTTTTATAATTTTGAACACTAGATGGCTCTGATAAAAAAAAAATTGTCACGCCCTCTGTTAGGAAGGAGAATAACATTTTTTTTAAAATAGATGGCGCTGTTTTGTATTTTTTAATCTGGTGTTTTTTGGACCTTAGTAATTAGCAAAATTTTTGGTTATTTTTGGATTTATTGGATTAAAATAGAGTTCTTGTTACGGATTATTTCGCGACCCGTAAATTTTTATTATTTCCACTGAGTTTTACGTCCGATATCCACAATATTGTTTCCAAACAGAATTTGTATTTATAGTTTACTTTTGTTAGTTTTTATCACTGCTTTCACTGTTTACTGATTACATTTACGTTTTTATCACTTTTAAAATCACTTTTTAGCACTATTTAATGTTACTGAGAGGCAGCAGTGGCGCCCTCTCTCATCCCATATAAACTTAACAACCCCATATCTCGGCAACCCCTCGACCGATTTGGCTCATGTTCGAACATAAAAATTCTTTTAATTTCATTTACCTGCCTACCAAATTTCATGACGATCCGACTTAATTTACTCAAGTTATCGTCGAACGAACATTCATACATACAAACATACAAACATACAAACATACAAACATACAAACATACAAACATACAAACATACATACATACATACATACAAACGCCGGATTGTTCCAGTAGACTCGGAGAACTTCGCTCGCTTCGCTCGCTCGTTCAATTATGCTGATCTTGTTTTGTGGTCGAAAAACCAGTGGTAATGCCCACAAAACTAGTTTTGTGACCAGACAGAACACTAATCTGCTGAATTATGGCTGTTCTCTTGTTACAATAATGAAAAGAATACAGGCTTATTGCCGTGAAACTAAAATCGCTGAACAAATAAAGCTCAGTATAGCTACAAAATGGAAAAATCTGGGAAAATTGGGCACGAGGAGCTACTTTCTTTGACCAAAGGGTTGACCGCTGCTTTCGTTGGACCTTGTCGTTCATACAAACGGAGTTTTAAACGAAGAAATCGTTTTGCTACCCCTAAATATTATCCGATTTCGTTGATTTTGGTGTCAATCGTTTTTGTAGATTTTTATCTATGTCGGAGTTTTTCCTTTTTGGAAATTCGTTATAGGTACCTAGCTGTTTTTTTTTACTTTGATCTCACATTTACACTTCACAATGTGTCTATTTTACAATCGGTCAACTTTTAAAAATGTACGAAAGTTGTATGAAGTATTTTACCTGCATAGCCTCTCAGTTTAAATTCTGATTAATATTTTATGGCCCAATGGTCAGTTAGCGTTATGTATTGCAAATAATTCCTAGGTAAGGTCGGCCACAGTCAGTTACCCCATGGCAGCTCTTACCTAGCGAAGCATAAGGGTGCCAATCGAATAAAAAGGGATATCCTAGCGTGTAGCCGACTGTACGGCACTGTAATCGTTTGTGTGGTCTACGTATTAGGTGATCGTAACACAAACTACACATTGTGTTGGCGAAAAAGGGGCGAAGCCCTATCGGGGCGCAGTCAATGCGATATTATTGGAAGTCGTTTAGCTGGTAAGTAGCAGAAACCTACCTGCTAAATAGAGGATAAAACACATAAGTACCTACAGGGTGGCGCGTTGGGAGGTGTCAGTGGGGATTTCCGATATCGTAGAATTTTTTTTTCTTGCAAAATGGCCGGGTTTGATTCCAAGGAATTTTTCAAACATTTTCAATAATAATTCTTCAAAATCGGTGACATACATGGTTCCTCAGAGCATAATTTTCATATCTCTTCGGACTTCCTCCACAGACCCGTTTCAACCCTGTATATTTTGTAACTTATATTTTAAAGTACCCTTATGCCCTTATGGCATCTGATAGTTATTGGTTATTCAAATGACACCCGCGACCACCAGCTGTAACGAGGCCGGCCGAACCGTTCGGGATAAAATGAGGTAATTAGGTAATTTGGCCTATAACCATCCGCGATTCGACCCATTTCGTATACAAGTTATTGGTTAGGTATACACTATCTTTCTAATGACACGAAACTTAGCTTTAATTATCACTAAGGCCCGGTTTTTGAATTGAGAATTTTACTAAGTAAATTCTGTCACGATCTTTTGTGAGAAATCTGGAGGGATACAACGATACATAAATGCTTGCTTAGAGAATTTCTCAATTCAGAAATCGGCAGTAAGAGTCTCAAATGCTTTAGTTGGTAAGTAGCTACCGGCCTGGATGGAACTTGTTTTGGTCAGTGTAGATTGATTTTCGGCAAGTGTCCATAATTTCAAAGTGATGTGTTGGATTTAAAACCTTGACCGGCTACTTCGCAGTCAATCTTATTAATGGAAAATCAATTACCGCTAGCACAATACGGGGTGTTAAAAGACCGCTACCGGAGCGGGTTACCACGTATCGGTGGCATCATAAATATAATTTTCCCCCAAGGGACCATGCCTGGGAAAGCCACGGTTTACGAGATAATGAGGTCAAAAGTAGAACTTGAAACATTTTTTTATTATTTATTTTAATTTTTTGAGTTCAGTACCGAGTATTAAAATTTATTTTTAAGAAGCCATATCAACATAATTTATAATCTGGGGGCACGGCAGTGCCCCCGCCAGGTCGAGCGCGAAGCAAACACTGCCGTACCATCCTTTACTGGAACCATTTCGCCGCATTTTCAGGCCCCTATTTGAGAACCTCTGGATAAGACCAGAACGCAGAAATTTTCGTCATCTAGTAAGCTATAATCACATACTTAAAATCCAAAATTTCAAGTCTGTAGGTCATCTAATTCCGAAGTTAAGCGAAAGCAAAGTTTCGCATTTATGACACACACTCACTCACTCACTCACTCACTCACTCATGATCATCATAATAGAACTAGTACTTCCCATACACTCAGAGAGCTGAAATTTGATACAGAGTTAGGGTTGAATAGCCACATAAAGGGAAAACTATAAAAACTAGGATAATCGAAGATCTGGAGTACCTGGTGACCCTGATTAGAAAACACAAGAGCCCTAATAGAACTAGTACTTCCCATAAACTCAGAGAGCTGAAATTTGGTACAGAGTTAGGGTTTAATGGGCACATAAAGGGAAAACTATAAAAACTAGGATAATCGAAGATCTGGAGTACCTGGTGACCCTGATTAGAAAACACAAGAGCCCTAATAGAACTAGTACTTCCCATAAACTCAGAGAGCTGAAATTTGGTACAGAGTTAGGGTTTAATGGGCACATAAAGGGAAAACTATAAAAACTAGGATAATCGAAGATCTGGAGTACCTGGTGACCCTGATTAGAAAACACAAGAGCCCTAATAGAACTAGTACTTCCCATAAACTCAGAGAGCTGAAATTTGGTACAGACTTAGGGTTTAATGGGCACATAAAAGGAAAACTATAAAAACTAGAATAATCGAAGATCTGGAGTACCTCGTGACCCTGATTAGAAAACACAAGAGCCCTAATAGAACTAGTACTTCCCATAAACTCAGAGAGCTGAAATTTGGTACAGAGTTAGGGTTTAATGGGCACATAAAGGGAAAACTATAAAAACTAGGATAATCGAAGATCTGGAGTACCTGGTGACCCTGATTAGAAAACACAAGAGCCCTAATAGAACTAGTACTTCCCATAAACTCAGAGAGCTGAAATTTGGTACAGAGTTAGGGTTTAATGGCCACATAAAGGGAAAACTATAAAAACTAGGATAAACGAAGATCTGGAGTACCTGGTGACCCTGATTAGAAAACACAAGAGCCCAACCAAACTATTATAGATCGACATATACCGCCCTTACAAAAAATATTCAACTTGGTGGGCCGCTTCATTTGATGTCATAATCTAAGGTCTGAAGTATCTGATGAAGAACCCTCAGCTGGTATCAGCTTTATTAGAGATATTATGGTAATGCCCCTTCTACTATTGGTACATAAAAAAATCGACTGTCATTGCAAAATTCCAGCGTAGTGGGACACATCTTCATTTAATCTAGCCTATAGCGTCCCACTAGTGGTTCGCTCCGAACTATGAACTCGCGACCTCAGTTACAGATAACTTGGCGCGCGCGCGCTTTGCATTTAAACTATACAACCCCATATCTCGGCAACCCATTGACCGATTTGGCTCATGTTCGAATTTAAAAATTCTTTTATTTTAGTTTACCCGCCTATCAAATTTCATAACGATCCGACCAAATTTACTCAAGTTATCGTCGAACAAACATTCATACATACAAACATACATACATACAAACGCCGGATTGTTCCAGCAGACTCGGAGGACTTCGCTCGCTTCGCTCGCTCGTTCAACAAGAAATAGTCGGACGATTAACTTTATTCTACTCGAACATTACACAATTAAATTTAAAAATTGTGTCAAATAAGTAAGTAAGTAAGTAAGATGTACATGTCCCACTAGCTGGGCAAAGGCCTTCTCTCAGAGAGAGAGTTCGAGCTTAATCACCACGCGTGCTCAATGCGGGTTGGCGATTTTTGCGTTGAGGGTATAATGCCTCATACGCTCAGGTTTCCTCACGATGTTTTCCTTCACCGTCAGCGAGTGGTATTGCTACTACAAATTCACAGATGTACGTAACTTCAAATAAGAAAATCTAATAAAATTAATCAATATGCCCTCGTTTCTACAAAAAGAAGTGAAATCCCACCAAAAACATTCTGTAAAAACTAGCCAGGTCTCGATGGATCTGCTTGTTTATCTCTAAAAAAGTAATGAAATCTAGACAAAGTCGTGCCAAGTCTAAGGTTCCTTACTGCGATTTCTTTATTATTATAGTTAATGTTGTGAGACTTGGCTGTTGAAGGGTACACAAGGGTACAAAACCAGGTGCTCCATGACACCATTGTACCAATCTGTCGCCAGAACCGCTTGTGAACCCTTCAACGGCCAAGTCTCACAACATTAACTATAATAATAAAGAAATCGCAGTAAGGAACCTTAGACTTGGCACGACTTTGTCTAGATTACTTTTTTAGAGATAAACAAGCAGATCCATCGAGACCTGGCTAGTTTTTACAGAATGTTTTTGGTGGGATATTTCTTACAAAAAACGACTTTAAAATTGCAGCTCCCAATGTTATGAAGCAATATGTGCGATAAACTAGTGGTTCGTCCCGAACAACGAACTCGCGACCCCATATCTCAGCAACCCCTCGACCGATTTGGCTCATGTTCGAACTTAAAAATTCTCTTTGCCTCATTTACCCGCCTACCAAATTTCATGACGATCCGACTAAATTTACTCAAGTTATCGTCGAACGAACATTCATACATACAAACATACAAACATACAAACATACAAACATACATACATACATACATACATACAAACGCCGGATTGTTCCAGTAGACTCGGAGAACTTCGCTCGCTTCGCTCGCTCGTTCAAATATTTTACAAAAATGCCTTTCTGTGTGTCTATTCTGTAAAACAGCATTTGCGAGAAAATTGCTCCTATCGAAATAAAATACTTTTTTTTTAAAGAAATAATACGTTTTATTTGTCAAAAATTTGTTTTTATTTATAATCATTATGTTTCCGCAAATTGATCGGTTTTGAGGACTAGCAACGGTGCGTTTTTTTTTACAGAATAAGCACACAGGTCGGACGACGGTCTTTTCTCACCCTGTATGTATAGGTAGCCCCAAACTACGGAGCCATAATTTGCATCAACTGCGCCATCTATCATTAGCCTGTTTGTCTGTTTGTCCAAATAGTGTCCGAGGTAATTCGTCATTTCAGCTTTGTACAAACAACCATTAGTGGGTTATTTACTGAGGGTAGTTTAGTGTCGTGTTTACCACCCCATTTGTCGCTAATGATGCTTGAACGCTGGTTTTCTGCCCACTACAAAATCATTATGCTACAGGGTGCAATCGAATTCGATAGAGGAACTTTATGTAGGTTGTCTACCTGGGTCCCTTAGCCTGTAACGCAATGGTGCCAAAATGGGCTCCCGGTTGACGGTTTCAATTACGATTTATTAATGCTGTCGGTCCAGTGTCGGTCCTAATGTTTTGTAGTACAGCAAAGAATATTATGAGTCTAATTCTAGAGGATTAGTTCGCTGGTTGTAGGAGAACAACGAAAAAATCCCGGTTTTGTCCTTCTACCTGGGACGCCATTGATACGCCATTGTGTTACAGGCTAAGGCCCCTGATCACTACAAACAACTTGTAGGTATTAGGTGGCAAAAAATGGGGCGATAAATATCAGCTGTTCCATACAAAAGGTCGACTCAGTACTGCGCCAAATGTATGGAACAACTGATAATACAGATAATCTTAATATATCCAACAAAGTCGTGTTAGTTACACCATTTATTATTTTTATATTTAGGTATTGCAAGGCCAAATACGTAGTTTCCTATTTGAACGAGCAAGCGAAGTTCTCTGAATCTACTTGAACAATCCGGCGTTTGTACGGTCGGCCACAGTATAGGACGTAAGAGCTACGGACCATGGGGTATACACCTACATATGGTAGATCTTACGTATAAGGGTGCCAATTTAATAAAAAGGGGTATCTTAGCGCGTGGCTGACTTTACTCATGTATCAAGTCTGTTCAAACTAATATTTTATTCGGAGTCTATGCAACCTAGAAACTCCCAGCCTTGTATGAAAAAAAAAAAACAATTCAACCCATACATTTACACCAAACTTTCAAAGTAAAAAAATCTAACTTTCAACCGTGACTCGCCTCAGCGAAGTCTACTCTATCAGCCTACCAACTCCCAGCCTTGTACGATAAAATAAGTCGAATGGTCACCAGCTCTCCAACCTTTGAGCGGGGGCGGTAAAGCAAGCATTTCGTACTTCCTGAAAATAGAGGGCGCGACGCAAACAAAACGCTAAAAATAGGCGCGGGCCAATCGATATTAGATATAGAATAAGGCAACAGATTACTGCCCGATCATGTGGCAGGTATTTTTAAACCAACTTGTAAGGTTTCAGGTAAAGATACTGAGTAAAATTTCAACGCAAATAAAAACAAAGCTAAATTATCCAATACGACACCAAATTCGCTTAAAATCTTGCTTTCAAAAAGAACGTTTTCCAGCAAAAAATAATTTTGATTGAAAACGGACAGCCTATTTTAGCTTTCTGATATTATGATTTAGGTTAAGCCCAGGCGGAGAAAATGGATTTCGAAATCAGTCGAATCGCAATGAAAAAAAAATGCCGAAGTCCAAACTCAAACTTTGAATAAAACGAGCAGAACGCTGGTCCCTATTATGAAAGTCGGAACTACGTTTTTGTCATTTTTCACTTTTTTGCATCAGTATGTTATAAATTCGAAGAGCTATAGGTACAAATTTTTATTTTTGTGATAACTCGTAATATGAAGGAATTACCAGTAAAAAAAAAGTCAGTTGTAGCAATAATGTCCGTGCAAAAATGGCGGTAGTTACGTACCGCTTTTGTTAACCGGAGGTTGAGCGCACGGCCGTAGTCGTATGTACCATTACTGACAATTTTATTAGGGAATGCGCCAGCGCATAAATATTGGCAAAAGTGCTATTGGTTTTTTGTATTTTTGTGAAAAACGTATGAAATTACAATGTTACAATATTCCAATCTGAGACGGATAAAATTGTTGGTTCAGGTAGTTACAACATTATTATCTGAAACTAGATTTTTACTTTTTGTTGGATATGCCACTAACGACATTGTTAAGTTATCACAAGTTAGGATGATTTGTTGCATCTGACTCAACCGACATTGTTTTATGTGATTGGTTAGGTTATCAATGTAGGATATGTCACTACCCACATTTTTAATTAACATTTATGAACATTATTTCGCAGGATATGAATTAGTCTTAAGCGAAAATTTAAAATTATTAGTAGGTTACATTAAAATGTATGAGTTATTTATTTTTATTTTGCGTAGGTATGGCACATTATGCAGCGAATATCAAAGAACAAAGAGAAGGCCATTGATCCAATCTGTCACTTCCGCATGGATCTTTTGGATCCCTCCTTCTATTGACCACTGCGGGCAATGGTCCGTGATATGGGACATGCTCTGCATCTCCCCGCAAGAGCAGTGCGGGTCCGTCCCAAATTTCCATCTGTACATCAGCTCAGCACACGCAGCTACCCTGCGAAGTTCGGCACCTATTTATTTGAGTCCAGTATTTTCGATAGATGCCTGGCATTCGTACATTACGATTGGACACAAGAGCTCTATTTGTCACATCAGAATCATTCCATCTTTCTGACCATCTTTCCTTGAGAGTTTTGTCAGCTTCTAGGGCTTCTGACGCCATCAGTCCAAATGGTCTACGTGATTTGAGGCGCAGATCGCTTCTTGTGTGTTCCAGTTCTTGGTGTATTGGAAGCTGCGGCATTTGACTGATCTTGTCATACTCCTTTCGAACGCATAGCTCCCTTCTGAGGTCTGGAGGTAGGACGTGGCAAAAGCCCGGAAGCCAAATAGTTGGTGTCGGCTGTACGGTGCCAGATATAGTCCTCATAGCACAGAGTTAAGCTCCACATCGAATAGTGTGGTATGGTGGCTGCTTGCCCACACTGGTGCACAGTATTTGGCTGCACTGAAGGCTAGAGCCAGCGTTGAAGTGCGCAGTGTATTCGCATTGCTGCCCCATGAAGTTGCTGCTAGCTTCCGGATGAGGTTACACCTGGCAGAAACTTTCTTTTTGACCTTTTCAAGGTGAGCTTTAAAGGCAAGAGTCCTATCAAGCGTGACTCCCAGGTATACTGGATTTGGGTCGTGTTTTACAGGCTCTTGCAGAAAACCAGATTCGCTTTCTCATTGGCTTGTTTGTTGTTGAGATGGAAACAGCACCTAGTTGTTTTCCGCGGGTTAGGTCTCAGAGCCCAGTTTGCGAAGTAGTGTTTCAGCTAAGCAATGTCCTCTTGTACGACGGTAGAGGCTTCATTTATCGTCGGAGCTTGTGATATTACTGCAATACCATCAGCATACATAAATCGGCGCCCAGTCACCTCCGTTATGTCGCTTAGATAGATATTGAACTACGTGGGGGCTAGGACCGAGCCACGTGTGAGACATCGTTGTTCAGGGTCTTAAGGTGGCTCAACTTTCCATCCATGCTCACTTGAAATAGTCGGATTGAGAGGATAGCGTCAAACAACTTCAACGTGTGTTTGCACCTGAAGATTTTAGTCAGCTTCAGCAAGAGTCCCTGTTTCCAAACGGTATCAAAAGCCGAGTTGAGGTCTACAAACACCGCTACAGTTTACTGCTTTCTCTGGAAACCCGCTTCTATGTGTGATGTCAGTGCGACAACCTGATTGCTACAGCTTCGATTTGGGCGGAATCCTGCTTGGTCGACGGGAAGATGTAGTTCGACTTTTGGTGTAATGCGTGCGAGTAGTATTCTCTCGTACAGCTTGTAGGTGGTACTCGTACAAAGGAGCGGAAAGGGTCTGTAGCTAGATGGATCGTCTAGTTTCTTTTCTGGTTTTAGCAGTGCAACCACTTTTGCCGATTTCCACTATTTGGGGAGTTTGCATTTAGAGGTGTTATATCTGAGAAGAAGTCTGCTAACCACTTTTGTGCTAGGGGCCCTAGGTGCTTCAGAAATTCCGGTAGGATCTTGTCGATACCCGGTATTTTTTTTTTGCATCTTTTATTCCTCTGATAACTTCAGGGATTCTGATGGGCTCTACAATTTCAGATTTAAGATTGCAGTTGTCCAGAAGATGGCCAAAATCCATTTTGACTTTATTTTAGATATATTTTTGGATGTAGAGAGAGCTGTTAGATAGCTCACACCTAATTCTTGAGTTTTATATGTGTACTTTTTTGATTAGTTTAGTGTATCTGATACCAGGAATCGATTTTTTACACTTTTCTTTGCGCGCGGGCTATTCACTATGCAGATGCGACCTAGCTATTTTTTTACAATTTCAATTAAAAATGTAGTATATGCCACATCCTACTTAAAATGTAATGAGTAACCCAAACAAAAATGTCGCATGTAGCACATCCGACAATTTTGTTCTATTTTTGTCCGAGTAATATTGTCACTAATAGCTTTTCTCAAAAACTACCAAATATTATAACATAAAATAATATGTACAAATTGACGAAGAACTATCCAAGTAACATGCAGTAAAAATTTCAGAGTAATAACTTGTTACTTAGGTTTTATCCTTAAAATTAACTTTAAACTGCTCTCCTGTAAAGTTGTCATTTTGTAGTTCCGACTTTCTTAATAGGGACCAGCGAGAAGCAATACAATCCTAGATAGTTTTTGTCAAAAACATAATTTTCAATTATTGTATTATTAGGTAAGTGAAATGCGTACCTACTATTTTTGGGACCTAAGCCTAGATTCTAGACCCTAGGTACCTACGAATAAATCCCGCACGCTAAAAATGGATTTAGCAAAAAACGCATCCAAAAAGAAGACACCTATGATATTTTTGTCATCGGCGGCGGCGCAAGAGTGCCTTGACCGTCGCCTTAGGCCCGGTTTCTGAATTGAGAATTTTACTAAGTAAATACTTAAGTATAAGTACTTAAGTACTTTCCTGTGGGCTAGGTCGACTAAGCTGTCAGGATGGTATAGGTGCTGGGCAAGCCTAATCCATCTAAAACAATATCCCAGGCACTGCAACGGCGAGTGGTCTCTTCACCCATCTAGTGTGAGTGAAGGTGCCACTGGACGCTGTATAAATCATCTCATTACGTAGATGCAAAGGCCTTGGTTACTTAAGTATCGTTCTGTCACGCTCTTTTGTGAGAAATCTGCAAAGACAGAACGATACTTTACGTATTTGCTTAGTGAATTTCTCAATTCAAAAATTGGCAGTTAGTCTAGCTAGACTCCTAGAGCATACGAATAATTTAGAACTTTTCCCAAGTTCCTACCTGTACTCCTCGTAACGTCGAACAGTTTGGCGTGTAGATACCTATGGGGAGGGGTTCCCTTGGCCAGGAACAAGCTGCCTCGGTCTGCTGCCGTTAGCAAGCAGACGTTCACCAGGATCTGTGGAGAAAAGGTGTGTGCTTAGTTTCTTGGCTACAATGAGGTATAATCCGCGCGGGATGAGAATGGGATGCAACCTTTTGGAACTGAGACGCGCGCGGTAAGCAAACTCGCGTCGAAGAACCCTTGTCAAAGTAAAATAAAGTAATTTTCGATTGACTTCGACAAGGTTCCATCCCATTCTTATCGCGCGCGGATTATAATAATTCAATGTATCTCGCCCAATATGACTGGTTGAAATAAACGATTTATATTATTAACTCCTCTTTAGCCATTTTGCTTAGTTCAGTCAGAGTCAAGTTTCTGTAGTGGGTGTCGTACATTTTTTGACACGACTTAGTTACATTGGACAACAGTTCTTTTTTTCTGCAAATTCAGTAAAACTGTTTAGTAACTATTGACAAAATGACAAGTAACACGCCATATTGCATAATGTCTACTATAGAAAAAAGTGGTAGGTACGTATTATGAAAAAAAACTGTATCTACAGCCGCCGACAAACATGATTGGATAAGCCATGAGTCACTGAAGAAATGAAAACTTTAAGAAAATGCGTTGTTTCGGCTTTCAAGAGTGAAAATGGGTTTGACGGCATAGTTTTTACCGACTTACGAAGTCAATTTATATCGACGATGGCTGTGGAGGTATTATATGAAACTGTAGATTGTAGACAAAAGCCATGCCTAAAAGCTGCCATATTAGCCCTGTTGACATGCCAAATTGCACTTGCACTCACTTGCACTCTCACTTTCGCTCGGTACAAGATTTATCGTTTCTTCCGACATGAAAAGCTTTGGCCTTTGTAAGGGTATCCTAGCGTACCTACATAGACAATGTGTTACAAAAGATCCTTATTCTTTATGCAGGGTGTAACCTACTAGTAAACAGAAAGACATTTCTGTAAAAAAACATAAAAACCGCAAAAAATTAAAAAAAATGTATTAACCGCAAAATTTAAAAAAATTCCATACTTTTTTGATATTGGTTTTAGTTAAAATTCAAACATTCAGCATGGTTTTAAGTTTTAAAACATCGTAAAAATCGATGAAAACCATATTTAAAAATACTTTTCTCCCGTCACAGCGCTTTAACATTTTATTTATTTAAAAATCAACAGGCCTTTGCCCTGCAGTGGGACATACATAATACAGGCGACATAAAAAAAAAAACCATCAGAACGTTAGGGAGCATAAAAATTTTTTGGGGTGTGATTCCTATCACCGGGTGCTATTATCATGTAAAAAGAGTTAGGGTCTTTTGTTACACCTTGTATAAATAACCTTCTCTATTTTCCCTCTTCATGGTAGTAAAAGCTAAATTGAATTCAGCGACCCGTAATTGAAACAGGGGCCTTAGCCTGTAACGCAATGGCGTATGGATGGCGTCCCAGCAGAAGGACAAAACCGGGGTTTCCTCGTTTTTCTCGTACAACCAGAGAAATAATCCTCTATAATATTAGAATCAGGACCGACAGCATTAATAAATCGTAATTGAAGCCGTCAACTGAGAGCCCATTTTGGCACCATTACGTTACAGGCTAAAGCTCCTGATGTTTACCGTGCGTACCTTTTTAACAAGCCTCACGAACTCTTTAAAGCTGTCAAAATATTACGTTGCCTTTTAGGGATAGGTACTCGTGGGATACTCGCTTAATACTCGTGCTCGTGGGATACTCGAATTATCTTGTGTCAAGCAAGTCAAGTTAATTAAGTATTTATGTATGTAGGGGGTAATCTCCAAAACTAACTAATCCGATTTGAAAAATTCTTTCACTAATGGGAAGCTACGTTATTGCTGAGTGCAATAACGTATTTTTTATGCCATCAAAAACATAACTTGTAAAAAAAAACCAAGCCTCGCTGCTCAGTTCTTCTACCGTAAAAAGTTTTGAGATCCATGTAATACCAAGTCGGTTAATTTAAGCAGTCCCTACTTAAGGGCCCTTCTGTCTTAAGTTATTTATTACGTAATTATCTAACCTAACAGCATCTTATAGTGACGCATATCAATATTAAATATCTTTTATGTTTCAAATAAATGTATTGACTTGGCAATCGCACTAAATAATCAAATTTAATATAATATGTATTACTTTTGAGATACTTAGTGTTTTCATGCGATTGCCAAGTCAATCTATTTATTTAAAACATAAAAGATATTTAATATTGATATGCGTCACTATAAGATGCTGTTAGGTTAGATAATTACGTAATAAATCTGGGGGCACGGCAGTGCCCCCGCCAGGTCGAGCGCGAAGCAAACACTGCCGTACCATCCTTTACAGGAACCATTTCGCCGCATTTTCAGGCCCCTATTTGAGAACCTCTGGATAAGACCAGAACGCAGAAATTTTCGTCATCTAGTAAGCTATAATCACATACTTAAAATCCAAAATTTCAAGTCTGTAGGTCATTTAGTTCCGAAGTTAAGCGAAAGCAAAGTTTCGCATTTATGACACACACTCACTCACTCACTCACTCACTCACTCATGATCATCATAATAGAACTAGTACTTCCCATAAACTCAGAGAGCTGAAATTTGGTACAGAGTTAGGGTTTAATGGCCACATAAAGGGAAAACTATAAAAACTAGGATAATCGAAGATCTGGAGTACCTGGTGACCCTGATTAGAAAACACAAGAGCCCTAATAGAACTAGTACTTCCCATAAACTCAGAGAGCTGAAATTTGGTACAGAGTTAGGGTTTAATGGGCACATAAAGGGAAAACTATAAAAACTAGGATAATCGAAGATCTGGTGTACCTGGTGACCCTGATTAGAAAACACAAGAGCCCTAATAGAACTAGTACTTTCCATAAACTCAGAGAGCTGAAATTTGGTACAGAGTTAGGGTTTAATGGCCACATAAAGGGAAAACTATAAAAACTAGGATAATCGAAGATCTGGAGTACCTGGTGACCCTGATTAGAAAACACAAGAGCCCTTATAGAACTAGTACTTCCCATAAACTCAGAGAGTTGAAATTTGTTACAGAGTTAGGGTTTAATGGCCACATAAAGGGAAAACTATAAAAACTAGGATAATCGAAGATCTGGAGTACCTGGTGACCCTGATTAGAAAACACAAGAGCCCAACCAAACTATTATAGATCGACATATACCGCCCTTACAAAAAATATTCAACTTGGTGGGCCGCTTCATTTGATGTCAAAAGTCTAAGGTCTGAAGTATCTGATGAAGAACCCTCAGCTGGTATCAGCTTTATTAGAGATATTATGGTAATGCCCTTTCTACTATTGGTACATAAAAAAATCGACTGTCATTGCAAAAATCCAGCGTAGTGGGACACATCTTCATTTAATCTAGCCTATAGCATCCCACTAGTGGTTCGCTCCGAACTATGAACTCGCGACCTCAGTTACAGATGTATAACTTTGCTTACGCCATTTGCGCAGGCGCGCACGCGCTTTGCATTTAAACTATACAACCCCATATCTCGGCAACCCATCGACCGATTTGGCTCATGTTCGAATTTAAAAATTCTTTTAATTTAGTTTACCCGCCTATCAAATTTCATAACGATCCGACCAAATTTACTCAAGTTATCGTCGAACAAACATTCATACATACAAACATACATACACACAAACGCCGGATTGTTCCAGCAGACTCGGAGGACTTCGCTCGCTTCGCTCGCTCGTTCAACAAGAAATAGTCGGACGATTAACTTTATTCTACTCGAACATTACACAAATTTAAAAACTGTGTCAAATAAGAAAATCTAATAAAATTAATCAATATGCCCTTGTTTCTACAAAAAGAACTGAAATCCCACCAAAAACATTCTGTAAAAACTAGCCAGGTCTCGATGGATCTGCTTGTTTATCTCTAAAAAAGTAATGAAATCTAGACAAAGTCGTGCCAAGTCTAAGGTTCCTTACTGCGATTTCTTTATTATTATAGTTAATGTTGTGAGACTTGGCTGTTGAAGGGTACACAAGGGTACAAAACCAGGTGCTCCATGACACCATTGCACCAATCTGTCGCCAGAACCGCTTGTGTACCCTTCAACGGCCAAGTCTCACAACATTAACTATAATAATAAAGAAATCGCAGTAAGGAACCTTAGACTTGGCACGACTTTGTCTAGATTTCATTACTTTTTTAGAGATAAACAAGCAGATCCATCGAGACCTGGCTAGTTTTTACAGAATGTTTTTGGTGGGATAACTTAAGACAGAAGGGCCCTTAAGTAGGGACTGCTTAAATTAACCGACTTGGTATTACATGGATCTCAAAACTTTTTACGGTAGAAGAACTGAGCAGCGAGGCTTGGTTTTTTTTTACAAGTTATGTTTTTGATGGCATCTCATTTCTTTTTGTAGATAGTCCTACTTTTTTTGCTTTCCAGTACCTTCTACTTCTTGAATACCAATAACGGATTTTGCTTTTTTCATTCGATTGACCATTTTACAAGTTACCTTTGAACATAATTATATGTAGGTAACTATATACACTGATTTATTCCATTATATTTAGAATAAGTAGGTATTTAGTGTATAAATCAAGGAAAAACTAAAATATTTTGCAATTTCGGTCCAGTTTTCTAGATACACCAACTGCATAAATAACTTTTTACACTTAAACTTTCGTAAGCACTGCACATTTTACGAAACTAGTCGGCTACACCGACATAATACACCGTAATAACCGTTTACGAAATACAAAATGCATAAATAATAAATTTGCATTGTACATGTATGCAAATGAAACTTTGTAATCCCATATATTTATATGGGAATACAAAGTTATATATGCAGTTGGTGTTTCTAGGTACCTGGACTGAAATTGCAAAATATTTTAGTTTTTCCTTTATTTATACACTAAATATTAATTGTATTCTAAATTTGAAGCTTCTATGTATGCTAGAAGTGCCTTAGAGTTTTCATGATCTGTCAGTGAGTGAGTGAGTGAGTGAGTGACAAAATACGAAACTTTGACTAGTTATAATTCTTAAACTACTGGTTCAAATTGAATGAAATTTGAAATATTCCGTGTTTATACAATGCTTTCTTGGTTACAGAAAATTCAGGCTTCTAGTTTTATCCGAAACGCAGTTATAGGGGGGTCGAAAATGGCCTGAATTGCTTCGAGAAAAGTATGGTACGGCCGTGCCGATTTTTAGCTCGACTTGGTGGGGGCACTGCCGTGCCCCCAGATTGTGATAACATGGAAAAAAACCTGTCTGCGCGGATGATATCGCGGGCAAAACCTAGTATGTACCTACTGATATAAAAGAATGGAGAAAATTAAGCGTTTAATTGTTCCGTTTTAATACCTTCTGAAATAAAACGCTGGAGTTGTTTACGTTTTATCGGCGCCCCGGCCAATTGTTCCCGCTCTTTTGAATTTTAATTGTCAACATCAACAGTTACTGTTTCGTGTCGCTCCCTTCCTCCATATATACCTATTGACGGTCATAAAGATGGTAGTTGCAGAAGATCTTGGTCTAATGGTATATCGTATGACCACCCCAGGGGCCTGAGTCTGTAGCGCAATGGTGTCAAAATGGGCTTCCAATTGCTGTCGGTCCTTTTAATGTTTTTGTAGTACAGCAAAGAATATTCTGATTCTAATTCTAGAGAATTAGTTCGCTGGTTGTAGGAGAAAAAACGAGGAAGCCCCGGTTTTGTCCTTCTACTGGGATGCCATCCACACCATTGCCCAGGGTGTAAGGGTGGTATTCTAGAACGCTACTTAAACTCAGTTCAAACTAGAACTCTACTTAAACTCTGTTTAAACTCAGTTCAAACTAGAACGCTACTTAAACTCTGTTTAAACTCAGTTCAAACTAGAACGCTCCTTAAACTCTGTTTAAGGTGGAAAGATAGCGACGTGGTGGGAAATTCAAAACGTTCACTGTTTTTTACATTTTGTAGCTAAACTGAGCTATTTTTGTTCAGCGATTTTTTGTTCGCGGCAATAACATAGTATTCTTTTCATTATTGTAAACAAAAGAACATAATCGGCTGAATTATTTTTGTTCTTTTGTTTACAATAATGAAAAGAATACTATGTTATTGCCGCGAACGAAAAATCGCTGAACAAAAATACGAGTAGCTCAGTTTAGCTACAAAATTTAAAAAACTGTAAAAAATTTGAATTTTCTGCCACGTTGCTATCGTTTACTCTTAAACTCAGTATATGTAGAGTTTAGTAGTGTCGACTGTCGATAAAACAGTGCATGTTTTGATTTGAATATACCTCCCTTCATATTAAAACATGCACTGTTTTATCGACAGTCTGAACTCTGTTTAAACTGAGTTTAAGTAGCGTTCTAGAATACCACCCTAAGAGTTTTTAGGTTAACCAATTAATCAGTTTAAACGGTTTCGCACGACCATCTATCAGTGAAGTCTACTCTATCAGCCTATCAACTAGGTACCAGCTTTGTACGTTAAAATAAGTCGAATGGTCACAATCTCTACGCTACTATTTATTTACAGCAGAGAAACCGAAGTAGAAGTGAGTCTTCTGGGTAAACGTATAAAAGCTTAGTTTGGGTTGCCTTTACGTCGTGCTGTAATGTTTTATCTCCAGAGGGGACACTGTGCTATAAAGACGAACAACTTTACTTGACTACCGGATCTTAAAACATACCTGAACTAGACAGGGAAATAAATACATCGGGCGAATGTAAGTGAAAGAACTTACAAGGGATCAAAATGTCAACCAATAGGAATGTGCTAGCGAAGGTCCAAATTAAACGTCTCAAATAATAAAAAAAAAACCGCATTCGGTAAACCCTTTTAAGAGCTACGACGGTGCCACAGACAGAAAGACAGACAGACACACCCTTACACCCTGAAAGACACACACATACACCCTGACATACGCACAAAGCGGTCACCCCTCTTTTTTGGTCGGGGGTTAAAAAGAAGAGAGTTGTGTAGAGATGTTGTCAAGTGGCTAACTATAGGATAGAAAAGTCCTACTGTACTTGAATGAAGGGATCGTTGAAAGTATCAAGATTTAAGTACAACTTTCAAATATCAGAAAGCTCTAAACAATACAATAAGTTGGACAGATTCTGGAAATCGGTATCTAAAGATGAGTATATTGAAGCAAGATTCCCTTTATTTCTCCCTAACCTTACCTAACTAACTACAGTCTAACTAACTAACTAACTATACCTAACTTTAGTCGATAGTTAGGTGTATTGATATACACCGTGGAATTTTAGTGGTTTTAAAGCCGAAGGTATTCAGTTTCACTCGTGATTCTGAGCCAAATTCCAAAATTTTACTTCAAAACGAGCGAAAAAAAAAACACTTTCACAATACAAACGGCTATCGCCAGTCGACACCATTTGTATGGAGAAGTGAATTTTTTTTTCGCGCGTTTTGGAATGAAATTTTGTAATTTGGCTCAGAATCACCAGTGCAACAAAATACCTTCGGCTTTAAAACCACTAAAATTGCACGGAGTATACACAACATAAGAAAATCCTAGACTCAAACCCAAGTTTGTTCCATCGCCTTGGTCGGTCAAAAAGAGGTGGGTCCCACTTTTACGCCCCCCGGCGAGGGTCGGTTTTATCGATGTTAATTTAAACTTCAGTTTACGAGGTTCCGCCTCGTAAACACGAGTATTGTCTCTAGCACTCTGTACTGCGAGGAGTGCGAGCTAGAGTGGTGATCCGAGCTACAATGAAGACACTCTTCTCTCGAGTCTTAGGGTGGTATTCTAGAACGCTACTTAAACTCAGTTCAAACTAGAACGCTACTTAAACTCTGTTTAAACTCAGTTCAAACTAGAAAGCTCCTTGAACTCTGTTTAAACTCAGTTTAAGTAGAGTTTAGTAGTGTCGACTGTCGATAAAACAGTGCATGTTTTATTTTGAATATCCCTCCCTTCATATCAAAACAAACTGCTTTATCGACAGTCTGAACTCTGTTTAAACTGAGTTTAAGTAGCGTTCTAGAATACCACCCTTAGAATGCAAACACTTAGAGCAGCGATTCCCGAATTCTTTTGGCTACGGAACCCTTTTTGCTTCACCGTTTTTGTGCGGGACCCTAGCTCAAGTAAGAAGTAAACTAACTGTTACTTTGTTTATTTTTCCGTTAAATCACACCAAACTAAGGCTTTTTGGTTTGGTGTTCGCATCTTGTAAGTATAAAATAATAACATTCCCATACCTAAATATATCAAAGGAGAAAAAAAAACATCGAAATGTTGAATTTTCGCGGAACCCCTGAGAGCCTTTTACGGAACTCCAGGGTTCCGCGGAACACCATTCGGGAACCGCTGACTTAGAGCGATGCCACACGGGCGTTGTGTGTGCGTTGCGTTAGCGCTGCGTCGACTGAGCGGTGACGCTCCGTCGTTCTATACGTAAATATAAATCTGAACGACATGCCACACGGGCGTTGTGGCTGCGCTGCGTCGTCGTCGCAACGCACGCGCAACGCACTAGGAGAGGAGAAAGACGAGGTGGGGAAGGGATCTGCGTTGAAACGACGGAGCGGCCGCAGTATATTTTAATAGCATATCTGGGGCCTTAGCCTGTAACACAATGGCGTATCAATGGCGTCCCAGGTAGAAGGACAAAACTGGGATTTTTTCGTTGCTCTCCTACAACCAGCGAACCAGCAAAGGGGGACTTGCGGGCTACTTTGATTAGGCGCCAGAAAAGTTGTATGGAATTTCATTAATGTCGTGTTTTGCGGCCAGAAAAACTGTATGAAAATCCATTAATGTCGAGTTTTGTTTCAAAAGTAGAACTCAAAAGTCAGGCATAAAAAGTATTTATTTAGAACTAGTTGTGCCCGCGACTTCGTATGCGTTTTTACACATTTGACATTTAATTTAAATTCGACTGTGGAGGAAAACTCAAAAGGAAGGTTTTTTTTAACCCCCGACCAACAAACAGGGGTGTCATAAGTTTGATAGCTTTGTGTGTGTGTCTGTTTATGTGTTTATGAGGGTGTGCCTATCTGTGTGTCTGTCTGTGTGTGTGTGCCCTAATCTAAACAATACATTTATGATAAAATATGTTTTGTTTAGATTAGGTATCGCCCGTGTAAGATACCAGGAAGCTTAGCATAAGAATTGCCTGGGAAGTATGGGGGTTTATATGTATCTCCCTCGACGTAGAGTGGGATAGATAAAGTTATAAGCCCATAGATAAGGACTTACCCATTCTCATGCTAAGCCATCAAGCAAAGCATAAGATTGGGTTAGAGCGTATCTACCGCAAATAACTCTGTCTATCCCGCTCTATGGCAAACAAAGTATATGTTTTTCATATCAAGTTGGGCTCAGTAGAGTAAATATTTTAAAAAGGCACAAAAAAAAATTTCAATCTCGCGTGGGTTCAAACCCAGAACATTTCGACCGCGACGCAACAGTACTACATTTCTAACATCGATAAACTTTGTCCGACCTCCACCGAAAACCACTCACAATTCCCTCCAGCAAGCATCATAAGGCTGGGTTACAGCGTATCTATGGCTCTGTCCATCCCGCTGTACGTCAAACAAAAGAGTGAGATACCTATTGTTTAAACCCATAGATACGCTCTAACCCGGCCTTATGCTACGCTTGTAGAACTAACATTTTTCTAAAATAAAATAAAAACAAAATAAAATATACGTATAGTCCTCATCATAACGAACATTTTTGCCCAAGTAACTATGCCTGGGAAATCAACGGTTTCCGAGATAATAAAGTCTGACTTTTCAATTTTTTTTTTCAGAAATGTGATCATTATCACGTTCTTAACATACCTTCTCAAGAAGCCATATCAAAATTATGGATATTTCTTACAAAAAATCAAGTTAAAATTGCAACCCGCAATGTAGGTTTTCGAGTGAATGTGGTTCAAAGTCGGACTTATTTTTTTTTTTGCAGAAATATGTTCTGTATCACGTTCTTAACATACCTTCTCAAGAAACTATATCCAAATTATTTATATTTCTTACAAAAAACAAAGTTAAAATTGCAACCCGCAATGTATTCTAAACATCGGATAGCCTAAGTTACGCCCAGAAACGTGAGTTACGACCATGTTAAGTTTGCTTGAAAACTATTCAGCGGTGTTCGCGTTTATCGTGTTCATACAGACAGACAGACAGACAGACAGACAGACAGACAGACATAAACCGTTTTTTTTGCATTTTTGGATTTAGTATAGTTTACTTAGTAACCCCTGCTAGTTTTTTTCTAAAAATATTCAATGTACAGAATTGACTTCGCTAGAGTTTTATTATAAGTATAGATTTGGCTGTTTGGGTGCTGGCACTGGCTGGCAGTCTACAAATTGAATAGAAAAAAAAAGCGCGGCCATAATGTTTTCGCCGCTTCGCGCGTTGTTCGAAGTGATTTTTTCTGTGCGTGCTGTTTTTGTTGTAAATAAAAGTGAACTCTTCAAGCAACGAATCCTCCGATTCAACGCCGAACATAAAAAGGAAGCGAAATAAGATATTTAAAGGTATCTATTGCCACCGAAGTCAAAGGAAAAATACAAGTTTATCTACGAAAAGTTTGCGGAATGAAAAATCAACAGAAAGTACTAGGACTAAAGGTAAGCTGGTTCTATTTAAATTACTCGCATTGTTTGAGTAAAGCATATATATATATATGTACAAGCCTTGGTCTGCAATGAGTGCGCTTCTGGCCACGCTATGATGGCCTCGAGCTTAGCTTAGCTACGCTCTCGGCCCTCAAGCTTGGTCATCATTGCAGCCCTTGCTGTCCGCGCTATATAGGCCTCGACCTTCGGTCTCGGCCTTCATTCCAGCTTGTCCATCAAGGGCTGCAATGCTGACCACGCTGTGAAGGCCTTGAGCTGCGCTACGCTGCGCTCTGTCGGCCATCAAAAGCGCGCCAGAAACGCACCCATTAAAGACCGCGGCAGTAATGTACTATTGCTGTACTACAAAAATATTAAAAGGCTCGACACTGAACCGACAGCATTAATAAATCGTAATTGAAAACGTCAACTGGGAGCCCATTTTCGCACCATTGCGTTATAAGCTAAGGGCCCTGTTTACAAAAAAAAAAAAAAAAACGTAGGTCTGTGTATGGCCGGCGAAGGTGCGAAACATCAGCCACTGATGGTACACACGACAGCACGTCGACCCTTACACGCTAGTACTCTACTCGGTTGCGTTACGGGCAACTTTTCAACAAAAGTGTATAGTCTGACGTGCTGTCGTGTGTACTTCATGTAGACCAAGACCGCTATGAAAAGAGTGTAACCGATGATAAGAAGAAGGCACTTGAAAAACCAAAAGTTAGGTACCTTCTTCTTCTTAGGGTGCCTCTACGACTCAGCGAAGATTGGCAGTCAGCTCTGCATATCCCTCTTTGTCTCTCGCGAGGCGAAATAGCTGGGGAGCACTCGCGATCCCAGTCCACTCCCGTAGGTTTCTTAGCCAGGATTTTCTCCTTCGGCCGACGCGTCCTGTTACCGTGAACAAGTTACCAGCTGAGCTCAACTGACCTTATGACAAAGCACATCGATGTCCAGTTCATTGGCCACGTCCTTGATGAGGTCCATAAAGAGGTCCGCCTCGTCCAGCTGCCTCTGCGCGGCGCTTGGCGAACGCGATCGCTGTAACAATAGGAATTACACTCATGGATTACATGGTCAGTGGAAATAAGGTGTGTTGGAGTCGATGCTTGGCCTTGGAAAATGTTGAGGTGGATGTGCGGTGTAACGAGGCTCGATAAAATCCGAAACGAGTACGTCCGAGGAAGCCACAGACTTTATGAGGAAGCCTAGGAGTGCGCGACATCGCCGATAAAGTGCAAGAAAGTAGGCTGAGATGGTTTGGGCACGTAAAGCGGAAGCCACCTGACTACATCGGAAACGAGGCGCTGCGTCTATCCATACCCGGGCGGAGATCCAGAGGAAGACCGAAAACCAGGTGGATGGACGTGGTCAACAAAGACCTCATAGAATGCGGAGGCTCCGAAGACGACACCAAGAACAGGGCGAAGTGGAGAGAGAAAATAAGGAAAGCTGACCCCACCACCATGTGGGACTAAAGCTCGGAAGAGAGAGAGAGAGAGGAGTCGATGCTTGGCCTTATTCTGGACGTAATGGCAGCCGTCTTGAGTGAAATGAAAACACTGTTGTTTTACGTAGTTAATTTTAATCATTGTGGAGCACAAGATACACGTTAGTTATGGAATCGTAGGTGGAGACGAGTTGAGCGGCGCAGACAGAAGGCGTCGCCATGAAAACGCGACGCAGGCGGAACGCGACGCTGGGGGAAAGCGACGGCGCCGCCAAAATTCAGAGAGGGAGATAGCACATAAAATGTTACCGTTAGACAATATTCTGTTGGGGATCCCAATGAAACTTGCATTAGGTGCAGTAAACCTTACAAGTAGATCTGCCAACCATTTTAGAAGTAAAATTTGGTTAGTAAAACTGTCGACAGAGTTAAGCTGGGTACAGATTATAATCCAATACAACATGTAATGTAACATGCAATTTAACATGCAATGCAATATTTTCCATACATTTTAATATGTTCGCGAGCGCACAGCGCGCACTCATTTGATTGTATGGAAAATGTTGCATTACATGTTGTTTTGCACGTAATCTGTACGCGGCTTTAGATTAACCGACATTCGTCAAACAAGTGTCAACTCTAGTCATATTATGTAAATCCACCTATGTAAAAACTCTTTTTGGCATCGACAGAAATATTATATTTGCCTCAAAACTCAGTTGAAAGAAAGCTGGCATATTGGCTCAGAGATGGCAGTAATATTAAGACAAACTCATCATTTTTTTACTCTTAAAAATCCAGAAAACAAACCATAGGTGCCGCTGTATTAGGTATTTAATTAACAGTAAGTAGGTAGATATAACAGTACCTACCCACCTATACATTCAACGCTCCGGTCCACGGGTGTCCCCAAAGGGGTAACAAAGTTACCAATGGATTGTAAGTATCTATAGGTAGATGTGAAAGGAACAATGTGGGTTACAAAACCAATACCGAGAAGAAGGTATCGATTTGGCATTTGATCTCTGCAAGATGGGAACCTCTATACAAGGTGTTACAAAATATTCTAACTCTTTTTACAGGGTGATAGCACCCGGTGGTACGGATCACTTCCCAAATAATTATTTCGATCTGTGACATTCCATTATTTTTTTATTAATTTAAGTAAATGTAAGCCCTGTGGCGGGAGTAAAGTGTTTTGATTTTTTATTGAATTTTAATATGTTTTAATAACTTAAAAATAAACTGATGCACCTACGTACACCAACGTGAACTAAATGATTAAAATTATTGGCCACATAGATGCCTGAAAGAAAAGATTTTTGTTTATTGTTTTATTACCTATAATTTTTTTTTAATGTTGAGGTTATAAAAATAAAATTGTTTTTTCACCATTTTTTTACAGAAATGTCATCCTGTCGTTCAGTCGGTCACACCCTGAAAAAAGAGTTAGGACCTTTTGTAACACATTGTATATAGGGACGAGGTGGGCTAGAAAACCAACCAAGAAGACGTTAGCTAGGTAGGTACAGTCAGCCACACGTTAGGATACCCCTTTTTGTTCGATTGGCGCCCTTACGCCGCGCGTGGTAAGAGCTGCTGCTATGGGGTATCTGTGACTGTGGCCGACCTTACGTATCGATTTGGCATTTAGGTTCTAGACTGCGGGATAAGAAAAGCTGGCTCGCTGTGAAAGGAAACGCTTTTTGACAAAGAAACTGGGTTAGTAGAGTCAGCCACACGCTAGGATAACCCTTTTGTTCGATTGACGCACTTATGCCGCGCGTAAGTACGGTCGGCCACAATCTCAGATACCCCATGGCAGCTCTTACCGCGCGCGGCATAAGGACGCCAATCGAACAAAAAGGGGTATCTGAGACTGTGGCCGACTGTACCAGTATCTTCCTATTTTTCTGCTCTAGATAGCTTGTGCGTAGAATAGCCACGTAACCGATTTTTGGGATTTATAATCGTTACAATACTAGTTGTTTTTATAACCTGAACAGAAAACAAAACGATATTACGAAATTGATACCGAAAATGAAACAAGCATAACAGTTCAATAAAAATATATATATCTGCGTACATGAAACAAATATAGTGGGTTTTTTTAACGGTTTCACTGCTTTTATTTGTGTCGGTGTGTACAAATTACAAAAGTACAAATAAAATATTGTCAAGGAAAACTTTAATAAACTTGCATTTCGCTTTCAATGTAAAGTGAACATACAACAAACTAGCTAGGCAAATCGAGTGACATTTGAAACAAAGAAAAATTGAACTCAAACAAAAAAAGAAGAAATTGTATTTCAAATTTAGAATAGCACCGCTATCGCTAGAGTCAGCAGCTTTCCCCGCAATATGAGGTTCCATCATCTTGTCTCATAATAAAGCTGAGCTTTCACTAGTAAAATGTCAAGTACACTGGTCTTAACGATTTTCGGATGTTTTCCTTCACTTGTGCCGTAACACGGTACCTCGCCGTTTGCCAAATTCCACGATTTTAGGTCAACGGGAAGTACCCTATAAGTTTGTTTGTTTGCGAGTGTCAAAATATGTGACATAACCAACCAACCGTATCTTTACATTCCGTTGATTTAAAAGCTTGATTTTACTGCAATAAAAAAACAGTTATTATTAACAGTTATTTTTAAATTTTGAAGCTAAACTGAACTATTTTTGTTAAGCGATTTTTCGTTCGCGGCAATAACGTAGTATTCTTTTCATTATTGTAAACAACAGAACAACAATAATTCAGCCGAATATGTGTTCTGGTCGACAAAGCAGCCCAAAAAACTCGTTGAAGACCAGAACACATAATCGGCTGAATTATTGTTGTTCTGTTGTCTACAATAATGAAAATAATACTATGTTATTGCCACGAACGAAAAATCGCTGAACAAAAATAGCTCAGTTTAGCTACAAAATTAAAAAAACTGTGAAAATTTAGAATTTTCCGCCACGTTGCTATCGTCCAATCTTAATGTCAACTTTGTCGGTAGCTCTTCTAATTCTTGTGAAAAGGGGACTTAAAAGACGGAAAACGGAAGGACGGACCTCTAATGATTCCCTTTTCAGCATGTGAAGTCCGGAACCCTTATAACGGTGAATGTTTTTTTTACATGCTTTCAACAAACAGGACGCTCGGTAGGTATAGGAGCGGCTTTATACGGAACACAATTACGACTATAATAACGTTACTTTAGCAAAGTTGTCCTTCAATATAGTGTGTAGAGCAGGCAGCCTTTCCCAACCTTTTGCAAGAGCGAACCCTTGAGGTAATAATACGACTATTATAACTAGATATAACTAGATGTCGCTGACGCGATAAGGGTTTCTTTTTGCCAGTTTGCGCTCGTTGGCCTTCGCAGATACGTCCAAAACTCCAAACACATTTAAGTATCAGTGGTGGAGCAATATGTAATATGTTTCCGGTTTTACCATTCACTCATACAAAAACAATGACAAAGTTGTGCACTTTTTCTTGTACCAAACACAGGTACCAAAATGGAATGACGTCTACGACGATGAAAGATGAAGTCACGGAGCAATGAAGTGAAGAAGTATTTTCTCTATTGTAAGCACTAATTTACTCTGTGATAGACTCCATGTCGGATCAACGCCATCTGTCACAGCTTCTAGACCTATTTTTTATGTTTTTTAGCCGTCAGAAAATCCCCCATTCCATTGCGTTTGACGTTTGAGATCCTGATCTCAGGCGTTTAATCGCCGGTATCGTAGCAGTGAAAATTTCGTACCTCTTCAAAGAGGTATTTTCCCACCAAATATTCTCTAAGTAAGGTTTTAGCTCAACACAAGTGGAAAGCAAACAGCGGTCTCAACCGCGCGAGAATAAACAGAGAGGCAAAAAGTTGCGCCGGAAAAACTAGGGGCTGCACTCTGAAAGATTCACAATGTAAATACGGAAAACTAAAAACTAAACGAACTAGTAAGATGTAGCCTGTACAATTGTACTTGTCCCACTAGCTGGGCAAAGGCCTTCTCTCAAAGAGAGAGTTCGAGCTTAATCACCACGCGTGCTCAATGCGGGTTGGCGATTTTTGCGTTGAGGGTATAATGCCTCATACGCTCAGGTTTCCTTACGATGTTTTCCTTCACCGTCAGCGATGTATTGCTACTACAAATTCACAAATGAACTAAAAAATTAATTTTAGTAACGGGGCAGACAGGGTTGATTTGATTTTTCGTTCAATCAAAACTAAAAATTGCTTTTCAAGAGAAACTGTACCTCACTGCAATGATCAGAGCACTGCCCACTTTAATAGTTTCGTTCTTTTCGAATGTTTATTGTTTTTCAATCGTTGCACAACTGGCAACTGTGCGGATTTTTTTTACAGAATAAGAACACAGCAAGGCGAGAGAGGTGAACGAATAAGCGTGATGATAAAATTTGTAGAGCAATGAGGAGGGATGCGCTGATGATCAAACATTCAGGACAGACGTAGGTACTTACAATAATGCGTTGGGTCGTTTGGGTAATTCATTAGATCTAATGTCATTAATCTTGTTACACGTCGTTGTCCTAATCTGAGTAGGTACCTTAACTGTGTCTATCTAGACTAGGGTAGATAATCCTTTAAACAAGAACAATGTAGAAGTAACGCGCTAACTAAGGCCTTTACGTAATGAGATGATTAATACAGCGTCCAGTAGTACCTTCACTCACACTACAGGGTGCACTCTAAGTCGATAGCGGAACTTTAAGTGGGCTATCTACTGATCAATACAAGCAACTTGTACTAGGTGGCGAAAAAAATGGAGTGAAAAAAATATCAGCTGTTCCATACAAAAGATCGACTCAGTACTGCTCCAAATGTATGAAACAGCTGATATTATTTTCGCTCCATTTTTGTCGCCACCTAGTACACGTTGTTTGTATTGATCAGTAGACAGCCTACTTAAAGTTCCGCTATCGACTTAGAGTGCACCCTGTAGATGGATGAAGAGACCACTCGGCGCTGCAGTGCCTGGAACATTGTTTTAGATGCGCGATAAGTTACGTACTATGCTAATTAAATTAGATAGATATAATACTCGATAGAATATTAGTGCAAATGTAGAGCGCCTGATTTCTAGACCTAACTTTGTTTTTGTATTAGTTTTACTTACTTATACAACCGATTGCCTACCTACCTAGTTGTACTTATGAAAATAATGTCGTTTTTGACACTTACCTACAAGTGTAGCTAGACTAACACTACTACCTACTAACCTTGTCCACACCGGGCGATCCACCGATCACCGGGCGATCCACCGATTCTGGCCAACACTAAAAGGCAACCTTTATGATAAAAATATATGATAAAATAGTTGGTTTTGTTAAAATAAACATAATAAATAATTTTAGGTATTAATATAAATTAAAGTTAATATAAGAGTTCACTTTTCGCCAACAAACTGTATAGCAGTTTGGCAATTTTTTTGTTATTTAAGTTTGTAAAAGGTTTAAGTAAATAAATAAAAAAAATAAATAAAAAAACGCGATCCGATCGCGCGCGCCAGGACCAAAATCCATAAGCCAAGAGCGAAATAAATACACTTCGCTCTTGCCGCGCGCGATCGGAGCGCGCTGGATCGTCAAATGTGGACCTGGGGCCTTAGCCTGTAATGCAATGGCGTGTCGATGGCGTCCCAGCTTCTGCTGGGGTTTTCTCGTTTTTCTCCTACAACCAGAGCCCTAATCCTCTAAAATTAGAATCAGAATATTCTTTGCTATACTACAAAAGGTCGAAAGGTTAAAACGTTTGAAGGACCGACAGCATTAATAAATCGTAATTCAAGCTGTCAAATGGAAGCCCATTTTGGCACCATTGCGTTACAGGCAAAGGCCCCTGGCTGTACCTCTACAATATTTCGCTCTTGCCGCGCGCGATCGGAGCGCGCTGGATCGTCCCGTGTGGATCCGGCTTAACCGATTGGCAAACCATAGGAAAGTACCTTGATTTATTTAAAACTATCAGCCATGTCAGAGCCTCTTTGTTACACTTGCTTGACCTAAAAACTCTGACACCACCTGTGGCCATCGCCTCATGCGAGGTGAAACGAGAGCCGGACCAAAACGTTTCAGTCTCGTCCCCCGGGCCCGTCCAAATGGTCCGCCAGCCGTGCAAATGGTAATGCGCCGTCAAAGGCTGCTTTATTCCCCGAAGCACAATAGGGCAAGTGCTTTGTCTCGGCCGAGAGAGAGTCGCTTAAAAAGAGTCAACTGCGGAGTTTTGTCGGGGGAAACGGGGGAAACTGTTGTTTTACAGGAAGAAAAAAGGTCTCCCTGAAGCGCTGGGTTGTAGTGGGTCTATTTTCAGCCAGTTTAAATACCAAGCTCAGTAAAGCGTAATTGCATTCAGCTAATTAGCATACCTTCAGAACCAATATTTACATCCTAAACGAGCTCAGAATAACAAAGCGACATACCTACTGTTGCTTGAGGGCTCTAAGCTTTTTGGGCATATTATGTGGTCACCACTTGATAGTCTATATAAACACTGATGATATTGGGCCATTTGGAAGGCAGATGGCCGAGGAGTGAAACACCATTTGTGCTGGTGATTCGTTATAGATAAAAGTTTTATTTTAAATTTATTTAATTTTAAAAAAAAGGAAAAAACTCCGACATAGATAAAAATCTACAAAAACGATTGACACGACCAAAATCAACGAAATCGGATAATAGTTTCAAAACAACTATTTTTTCGTTTACACCGTTTGTATGGGTGAGAGTTCGGCAAAGCGCGCGGTAGTCACTCTCGTGAGACGGTGGTGAAATCGCCCCTATGTCGCTTCCAATCAAAGGCAAGTTTATTTCCCCAGGCACTACAGTGCCTTCTTTCTTTCCGTTCGCTTAACGTTGTTGCTCTTTTGTTTAGCTTTCGCAGTTCTATTTCGCCCGTTGTTAAAAAAATAAAGGTAAGAACAAAAACCTACCTGGAAACAAGCTCTAAAGACTCCTTCCGTCCAGACTTCATCTTCGTTGCGTAGACTTAGAAAAAAAGTTGCGTATATTTTTTGCGGACGAAGTCACAGGACAATGTTATTTTATGTGTTAAATTCTGGTTTTTAAGCTGTCTAAGTACCTAGCTACATCCCAATTTCATCCAAATCGGTCCAGCCGTTGCAGCGTGAAAAACTCACTCACAAACTTTCGCATGTATTGTTTAATATTAATGTGACGTCATGGTGTGATGATTGTTGTGTGTGATAGTGTGATGATGATAGATATTCATGTTGATGGCGCGAGGGGAAAAAAACTATACCCAAGAAATAAAAAAACATTGTAAGGAAACTCAGTTCTAAATTAAATATGAATACATAATAATATCATTCGAAAATGAACTCTGAAGGAAGGCAAGGATACCACATGGTAGTTGTTATCACGCTTAAGAGCGTCAATCGAATAAAAAAGGGTATTCTAGCGAATCTCTATGTACTCAACGATGACGTAGTAACTCAGCGTTTTTATTTCCAGAAAAGATATGTGCCGTGCTAGCATTCAAGATGTTGAGATTTCTTTTCAAGCTGCAACCTTTAGACGACTTGCCGGCTGCGTGGGTGCTATCCATAAATCATTCAGCTTCCATTTTGTGATGTTTTCCTTCCGTCTTCGACCGTCTTTGTAAGCTTTGACAACGTATTGACAGAGGAGGGTACGCACGACAGCACGTCGACCCTTACACGCTAGCACTCTAATCGGTTACGTTACTACGGGCGATTTCACAACAAAAGTGTACAGTCTGACATGCTGTCGTGTGAACCTACCCTAGCCTTGCTCCGGCAATGAAAAAAAAACTTCTTTTTGGATGCGTTTTTTGTTAAGTCAAATAAAAAAAAACCCCTGTTCCTATTTGTTATTCTCAGATAAAACAAGTTTTTTTATTATTATTTTGTATTGACTAAAAAAATGCGCCTTCACCAAAGTCGTAGAACAAAAAAAAGTTGGGGTGTTTGTGGAAAAAATCTTTTTAAAAATTGCCCTGTATATTGTATAGAGTTAATCCTCGGACGGAAAAAAGTTAAAACGCCGTTTGCATCCGCCCTTATTTATAGCTAATGCTATTCATAACATAAATGGTGATGGTTAATGGTGATCCAAGATACATTATGGTCAAACAACTCTACAAATTCTATGCATTAGGTATACCTACTTATATGGAAACTTAACTGAAGGCGAGTTCCAGCACCACAGATTAATCCAGCAAGGGAAACTTAAAGATCCAATCAAAACCATTCTATGTAAGAATGCTAAGTCAAAAGATTTGTTCACAAAAAGTTGTGAGATGTAGAGTACGTACACACGACAGCGCGTCAGAGTGTACAAGAGTCTTAGGTCGATTTGCACAACTTTCTTAAATGTGGCATTTAACTAAAATCTACATATACTAGTGTTTCGCCCCGAACAGTGAACTCACGACCCCATAAAAACTTAACAACCCCATATCTCGGCAACCCCTCGGCCGATTTGGCTCATGTTCGAACTCAAAAATTATTTTAATTTCATTTACCCGCCTACCAAATTTCATAACGATCCGACCAAATTTACTCAAGTTATCGTCGAGCGAACATACATACATACATACATACATACATACATACAAACATACAAACGCCGGATTGTTCTGGTAGACTCGGAGAACTTCGCTCGCTCGTTCAAAAAGTCGATTTAAATGGCGACTTAAGTGGCATTTAAGAAGTGGTGGGTGCAAGTCGGTCTTACATTGTAAAGTCACCAATGAATAGAGTACACACGTGTAAGCGTCTACATGATGTCTTGTGTACGTTATGCAGGGCAATTTTTAAACAGCTTTATTCCTGAAACACGTCAAGTTCTAAATGTGATTTCCAACAACATTTATTCGCCTTTAGATAGAAAGAGATCAAAGAGGTTTGCGCGCGGAGTCAAGAAGGCTTGCTTGCTGGAGTTTTCAGTAATGCAATGCCATTTTCGCGATTGTATTTTGTTTTTGTTGTGCAGTATATAATCCGTGCGGAATCAGAATGGGATAATACCTTTTGGAACTGAATCAAAAATGACAGTTCTCGAGTAGAATCAGTAAAAAAAAAATAGTTCTACGTTCTATCATAGAGTTATGAAATTGGAAATACAAAAAAATGTTTAATGTTTGTAATCTAAAAGCATTCAATATTATTGCATTAATTGAATAAAACGTGATAAAACTCGAGCAGACACCCACGCGCACAGAAAACACAAGCAAGTTTCGACGCGAGTTCGCCATAGACAACTACAGTTTGTCGAAATGCTGACGCTACAGGACCGCGAGCTTCTCAGTTCCAAAAGGTATTATCCCATTCTGATCCCGCACGGATCTGGGGGCACGGCAGTGCCCCCGCCAGGTCGAGCGCGAAGCAAACACTGCCGTACCATCCTTTACTGGAACCATTTCGCCGCATTTTCAGGCCCCTATTTGAGAACCTCTGGATAAGACCAGAACGCAGAAATTTTCGTCATCTAGTAAGCTATAATCACATACTTAAAATCCAAAATTTCAAGTCTGTAGGTCATTTAGTTCCGAAGTTAAGCGAAAGCAAAGTTTCGCATTTATGACACACACTCACTCACTCACTCATGATCATCATAATAGAACTAGTACTTCCCATAAACTCAGAGAGCTGAAATTTGGTACAGAGTTAGGGTTTAATGGGCACATAAAGGGAAAACTATAAACACTAGGATAATCGAAGATCTGGAGTACCTGGTGACCCTGATTAGAAAACACAAGAGCCCTAATAGAACTAGTACTTCCCATAAACTCAGAGAGCTGAAATTTGGTACAGAGTTAGGGTTTAATGGGCACATAAAGGGACAACTATAAAAACTAGGATAATCGAAGATCTGGAGTACCTGGTGACCCTGATTAGAAAACACAAGAGCCCTAATAGAACTAGTACTTCCCATAAACTCAGAGAGCTGAAATTTGGTACAGAGTTAGGGTTTAATGGGCACATAAAGGGACAACTATAAAAACTAGGATAATCGAAGATCTGGAGTACCTGGTGACCCTGATTAGAAAACACAAGAGCCCTAATAGAACTAGTACTTCCCATAAACTCAGAGAGCTGAAATTTGGTACAAAGTTAGGGTTTAATGGCTACATAAAGGGAAAACTATAAAAACTAGGATAATCGAAGATCTGGAGTACCTGGTGACCCTGATTAGAAAACACAAGAGCCCAACCAAACTATTATAGATCGACATATACCGCCCTTACAAAAAATATTCAACTTGGTGGGCCGCTTTATTTGATGTCAAAAATCTAAGGTCTGAAGTATCTGATGAAGAACCCTCAGCTGGTATCAGCTTTATTAGAGATATTATGGTAATGCCCCTTCTACTATTGGTAGATAAAAAAATCGACTGTCATTGCAAAAATCCAGCGTAGTGGGACACATCTTAATTTAATCTAGCCTATAGCGTCCCACTAGTGGTTCGCTCCGAACTATGAACTCGCGACCTCAGTTACAGATTTATAACTTTGCTTGTTTACGCCATTCGCGCAGGCGCGCGCGCGCTTTGCATTTAAACTATACAACCCCATATCTCGGCAACCCATCGACCGATTTGGCTCATGTTCGAATTTAAAAATTCTTTTAATTTAGTTTACCCGCCTATCAAATTTTATAACGATCCGACCAAATTTACTCATGTTAACGTCGAAAAAACATTCATACATACAAACATACATACATACAAACGCCGGATTGTTCCAGCAGACTCGGAGGACTTCGCTCGCTCGTTCAACAAGAAATAGTCGGAAGATTAACTTTATTCTACTCGAACATTACACAAATTTAAAAACTGTGTCAAATAAGAAAATCTAATAAAATTAATCAATATGCCCTCGTTTCTACAAAAAGAAGTGAAATCCCACCAAAAACATTCTGTAAAAACTAGCCAGGTCTCGATGGATCTGCTTGTTCATATCTAAAAAAGTAATGAAATCTAGACAAAGTCGTGCCAAGTCTAAGGTTCCTTACTGCGATTTCTTTATTATTATAGTTAATGTTGTGAGACTTGGCTGTTGAAGGGTACACAAGGGTACAAAACTAGGTGCTCCATGACACCATTGCACCAATCTGTCGCCAGAACCGCTTGTGTACCCTTCAACGGCCAAGTCTCACAACATTAACTATAATAATAAAGAAATCGCAGTAAGGAACCTTAGACTTGGCACGACTTTGTCTAGATTTCATTACTTTTTTAGAGATGAACAAGCAGATCCATCGAGACCTGGCTAGTTTTTACAGAATGTTTTTGGTGGGATTATACCTACTCGACTCACACCGGGGCGACATCTCGCACAAAATTTTCGGACACATTGTCCGAAATATCACTTTGTATTTTTAATAATTTCGATGCGACATTTCGGACACTCTCAAAATATTGAAAAATTTGAAACTGGTACAGTCCGATACAAAAGTATTCAAATATAATACACAGAGAAAGAGCGTTATCACGGAGTACGTTACGGACGTTGTAGTTTTCGTTTCCTTTATTTATACATATGTATTTTTCTGTAATAGGTATTCCAAAAAGTGTTGCCTGTAATTTAAAAAGTAATAAACCGAGAAGTAATAGTTACATCGATTTAAGATATTTTTATTAAGATTTAAGATATTATTACACACACCAACCCGAAAAGAGATTCAGCGAAACTTGTGTCCAAGTCAGATTATAATTGTATTTATGTTTTATTTTGTAATTTTCTTTCACTACATTTGATGGCAGGAAAGTACGTCTATTACGCCAAGTATACACGCAGCAGGGAAGCCATAAGAATGTATCAATACACCCGCGAGCAGGCATATTGAACTATCGCACATTTACCATTCCTTTTACGGCTGCCCGTAACGTTTTAAACTACTAAAATGGCTACCGTTTTCCCTTTTCATATGTTATAAAGTAGGTAATTCTGGATATAAAAACCTAAGTCTTAGGGTGGCATTAATAGACACTAGCTTGAGCTTGACTTTGACATTAGCCAAGGTCTCAAGTCGGCTAATGTCAATGTCAAGCTCAAGCTAGTGTCCATTAATATGCTGACAGCTACTCAAGCTCAATTAACTTTGTTTTCTGTGATCACCTACTTGAGCTTGAGCTTGAGTTGACGACAATAATAATTAATGCCACTCTTAGAACTCTTAACCCGACGTATTCATTTTTTTTTTTCTAAAATTTCCTTTTATTTGTAATGAACAGTTTCATACAGACCTTTACACTACCTTTTGTATGAAAAGAGTCTTTTGCTACATATTGTTCGGCCCTTTAATAAAAATTGATTTTTTTGATGAGTACAAAAGTCCTTAAAAGTTTGGTTGGTGGCTAAAAAGTCAGCCGTTCGTTATTAATTTTGCACGCCACTACGCTTAACTCTCTTCGTCAGCTCACCCTTCTTCGCTATAAATACATACATGCCCAGCATACATCGCTTTCATCTTTGCAAATTGCTTACATATTGCCCCGGTGTCGGCTATATTATTTACGCAATATTTTATACCTATGTTTACATATCACTTTTGCGGGAAAATATGTTCTGAAAATTTGCTTGTGCATTCAGGTATAGGGAAGGCAAGAAGTGATTAATTTTACTTCCTTTCGCCCTCAAGAATTCTTTCTACACATTTTGACAAATAATAAATCAGCAAAGTTATTTGTTTATATCGATATTTGTTTATAGTGTTTACAACTCTATTTGCGCTTTCAGTACAGTCTAACGAATTAAATGGTTGTCTGGAAGAGATTACTTTTAGCAGTGTGATCGACATTTTTTGACTCGGTAAATAATAAGTAATTACCACATTGGGAATACTGAGTACCTCTTCATACCCTTTCCAGGAAATGGGCTGATGGTATTCTAACTTAAGTGACCTAGAAAACAATGGATCATAGTATCAACGCAAACCGAGCGTCCTTACTAGAATGACACCATTTTAGTGCGATAGATAAAACAATAAACTAGCCGGTTTTTAGAGGGCTCTCGAGTGCCTTTTAGCATAAAGGAAATGTAGGTAGGTACTTACAAACAGAAATCTAACTCTGTATTTTCTGAGGGTGTATTCTGTAAAAAAATTGGCACTGTTGTTTTTTTTTCTGCCCATACTTACCCACTGCTGGGTATAGGCATTTTCCCCTTCACGCCCTTACTAAAATAAAGAATATTTTTTTGACATTTTCAAACGAAATTATTTACGGAACTTAGTTTTAGAGACATAGGCCCGGTTTCTGAATTGAGAAATTCGCTAAGCAAATGGGTAAGTATCGTCCTGTCTCTGCATATTTCTCACAAAACAGCGTGACGGAACGATATTTAAGTATTTGCTTAGCAACATTCTCAATTCAGAAACCGGGCCATAATAATTGAAATAAGAAGCTAACGTTTTAATCCCGCTATTGATTAGCGCTTTATTCACTTTTACTAGCTTTTGCCCACGACTGTCTGAAGGTTTTTTTTGTCGA
This sequence comes from Zelleria hepariella, assembly GCA_949319315.1. NCBI lineage: Eukaryota > Metazoa > Arthropoda > Insecta > Lepidoptera > Yponomeutidae > Zelleria > Zelleria hepariella. The sequence continues at coordinate 4,952,487 of OX439378.1, read as the reverse complement.
CCGGTTTGACGTTCCAAGTATCGCTGGATTGATGAAGTTTCAAAGGACCTCGCGTACTCCAGGTGGAAGATAGGAGGGAAGTTGCGCAGGACAGATGGCGTCTTTTGGTTGAGCAAGCCAAAATCCACTTCGGTCGATGAGCCAGCGTAGTAAGTAAGCTTTTGCCCGCGACTGTCTCTGTCTGTGCGTATGATGAAAAGTTTGTCGCTATGTTGTGTCACCGGGGCCGAGTACTGAGACTAAATCCAGTTATTTTTTTTTACGATAACTTGGCGAATCTATTATACTTTTTGTATGGGATGACTTGACATGCAGTTGGACAAGCGGTCATGATAAATGTATGTACAGTCGGCCACACGCTAGGATTCCCATTTTTGTTTGATTGGCGCCTTTATGCCGCGTGCGGTAAGAGCTGCCAAGGGGTATCTGGATATCTGGGGCTTCTGGGATCCATCTGGGATCTGGGATAAATCGTAATTGAAGCCTACAAACAGGACAAATACGGTAAATGCACATCTGCGCCCTTAAATCTTACGATGGTTCTCTTTCTGCACAGACTCTAGTCCGAGACGAGCTTCTGTAGTTATTACCCAATGATTCTCAAGAGGCTTTTAGCGCTATCAGCTCGAGTGTGCCCGCATCGATAGCGTATCGGGTGCCTGTCAACTGCCTGCCACCTGTCGGTGCCTACGTTTGACACTGGCAGCCAGAAACCACAAACATAATAAAGATTAACCACTTTTTTGTCTTCTAAAGCACTACCCGTTCTAGGGAAACATTTAGGGTGGTATTCTAGAACGCTACTCAAACTCAGTTCAAACTAGAACGCTACTTAAACTCTGTTTAAACTCAGTTCAAACTAGAAAGCTCCTTGAACTCTGTTTAAACTCAGTTTAAGTAGAGTTTAGTAGTGTCGACTGTCGATAAAACAGTGCATGTTTTGATTTGAATATTCCTCCCTTCATATAAAAACATGCACTGCTTTATCGACGGTTTGAACTCTGTTTAAACTGAGTTTAAGTAGCGTTCTAGAATACCACCCTTAGATTTATGACAAGGTATTTATTACCAGAAGTTGCGGGTTCAAGTCTTGCCCCAAAATCTTTAAATAATAAAGATCAGCTGGGGTGTTTAAAAAAACCTTTTTACACCTCAGCAGATTTTTAGAATACTCGTAGAATAGAATAATTTATCTACACTATCTACACTAATATTATCAAGAGGAACAGTTTCAGTATGTATGTATGTATGTAGGTGGTAATCTCCAAATCTACTCATCCGAATTTTTAAATTCTTTCATTTCAGTCCTGTTGTCTGGCAGAGATCGCTGTTTGCGATAAGACCGCCAAGTGTATACGTTCCAATTAGTTTTAAACAAACAATGTTATTTATCTTTTGTGTACAATAAAGAATTATCTAATCTATTTATTTCTTCCTGACGATAGAGAGTGACTCTACCCACCTAGACTGATACTGATAGTTTACATGATTGGTTTGGACGAGTGGCTATTAAGAGGCCCCTTTGGTACTGCCGTGGGAACTCAGTGACGGACAAGCGCGTGAAACACTGTTTTGTGTCCTTTCGCGAGTATGTAGTTGTAGTTGTAATGTAATAGATCTATTTTCCCAAATTTTTTCGTAGTTCCGCTGCCATTTCTACATTTTATTAGCTATTTAAAAAAAAAAAACTGACTAGTATAATACATTATTGATGTCCCCAGGGTAGTTAGACTCCAATAGGCAGTGTAATAATGTAAGTAAATAACAGCTGAAAGTAACCCCTTTTTCGGCGCGAAAAACGCATCGCTCTAATTTATTTCAGGCATTTTTTTTTATTATAAAAACTATTTGCAAACCTCGGTATTGGTCATCTACTGATATAAACCAAGTTTCAGCAAAATCCAGCCTGTAGTTTAAAAATTTAACCGGAACTACGTTTGTATGGGAAAATCATGCTTCCGCACCCTCTTAATTAGTTATCGTAGTTGGCCTGTTACAACAAAGCTCTGTCAAACTTTAGGAGGTTGTTTATTTTTTATATGTACCTCAGAACTTCTTTTTGCGTGAACCGATTTTAATGATTCTTCTTTTGTTTGAAAGGGTATACTTGCCATATGGTTCCATAAAAATTGTGAAGAATTGATGAAGAACTTCGGGGATGGAGGATGGAACTCCTCAACGGACAGCACAAAAATTACTTGGAATCAGTTCTAATTGCACCTTTTCACTCGATAAAGTATTGTTTTTTGTTAATATTGTATTATTCATTTTATCAATACAAACAACATGCAACATTATTATTGAAATTTCCAAAAAAATATAGGCATAGGAGCTGTTTCATAATACGATTCCGGGTTTCGCGTTCGATCTCCGGTTCCAACTTGCACCAATGAGTTTTCCGGATATGATGTTCACAGCTCGCTAAACGTTGAAACATTTATTTTTCCTGTATTTTTCTGTCTGCTAGTTTTTAATGAAGGCATATGACAAAATATATTGTGTGAAATGATTTAGATGTTTTTTTTACTAAGTTATACTTCAAAGGTGCTTCCATAAGAAAAAGTGAAATTCTGATGGAACTTCGGAGATGGAGTACGGTACTCTAAATCAGTGCAATAGCTTAGTAGCAGTGTAAGTACTTTTTCACCATTCAAACACTGAAAATTCACAGTCAGTTTTTTTTTGTTTTACAAACTACGAGACGCTCTATCTCTACCTAATTGCCTACAGCTTTAATCTCCAATTAAAAGCTAAGCTAGCAATCAACCCTTTCAGTTTCGCAGAACAATTTTTTCCTCTTCTTTTCTTTTCCACTTCTGAAAAGCAATTAAAGAAAACGCCTATAAAAAAGGACTTCATTTCGCCCTAAAATAGCTTTTATGTGCTCTGTCCAAGTGCAATAAAGAGTGCGTGACCCACGCTAAAAGTCGTGCATGAATTGCAGACTCCATATCATGATTGTCTTGGGGATACCTAGGTACTTATGCGTAAAGTTATCACATACATCCACATTCGCTCGTGGTCTACAGGGTGTTAAAAGACCGCCAACAAAGCGGGAAACCCCGTATTGTCCTCATCATATCAACTATTTTTGCCCAAGGAACTATGTCTGGGAAATCAACGGTTTCCAAGATAATTAGGTTCAATGTCAGACTTTAAAAATTTTTTTTTTGCAGAAATGTACTCATTATTTAGTACTTTACATTTTGTTCTGAAGAAGCCATTTAAAAATTTTGAATATTTCTTGCATAAAACGACGTTAAAATTGCAACCCGCAATGTATTCTTAACATCGGCACCTCGAGCGTAAGTAAATGTCAGCGATTGCGCAATATGACTTCTCTGCGTTTCACATCCATTGCGTGATAAAAATATTTTCCAAAATTATAACCTAAGAGACCAAAATCATTTCCCAGCAATAATTTATCGAAAAAGTACTTTGTTTTGGTGTCTAGTATGCGTACCTTTTGGGTCTGTTGGCGGTCTTTTAACACCCTGTATAGTTATTTTTATTGTCATTACGCTTTTGTATGTGGGTATGGTACACGCGACAGCACGTCGAGGCTTACACGCTAGCACTCTACTCGGTTACGTTACAGGCGACTTTACAACAAAAGTGTACAGTCTCACGTGCTGTCGTGTGTACAGTGCCACAAACTTATTTGTCCCGATGACAGCCAACATCTCGCAGAAATCTCGTGCCTTATGTCGAGGATGACTTCGTGAGAATAGGAGATGTGACATTTGCCCCGAAATGAGATTTTTCCTTCGAGATGTGTCGAATGCGCCCCCTGTTCATATGACTTGTCATGTCGCAGGCAGGGTATCGTATGGTATTGTGTGTTTTGGCTGATAAATAAATGTTTTCTATTCTATTCCTATTCAATCGTTTTGGTTCCAGAAAACCTAGTAAGTGTTTTCATACGTGAATTACACACACCTACATTATTGGCCACATAAAATAGAATAGAATAGAATTTTAATAATTACTATTTTTAAAAGTATGTTTTATGCCCTGTGTCTAAATTTGTGTTAATTTACTGTATTGTTGTGTTTAGATTGTGTGTTTTGGCTGATAAATAAATGTTTTCTATTCTATTGTATTTTATATCCCCCAAAATTATTCCCCAAATGCGGGGTTTCGCACGTTTCCCGACATCGTTCCGCGAGACACGTGACTTGTGACGTCAGCCAATAAAACCCGCTATCGGGGGTAAATCTCGTCATGGTCGGCAACCTGCGGCTTGCAAGCTGCATGCGGCTCTTTCGATAAAAGTTGCGGCTCTTCAGTTCCATGTGCAAAAAAATACTTGATAAATGTAAGACGCGGAGAGCCGAAAATTATAAATTAAAATCGTCGATTTTTCGAGCGCGCTGCGCGCGTTGTCTTTATTTATACATCGAAAGGAAATATTCATTACGAAATATGAGGGTGAAATCGTTGAATTGTCGGGCGCGCTGTTCAATGTTCATTCAAAACTTTATAATACTGAATAATATTTTTTTCTGTGGCTATTCAAAAACTGGGAAATTTTAAAATTTACCCCGTTTGGCTCTTCTGTCTCTAAAGGTTGCCGACGCCTTGTCTAGTGAACCGGCTGAACTGGTTTCGGTAATAACTGGCGAACTGTCAATGATGTCAAGCGGGTCATTTTACGGGGAATTTGTTGGTTCGATTGGGATTCCGTAAGCAAGACTTTATAAACCTTCTTGGATATTAGGATATCAGTGAGAATATAATAGGGACTGGCCCTCATTTCGTTACTTCATTTCATTACGATATATTTACATAATTATTGTAAGAAAACGGGATTCTTACCACGAAAATATAATCCCGTTTTATTACAATAATTATGTCTGAAAACCACGAAAGTTTCAAAAAGGATACCTATATGTATTTACAATTTAATATTACCCAGTTTTTTTTTTCAAATAACTGGTTCAGAATGGTGGGTGGTATGGTAGTACGGAACCCTCAGTGTGCTTGGCCGATTTTTTTTACCACACAACTCAATTATTTTATTTGCCTAATTAATACCGTAGAACGATTACCCAGAAGTGACCGATTTCGAGTTGTTTGTTTACGAACGTGATTATTATATCAGGAACTCGTGTGTTTACAAACAGTGACCTTTGGCAATTTGTAAACTAGATTTTAGTAAGTAGTTTAATGTTAATTGATCAGTCAAGTGCAGGGGGTTACCCTTGACGCTATTGCGATGAAATTAAAAAAGTTTTAAAAATAATTTCTCTTTGAATTCGCATAGTAATACTTTGATTTTAAATACTTTGTAATGTTTATTCAAAGGTAAGGCTGTTTTATTCAATAAAAACACAAAATGGCAAAGAGGTCGTATTGGAAAAATGCGTCAAGGGTAGAGGGGCTGGGCACGCGTGTGTGAGCTTATGTTTGTTGCTTTGCCTAAGCATTTTCTCATTTCCTAAGCTTTTAATTTCCCAGCTTTAGGTACCCACCTCGGTGCGTAAATCACATACGTTACTTTGTTACAATAATAATTTCTTTATCTATACAACGTGTTACAAAAGATACTTACTCTTTCCACAGGGTAATATCACCAGGTGATAGGAATCCTAGGGATCTACAACCTAATTTTTTTTGTGTAACTCGTTGACTGTTCACTTTTTTAATAATAAGTTTATTGCAAAAGCTGAAGCCTGAAAATATAAGCGATGCTGACTGAGCATATAAAATAGTCCTATCAGCCAACAATAAATGAACCCTCTAGACTAGACAAAAAGAGTTTATTTTCTGTGTGTGTCATCTATCTTGTCTGCTAAAGTAGGGCAAGGACCGCCAAACGCTACATAGAGTTTAGGGTCAGCATTTAGTCGAAAGGACATAGGTACAGGCATTGTCTTGAAGTCGTCAGGCATTTGCCCATACAGTAATGCATACCGTAATGAAAAGTAGCCCATACATACAATAATCTGTTGATGATATTATGGAATGGCTGGCGAATGTTTTAGTTTAGGAAATGTCTGAGAATTTAAACACAATTTTACCGGATTTAACTCTCCATTATGTAGTTTTTTTGTAATTATTCTCCAATTATTATCAATCCTAAGAAAATAATATTATGTAAGAGAGAGATTTGAGAGTTTGAAAACTCAAGGTACGCCAGATCGAATGTTAGACCCTGATTTCACAAAAAACAATACCATCGTATCGTCGTATGGGCCAAAGCCCAACCACTCGACACATCAAATAGTTTATCGCAAAGTATCGCCGGGCAGCCTTAAAGAGATAATCATTATCACCTACCTTTACCGGTGACGAGGCCAGCCATAGTTGGAACAGGTCTGACGTCACAGACGTACTCCGGGCTTGATGGTTCGGCCGCGGCGACAGTGGCCCCGACGACGTTAAACTATGAACCCTATTGATTTCTTCACTCGTCGCGCATTCCCTCAAGTATCTCTCCAACACTTTAGGTTTACTTTCCAGTAGCCTCCTAATTTCGTTCAGGTCTTCATCGCTACATTCGTCCGCCGGTCCCTCTATTACTTCCTTATACTCATCGCGCACTAATTCCTTATCGGTCACGCCACAAAGGACGTTATTGCCAACGCGCTCAGGACTAGATTCGTCTATTACTTTAAAATATACATCACACTCCTTATTGGTAACTTTGTCAAGTTCAATTTCACAACCATTGTGTTCTGTTATCTCTACTATAGTGACTGGCGGGTTTTCTTTCAGCATGTTGTTGTTGGTTGGTAATATTTCTTTTAGTTCTTCGTCGGGGACCTCGTAGACGAGCCTCATGAGGTTGTGTGATTTGTTGAACTTGGCCTCTTTATTTTTGTTGTCGTTTTTGTGATTTAGCGCGTCGTCGCGTTCGTCGATTTTCTTCGTTTCGGTGGTTTTCGTGACATCGTCGATGGTTTCCTCGGATGTCATGGCAGAGTCAGTGGTGTTTTGTGTTGCTCACTGACCCTCCTTTGGTTATGTTTGGAGACATTTTCTGGTGGAGGTTACCTGGGAAGAGAGAAATCTCTTATGAGTTTGTTGTACCAACATATTGATAGGTATGTGTAGAAAAAATCAGCGTAGACGAAGTTATTTGTTAGTTTTCTTTCGAATTTCGTTTTCTAAGGCCCGGTTTCTGAATTGAGAATTTTTCTAAGCAAATACTTAAGTATCGTTCTGTCACGCTCTTTTGTGAGAAATCTGCAGATACAGAACGATACTTACGTATTTGCTTTGTGTATTTCTCAATTCAGAAATCGAAATAATGATGATGATGAAGATTAATTAAAGAAGTACAACCTAACCAAAAGAATAATAACCAAATAACTAAATTCAAAATTTAAAAACCCCCGACATTTTAATTTCAAATTAGCATTCTTATAAGCGGCTGAAACGATTTTGACGAAACATCGCAAGAAAACATTCTCCCAAATAAAAAAAACGCATTTAAATCGGCGCAACAGATAGACACACACACACACACACACACACACACATCCTGATACCCTGACAGATAAACACACGCACATACCCTGATACCCTTACAGATAAACACACGCACACACCCTCTTTTTGCGTCGGGGGTAAAAAAAAAGCTAATTGAAAAGCTCAGATCTTGGCAAAGGCTCTACAGTACGCACTTGGCCAGTGGTAGTCAGTAGTTAATGAATATCAAATGACCCAAGATGGGGCGGGCGATATTTTGCGGCAAATAACACTCATTTCAGGGGAAATTACACTTTATGCGCTGGTAATAACAGACAACGAGCCGCGGTAAACAGGTCAAGCCAACGCCTATAAGGGAGGGCTTGCACTAAGGGATTTTTGGATCCAAAATCTTTCTTAAGAGTGCAAAATGCTTCGATACTCTAAGCAGAAATTTGAGACATTTTGATAGCGTTTTTTATCTGTGGTGCGTCATATTGCGTAATAAATTTCACAGATTAAAATGTAGAGACACTGTCAAAATTTCGCTTCCAATATCTTCCTTGGAATATATGTAGAGCGCTATTAATTAAAAAGAAAAACAATGGACCATAAGTTATAAATTCAATAGAATAGAATATTGGTACCTTTGTCAAAAAATTTAGAGTTAGTAGTAATTATTTTTTCGTTCGAAATAAATCTGCTGTAACATACAAAAAACTTGCGTACCTACTAAAGTAGGTACTTTGGTGCATTTTGTGAAAGCTGCTAAAACCTGTATTTAAGAGGTTGATAGGTTCATCAATCTGAGATCCTTCATGCCCCCGGTATGGACGTCACGAAATCTTATTGTGTTGTCTATAATGTAGACGTGTTTACCCCGAGACAACAAAGCCCACAATTTTAAGGAGGTGATTGTCTTTTGTATTCTTTAGGGCTAATTGACTCGCATCAACAGTTCTGCTATTTACATTCTTAATATTTTAACTATACTATTATATACTAAGGAAACATAGAGAGAGGAAGGCTACGCAGAGGCTATTTCGACCAAATTAAAAAGAAGATGAATGCCGCGTGACGTACGAAGGCTGTGGAAAAGCCGGCTTACTTATGTAGAACTTGTGCTGGGCCGCTGGGCCTCAAATCTGTAGTGCATTTGTGTTAGAATAGGTTCACAGTTGTTAGGACAAAATCGCATAATACAACGCTGGACGTATCTAGAGCACAACGAGACACGACTGCGTTACAGACTTGAGGCTTTCCTTGGATGGTAGTGTGTGGTGATGGTGAGTTCTTCACCAAAAAGTCAGACTCTTCTCTTAGATAATATTGGTTCGCCTCAAACGGTGAAGTCGTGACCTCATGTCTCGGCAACCCCTCGACCGATTTAGCTCATGTTCGAACTTGAAAAAGTCTTGTAATTTCATTTACCCGCCTACCAAATTTCATGACGATCCAACCAAACAAAGAATAGCTCGTGTATCTAGTATCTAGTCAATGTGCACCCTAAAAGTGTACCCAAAGAAAGGAATGATGGATTCCGCGTAATGGCGGGTCATGAAAAATGTAACCAATAATTTATTTTGAGGCTCGGTCGGTGCTTTCCAAGACGCTTAGTATGAATGATTTAATGCCTGCTCGAGTCGACTTCACTGTATTCCTGAAAAGGTGGGGGATAAAGATACACTTTATGTTTTTCGAACTTAATTATGTACTTATTTTTCGTTGCCAAATTATTTCGTGTTCGACATTCTTTGTATTGGCCCTCTGCTGGGCCTGTAAAACCCGTAACCCGTTATTTTTGTTGTATGAAAAAAAAAACCTTGCCTAAACCTTTTATGTAGGTACCACTTAACGCCCTCTTTTCGACAAATGCTCTCGACGAACAATAATAGCCTTTATTTTCAAGTACTTTATTTTTAATTTCAATAAAATTGCTTTCTTTCTTAGAACCTTGTGCACCTATACACCGTGACAAACTTGTTCCAATCCGTTTTTATCTTATAGTGGGTTTAGCCATTAGCTGCGAATTTCCTCTCAATTTGTACCCTAAGTATCTATTTCCAGCTAACCACCGCCCTTGATGAATTGTTTGGACTTGCTCTTGTTGTTATTTCCTTTAATCTTGATAGACGTTTCAATCCCAACAAACAGAATTCGCTGGAGTTGCTCTGTTGTTTCAGAATGCATAGTAAACTCTCTGCATTTATATTTATGGGTTTATGAGCATATAGTACCTATACAGAGTATTACATAAAGGTCCTATCATATCATTGACTTTTACTATGCGGCCAGCTGTGAAAACTCGAAAAAAAATCAGCAAGCCACACATTTTTGATGCAGATATCGAATGTGTATATGAGTTTCCAGCTTATTATCATCTGATTCCGAGCTTGATCCCATTATTTTGCCTAAAGTCACTGGGTAATATAGATTCCCTAGATGTAGAAAGGTTCGAGAAGAGAAGAAAGGAGTCAAGAAAAGAAATGCGTATGCTTGAGTAGGTGCCAACTCCATATTATTAAAATTTCATCCTTTATCTATGGTAAGAATGTTTCAAGGACTAAAACCATAGCGCATCGATAGCGCACGGATGCGTTATCTATCGCTTGAGTGTCAAAAATGTCGAAACTAATAAAGTGCTCTAATTGCAATGTTGTGATTGACGAATTGTTAGCTTTTGTGAGTAATAAGTTATCAGTGGCTGATGAAGAAACCCTGATTAAGATTTGTGTGTCGTCTTTTACGGCGGAGGAAATAAAAAACTCCAAAACTTTGCTGTTTGATTCGCTTCCAACAGACAAGCGAAAAATCACACGAAAAGGGGATGGCAAGGAAAACCGGGACTTGCAGGATATCTTGTCGATTATGAAAACTGCTGATTCTGACGACATACCAGTTTTTGTGGCTCGAGCACTGGAGAAACTTCCACCTCTACTGTGGGACCACTTGGACGTAACAAGATTCCTCAAGGAACTTGCAGTTTTGAAAAGTGATATGGCGCAAATCAGTTCGTCTTATGTCGCAAAAGAAGAGTTCCATGCACTAAAATCGGAAGTTCATTGTTTGCAATCGTCGGCGGTGCCACCCAGCCTTAACAAGTACCGCAGCATAAATGTCAACACAATAAGAGGAGGAGGTTACATGGACAGTGGACCATTTGGACTTTTAGCCCTAGATACTACAGTCACAAATGGTAACCTAGATTGTGAAAACATCCAAAGTTCGTCGCCGAATCATAAAGATGATTCCTTTGAGATACAATCTCAGTACTTGGAGGGTGGGTGCGAAAAATCGTCTAACGGTTTTCGGATCCACGGCGCGGAGACAAAAACAGCTGCTGTTACGTCACAGACCGGTCAACCCAGCTTGACACAGGCGACAGAAAGTCACCGCAGACTACCCACTAGCGGCTCGAATGGAACAGCTGACGAACTAAAATGCTTGAGTACTGATTCAACTCATAGGAAATCTATGGCGGATGCTTTAAAAACTATGCCTGTTCATAATATGGTGGAGAATGAAGAAAAATCTGAAGGATGGACCCTTGTAAAAAAGAAACGTCAATATATGAAGGGAAAAATAGGTAATGTTGTTGTCGGGCCCGACGAGAAGTTCAAGGCTGCCGATCGAAAAGTACCCATTTTTATATCTAATATCGATATAGGGACGAGAGAGTCTGATATAAGTGTAAAATTAAAGTTTAAAATTAGAGAAAATATCGATGAAACGGCAAAATGACTACGATGCTTATAAGTTCTTCGTGTCACAGTCGAAGATACATTTGTTTCTCGTAGAAAAACTATGGCCTGAAGGAATTATTTTCAGGCGTTTTGTAAACTTTAAAACGAGAACCTCGACTGGTCCTATCCGGTCAGGTGACGGCCTTACAATGGAAAATAATGGATAGAAATACCACTTACAAGTTTGTCTCTTACAATTGCAAGAGTGTGAAGCGCTCTGTGGATGGTGTACGGGAGCTTTGTAAAACGTCGGACATAGTCGCCCTTGCCCCTAACCCCGATGACAATGACGACATTAAAAGGGAGCGAAGGGCGCTGTCGGTGAGGGCGAACATGATAGCTCGCAGGTTTGCACGCTGCTCCCATGAAGTGAAGATCACACTTTTTAGAGCATATTGTACATCTTTTTACACGTGCAGCCTGTGGGCTATACAGGGCGTCCCACGGCTATGCCACATGGAGGGAAAGTACCTTAAATATTGTAGATGGAACATTTTACTGAAAGAAGACATTATTTTAATTTAAAAAACAATTTAAACTGCATTCATAGATATTTAAATAATTACATGGTTGAACCGGGAATCGAACCCGTTACATGAGAAAAATAATTACCCTGTAGTTTTATCATACCGATCGAAAGGCTTCATCATAAGGATTATTTTTTGCTAAATAACATAGTGTCAGAAATAAAAGGAAGATCATGAATTTTTACATTTTTAATACAACATTAATCAATTTATCAATGAAAATCACAGTAACAAAAGAATAAAAGTATGAAAATGAAACACATTTTTGAATTATTTCTTTATAATCAGCCAGCCGCGTTGCGATGGACAAATTTTACGCGTCTTTCGGCTCAGGATACGGCTCGATTGGTTGCATACTACCAGGTTAATGTTAAAATTCATGGTCTTCCTTTTGTTTCTGACACTATGTTATTTAGCAAAAAATAATCCTTATCATGAAGCCTTTCGATCGGTATGATAAAACTACAGGGTAATTTTTTTTCTCATGTAACGGGTTCGATTCCCGTTTCAACCATGTAATTATTTAAATATCTATGAATGCAGTTTAAATTGTTTTTAAAATTAAAATAATGTCTTCTTTCAGTAAAATGTTCCATCTACAATATTTAAGGTACTTTCCCTCCATGTGGCATAGCCGTGGGACGCCCTGTATATACCCAAAAATCCTACAGCGCCCTGCGTGTCCAATATAACAACTCATTTAGGGTGTTGATGGGGCTGCCGCGCTTTTGCAGTGCATCAGGGATGTTCGCGGAAGCTCGAGTAGACTGCTTTTATACAACTATGCGGAAGAGATGCGCGTCCCTGGTGCGCAGGGTGCGCGCCAGCTCCGACAGCATCCTAAATATGATCGCGGAGAGGCTAGACTGCCCATACATCAGCCGATGCTGTGCCATATCAAATGGCATTTAATGGCGGCGTCTGCCTACTTAATTGCTATCTGTATATAATGTACATATAGTTAGGTAAGTACTAACATTAGGCTAAGTCACTTTCACTAACACAATTATGGATGTACGTCTGAAATAAATTGATAAAAAAAAAAAAAAAAGTAAAATTTTGTTTGATTCTCGCATTTATGTCGCTTGCAACAAAAGCTAACATGATGGGTTACAGTTCCGAGTTTAACCCACAAACACCTATAAGTTTGTACCTATTCGTGTTACTGGAAAATTGCAATATCTGTAAACTTGTAATTTTCCTAGGAAATCTAATCACAACTGACTCGCTTATCAAGGAATTTGTGAAACGCAATGACATTCCAAAATGTCATTGGTGAAACGACTTGTCCTCGAAACTTGAAATTTGGCTTCGGTTCGTTGAACTAAACACCGCAGTCATCCACTAATAATAAAAAAAATGTGATATCCACATAAAAAGGGGCAAAAGGACGTGAAAATGCAAAAAGGAGGGAAGGACCAAGGAATTTCCAAAACTGCTCATCTTTCAAACTTGGCATATTTTGGGATGTAGGAGGCATCCGTGAAAGGATTTCAGGAATATCTTCTTCTAAAGGGAGGAAAAAGTTTCTTTCCTAGGATATTAACAAGTTTTCTTTTATATTTCAACTTTCCCGCGACATTTATACGAAAGGTAGGTATGCTAAAATTCATAATGAAGAGGAGCGTCGTGAAATTTATTCAAATTGGACTGAAATGACAAGAAAAATAAAAAGTGGCGGTGAATATTATTATCAACAGCGAAACAACACTCAGGGAAAATTGCTGCAATAATATCGTTTTCAAAGGAAAAGCATTTTATTATGAATTGTAGTAATTCATTGAAATGAATGATTAAACCTAAGGATAGCGATAAGAAAACTTGTGAAGTTCCGCTGAATCAATCGGATTCATGGTACTTAAGTGTATCTAGGTATTAATTAATTCGACTGACGATGTTGGTGATCGAATCTCGGGTCCCAAATGAAGGGCAGGGGGTAATTCTCGTGAATGTCGCATTCGACACATCTCGAAGGAAAAATCTTATTTTACGGCAAATGTCACATCTCCTATTCTCACGAAGTCATCCTCGACACAAGGCACTAGATTTCTGCGAGATGTTTGCCTTTTTCGCTCCTATCTCGAGTGGTCGAGAGCAGTCGAGATCGAAATGACATGATATTTTGCCTTCGAGATGTCATTGTGTCGAATGCAAGATTCCCGAGAACAGGCAGAAATGCAGAATGCAAGATTCCCAAGAACAGGCGAGGCAGGAAGATGGACGTAGGTGGACAAGCGGCACCGCACAGTTGAAACGGTTTATTTACCCGAAAATAGTCCCTATTGAAATGAACAATCTTTTTTTAAACGGTTTTATTTAGCTCACCCCGTTTGTTTTATTATTAAACGGTTTTTTTTTATTAAACGGTTTTATTTAGCTCACCCCGTTTGTTTTATTTTTTTTTATTATTTATTTATTATTCTTGGGTCAAATTTAGTAATTAAAATTTCACCCTCTTCCTGTCAACCGATTAATCTGAAATTTTGTATACACTTTGGATTTTGGTGACAATACAATTATGTTTATTAATTATCATTATAAATTCAAGATGGCCGCCGCTACTAAATGGCGGATAATTTATGTTTTATTAATCCCATCAATATGGGTATCAAATGAAAGGGCTCAACAAGCAGAATACAATATACTATAAAAAATTGAAATCCAAGATGGCGGCCGCTACAAAATGGCGGATAACATAGGTTTTATCAATCCCATCAATATGGGTATCAAATAAAAGGGCTCAACAAACAGAATACAATATATGTACTATAAAAAATTGAAATACAAGATGGCGGCCGCTACAAAATGGCGGATAACGTAGGTTTTATCGATCCCATCAATATGGGTATCAAATGAAAGTGCTCAACCAGTATAATACAATGTACTATATGAATTAAACAGAATGCGAAATAAAAACTAAAAACTAGAAAATAAAAATAGGTAAAAAAACTTTTTAAGTTAAACGGTTTTATGTTAAACATACATTGCAATGTTTAAGATAAATGTACTAAACACCAAAAAATAATAAAATAGATACAGTCGTGGGAATTATAAACATATGCATAGACTAGACTAAAATAAAACCGTGGGGCACGTCAACTGCCTAATTATAGTGTAACATTACAAAACAAACATTTTAATCAACGATTGTAGACAATTGACGTGCCCCACGGTTTTATTTTAGTCTAGTCTATGCATATGTTTATAATTCCCACGACTGTATCTATTTTATTATTTTTTGGTTTTTAGTACATTTATCTTAAACATTGCAATGTATGTTTAACATAAAACCGTTTAACTTAAAAAGTTTTTTTACCTATTTTTATTTTTTGCCATTTAAAAACTGGATTGAGGTGCCTAATAAAAAAAAAATACATACTCTGGACGGCGATCAGAGGGTGTTTCCACCATCGCGCTGCCCGATCAGTGTGATAAGCAGAAGTGATATAATATCATTATACGAGCGAAGCGAGGGAAGTTCTCCGAGTCTACTTGAACAATCCGGCGTTTGTATGTTTGTATGTATGTTTGTATGTATGTATTTATGGATGTTCGTTCGGCGATAACTTGAGTAAATTTAGTCGGATCGTCATGAAATTTGGTAGGCGGGTAAATGACGTAAAGAGAATTTTTAAGTTCGAACATGAGCTAAATCGGTCGAGGGGTTGCTGAGATATGGGGTCGCGCGTTCATACTTCGGGGCGAACCACTAGTATTATTATGATGACACGTAATTCGATAGATTTTATTTCTCATTCAATTTAGCTTCAATTGTAAAGGATTGGAAACAATGTCCAATTGCCCCATGACATAATCCACTACAGCATTGACACGTTGCGTAACAAAAGTGCGATTAAATGACCACCACCTTTACTTGATCTTCGCTGTCGAACTTAATCTTTGAGATAGGAGTTCTCCAGAGCTTTGTGAAGATTTTAAAGTGCAGCGATGGTGGTATTTCTGGTGGTAGAAATGGTTCGAAGTTGTAGGTCCCTTTGTAAACAATTCTTGTGGCTAAGGACACAAAACAAATGTAACAGTAGGACAGAAAGAGATAAACTCGGTGACGTTTTAAGCTTATGACCTCGGTCTTTACACGTCCTGAGAAGGAATAAGGACGGGGGTCACACGAAAGATCCCACTGGGTCGAAGTGTCCCGGGCTCTCAGCCCGGCCCCATACTAATAATATTCTTTCTGTTGTGTAATAAAGAGTTCTCTATCTCTATCTATCAGAATCAGAATCTTTTTTTTAATTCAATATGCCATAAATAAATTATTTACATTGAACGTCAAAATATCATCTAAAATTCTAAAGTAAAAAAAGTATGTAAATCAGATACTTATTACTATCTAATACTAAGTACCTATCTAGCTACTTTTTTTTTCCAGCTTTAACTTCAACCAGCTTTGATCGTTCTTACTCTATGTATCTATCTAATAAGATAAAATAAGAATTGCGTGGTTTTGGAGGAGTTAGCGGATAAACAGACCGACAGTCACGGAACGCGACTTCATTTTATTCTATGTAGAGATACCTAAAGTTTTTCCAATCAATCTTAGGTACTTAGACCTAATCATCTCGAGGCATTAACAAGAACTTAAGAAGGCATAATATTAATTCAGCAATTCGCATTCACTCGATCACTGAGTGTCTAGAATTTAATTAGCCTATTTATTGCGTGGTTAGAACGATTCCCATTAGGCATCTAGGCAATTAGATTGCGGCATCTAGGCAATTAGATTGCGCATCGGAACTACTGCCTCTTGTATTTATGTTATACGAAGATGAGATGAATACATGAGTACCTACCTACTTCTTTAAGGCCTTTGCATCTCCGTAATGAGATGATTTATACAGCGTCCAGCGGCACCTTCATTTAAACTAGATGGGTGAAGAGAACACTCGGCGCTGGGGGGTTACCCTTGAAGCTATTGCGATCAAATTGAAAAAGTTTTGAAATTAATTTCTCTTTCAATTCGCATGATTTTAAATACTTTGTAATGTTTATTCAAACGTTAGGCTGTTTTATTCAATAAAAACACAAAATGCGTCTTAATTTGTTGACCACCCTTGACGCTATTGCGATCAAATTGAAAAAGTTTTAAAATTAATTTCTCTTTGAATTAGCATAGTAATGCTTTGATTTTAAATACTTTGTAATGTTTATTCAAAGGTAAGGCTGTTTTATTCAATAAAAACACAAAATGTGTCTTAATTTGTTAAATATTACATTTTGTAAATTGCCCCATATTGCGGCAGCAGTGCCTGGGGACATTGTTTTAGTTTTGTATTATTTAGGTAGACATTTTTCATGGAAAGTTATCTTAGAGTTAGATTTTTCCAAATTGCACCCGTGCAAAGCCGGGGCGAGTCGCTAGTGGATGATAAGTTTTCATGGGTCTGTTGGCATGTGCTAAGACCTTAAACAAGATAACTAGGTTAGGTAAGTAATCTACTAATTACTTACTATTAACATACGACACAGTGGAAACTAACCTATACAATGTGGGTACGTGTACTATGTTATGAGCTTGTATTATTTCGAGTGATTGCCCATAAAGTGCGGCCCAATGTGTAGCGATCATCAAAATTAATGTTCTCCATAAACACGTTATATTCAACAATCTCATTTTTAGGGTTCCATATCGAAGGGTGCCAAATGGGACCTTCTTACTTTGCCCACTCTGCCTGTCTGTCTGTCCGACCTGGATCTTTGGTACATAGCTTGTTGTTATCACTGAATATGTGTGTTGTTATCAGTGGCGTACCGTGGGTAAATGGCGCCTAGGGCAAGCATCGTAATTGCGCCCCTTCGTATATCTTTTTTCAGTGGCGGTGCAACACTAAATGGGACGTTAACTATTCTGATTTTGGTTGCACAAAATGTCACACACAAGCAATCGGCATTAAACGCGCCCGTAGCGCGCCCGAGAATTCACCGATTTTACCCATTTTGTAAGCCGCGATATGGAGTAATTCACTATGCTTGGACGAAATTTTACCGATTTTATCCTTAAATTACGCGATCGAAATTACTTACCATAGTTCGTAAATTGGACGAACGCACGCAGCGCCCACGAAAATTGAACAATTTTACCTTTTATCTTCATTGTTCGTAAATTGGACGACGCGCAAAGCGCCCGAAAATTCACCTGTTTTAACTTTCAAATTCATAATTTATGAAACCTCGCGCGTAGCGCGCTTGAAATTCACAAATTTTAGCCTTTTTCGAAGGCGTGGCAAATTTTCTTTACAAGCGCGCCCAAAAATTTTTCGATTTTTCCCTTAAATTATGATAAAGATTTATGTAAATTCAACGATTTTACCTTTGAATTTTATTGTTCGTTAATGGAACAAAAGCGCGCAGAAAACAGCTTTTAACATGCAGAATAACTTATAGTTAGGAGAAATTGAGACATCAGTGCATTTTTCATGAAGTTCATGCAATTTGCCACGGATTGTTAGCTCCTTTCCTCGTATTTTTTCGACAATTTAGGGATTCAGTTTATGAAGAACATGTTTAAGTAGGTACCTAATATATCTTCTCTATCGTCACATACACTATTTACAATACCATGACCGATCGTCCGATATTTGAAGTAAATTGTTTTATTTTGAATTTACGATTTGCGGTTTTGCGCCCCCTTGAAATGGCGCCCAGGGCACGTGCCCTGGCTGCCCCACCCTAGTTACGCCACTGGTTGTTATGGTGAATCGTCTTACAAAAATTATAAGGGTAGGTGTCCAATCGTCCATACAGCAAACGTATTTTTTCGTCGTATTTTTGTGAGACTATGGCCCGGTTTCTGAGTTGAGAATTTCGCTATTTGGGTAAGTATCGTCCTGTCTCTGCAGATTTCTCTCAAAAGAGCGTGACAGAGCGATACGTAAGTATGTGCTTAGTAAAATTCTCAACTCAGAAACCGGGCCTATAGGGCTTATTTCATAGTATACAACTGGCCAACTGCGAGTCGAACTTACGCACTTGGGTTCCGAATAACCAGATTTTTATTTTCTAAATAGGTACGATGCACAACAGAGTGGTGGTACGGAACCCTCGGTGCGCGAGTCGGACTCGTACTTGGCCGGTTTTTATCTGCTAATATTTCCTCTCGTCTGATACAATATTGCCCGTTTCGGACATTTTGTGGGTCACTACTACTATAAACTTTATATTACATAGATCTATCTAGCCGAATGGTAAAACAGTAAAAGCTAGGGGGTAGTTTCAATCGAACGTTTTTTGTTGACTTTGCAATATACATATACGAAAGTAATCTGCAAGCGTAAGTCTGGGTTTATTATGGGTTTATGGCTAAAGGCTCCTCTACACGTCTACAGAGGCATCTGCAGACGTCATCTCCGGATGCGTCCGCCGACGTGTAGAGGGGGTGATTTGCGCATCTGTGGTAGGTATTTAACGTCTGGAGACGCGTCCGCCTCGAATCCGATGGTTGTCGGTTTTTTGGCACACATCAAAGGGTTTTGGCGCGGACGTCCGGCGCGTGTCCACACGTCTGCCGACGCATCAGTTTGATCGGAGTTGCGGTTGAGAGTGGACGCGTGCCTGCGGTTTAATTTACTTTGCGCCTGCGGTTTTTATTTGAGAAATGGCTAACAATATGAGCTCTGAGGAAACTTTTAAGTTTCTTGAGCTCTATCAAACAGAAAACTGTTTGTGAAACCCTAAAAATAAATACCACAAAATTAAAAATGTTCTAAGTAAACTATTAGTATAATTTAATAATCTATGTATGTACAGTCAAGTACAGCGATGCACATTCAAGTAGTAGTTAAAAGTACTAAATAAGTAAATAGCTACGATCTCAATATATGTTGCGTCTGTCGAGAATGGACATAGACTGATCGACCTACAGACGTGTGGACAGCTCTAGGAAATCCATCTGCGGATGCATCTGCCCGCGTCCGCGGACGCATCTGCTGACGTGTAGAGGAGGCTTAACATGTATCTCACTCTTTTGTTTGACGTAGGGCCAGAAATGACGAGATAAAATGCGGGGAAAACCTGTTAATGTAGAGCAAGTGATATTCTGGCATCTAAGCTATCTACAATGCAAATTTCATTCAAAAAACCGTCCAGTTGTTTCAGCATGAAGGAACAAACAACAAACATTCACTCACAAACTTTCGCATTTATAATATGTATTATAGCTTTTGCCCGCGACTTCGTCCGCGTGGAAACAAAAACTGTGCTTTTCTCTGATGTAAAAGCGCGATGGTAGCCTTCTTGTTTTTCTGGTATGATGGCTATCTCCATTTCAAATTGCATTCAAATCCGTCATTTCAGCGTGAAAGAGGTAGCACATGAACTCACTCACACAAACTTTCGCATTTATAATACTAGTGGTTCGCCCCGAACTATGAACTCGCGAGTGTAACTTTTTGCTAACAACATTCGTGCAGGCGCGCGCGCATTGCATGTACATTTTACAACCCCATATCTCAGCAACCCCTCGACGGATTTGGCTCATGTTCGAACTTAAAAATTTATTTAATTTAATTTACCCGTTTACTAAATTTCATAACGATCTGAACAAAACTCAAGTCATCGTCGAACGAACATTCATACATACAAACATACATACACACAAACAAACATACAAACGTCGGATTGTTCCAGTAGACTCGGAGAACTTCTCTCGCTTCGCTCGCTCGTTCAATAATACGAGTATTTACTTGGGAAGCGGGATGGGATACGGTTCCTATCTCCGCCACCTATCTGCAGCCAAATCCATCCAATAATAGTATCTTGCTCGGAGGGCTTTATGTTGTCAACTAAACGAGTGTGAGTAATTTTAGCCGCACACAAACGTTTTTAGGTCAAGATAATACGTTGGTTGGCGAGATGAGATGCAATACTGCCGCGCGGACTGTCAACAAATGGGTTCGCCGGTCATTTTAATGGTCTGCAATGCATCCCGCAAATTGCTTCATACATAGCCACTGGGAGCAAGAAGTGAGATTCTCATTCATGCGTCTCAGTGAAGACAATTTCACCTACATTCAAACCCGGTTTCTGAATGGAGAATTTTACTAAGAAAATAGGTACCCTGGTATCATTCTGTCACATTCTTTTGTGAGAAATCTGCAAAGACAGAACGATACTTACTTAATAGCGAATTTCTCAATTCAGAAATCGGCAGTCAGTCTGAGCGAAGGGCAAGGAACTAACATTTCACCCTAGAGAGTATTTCACGTGAGAAGGGACACAGGCACACTTGTAGAGTCAGCCACATGTTGGGATATCTCTTTTTGTTAAGACGAAACGCGGGTAGCCGCTGCTGCATACAAAAAATACAAAAAGGGAGACCGCACACTTGTTTTCTTTTTATAATTATTTAAATAAAAAAATTAAAAAAAAAGGAAAACATAGGGACATGGCAGAGGTACTTAAATATAAATTGAATGGCATAAACATATTTTTTCTAAAATAATTATCCAGGGAGGAAACAGGTCTCCCTTTTTGTATGGAGCAGCGGCTACCCGCGTTTCCTCTAAGGGAGCCAGCAGCCAATAAGAGCTACCATGGGGTATCCTAGACTGTTGCCGACCGTACAAACCACGAATGACTTGTCTATGAACTGTAATTTCATTTATGTAACAACACTCGCTAGGAAAACTGCTTTAAAAATAAAAATGCATCCAAATCGGTTCACCCGATTAAGAGCTACGGTCCCAAAGACAGACACGCATACAGACAGACACACAGACATACGGAAAGACACACACACACATAGCTGTCAAACTTATAACACCCTTCTTTTAGGGTCGGGGGTTACAACACCTATAGATACGTACAGGGTACGGTAGTTCGTTCAATATTGCCCTAAGAATCCACAGTAAATATTATTAGGCTACCTATTTTGATATTGGTCGCGTGGATATGTGTACCAACAGACGATATGTTAGACATACCGCCCGTACGTGATAAGATTTGGGAATGGCATAGATGCGATGGAGAAATCTGCGAGAACTTGCCTTTTATGGTATCTGTGGCTCGATCTGCCAATGCAGGATAACGTCTTAAGCTTAGGCCCGGTTTCTGAGTTGAGAATTTTGCTAAGCAAATGGGTAAGTATCGTCCTGTATCTGCAGATTTCTCACAAAAGAGCGTGACAGAGCGATACGTAAGTATGTGCTTAGTAAAATTCTCAACTCAGAAACCGGGCCTTACTGCCGGTTTCTGAACTGAGAAATTCGCTAAGCAAATGGGTAAGTATCGTCCTGTCTCTGCAGATTTCTCACAAAAGAGAACACAGAACGATAGTAAAGTATTTGCTTAGCAAATTTCTCAATTCAGAAACCGGGCCACTGTCCCGGAGTTACGGGTTACGCGTTCAGAGAGTTCTTAGATTTAAGAGGAAACGCGGGTAACCTCTTCTCCATACAACAAGGGAGACCTGTTTCCCCCCTGGATAATTATTTTAGAAAAAAATATGTTTATGGCATTCAATCTATATGTACATCTGTCCCTATGTTTATTTAAATGATTAAAAAATATAAAAAAATAATGAAAAAAGGAAAACATAGGGATATGGCAGAGGTACATATAAATTGAATGGCATAAACATATTTTTTCTAAAATAATTATCCAGGGAGGAAACAGGTCTCCCTTTTTGTATTTTTTGTATAGAGCAGCCGGCTACCCGCGTTTCGTTTTGCTTCACGAGAACTCCGCGTTCTGACAGTTTCAATATCGGATCCCATAGAATTTTTTTTTGAGGTAACACAAAAAAAAACGAACCTTCGCTATTTTTTAAGTCGTAGTAGTGAAAATTTGTCATACTGTTGGTAAAGTTCGCAAAATTCGCTCAATAGCTCAATTTGGTAGAGCTCAAAACGGTTTCTCTGAGGTTGGGGTTGAGTCCTGCCCCGATCGGTTTTTTTTTTACCTTTAATTATAATATACCGGGTGATCGTATCACCGATTCTAACTGGTGATTTATTCACAACTTTAACCTACAGACGTATACCTACCTACTATTGCAACATTTTCTGGCGAATTTTCCAAATAAAAGTAATTCAAAATCAAAAGCAGAATCTGCATCTCTTGTAAAATTGTAAATATCCTAAGTAGGTAAATGTATAATTTTAAACAATTGATAGAGAACACAGATACGTACTTAGTCTAAATGGAAAGGATAAGCTTGATGAAAGAGACAATAATACCTTTACGACCTCAATCCCTTAAAGGATACCTAAGCATAAAACTTAATAGTGTTTCGGGTCTTAACCTAAATTGTAATAAGGGCAAGTCTATTTTAGCTCAGTCTAGTTATAATTAAATAACTGTACGGGGATCAGACTGTAGAGCTGGCAGCGAACGGAAAAGAGCTGGAACTCTTTTTAGCTAGTGAAACTAGCGAAAAAATAAAAATAAACCTGTATGGAGACATTTTTTCGCGCGTAACGTAGGTGAAGTATTTTGAAAGATTTCGCTATACATAGGTGGAACCTACCTAACTAAGTAACTGGGTTAGGTATTGAGAAAAAAATAATCCACCTTTTCTTCCTCTCACGGTGGAATATTTAATTTAATTTAGTTAAGTACATAAAGATTGAGGTTTAAAAACCCTTAATAGGTACTTTCCATAAAAATCATAGATCAGGGGCCCGAGAGGTCCCAAAATCGGGTCCCAGACAGACTCCCAGTTGCTGTGTCGGTCCTTTTAATGTTTTTGTAGTACATCAAAGAATATTCTGATTCTACTTCTAGAAGATTAGTTCGCTGGTTGCAGGAGAAAGACGAGGAAACGCCGGTTTTGTTCTTCTACTACTGGGACGCCATCGACTCGCCATTGCGTTACAGACTAAGCTCCAGGTTCTCTAAGCTCCACAAAAAAACCTCACCTACCTATTATCTTGATAGGTATCGTGCCTCTAATAAGGTATCTCTACATTATACACCGATTTCCCTCGGACCAATAATGAGAGATAGGTATCTACGGGTGCACCATGCACCTGTTTCCACAATAGGTACCTACCATGTCCCACAATGTCCCTATTGAGGAAAATGGATCCGAATATGTGAAGCTGCCAATAAATACCGGCACCTCGACAATATGGCGACCCGGCTTTCATATTAAACTTCGCGAGGAAGCAATTCAATGACTCCTTCCATCCAGTCATTCCTTCAATGCTGAGGATCGTGACTATCACCAATTTTCCATTAAGGCTGGAAGATAGCAGCGTGGCGGGAAATTCAAAAATTTCACAGTTTTTTACATTTTGTAGCTAAACTGAGCTATTTTGGTTCAGTGATTTTTCGTTCGCGGCAATAACATAGTATTCTTTTCATTATTGTAAACAACAGAATAACAATAATTCAGCCGATTATGTGTCCTGGTCTACGAAGCAGTGGCACTGCCCAAAAAACTTGTCGTAGACCAGAACACATAATCGGCTGAATCACTGAACAAAAATAGCTCAGTTTAGCTACGAAATGTAAAAAACTGTGAAAATGTTGAATTTCCCGCCACGTTGCTATCGTCCACCCTTAAGCCAATTTACACCGATTTACCATTAAGTGGCCACTTTTGGTGATAAATGATTGCATTCGTAGGTTCTAGGATCTGGAATCAAAAACTTACTTATGTCCTAAAAATTGTTAAGCCTCGCGTTAAGATTTTGCAGGAGAGTTTTTAGCAAAAAACGCATCCAAAAAGAAGATTTTTTTTTCATCGGCGGCGCTAGTTGTGCCTACTATTGTGCCTTAAGTTATATCATACGCGATGCGGATCAGCTCGTGCGGGTGCATGTTTTTGTGAAGCTTTGGATATACCTCCTCTCCTTTTCTTTGCAGGACTTGCTAATTTGACACCCTTTCCGTCCAAGATATTCTCTCCATTATCCTCCAACACCACATCTCGAAAGCTTCTAGCCTTTCCCGTTCCCTCTGTGTCATCGTCCATGTTTCGCACTCATAAAATGAATTGATTTTGATAAATATTTTTTTTGTTTCATATGTCGCACTTCAGTGGTGGTCCCATATAAATTTGGTGAAGATCTGATGAAGTACCTACTTCGGAGATGGAAGACGGAACTCATCAAAGGACAGTTAACTTGAAGTTTATATTTTTGTGTTATATTTGTTTTAATGTCTTATTGACGAATGGTAAAGTGCCTTTAGATCTTCGGTTCAGCTGTATCGTCTTCACTATAGATACAGCTATTTGCAAAGGGTGTTATCCGAGAGCCAGCACAATAGCCCCTCACAATGGAGATCGTAGCAATATCAATCCACTCGAATCGGGTGACGAAAATCTTTTCAATATAAACGCGTACGGATGACGGCGCACAAAAACGACGATTCAGTAAGGACTTTTGTAACCTTTGCGATAGGTCGGTAGTTATATTGGTATCTATTATTTGCTTTTCTAAAATAGGTAGGTACACAAGACAGCACATCGACGCTTACACGCTAGCACTCTACCCAGTTACGTTACGGGCTACTTTACTATAAAAGTGTGCGTTCTGACGTGCTGTCGTGTGTACATTGGTAGGTACACACGACAGCACATCGACCCTAACACGCTAGGTGCCTTGTTATGGAACTATCTCATCCGAAGTGACCGAAGCTGCGGGAAAAGGCTAGTTAGTACGCACTTAGTTTCACTCGTTACTGCCACATGTGCGATTATTCGCGAATGACATATCCAGGGATCCTAATCGACGAGCGAAAGGGCTAAGTACCTATCTGGATATAAAATAGGTGGCAATGAATTGAATTACGAATATCCTAAGAATACGGTTACATTAATAAATATAATAAATAAGTATAGATTAATAATAATTTATTTCAGACAACTTGAGATCCATAATTTGTTAGTAAATACACAATAAAATCAAAACAGGTTGTTAGTAAAAATAAGTTATAAACTACAATAGGTTTTTTAAATAACACAATTCAGACTAAGTAATCACATATGGTCATATGTAAAATCACATATCATCGTATATGGACTACGCGGGTTTATTTCTAACTATAATAATGTTGTGAATATTTTGGAATACCTACCTGAGATTAATATTATGGCCAATAGTTGTTGTAGTACACACGACAGCACGTCAGACTGTACACTTTTGTTGTAAAGTCGTCCGTAACGTAACAGAGTAGAGTCCTAGCTTGTAAGGGTCGACGTGCTGTCGTGTGTACTACGAGAACCTAACTACTCTGAAACAGTTTTATCAATATTTTTTTCGATCAAAATGGTGCTTGCTTGTTCGATATGTTTTAAGGTTTTATTAAATACTAGCTTTTGCCCGCGACTTCGTCCGCGTGGATTACAGATAAAAGGATATAATATGCTTTACTTTGCTCCTAAGTATAAAAGCGTGATAATATGTAGGCTATGTGTTATTCTGATGTCTAAGCTATATCTATTCCAAATTTCATCCAAATCCGTACAGCCGTTTCAGCGTGAAAGAGTAACAAACATCCATCCATCCATCCATCCACACTTACAAACTTTCGCAAATATAATATTAAGTAGGATAGTAGGATGATTTTTATTTACATACAAAGTAACTTTAAGAAATATCTAACTCTTTACTTCATGCATGGCCTTACTCGAATCGACAGTGGTGCCAACTATTGAGCACTAAAAGGGTAGGGAGCCTTCATTAGTGCGTCAATGGATATCCTAACCTGTCGCTGACTGTAACACTCGACTGCTCCTATCTATGGATAGGTAGGTATAGATAGTCCTTATCATTTCTTAAAACACAGTAGGTACCTCAGTCTTAACTCTTAAGTGGTCCATATCAATATTTTATCTCGTTTATTTAATCTCTAATGTCTTCGAAATATCGTGCTCGGCGCTTGATTCTTATTGCTTACGGAATAGAGTTTAAAATTGAGTGCGGAATAATCGGGAAATGACCCACCAATGATATGTTTCGATAGTAGACGACAAACATCATCTTTCAATAGTGCCCATCTTTGAGACATTCTGTATCTATCAGTTTTATCATCATTGGTATTAGCGTGGCTCTACGTATTTACGATTGACATTTCAATGTCTCTGTCATAATACCTATATTTTTGTTTTTATTTCAGAGAAGTTATTAAAACTTCAGGACACCACAACAAAAATATCTTTAAAAGATTATTTCGACACAAAAGTGTGTTTTTCGACAAGAATGCAAATGTCTGACTCCAGCCGGGATTGATTATTCAGTCTACGCCCGCAGTGCTAACAACTGAGCCTGGAATTCCACATTTTAAGAAAAAAACATTTAATTTTGGACTATATTAATCAATAAACACTAATCAGTAAATCGGTTCAAATTGAATTCATACTATTAGATACTTACTATTACTTCATTCTGCCTATCAAAGTTTAAAAGCCACCCTATATTATTCCGTCAAAAATATATTTAAAATATAATTTCGTACGTAATTGTCAAAAATATCTTCAAAAGATAATTTCGACAAGAGTTTTTCGACAAGAATGCAAAATATGTCGAACTTCACGGATTGATTATTTAGTCCACGACCGCAGTGCTAAACCCGAAGCCTGGGATTCCAAATTTTCAGTGCTCGGAATACCTTTCGAGCTAACCTTGTTATCCAACAGAACCAATTAGAGTTAACTCTGCCTAATACATGGGGCTCCATTACCTAACTTCAACGTCTATTAAGCTCCCTGTAAATGAATCGGTTATTTACTAAAGGTAACAAGTCAAGCCCTTCTAATTTTCAAGTCAAGATGTTGTTATGTGCCATTTAGAATAAAACCTTTGGTAATTAACCGATTCAAATAGTATCGTGATTATGATTGTGATGGGGACTTTAGAATGGAATTGCCTAAGTTTTAGTCACAATCGCTAAGAGAACGAATATGTCAAAATATTAAGGGTTTTTTAATGACGTAGCCCAAGTAGCCGGAAAGCAGTGGTTGCGTCTGGCACAGGATTGTGAGCGGTGGCGTGAGCATGAAGAGGCCTTTACTCAGCAGTGAGTGTCAACAGGCTAATGATAATGATGATGAAAATAAACGATTAAGATCACGATCACAAGATCACAATCGCTGTTGGTTACGAATAAGTATACTTAGGCCCTTAATAATGCCGTGGTAGGTAGTACCTACTACAAACATTAAATTGAAGTCTAATAATTTCGAAATAGAGTCTAAACCCACTAAAAATTTTATGATACCTCTGCCCGACTGAGTTAAATATGCGAGTAAAATATCTTCAAAATGTCCTATTAAATGAAAATGAAATGAAAAAGCATTTATTGACGTGATTGGTGTTTAATAATTGGACCCTGTGTGACCAAGACAAAGAACTAATAAATCTGCAGTAAACTTTATTACAGAGATCGAGGTTAGTAAGCGCGGTTGAGATGACAAAATATCTGGGGGCTAATTCTCGGCAATGTCGAATGTGACTTGTTACTAAGGTTTTCTTCGTTAGAATCTCGAATGTGACATACCCGCGAATTCGCCCCCTGAAGTATTGAGTTTCGAGATTTGACAATCAACCTCTGCTACCCTTAAAAATAGGCCTTTACATCTATGCACCTATGATGTAAGATGATTCAAGGGGGTGTCAGTCATATTCCATGGCTGTCGAATAAAAACTCGAGACGATACTTCGGTAGGTACAAAGTAGGGACAGTAAATTACAAAGACATTAATAAACTCAAGTTTCGATTTTCGTTTT
The DNA here is from genome assembly GCA_949319315.1 of Zelleria hepariella. Taxonomy (NCBI): domain Eukaryota; kingdom Metazoa; phylum Arthropoda; class Insecta; order Lepidoptera; family Yponomeutidae; genus Zelleria; species Zelleria hepariella. The sequence goes on along the minus strand of OX439378.1, from coordinate 4,924,110 downwards.
CCACTAGGGCTTTATTTAAAGCTGCACCTAGTTGTTTTTCATGAATACATCGAACTTGAGTTTAGTTATTATTTGTGTAGGTGCGGGTTTTAGATTTTCCTAATTAGATTAGTGTATCTTATAGGAAAGTTCGTTGTGTCAAAATATTGTCAGATTTTGAAACTTCTGAGTGGGGGCAAAAGCAGAAAGGGGGCAAGAACCGAACAGATCATTTTCTTCATAGCAACCCTTTGGTCGGAAAATCCACAGAAACAAAAAAAGCAAAGAAAATCCGAAAGAGTACAGAAGCGAAGTAAGGTATTTTAATTCATCTTTTCTCGTTTTACATTGAACCGCAATCAATATTTGTAGTCAAAATACCTATACGCAGTTTTTGCTAGTAAAATACCATTTACAGCGACACATTTCGCACAAGAGGAAAATCTTCGCCAAACCATGTCAACAGGCCAGACATGCGAGAGGCCAAATGTAAATACAACGTAAATCCACCAGGCAGGTATCAACTCACTTGCGCTGAAAAATCTTGTATGAACCGTCAAAATGGATCTCGGATTCGGAGGGTAGCAATATCGACACGCAGCCCCAAAGACGAACCCCAGAAACCAGCCACAAACAAGATAAACTATCCACTTCTTCCCCTCAATCCGTTTAGAGCCACAGGGAAAACCGCGCGTATTTTTTTTTCTAACATTTCATTTGAAAATCACGCTTTTCGGCGGGCTGTGCGGCGGAACGTGCGGTCGCCTCTGGGTCTGTCTGACACTGAAGGCCAGCCAAGGCTCTGGCGAGGCTGCGAGGCCGGAACAGCTTCCTAGCGCTGACTAGGCGCTAGAATTGAATGCATGACCGACTTTTGTCTGATCCGATAGACTGATCAGACTACCGAGAGGCGTCCGCGCCATATGTATGTATTTTTGTATGTAAATTCAATACATGTCCGATTTACATCGAATACGATGTTCATACAAATGTGTGTCGGATCAGACAATCGGATGAAATAATCGGACGTCTTTTCCCGGCCTAAACCTGTGGCTCGGGAATGCGCTAACTTTAACACAGCTTTTTTTAGCTTATAAGGATTTTTTTTCTTTAGGATTACGAAAATGAAAGTAAGTAGATGCTTTTAGGATTATATTAAGTATCGCTTTTATGAGGGTTCAAGTCTTTGTGAAAATGAGCGAAAACCTTGGGACCTGTGGCGCCTATCAAACCAAGAGAAGGGCTAGATCCAGCGGTAAAAGCGCTAGTGCAGTGCCACTCACTCTGAGGTGAGACGGGCCAATCGGGAGGCACCCCCTGCCCCCCGACCCCCGCCCGGGCACGCGAGGACCCTGGGTCCGATTATGTAACTACAACATCTATTACACTAGACTAGAGGCTAAGATATTTTCCACAAAAATATTATTATTACGTTATCGTGAGAATAGAGAACCAAAACTAGTCGGCTAAACATAAAACACAGTAATAAAATACAAAATTAACCACTTGACTAAAAATAAAAAGGACAATAGATAAACAATGGCAGACAGTACAGATCTGTCCATCTTGCGAACAATGTGAAGAAAGTTAAAGTCAAAAAATATCGTGTTATGATAGTGATCGAGAGTGGAATGGAACTGCCTCTAATTTTTAAATCACAATCGCTTACATAATATTACAAAATCACTTTAATGACTGCTCAATGCTAATGGCAAATCAAATGCCATTCGAATTTTGTCAATATCTTTCAAATGTCAAATTGAAAGTGATCGTCATAGAGGTTGAAGTTAGGCAATCGGGCCCCCGATTAACGCAGACTAGCGGGCTACCCCGGCTTTCCCGACTTACCCCGCGCGCTTTGGGGGTGGCTAAGTGATTTTTTGCGGTCGGAAGCTCTAAGGTTGGAAAGAGTTGGGTGAACTTACGCGTGATGAATTTGTTGAGGTGGAATATGGCTGATTCATAAGGCTTCGTTTGTGATTTTTGTTGTATTTAGTTTCGTTATTTATTACAGCGGATTTTAGTGGGTTTCGATATTAGCCTTTCGTGTTAGAATGGTTGATTCTGACTCAAGCATCTCTTATGAGCGGTAGGTATTACAAAACTAAACGCGATGATCTCTGTACTTAAGCTTTGAAAAAAAAAGCAGTAACGTATGTTTTTTTTTACTTCTATGGATATTGGGTGTTTAAAAATAACTTTAATTTTGTTGCGTATTTTTTTATTAATATGTTTGATTATAAGTAATATAGAAAAAATATTAAAATTTAATTCTAGTACATACAGAAGGAGGATAGTTCTCATTAATTTATTAAGTATTGTAAATACAAATAGGTACGAGCAACATTACAAATATACAAAATTAATTACTTATATTTACTAATGTTTAATTAAATAATAAATTTAATGTAACGACGAAGGCGATATACTAAAGTAGTTAGGGCTTCATAAAAAGTAACATTTTCAGACAAAAAATGTTGGAAAAACGACCTTTACTTTTATTTAAAAAATGAGGAAGTCCTAAGATATGTCAGGAACTCAGCCAGGAGCAAGTTATGGGCCAAACTTAATAATATCAAAAGGACTCTTGCCTCTTAAAATTATGGGAAAAGTAGCAGACAAGAGACGCGTCGACGGAAGGAAAAAAAAGTGGCTAAAATGCTGTTATTTTGCCTCGTGATAAATAAAGAAAAATAAACAGAGATTACTGCCTACCTTCGGAAACACAAATAAAAAGGAGAAGAAAAACTATCATGTATTTTTTTATGTGAATTTGTGGTTCATAGTAAATGTCATTAGAACCATTTCTTGTGCCAATCTGTACATCGCTTTAATTTATAATAATAGTACGTACAATTTATAATAATCCCAAATAATAATTATGATAATATACTAACGATGTGTTAAAAAAGCTATGCTAATAATAATACATCTAATTATTTTAAAATAGTACCCATAATATCAACAAAATATTTTAATTAAAATACACAAAATATAGAAATGACCATTAACATGAAGAAATTTGATAATATTTGGAAACATAATGACTTCCCATTTTTACGATTATAAATGTCCATTATCATTTTATCAAACATGAAGAAATTGGGTGATATTTGAAAACATTGACTTCCTATTTTTTGTATAATAGATAATCAGCGAATAGATAATGCAATTTGAGCGGAATTATTTCCATTTGAAATGGAAAAAACACGTATCCACCTAGGTATATTAAAAACACAATTATAACAATTTAATATACTTATTCGTATTTTAAACATTCTATATAAAAAATCAAATTTTCTACTTACAAAATACTCTGTGCCATCGCTATTGCTGTCCCAAAAGTGTTCTTAGATGCGTAGAGATATGGTCTGGAATGCTTTGACTGTCAACTTTAAATCAGAGGGCTTAATTTATCACTGAAACTAAAACGAAATAGTAAAATAAAGCGGATTAAATATATAAATAGAAGTAGAATAGAAGATAAATATATAGTTATTCTGAAAATCGCAGAAAATCTTCAAAACTCAGAGTGTTCAAGATAAGATATTTTTTTCGGAATGACAACATTATAAAAAATCACCGAAATAAAGATACTAAATCAAAACTTAAATTGCCCGCCTAACTTAACCTCCGATTTCTGAATTAATTAAACAAATCATACAACTTATCAAAAAAAAATAAAAAATTTAGAAATGACGTTAATTGTAACAACTCTCAACAGATCCGAAAAAAATACATAAAAGCTACTTGAAACTTACGCTTGAAATCCAGAGGGTCAGAAAGAGCTTGCTCTTTTGTTACATACACACACATGCCACAACTGTCTTTGTGTGTGACTTATATTATTTTATTTCTGTACTATTTAAAACTGTTCTGCATACTACCTGTACATTGGCCAATAACACACACCAATACAATAAACAATATTAAACATTAACACTAATTATCGACTAAGGCAGTATATTACACGAAACGCCGCCTTAAGCCTACCATACATGAAGAGATTAGCTTTCATTTTCATCTGACCTGATATAAATCCGTACCAAGGCCTCACCGTGTATGCTAGCCTTTAAACTTAGCTAACAATAAATACCATAGAATACCACCTTCCGACGTCACACAAAGTCTTTGCGAAATTATCAATTACATGGCCAAAGGACTTTGAACCTTAAAACCAGTAACACAGCTGATGTTACATGAAAAACTCCCTGCTTTCGTGTGGTGGTCAAGTGTGGCGGTTGAGTTGGTTTGTGGAGTTGACGCTCGGGCTCTGACAGTTTGGTGGGTCGATGATCGTGATCTCGATGACCCTTAGGCCCCTGAGAATAGGGTCCGTTATGTGTATGCCGCGCGGGTTGTAGACTCGCTCGTTTTGGGTCGCGATGAACTTGGAGACTTTCCGAAGGTGCTGGAATAAGAGAGAGAGGGTGGTTGTAACAAAATATAGAACAATAGTTCATTACTGCAGCGGTCCGTAATGGGTGCCTTGCTGGCGCGCTTTTGATGGCCGACGGAGCGCAGCGTAGCGCAGCGTAGCGCGGCCCCAGGCCAACACAGCGCAGTCAGCATTTCAGCCCGTGATGGACAAGCTGGAATGAATGGAGGCCTTTATGGCGCGGACATCAAGGCCTGCAATGATGACCAAGCTTGAAGGCCATGGGCGTAGCTAAGCTAAGCTCGGGGTCATCATAGCGTAGCGTAGCGCTAGGACTCTTTGCGAAACAAGGCTCTTTAAAAAAATTTTTGCTCATGATTTTTTTTAAACAAATCTTGATAATAATGGATTTCCAAAAGAAATGCTGCCCACTAAAACACGACCATAATCGAATTCCATTACAGCTTTGCTGGCGACTAATCAACTATCCGAAAAGGCCGACTTTACTCAAAGAAGGATGTCAAAATAATGACCACATTATGAGCATTTTTGAGTACACTAAATAAATACAATATTTTAATTGCAATTGTGGTGTTGGATAGCCATTTTACTTTGCGGAGAACTGAAAACTACTCATCCCAAAATAACACTGACTCTTCTTCACAACCTATGATATGAAAATGTCTGTATGGATTGTTATTGAAAACTTTATTAAGATGTTTTGAGACTTGACTAAACACTTTTAAAAACTTTTTAACTTTTTGAGTCTATGTAAGAAAATCGGCTTTCAAATAAATAAAAACCGCACCCAAACTGGTTGATTAATGTAAGAGCTATGGTGCCACAGGCAGTCACACAAACATAGTCAAACTTATAATACCCCACTTTTTGGGTCGGGGGTTAAACATTTAAGTCACACAATGCTTTTCGGACTGCTTTTAAGTAGAAAGTAACCTTGTCTTTCCTGTGGGCTAGGCCGACTAAGCTGTCAGGGTGGTATATGGGCAAGCCTACTCCATCTAAAACAATGCCGAATGGTCTCTTTACCCATCTAGTGTGAGTGAAGATGCCACTGGACGCTGTATAAATCATCTCATTACGTAGATGCACCGGCCTTAGTTAAGTAAAACCTCACCTTCTCATAATGCGTCTCCGTGCAAATGTAAATAAAGTATGCCGTTAAGCAGGCGAGGCATCCTTCACAGTATGTGCTGCAGTCTGCATTCTCTGCCATGTCAAAGTGTTCGTTCAGCCTCTCCATCGTGTATTCAAACGTCTGTCTGTCTATCTGGAATACAAAGAGAAAATCCAGTATTGGGTTGTTGGCAAATATAGTGAAAAAAAGATAAGTACAAGTTGGACTTGTTCAAAGGGGGTTCCATACAATAGCTAAAACTAAAAACTAAAATCTCAGTCTGATTGGAATACCAAATCTACATTGAAAAATCTGATACCTAATAGAGGGTTTTAGTAACTACCCCCAATTGCACAACAATGGTTAGAATCTATATTTAATTGTATTTAACACTTAGAATGCCTTCATGAAAATAATGGTTCTAAGCCATTCACTGCAGGTACCAATGATTATGATATTCTTGAGAAGCAATGTTACTTTTCAAGGAAAAATTTAATCGATGATTGAGGAAAAAACATCCAGTTGTCTTAGCTGTCAAGTTTTTATCTATCTTGAATCATGATGGGCATGCAGTAAAATGTTTTACGCCCTGCCTGAAGTTGATTTTGTTCTGGCATTACCTTTGTATTGAGCTTACACAGCTTCCATGGGCTGTAAAGCGCGTACAATAAAGTATAATTTTCCCCTCTATGAGAGGTATTTGCTAAGTAGTATTATCCGCGTGGCATGCAATGGGATGAGATGTTTTGGAACTGAGACGCCCGCGGTAAGCAAACTCAAGTCGTAGCAACCTTGTCAAGGTAAAATAAAGTATAATTTTCGATGGACTTTGACAAGGTTCCATCCCATTCTCATCGCGCGCGGATTATAGAACGTGCATAGGCTGATTATACGAAGACAATGTGCAAAACAATGCGACTTACCCTATCTTCGAGTTCGGCAGGAAATCTTGTCTGGAACTTCACCGCCGTTCCTTCCGAGTAATCCCTCTGTATGAACACTTTTATACCCTGCGAGGGCGTCTGCTGGCTCCCCGGTGTGTTGGGGCCAGACGGAATACGGTTGTTTGCCATTGTAACACCCTAAATAGACGAGAAAGTGTTTCGAAAGGACACCCACTTGACCAACTTTCCTTTTGGGTCGCAATTTCTAAATGCTTCAGAGTCCTGTGTTGGAATGTTTATTTCATTGAGGTCACGGACGCTACGCGCTTCGCGAGAATAAGGTCAGCATCGCTTTAGGCTCAAATAAGGACGAGGAATCGTGAATTTAGTGAATTTAACGCACCACAGAAACTCGCAGAACCACAGAACGCAGAACGTAAACGTCAAATCAGCCCTGTGAATCTTTCATTCAAATGAACGAGCGGTAGTGAAGCCCGATTCCATCGCAATGAGAGAGAGTCAGAGAAAGAGAGAGCGAGAGAGAACACTTGAGTGAAGTTGAGTGTTGCACGTCAGTGTTGCCACCTTAGTGGAATCACCACTAGGTTGGTGGTTTGGACCCCCTGTCTCGTAGGCAAAGAAATCAATGTTACCTACAATCAATGTGGCTGGTGAAATTTAGAAGGATTTATATTATTTTAGCAATGTTTTTATTCATCTCAAGTGGGGACAAAAGTAATCTAGAAATCCTTTTGCTACCACAAAAGCAATTTAAGGAAGTGCTAAAGTAATATTTGATCAAAAAACCGCATTTGAATGCAAAATAGGTACTCATATTAAAAGAAATGGTTTGGTGCAAAAAAACAAGAGTTCTGGAGGTTTAGGGGGTTGCATGGCCGCGGAAAAAAATAGTTGGCAACACCGCGCAGCTATCAAAGGAAAATATACTTTTATTAGAAATAGAACTATATTTTGCGATTTCGCGGCCGTAAAGTGTTTATACTTATTTGGAAATGATTACCGTGTACGCTAATAGTTAAAAGTTGAAATGAACGTATCCAGCAATTCCTTGATTGAGAAAAATACCCGACTTAAACCGAAAGCATGTTTGCTTTCGAAAGACTACATTCTTCTTGTCTGATGATATTTTCTTCACCCACACCATCTGCTATGTATTCATATCGTAAGTACCTAACATAATTAACACTATACACTATCTAATACAACTCGAGTGTATCAGTATTCAGTTAGAGGTTATGTTTATGCCAACTTGACCCACCATCCGAAGGTTGTTATAAAAGATGCATCTTTTCTGCGTTCGATGATACGAACGTGACTTTCTATTGCCAATGTGGCAGTAACAGCATTTATATACCAGTAATTAAATACTTTTGTTTCAGCTTCCAACTTTACAAGAATCGTCATATACCAATACCTAAGCGATACAGTTCCGAGAAGATTCTAGTCAAGGAACAAAAAATGATAATTCATCTCGTCAGGATAAACAAGGTATTTATAACTATTGAATATTAATTCAAACAAATCAAGCTATACTATAGAAGCTCCCTGTTAGCATGCGTGGAACGTTCATCAGCGCACCAAACAATGCTACATACTTGTATCACAAATAGTTATTGACTAGCCTAGAGAATAGGTAGACAGGCGCAATAAAGGTTGTGATTTAGACACAAGTTGAGTGTCTTTGTTGAGATAAATTCTGCAATCGGCTTCTCAAGCCATTAGCAGATTTGTTCATTAGTGTAATGTGTGAGGCACGGTCTACCATTAAAGATGCCTCTTCTTTATTTATGTATGGGTTATGTTTGTTAAAAGTTTGTTTGTTATCATCTTTTATTAAAAGTATTTTTAATTTCACATTTACAGCCACCAAGTGGAGAGACATGCGCCTTCGTCGGACGCACACTGTCGCCCTGCGCGGCGCTTGAGGGCTGCCTAGCTTCGATAGGACCCCAAGAGGACGATTTACTCCATGGCCATGAAACGAAGCAACGGAAACAAGCAACCGATAATTTTCATGATTAGCTTTAGAAGAAGCATACCTACATTGAAATGTATTAATGTATTAATAGAAATATGCTGCATATTCATGAAACCAGAACCAGATTCTTCTTCCATAGGCTAGTGAAGTGAAGACCAAAAAAATTTGGTATGTTTCAAGATCAGTGAATAAAACTTCTTAAATGACATATATTTTTCTTCAATTAAACCCTAAGAAATAAAATATAAATAAAACTACCAAGGGTAGTATTTTATCGACATTTTTTTAACCCCATCCCTAGTACATCGATAAAAAACTATCGACTTTTGGTCATATAGGCAGCGTGATGGAATCGGCTGTCAAGCGCGACTAACTTCCGGGGGTTAGTATGACGGGAGTCGCATCTGTTCTTTTTTGTAATCTGTGCGTCAAATCACAACCATAGAGAAGGCGGAACGCAAAATGTCAAATGTTTTTTTTTTTTGTTGCGGCTGCGTTCGTTTTAGCGATTATAGCGCTAATGTTTAAAGGTGCGTTCAGAATAATTAAATGTAGAGTCGTGGACTTCGATGGTCTTTTTAGTATGAGTAGCTGGCGGTGCCAATGCGATCTATTTTCTCTTTCAGGAAATATTCAAGTAGGTACATTTTATACATTTAGATTTTCTAAACTAAGTTGTTACCTGGGCCTGAGTCTGTAACGCAATGGTGCCTCGATAGCCTCCGCTGTCTGTACGTAAAAAGCAAGAGTATCAGCTAAGAATATTCTGGTTCTAATAAAATTCTAGAGGATTAATTTGCTGGTCGTATGAGAAAAACGAGGAAAACCCGGTTTTGTCCTTCTACTGGGAACATATCGAACCTATCACCATAAGATAGCAGCGTGGCGGGAAATTCAAAAATTTCACAGTTTTTTACATTTTGTATCTAAACTGAGCTATTTTTGTTCAGCGATTTTTCGTTCGCGGCAATAACATAGTATTCTTTTCATTATTGTAAACAACAGAACAACAATAATTCAGCAGATTATGTGATCTGGTCTACGAAGCAGTGGCACTGCCCAAAAAACTTGTCGTAGACCTGAACACATAATTGGCTGAATTATTGTTGTTCTGTTGTTTACAAGAATGAAAAGAATACTATGTTATTGCCGCGAACGAAAAATCGCTGAACAAAAATAGCTCAGTTTAGCTACAAAATGAAGATTTGAGCTTCCAACATTTTGTATGGCAAGTTACATAGTGACACCGCCGCCATTTTAAAAAAATCACGTTTTCTCAGCTTGTAACTAAACCTAGCTTATTAGACTGAGGAACAAAATATAAAACGAAAACATTCTTAGGAAAAATGTCTAAAACGATATCGTTATGAAGATATTAGAGTATTAAGATCCGCTTTTCTATGGAGATTGAAGTTTTCAGTCCGACATTTTCTTATGGGGTCGGAGATTTTGATTTTAAATAAAATCTTCCAGCTTGCGACGAAACATATCTTAATAGACGGAGAAAAAAAAAATAAGATGAAAACATTCTTACGAACAATGTCTGAAACGATATACTTACGGAGATTTAGTGGTTTCAAAATTCAGTTTTGCCTAGAGCTAAATTACAGACCGCCATGTTGATAAAAGAAAAGTCTTGAAACACAAAACCTCAACGAAAAAAAAAACGACGACACAACACATATTGAAGCTAAAGCATGTGTGCATAGGCCCGTAGCAGCGAATAAAACTACAATATGTATTTGGTTTAGATTATTAAAAGGCCAGGAATTTTTCTTTTTTTTTTTTAAGTTTGTCCCTGCACGGGCGGGATAGCCGAAGGTCATCAGACCAAAAAGGCCAGTGATGAAAATTGCCCCAACTGACAGACAGCCCTTGCATCTACGTAATGAGATGATTGATACATCTTGTGACTTGCGACTTGCGGCTTAAGACTTAGGACTTAGAACTTAGGACGTAAGACCAAGGGCCTAGGACCTAGGACCTAGGACATAAGACCTACGACCTAGGATTTAGGACTTAGGACTTAGGACTTAGGACTTAGGACCTAGGACCTAGGACCTGGTACTTGCGACTTAGAACTTAGGACTAGGACCTAGGACTTAGAACTTAGAACTTAGGATCTAGGACCTAGTACCTAGGACCTAGGACCTAGGACTTAGAACTTAGGATCTAGGACATAAGACTTAGATCTTAGGACCTAGGATGTAAGATAACGATAAGATAAAGATAAAGATAAAGATAAAGATAAAGATAAAGATAAAGATAAAGATAAAGATAAAGATAAAGATAAAGATAAAGATAAAGATAAAGATAAAGATAAAGATAAAGATAAAGATAAAGATAAAGATAAAGATAAAGATAAAGATAAAGATAAAGATAAAGATAAAGATAAAGATAAAGATAAAGATAAAGATAAAGATAAAGATAAAGATAAAGATAAAGATAAAGATAAAGATAAAGATAAAGATAAAGATAAAGATAAAGATAAAGATAAAGATAAAGATAAAGATAAAGATAAAGATAAAGATAAAGATAAAGATAAAGATAAAGATAAAGATAAAGATAAAGATAAAGATAAAGATAAAGATAAAGATAAAGATAAAGATAAAGATAAAGATAAAGATAAAGATAAAGATAAAGATAAAGATAAAGATAAAGATAAAGATAAAGATAAAGATAAAGATAAAGATAAAGATAAAGATAAAGATAAAGATAAAGATAAAGATAAAGATAAAGATAAAGATAAAGATAAAGATAAAGATAAAGATAAAGATAAAGATAAAGATAAAGATAAAGATAAAGATAAAGATAAAGATAAAGATAAAGATAAAGATAAAGATAAAGATAAAGATAAAGATAAAGATAAAGATAAAGATAAAGATAAAGATAAAGATAAAGATAAAGATAAAGATAAAGATAAAGATAAAGATAAAGATAAAGATAAAGATAAAGATAAAGATAAAGATAAAGATAAAGATAAAGATAAAGATAAAGATAAAGATAAAGATAAAGATAAAGATAAAGATAAAGATAAAGATAAAGATAAAGATAAAGATAAAGATAAAGATAAAGATAAAGATAAAGATAAAGATAAAGATAAAGATAAAGATAAAGATAAAGATAAAGATAAAGATGGAACTAGAACTTAGGACCTAGCACCTAGCACCTAGGACCTAGCACCTAGCACCTAGGACCCAGGACCTAGCACCTATGACCTAGGACCTAGAACTTAGGACCTAGGTCCTAGGTCTTCATCAATTACTCGCTTTGTTTGAGTTAAGCACTATACACGCCTTGGTCTGCAATTAGTGCGCTGCTGGCCACGCTATGATGGCCTCGAGCTTAGCTTAGCTACGCTCTCGGCCCTCAAGCTTGGTCATCATTGCAGCCCTTGCTGTCCGCGCTATAAAGCTTGTCCATCAAGGGCTGCAATGCTGACCACGCTGTAATGGCCTTGAGCTGCGCTACGCTGCGCTCTGTCGGCCATCAAAAGCGCGCCAGAAACGCACCCATTACAGATCACGGCAGTAATGTACTATTAATGATTGTAAGAAAACATAAAACTTGAGAAAAATGCGACCCCTGGACGGTACTCTCGTTATAAGTAATTTTACTGTGAAAACGCGGCTTTAATATTAAATTGTTGATCTATTTTACATGCGCAAAGAGTTTTCTTACAACCAAGTTGTTTTATGCTCAAACAAATGTTTAAACCCTTATATTTCCCAAAGTATATCACTTTCGTATTTTTTACAAAGAATAGTTAATTTTTATGATTGCTTTCTCTGTCGATTGAGACATGTTTTAACGTTAGCCGAAAATATGCGATTTTTTTAAAATGGCGTACATTTGACTATACCATTAAGGTTGGATGGCTTTTGAAAATTTTGAATTTCCCGCTACGTTGCTATCGTCCACCCTAAGCCCCTGGAAGGGATGCTAGGCAAGCAAGCCTGCGCCTTACTCTTGCTAAAAAATTTTTAGAAACTACCAGCCGCGTCTGAGAGGTCACTCCACCCATCTAGTGAGAGTGGAGATGCGACTAGATGCTATAATAAATCTAAAATATAATTAAAATAGATGATTATTTAGACATAGATAATCATATTATCTGCTTATGAATATTCGTATCATTTTAGTAGGTCAATAATAAACTGTACAACTTTGTTATTGATTTGTTCATTTTTTGTAAAGTATTTACATCGTGTCATAACAATAAATAAATAAAGTTAAATTAAACATAAAAATAAATTAAGGTCACACATCGCAATCGTTTTTTGTCGGGCGGGCTTTTTGTTTTATTTTTTAGATCTGTGCTGAATAGGCTATGTCCTGTGCCTCTTCGTAGGATCTCGCTTGGTAGGGTCCGTGGTGGGAATCCCAACCAGCAGAATGGTGGTCCACATGATGATCCACATGGTGGTCCACATGGTGCTGAGGGTAGTGGATGACTTCGTAGTTCACGACCTTGGGTTTGGTGAATTTGAAAATTACCATGGCACCTGAAAAAGAAAGAAATATTAGTTTTTTTTAATATTAGGGGATCCACTTAAAAAAGTAAAGATTTATGGCAAATCTTTGTTTTTTTTTGTACAGGTAGCGAATCAAACTACGAAATTACTAATAATGCTAGTAATTTTTGGACGAACAAAAACCCGCATTCCGATGCAAAAAGTTTGTGATTTAAAAATACCTATTTGTGGATTTGGTCCCCTTTTGTATTTTTTTTTCGCTATTTATCGCCACTGAAAAGCAAGACCGCTAAAAAGCGTAAGACAAAATGTTGGTTAGTAATAATAATATTACTACATATTTTGGTAAATATTCAACTAAATTGGTATTTATAACTAAAGATGTCCACTAACTAAAGGTACTACAGCGGTACTGTGTGCTTATTCTGTAAAAAAACCGCACAGTTTCTATCTCAAAACCGTTAAAGGTTTCGTTTCTTTCTAGGCCATTTTTTTTTAAATTTTGCAATCGATTTAAAGTTTACTATGACCCCCCAATATCAAAGAGAAAAATCCCCTGAATAGTATCTGCTGCCTAAAAGATTTTATTTCAGTGTTATTTTCATGTACGAACAGTTTTTGTTTTCATGAAAGTTCCATTATAGGCGTTCAGATACTGCTTTACACAAGCGAGGTAAATGCTTTTGATTTTAAAACAATATTTTTTACCCAAAATACAAACATAACATCATTCAAATATAGCGTAAAACTTGCCATTCGAGACATAGACCCTCATTATTTATTTGCGTAAGTTATTGACAGAAGTTTATTTTTTAACTAACGCGCCACCTGTTATCTGTGGTGTTTCGTTCGTGGCGTGGAGTGCATGTTGGTGTGTGTTGATGAGTCTGTGACTTTGACAGCTGACAGCTCCACTATTCTGTGCACACGGCTCACCACAGAGTTCGCCATTTTGTCAGTGTAGAGTATGTGTTGCATTGCAATCAAATCAAAACATTTTATACATGGAACCAGATAAAGATATTGAGGAGTGGTTGTTAAAATATGGTTTATAATTTAACTAATGGTCTATCTTTTCTGGTCCTTGTTTAATTTCAGTCTTAGCCTGAGCCCCATACTATTGAGAAACAATACCTTTGCGAGCAATTGGTCGTCCCCACAAGTAAACAATTTTGAGGACTACTTAGTAACTGTGCGGATTTTTGCGAACAGAATAAGCGTAGGCACTGGTGTGCAAATTATTATTGCCAAAATTTTATTTCAGCCCTGCAACACCTTTTTTAAAAACACAAGAAAGATAAAAAGGTATTTTAAACAGACGTGTAAACATCATGGGCGTGATGGTGCCCATCCCTTTACTAAAATATCGGTGATTTTATTAGACTGCATTTTATTACATTCCTAACATTCATTATCTATCACACATGATCTGAATTCGGAACACAAAGTTTTTTCTTCGAAAGTCCGTTATTGGCTTAATCTTATCTTTAGACAATATTGAGAAACTAATTTCAATATATTTATTTTGGTTCAGTAGTTTGGATTTTACAACGTTTCAAAGATACGGTTTTATGACGTCACGCGATGGTCTGCATACTGTTGGCGGTCATAGGAACAAAACATTTTAGCGCATAAAAACAAAAGTACTGGACCAAAATAAAAAATATTGAAATTAGTTTCTCAATATTGTATAAAGATAAGATTAAGCCAATAACGGACTTTCGAACAAAAAACTTTGGGTTCCGAATTGCAGAGAGCTAAACAAAGAAAAACAAACAACAATAACAACAATAATAACAATCTTTAAGCCATGTCAGAGGCCCTTTGAGCAGCTTAAAAACTCTGACACCGGGTGACCACTAGGTACCAGGACCTCATACGATTACCTACACAGAGAGCTAAAATCTCTACCTAACTCTACCTCTACAAGAAATCAAAATAAAAGCGGCCAAGTGCGAGTTAGACTCGGTTATGTCGAAATCGAGAATCGAATGCGAAAGAAGGGATTACATACGGTGCTTAAAATTATAACCCTTCTTTTTTGCTTCGCGTTCTCGGTTAAAAAAAAAACTCCACTTACTCCATCTACAGTGCGTTTCACTAAAGAATTCCCTTGGGTTGAACAAAAAATGTCACTATTTCATTGTAATAAGAGTTTCGTCAAGGGAACTCTTTATTGAAACGCACTATATAAAACAATGTCCCAGGCACTGCAGCGCCGAGTAGTCTCTTTACATACCCATCTAGTGTGAGTGAAGGTACAGTCGGCCACAGTCTCAGATACCCCTTTTTGTTCGATTGGCGCCCTTATGCCGCGCGCGGTAAGAGCTGCCATGGGGTATCTGAGATTGTGGCCGACCGTACCACTGGACTCTGTATAAATCATCTCATTACAGTGCCACAAACTTTTCTTGGCCAGTAGGAGAGTCGCTGTCATCGATGTATTTGAGAGCTAACTGACAATGACAGTATGACATTTCAAGTAGTACCAATTTCAGCCGCTGGCCAAGAAAAGTTTGTGGCACTGTACGTAGATGCAAAGGCCTTTTTTTTTCTTGGTTAAAAACTCCCGCCCAACTTACCAGAGAGGACCAGCGAGATCAGACCAAGGGTCAGAGCCTTCCAGGTCTTCAGAGCGATGAGGGCCAGCGCCAGCGGCACCAGGACCGAAGCCTTGAACTTCAGACCAAGGAGGAAGGGCAGCAGGATCTTCTTGATGAAGCCGTGTTCTGGAAAAAGAAAAAAAGGGGGGAAATGTTACAGCTTGGTCATGAAGAGTAGAAATAAAAGAAATGTGAACTAGACTTTTTCTTCACATGGAAACAAAAAAAAAAGTCAAACATCAGTCAAACTAGGTACAAACTTTGTATGTACCTACAAACTTTGTATGTACCTACGTAAATAAAAAAGTGTCTTTATTTGTAAGTGTGGTAATGAGGTTGTACAGTTATAACAACGATCCTTATTTTTTTACAGTGCGTTTAAGGCGTCGGACACACCGCCCCGAACGCCCCGAATAGTCCCGAAGAGTGGTGTGTGCGGCGCCTAAGACTTGTAAATGGTCACAAGTTATTTTTAACCCCCGATGAAAAAATAGGGGTGTGGCACCGTAGCTCTTAAACGAGTGAACCGATTTAGATACGGCTATTTATTTGAAAACCGGTTTTACAGCGAGTGTTCTCAGATATGTTTTATCAAAATCGGTTCAGCCGTTTATGAGACAATGCTTATTTGAAGCTGAAATGTCCGGGATATTTCAAACTTAGAAGTTATTTAATGTAGCAGTTATCCAAGGAAACTGTTGAGGAGTATCTTAAAGTTAAAGTTACAGAGTATCGATGTCGGACGTGAAAATTAGGTCAAGTGTCTCTAATAAACTTGATAGTGTCCTATACTTGCCTGTTGAGTAGCGAAGTGACCACTCAACAGAGCTATGGGTAGGTAGTGACCATTCTTACTTAATTGTACCTAAGAGTTTGAATGTCGGACAGCGCATAAACTGATTGACTCTACTATTCTTTCAATAAAATAATTCAGGGTGTAAATAAGTACCTAACCTACTTATAAGAAGTAAGAATTGTGAAGAAAACTTATCAATATTCAACGTAATTAGGAAAACCCATTTAGGTCATTACACATTTGCGAAAATCTCCCGCCACCTTCACTGAAATTGCATTGAATACTTACTGCTCTTAATCCTCAAGGGTTTGGGGAGCTTGATCTTCTTCTTCCTGCTCTCAACGATCTCGTCTTCCACGTCAGAGTCCAGGGGAAGAGTCAGGACTGAGGGAAGATCAGTCAGTAGAGACCTGGGCACGTATTCAGACGCCGCCGTATCTCTAATCTCTCGAGGAACATTCACCCGCACGGAGTGAGTCTGTAGGAACCTATCAACATTATCGAAGATATCGTACATAGGGTCTTTCGATAGCCTCGGATCCACTTGGTCAGAATCGGGGGTCATTGAGGCAATCCGCACGATGGACAGATCCTCTGTGAGTTTTATTTCCTCGTCGTTAGAAACCCTTGAGATCCATTCCAGCGCCCGAGGCTTCACACACGCTACGGAGTACTGACTGAGGCATTCGTTGTAAATATTTTTGACTAGTTTCGACGCCGTATACGTCTGCGCGTAGCTTAGGCCTACTATACTAAACAGCACTATGAAACTCTTCATTGTCACTTTTGTATTGTTAACTTTTCACTTTTTTTTTTATTTGTATTTTTTTTTCTTTGCCGCCTCCACGACTGGCTTCTGTCGATGTAACGATCACAATGTATTGAAAGAAAGTACAGGGCTCGGTATATATACTAGCATTAATACGTGCTTTGGTGCCGGAATGTGGGCATGCGTTATCCTGACCGATGGTACGTAAGTACTTGTGGGTTTCTTGGATCTGTGGTGCATTTTAATTGTGGTAGTGAGAGGCGTTAGCCGGTGGCAGGATCATTGTTTCTATCCCGCCGATCTACAAAGCTGCGGACGCCTCCACTTTCATAACATTTGTATGGATAGATAGTGGACCAGAGTGCTGGTAGACTTACGGGTGTCTGTTTTACAACATTCAGTAGGTGGAATCATTTGTATGGTAATACGACTCTACGTGAGTTTGGAGAGCCTTATCGGCGTAATTTGCGACGCCTGAAATCGGAAATCGCCAAAGTTTCCGCGTAAGCGACGAAGTTTGTGCTTATCGAGATCAATGGTTGGGATTTGGGAAGTACGAGTGAGTATAGGTAGACTAATCGAGTTATGATGGTCTTTATTTGGATTATGCCCTCTTTTTTGTCGCGTATGCCAGCATGTGATTTGCGGAATCTACTAATTCTGTACCCTAATTTTACGACTACAGAGACAATATAGGGTGGCATTAATAATCGTCAGTTCAAGCTCGAGCTCAAGAAGGTGAACTCAGAAAACAAAATCACCGACTTGAGACCTTGGCTAATGTTAATGTCAAGCTCAAGCTAGTATCTATTAATATGCTGACAGCTACTCAAGGTCGAGCTTTTGTTCGGTGATTTTATTTTCTGAGATCACCTACTTGAACTCGAGCTTGAGCTGACGACTATTATTGCCACCCGAGTACCTAAAATGGGTTAGACTGAAGCCTACCCTAGGCTTCAGTCAAAGCGAAGGCCGTGGTGGTAATTTATTTTGAGCCGTGTAACCTACATCTCAAAAAGACGATCTTAAATAAAATAAGAACTTGGTGTTTTCTTTAATAAGTAGGTATACTGGATGTTTGCATCTTATGTAGTACCTATGATTGATTACCCACAAGCCAACAATAGATGGATAAAGTGACCACATGGTTAGTTAACTAATCTGGGAATAAGCTCGCTTCACACATAATATATGCGCTATCCTCTTACTTTAGTTGGCCTAATCCACGGGCACAAAAAGTGACATTACGTTTCCCATGGTCACACATTTGTGTGTTTTCGTCACATTGAAAAGGCATTATGCGTTTCAATGCGAATTTTACTTTCGTTTGCTTTCCTTCTTTTTTTGTAGCCACATAAAGCCTTTACAATATTGGCAAAAGCTACTAGAGTTAAGCAGGATCTAAGAATAGAAATCAGAAGTGAAAAAAGCCTACAAACCGACGTACGTCGATTTATCAAAAAGTATTAGATATGCATTATTATTCTTTGAATAAAGCACTCTCGATCCCTATTTTCTAGGTAATAAAATAAGGTTCTGATTGCTGTAGCACAAAATTGAAACTGCGAGATACGTGCTGATAGAAGAGGGTTTATTTGGTGCCTGATTTGCAAGAGATGTAACAACTCTACATTATTAGTTACTGTGGGCTTCTTCTTCTTCTTTCGTATCGAATTACAATTCATGCGCTTAAAATAGGCTTAAGAACATGAACTTTTAACCCTCTATATATACAGGGTGTTACAGAAATGTCCTGCAACGTTTGATACACTTTGATACACTTTATTGCACACAAAAATAAAAAAACTTAAATAACATTATAGTGAGAGAACGTGTACAAGGGCGGACGTTTACTATGGAGCCAAGTGCCAAATCTCAAAAACAATATCTGGTGCTAAATACATTTGGTACAGAGGCATCGAATATTAGTATGGAACAGCTGATATTTTTTTCGCACTTGGTCCCATAGTGAATATTGGTTACATTGATGAATTAAAGGTAGATTAATGAACTGGACTCGAAATCGAGATGAATACTGATCAGAAAATCGGAAGCGAAATCGGACGTGTATAGCCTAAACGCGCCCTAAAGAGACCATTCAAAGGCTCGGCTGTTGTGCCTGGAACATTGTTAATTTTTCATCTGACTATACTTACTTGAAAGTTTTCTACATAGAGGTTTCCACTTTTAATACAACAATGATAGTTTGCATAGTGTCGCCTATCAACCTACATTGTCTTCCGTGTACGCACAATCAATTTAATTGCAATGAATTTCTACATTATTTGCTACCTTATCGTATGGTTTTTCTCACGACATTTTCCCATGTTTTCTGCTCATTATGAATTTTACCTTAATAATGATTGTAAAGATTTATTGAGTTGGGGATCGATCGTAATATTACCATAACTTATGACAAAGTAAGGCCTTTGCATCTACCTCAGTGGTACCTTCACTCACACTAGATGGGTGAAGAGACCACTCGGCGCTGCAGTGCCTGGGACATTGTTTTAGATGGAGTAGGCTTGCCCAGCACCTACACCATCCTGACAGCTTAGTCGGCCTGGCCTACAAGAAAGACAATAGTCCATAGCCAACTAAGCCGCGGGAAATAGGAGCCAACTAAGCCGCGGGAGTCCTCACGATATTTTCCCTCACAGTCAGCAAGATAAGTGGTTCTGATACTTTAATTTCACACATGTACCTACGTAACTTTTAAAAGAGCGGTGGTGGCCTAGAGAGACCCAGGTTCGATTCCGGGCGCGGGCATATACGTACCTATGACTTTGTTTCTTTTCAATGTATGACAATAACGTTGTAAATGCAGAAATCAGAGGAAAACTGCATTAGTTTTCCATCGTAGGTAGAGCTCGTGGTGGGTGTTTTTTTCATGCAGGGAAGAGGTTTAAACCCTGCAGTGGGAAATGCGGACTGGTAATAATTAGTGAAGACGATTACTTGATTAGCCTGAAATTTAAATGAATATGAAGAGATCGGAAAACGCATAACTTCTTTGAAGTGGAAGTGGGCAGGACACCTGGCGAGACGTACCCATGGCAGATGGACAAAGTCCATTGCGGAATGGCGACCCCGAGAGGGGAAGAGATCCGTTGGCAGACCACCAGCCAGATGGTCGGACAACATAGCCAAAGTAGCCGGAAAACAGTGGTTGCGCCTGGCGCAGGATCGTGAGAGGTGGCGTGAGCATGAAGAGGCCTTTACTCAGCAGTGGGTGCTAACAGGCTGATGATGATGATGATGATGATGATGAAGAGATTAGATACAATAGTACAGTAAATAAATTGGACCCTATACAAATTCAAGATGGCGGCCGAGATATAGCTCCTAAAGCTGTCAAAAGTTGACTAATTTTGTATGAAATATTGCCCCGGTACAAAACGTATAGGAAAGATGCTTTTTAGTAGAAACCGACATGGGACATTGGGCTATCACCGCGATGGGTGGAGAACCATTGTAGATGGTCACGATCCTCAGAATTGAGGGAATGATTTAGAAGAAGAAGAAAAAGCAGGAACTAAAACCCGCAAGGAAGTAGGGCAAAAGGGAAGTAAAGCTACTCCCCAATCAAATATGATGTAACAAGGGCACCCCGATTAGTGATTCCACTCACACTCAGGCGCAAGTGAAAGATGTCGCTGCTAAACGGATGTACTAGCTCGTGACTTGTATACAAAACCGATGATATAAAGAACAGAAGTCTGAGCTTACTTACTCAGCTGGCTCAGCGTCCCGAAGTGGAAATTGGCCTCAGACACAAAGTCGATCTGTAAGGTACAGGGTGATTAGAAACTGAGCATGGATAGAAATAAACGTAGGTATTATACCTGGTGAACTTATAAGAAACCGTCACTTAGCGCCATCTCTTCAAGCAAAGTTAATATCTGGCTATGGATGATTATTTTCTAGATCTTTTAGCTGTATTTATATTCCTAGCATCGTCTGAGAATACCTACTTGAGCTCGATCTCAAGTAGGTGAACTCAGAAAAGTCAAATGCTAATGTCAAGCCTTGGCTAATGTCAAACTTGAGTAGCTGTCAGCATATTAATAGACACTATCTTGAGATTGACATTGACATTAGCAAAGGCTTGACATTAGCATTTGACTTTCCTGAGATCACCTACTTGAGTTCGATCTTAAGTCGACGACTATTAATATCACCCTTAGCGCCATCTCTTCAAGCAAAGCCAATATCTGGCTATTAGATGATTTTCTAGATCTTGTAGCTGTATTTATATTCCTAGCACCCCGTTAGAATGTTTTCCGCTAGAGTATTTCCCGTAGGTTTTTTTTAAGGCGACGGTCAAGCAAGGCACATAGCGCCGCGCTGCCTAATCAAAGTTTTTTTTGTCTTGTTCTAGGATCTCTAATCTTGGCCTTATGTCCTAAAAATAGGGATTCTCATTTGACGGCTCGTTTTTAGCAAAAAACCCTTGACCATCACCATAAATCAAAGTTTTAGTAAAATTTCGTTGATATTGAAATTTTACATTTAGAATGACAATGTCCTTCTGCTGCATCTATTCTGTGGCTGAGCCTGTGAGGATAGCCACTGTCCAGTCAATCGAAAACGAATTCTACGAATATTATCATTAGAGTGTATTTCTGTGGTTGGGTAGAGTGGAATGCTAGACCGTGCTTTCTTTCATTGATAACAAATTTAGCTGCCAAAATAATATCGGTTGTGAATTAGGACGTGGTTGGTCTAGGATCAGGATTTGACACACTTTCGAGACCAGTTGATTTTAATTGCGATTTCAAAAACAATTGATAGCGTAGCATAAGGATGAGTTAGGCACTACATAAGGGGGATAAAACTATATGCGTCTCACTCTTTTGGCTGTCGTAGAGTGGGATAGATAGAGTTATAAACCCATAGATACGCTCTATCCCATTGTTTATGACGTGGGCTTATAAAGTTCTATCTTATTGGGGACTGTGGCGTGATTTATGGTTTTTTCCATGTTTTGATAGTAAGCGCCACCAGTGAGAAAAAAAAGTGGATAAGTGTAGGTAGGTACTTATCTACCTGTTTATTTTCGTTCGCTGACTTACTTCACCAATCTCAATCTAGCTCCGTTAGCATGCACGAAAGACTGTCAGTTAGGTACTCGGTCTACCGTCGAGAAAATCTTTGACTCAACTCGAGAAATTTTAATTTTCTCGAGGATGCATGCTACGGGGCACTACATGCTGGAAACCCTATTTCTGTAACACGCCAATAAACTTCGATTCGATTAATGCATCGCCAATATTGATCCTATCTGTGTATATTGTATGCGTAGATTGTGGTATTAAGCTGATAAGATGGTACAGGTGCTGGGCATGCTTACTCCATCTAATTAAACAATATCCCAGGCACTGCAGCTTCGAGTGGTGTATTTTATTTTATTTTATTAAGGAACGCCAACAAGAAATACAATAAAATTATGTAAATGGTACAATTATAAGGCTATTTGTTTTCTTGTGTACCTACTGTTATAGTGTAGCTGCATAAATCACCTCTCCTTTATGCAAAAAAGTGTGGAGCGAATTTTGGCTCCGATATGAGGAGTCAAACCTTGAGCCATGTCACACCCGACGTTTGAAACATTTGACCACAATGCTAGTGGAAAACTTATCAGAGCAACTTACAACGATTGATATTGATAACGCCGCGGCCTATCACAAAATATTCAGGACGATTTCGCTTTCTGTCCGTAAGTGGAATATAAAACAGTTTCTACGGGTCCGAAAGCGTCCTCGCAATAAATTATAGTTTGTTGGACACTGGGCAGCGTAAAGCCTCGCGTCCATTAGGCGGATCGGGGCGGGCCGGGCCGCAACGGAAAAATCCGCCTGCCTATATTTTGTATGGAAGTGCGTCCACTAGAGCGCATCGGGGCGGGGCGGGCCGCGACGCAATATTTTTGCCGGCGGATTTTTGCCGGCGGCATGACCCGCCCCGATGCGCCTAGTGGACGCGGGGGCAACAGCATGCTCGCGCATGCGAATGCGCGCGAGTGTTGCCATTTGTCGACCAGTATACATAATCGGCTGAATTATTGTTGTTCTTGTTTATAATAATGTAAAGAATTCTATGCTATTGGCGTGAACGAAAAATCGCTGAACAAACGCTTAGTACGAATAGCTCAGTAAAGTTTAGCTTCAAAATTAAAAAAACTGTAAAAAAATCGAATTACCCTCCACGCTGCTATCGTCCAACCTTAAGGGTGGACGATAGCAACGTGGCGGGAGATTAAAAATTTTCAAAACCAAAAATCAACTTCTAATACTTCTGCTGGTATTTTTTCATCAATATGATCGGTTAAGGGTGGACGATAGCAACGTGGCGGGAAATTCAAAATTTTCACAGATTTTTACATTTTGTAGCTAAACTGAGCTATTTTTGTTCAGCGATTTTTCGTTCGCGGCTATAACATAGTATTCTTTTTATTATTGTAAACAACAGAACAACAATAATTCAGCTGATTATGTGTTCTGGTCTACGATAAGTTTATTGGGCAGTGCCACTGCTTCATAGACCAGAACACATACTAATCGGCTGAATGATTGTTGTTCTGTAGTTTACAATAATGAAAAGAATACTGTTTTATTGCCGCTAACGAAAAAACCCTAAAAAAAAAAAAAAAATTAAAAACGTAAAAAAAAAATGTCATCGAGTATTTATCATCAATTTTATTAGTTTAAAGTGCATGAAATCCCTAATATAAAATAGTCTGTAATTTTGGCATGAATGAATAGGGCTTGGCAATTTTTTTGCAGCCAAGGGCCACAAAGAGCCAAAATGGCATAAAAGCGGACCGTACCTGAAACTATAGGTAGGTACTTACCATACCCTATAATTATTTTACCCATAGTATATTCAGAGTGAGATGAGCGTGCGTCAGCGCGACCGAAAATTTCAGTCTCAATCATACAAAATAATTTCAATCTGTTGAAAATTTCTCAATCGACTAGGCATCAAAAAGTTACAATTTAGGCAATGTCACAAAAAGTCACAACGAGGGCTCAAAAGTTACAATATTTATGACTAGACAAAGTGGCAACACCAAAAAATCCGCCGAGACGATGCACCGATCCGCCCCGATGCGCTTAGATGGACGCACCCCAACGTTGCGTTGCGTTGCGGCCCGGCCCGCCCCGCCCCGATCCGCCTCATATGGACGCTAGGCTTTAGGTTACGTCTTTTGATTCAAAGTGAGCTTCTGTGGTTGCAGGAACCAGAAAACTTGTCCTATAAAACCCCCAGTCAGTGTTGACGCGGCAAGCTAATGGCAAGGGACGGCTAGGCCGCCCCCGTACTAACTACCAGTCGCTGTAGGTTTTATCGGACTAAAATATCCACCGTAACAATTACCGCTTTAAAAAAAAAAGTATAAGGGCTATTTTCGAGTGATTTACGCTCGAGAGTTGAGTGTTTTTTAGAGAATAGAGGCGCTGGAGGCGCTTAGCTGAGAAAGAGGCTGCATCAACTGGACTAGGCTGGAAGGAGCTAGAGGCTGCCGCACAAGACCGCGAAAAATGGAGATCCCTTCTTCGAACCCTTTCTACCTGATAAGGGTTTAAAGGATATCACGATTATCATCAACCCCGATAAAACTAGACCCATCCCGTTACCGAATTGTTTTCTTTTTAAGACTAACGTGCCGCACACACCGCCCGGATTTCTGCGTTCCGCGTTAAGAGATCTGTGTTCCGCATTATCCTATCCTACTTCATACTATCCTATCCTACTAATATTATATTTGCGAAAGTTTGTAAGTATGGATGGATGGATGGATTGTTACTCTTTCACGCTGAAACGGCTGAACGGATTTGGATGAAATTTGGAATAGAGATAGCTTAGACATCAGAATAACTCATAGGCTACACTTTATCACGTTTTTACACTTTGTAGCAAAGTTAAGCATAATATCCTTTTTCTGTAGTCCACGCGGACGAAGTCGCGGGCAAAAGCTAGTCTCTAATAAATGGGGTTGCTTAAAACCGTTCACACTGAAGCGCGTGGAGTTCTCATGACGGAAATCTGAGAACTCCGAACTCGGAACGCGGAACTCCGGGGCAGTGTGTCCGGCACCCTAACTGTTATTTTACCTACTATAGAAAAATATTCAGTCAAAATTATTCAAGACTTCAAATCAGCAAAGCCGCTGGAAATTAGAGCTCACGTCTCAGCAAACCATAACAATTCGGCTGGTACAAAGTTCGGTATAATTGCTCATCTATTTAGGAAGGGTTTCTCTAATTTATAACGAACAAGGCTTTGCGGACGTGACGTTGTTCGGAGGTTCGAAACAAAGAGGAAGTAGCGAAAAGGTTTGGTACCTTCACGACCATTCCCTGGAGGGGTAAGCAGAGGTATGAGCAAAGAGGTAAAGCGTATGATTTTTGCACGCTGACTGGCCGTGGCTATGTCTTAGCCAGTTGAAAGATTGAAATATAGCATAAGAATAAGCTTACCTAGTGAGGTTGGCGTAGCAACAGATACTGAAAACTGCTTATCGAGAAAATACCGTCCCACTGTGCTACCGAGATAGATAACTTTACAAAAGCTTGTAACAATCATCTTTTTCTCTACATAGAGCGGTGCATACATAGGCATATCGAGTAGACATGAGTAGGTAATGCTTGTAATATTACAAAAGACATATTACACAACGGTGTCATGAAATATTACACATTACACGAGAGAACAAAGCATGGCACATAGCATTTCATTACACTAGATGACATGAAACATGATTACATGACACATGGCATTTCAGCACACTGTACGTACTGCAATGAAAGTGTGCTGAAATACCATGATGTCATCTTTCATGTCTGCAATGAAGAAATACCATGATGTCATGTTTCATGTCTGCAATGAAGAAATACCATGATGTCATGTTTCATGTCTGCAATGAAGAAATACCATGATGTCATGTTTCATGTCTGCAATGAAGAAATACCATGATATCATGTTTCATGTCTGCAATGAAGAAATACCATGATGTCATGTGTCATGTTTGGTGCCATGATATAAGGTAATATCACGCGGTATGAAATGTCATGAAATATATCATGACTTCGAAGTGCACTGTTTCGCGCATGTCTAATATCGAGCTATAAACGTCGATAGATGGCCAGCATCTGGTATGACCGTAGACATATCGAGGTTTACAGCTGGACGATGCTGATTTGGTGGTCACGTTAGGCTTGCAGCTAGTAGCATGACCGATGTACACACGACAGCACGTCGACCCTTACACGCTAGCACTCTACTCGGTTACGTTACGGGCGAGTTTACAACAAAAGTGTACAGTGTCACGTGCTGTCGTGTGTACAGCTTACTTAGAATGTGGCTTTTTGAGAATTTGATCTTTAGAGGATTAGACATACTCAGTATTAATCTTATTACTAATACGACCTCATGTGAGTTGGACGATTTCAGAAGCTGACTAAGTAAGAAACTGGAAAATCTATTCCGAATTTGGTAACCTCCGCCCAAAGGGGAGCAAACTGTGAAGTCTCGAAAAAAATATCAGCTGCTCCATACATTCAGTGCAGTAGGTGCAGTAGGTGTAATGAATTTATGTGTGGAATAGCTGATATTTTATGCGACATTTCGCACTTGGCCCTGTAGTAAAAGTTGCTTGTATGCAACTCCTTTCAGTATCACAAGACCTTTCTGTAACACCCTGTATATGTTTGACGGTTTGACATACTTTTTTTAAAATTCCAACTAATTTAAACCTCACCCGGAAGTCTTAATAGCTGGAGAGCTGTTGACCAATCGACTTATTTTCTCGTACAAGGCTGAGGGCTTCTAGGCTGGTTGTTTAGACTTCGCTGATCACGGAAATAAAACTCGTTTTTTATAACCCAAAAGTAGCTCCCAGCCTTGTACGACAAAATAAGTCGATTGGTACAGTCGACCACAGTCTCAGATACCCCTTTTTGTTCGATTGGCGCCCTTATGCCGCGCGCGATATGAGCTGCCATGGGGTATCTGAGATTGTGGCCGACCGTACAAGCTCTCCAGCTACTAACTCCTTTGTAAGATTCACCCTACGGTTGGTATTGGGTAATTAAAACATTGTAACATTATGTATAAGTAAAATTTATTCAATAAATAAACAAATATTGAAATAAGTAAGAAAGACTTACATTTCATTTGAGCATTTTATTTACCAGCTTATAAATAAAATAAATTAAACACTAACGTCCTAGTGACTGGATTTTAGTACTAAAATAAATACTTAAAGTTAAAATAAATAATATTTAATTAATAAATGCACAAAATAGATTCACTTCGAGTAATTCATTGTGAAGTGATAGTAAACCAAAACTGATAATTATTTTATATGAAAGTAGGTACTGATAGATGAAAATACATAATTATTTTATTGAAAACTTCATTAGACACATACTTAACTTACGTACTAAGACTTTATATTAAGAGGGATAAAAATATATTGGAATACACAATGAATTTAATCAAAGCGAAACAAAATGCGTAATTTTTTTTTGTTCAATAAGTTACCGATCTCCCTAATTTAAAATAAATAAATAAAAAGAAAGCAGTAAAAAGCATTCATAAATAAACAATTTCACTACTAACACTAGGTTTTGGAAGTAGCTGTATTTCTCAACTAACCAGATACCTATTTTTAAACACCATAACATCGTTATTCATTATGTAGATAATAATCATAACCCTCTTTTTGGCTTTGCCGTTGTCGGGTAACAATAAATAAAACGAAAAAAAAAAAAACATTGGACATAACATTTCTTCATAATCTTTACCTTCACAATTAACGAATGCACCTACAAATTCTTAGAAATAAATTTGTGTGGCAGGAAGCTATAATACAACCGAATCTCAAAAAAACAATCTGTGTTCCATACTAGAATTTTAAAATTTCTTACAGATTTTGGAGTTTTAAAAGTGGTTTTAAATATTGTATAGGTATTCTCATGCAGTTTGCTACGGTCAGGCACCTACCTACCTTAAATTATATTTCATGGCGGCTATGACACCCTAAGCAGTAAGCACGATAGCTAATGACTACAACCAAACGTTTTCTCTCATTCACAAATAAGTAAGTAAATAATATAATTTAAGTACCTGATCAAAATACCTTGAGTCAAACATACTTGACAAGATCAACCACAGTTACAGCTTATGAAAGTTATGAAAACTGTTCGCTGGAAAAGAAAAACACTAGCAAGAAAAACACTAGAGATTCAAATATAGAATTATTTTGCTCTATACTCAATGAAATCATCATTTGGATCATAAAAAAGTTACATACTGCAGAAGTAAAAACCTCTTTGCTCATAGTGTAAAAAAAAAAACATAAATTTTCTTTTATTTGGCTCATTTTTACCCAAAGAGTTTACATCACCCACCACTGGCGCCCAACCTCTTTACTCTCGACTTCGGAAGACAATATTTATTTCTTTTACTTCTTATTGAAATCCATATTGCAGTTGGGATAGAGCGCGTAGCAGTTGTTTTGCTCTTGTCCCTCTCTGGCAGCCTGCACGTAGCTGTAGTACCGTAGGGCCTTCTTGCTTTCCGCTGGAGGTAGTAGCTCTGATGAGTCTCTGGAAATGGAAAAGGGGTAATGTTATACCTCTAATTTGGACGTATTTTGTATCCAGTTTGAGACTAAATTTAGCCAGCACGTTTTTGACGTTTTTGATGTAAATTCAGTAACATTCATCATCGTCACTAGTTATTTTGTTATCACTAGCCAGATTTTTTGAAATTGATAAGAGCCTTTTTTGACTCACAAGATCCATCTAACATGCCTGGACTTTGCAGCGCCCAAATTTACTCAGTTAGTGACAATGGCTGACTAACGCGCGTCTTACGATGCATCACTATTCCTGTCGATACTTCCCAGTCATTCGTCAATATCAGCTCGGGCTAGGCCATACTAGTTTATCCTGAAGCTTACATATTCTTGCTAGGCCAGACTCGTTTGGCCTAGGCTAAACTGCCCCTCTACCCTTGACGCGTTTTTCCAATACGGCCGCAATATGGCGCAATTTACAAAATTTAATATTTTACAAATTAAGACGCATTTTGTGTTTTTATTGAATAAAACAGCCTTACCTTTGAATAAACATCACAAAATATTTAAAATAAAAGCATTACTATGCGAATTCAAAGAGAAATTAATTTTAAAACTTTTTCAATAGAATCGCAATAGCGTCAAGGGTAACCCCCCTGGTTTCTCCTTAAATCGGGTTTGGCCGGTAACATATCTAAACTTGTCACGGGCATTGCAGCGTTCGAATTCACCCAAAAAGTAAACTTATCTGTAAGAAACTCACTTGCTCAGCTCATTTGAGACCAGGTTGCTATACGGGGTGTGCGCGAAGGGGTCTCGATAGAGAACGCAGACAGCTCTCTCCCGGCACCCTGGTTCGTGGGCGCCCATCGGATTCAGGATTTTGTCGACCTTTTCGAGTAGTGGACCGTAGAATTTCTCCGCTGATATCGTATCCTGGAATTGGTAACATGACAGTTTAGTCAAATTAGTTGTTGTTTAAGATGAAATGCGTCTCACAACTAGCGCCGCCAATGGAAAAAATATCACATATTTTTTTTGGATGCGTTTTTAGCAAAAAAACGCTCCTGCGATTCCTCGACGCGAGGCTTAACTATTTTTAAGACCTAAGGTTTAGATTCCAGATCCTAGAACTTAAGAATGCAATCGATTCTCGCCAAAAGTGGCCACTTTTGGCGAGAATCGATTGCATTCGTAGGAAACCCAACCCTGGAATCCAAATCTTAGGTCCTAAAAATTGTTAAGCCTCGCTTCGAGAAATCGCAGGAGCGTTTTTTGCTAAAAACGCATCCAAAAATAAGATATGTTTTTTTTCCATTGGCGGCGCTAGTAGTGAGACGTATGGCGCCTTAAACTGCATTTTCTATGAAGTGTTCCCAACTGAGCATTCATTTCATTCTTCGAGTTGCTAAGACCCAATAAGGTAATGAAAAACTTAAAATTCTTTCCGCGAATTGATTTGTCTTTGTTTAGGCCTTAAAAATCCTTAAAAATTTGGGGACAACATTTTTATGCTATGGGTTTATACCACTGATTGCCCTATTTTGTTGAGTTTGATTGCGTTATTGTTACAAACTGTGTTGAGTGGCGGTCACCGCAGCTGGCCAAAAAGTCGGTTTCGAGTCGATCTCTCAAGGGATAGGCCTGTTCCCAATACGAAAAAAGCATCTAATATCTTTCATTCATACCGGGTCCTGCGCAGCCAGTATCTCCTGCTGCTGCCTCACTAGCTCCGTCTCTGTCTGTATTCGGTTGGACTCGTGCAGCTTCGCCGCGGACACTCGGAGGACCTCGTCTCGGACGGCTGAGGGCGGCGCCCGCGCAGCCAGCGCCGCTGCTCGTATCTGGAATTTGAGCGTTAGGGTTTAGGGATTAAGGTTGAAAATACAACAAGCCTTCTAAACTTTGTGTTGAAAATAATGAAAAACTTTGAGGGACGAGATTATTTCGGCTCAACTTTTTGAACAAGCGAGCGGAGCCAAATCGGTCGAGGGGTTGCTGAGATAAGGGGTCGCGAGTTCATAGTTCGGGGCGAACCACTAGGGTACGGGATGAGACGTGACGGGCGTACCGGTGGACAAGTAAATGTATGTACCGGAGAGTGTGTTTCTACTGATCTCCAAATTAAAGATGCCCTAGAAAAGAAAGATGATATCATGCTAAAGCGGAGATAAAAGCTTTCGTATGTTTGCATTTTCGCTTAAAAGGATTTAGCGTGGGCCGTGCTTGACTCAATGAGTCAGTTTTGTGCCATGTGGTTCAAGGTTTATCTAACATCAACATCAACAGCAACACTCACCAAAGCTTCTTTCTCGGGATCTTTGTGTTGTATCTTCTTGTTCCGGTGGTATGGATTTATTTGTTGTGGTCCGAGAGGTCTGCAATCATAGAAGAATTGAACTATTCAAGTACTTTCCCATAATAATCGTTTTTATTTGATAGTATTTTATCAGTAATTTCGAGCGATAAAAAATGTTCCCTCGATTCGGGGGCTGAATATGCGACCTTTGCCACATTTGACCATACGCAACGGCATAAACGGTAAAAGTAAAGTAAAAGACAATCACCTGCCAGGTCCGGAAGGTCGTTGTAGGTTCGTTTGTGAGTGCGGTTGTAAGTTCGGTTGTGAGTGCGGTTGTAAGTTCGGTTGCAAGTTATTTGGCGCCAACACGTTTGGTTGATTGTTACTGGAAGCTCCGACTTCACCGACGTTCATGGAAGTTCCTGAAACCGAGCAAGATACAGATGTTAGTAAACTCAGAATATAGAAAAGAAATGATTACCTTCTATTGGTCGGTAATAAGTTTGTAACTCGTAATAAAGGTTGTTATCTTCCAAATTGGGCCAATCCTTTCTCTCTGACGAGATCACGAGCTTGCAAAGGTTGGTAAAATTTAAAAAGTTATTTTCAACGCGCAATGAATCTGTAAAAAATGTAGTTGTGCTCGTTGAAAGATAAGGGAATATTATCTAGACATTTGGGTATTTCAGATTTTCTGTAAGTTAGCCATTATAGTAACTTACAACCTCAAGGCCTGCAAGGCTGGAATCTTGCAGAATATGTTGTCAAACATTTACGTCTAAAAAAGTGAGTATACATCTAAAACTCCTATGAGTTACTTGGAAGTGATATCGCAGTAGTTCTGGGAATATTAGCTTTCTTTAATTTATTTTGAAATTAAATTGAGAATATAAGTACCTACACCTATTTTTTTTTAAAGCAGCGAGCATTTTAAAGATAGTTCAAGAGTTTTTGGGTTCAAGTCCTGTCCCGAGCGAATTTTTTCAACTTATAATAAATGTTTAAAATGTAAACCTTCTTACCTGGAGGCAGTCCCAAACCCCAAGCGTTGATATCGTTCGCATCGTTGACGTTCGGCTTGAAGTTAGCGATTGCGTTACGGTGAATATCCGTTGCGATGTATCTGAAAAGAAAATTATTTTTAAACTTAAACTTTCGTGAGCACTGCACATTTTTCTATTAAATCACGCTTTTACTCACTAGTAATACTAGCTCTCGGCGCGTGCGCAACGGCTACTCAAACGCAGTTCGAGACTAGCCGCGGCGTCGCGAGGGCCGTCTCGTTCTCCATGAAGAAGGTCTCCGAATGAGAACCGAAACTAGTCGGCTACACCGACAAATTACTAGTGAGTAAAACCGTGATTTAATAGAAAGAAAATTATTTGTTATAGTTGTTATTGTTTGCAGGTATCCTGTCAATTATTAGAGATGCCTACTCAATTTAAATAGATATATTTTGAGCTTAAGAGCGAGCCAGGATTACTTCTTCTAGCGTGGGGAAAGGTGCCATAGAGATACTGCAATATACAATATCTCTGATCTCAGTATACAGGGTGGATTCTTGAGTCGGGGCAGTAAGGGCAGGTACCTTAACCGTTATTGGACCAGAAAAACGAGATCTTCCAACTTTTTTAGGATATTATGAACTGCAGATTTTGGAAAACAATACAGTCAGCGAAAAAAATGCTAAAATACCAAAAAAAATTGTTTGATCCCAATCGATCCTCTTTCATGTAGAGATCAAAAGACTCTAAGGAGCCAAATGAGGTTTGAGTGCTAGAAATGTCAGAAACGTACAAAAACTTTCCCCCTCATTTTCTATGGAAAAAAAACTTTTTAAAAATAATCAAGCCATTCGAACCTCTTTCGTGTTCAAAAGTCTCTACGGGGCCAACTTAGGTTTGAGTACAAGAAATGTTAGAAATCGCGAATGTTGCTGATGTTCCATAGTGCAGCTGGCAGGATCTACTTGAGATTCAACACGATCAAGTTGGCGGGCTTCTTTTTGACATAACAGAGAGGACTCTGGTTACAGTGTGATTTTGTTACTCACTCGTTCCCAAGACCAGGCCCAGACAGTTCCCAATCCTGGGGGTAGTGCTCGAAGCCAGGCGAGCTCTCATGATGGGGATGCTGCACTGAGACGGATGAGCCATGTGGATGGGCAGCCGGTGGACCATACACAGGGCCGTGTGAGATGAAATAGTATGGCTTTGGACCAATCATGATGCTGCTGAGTGCTATACCTAACACTGTAGTCTGCATTATGATTGCCAAATAACACAGGGATCTTGGAAGCCTAGAGACGAACATTGCTTAGAGAGCCAGCTGCACATTCCTCAATAAGACATAGGGTGGTATTCTAGCTCTTAAACTCAGTTTAAACAGAGTTCAGACTGTCGATAAAGCAGTGCATGTTTTGATATGAAGGGAGGGATATTCAAATCAAAACATGCACTGTTTTATCGACAGTCGACACTACTAAACTCTACTTAAACTAAGTTTAAACAGAGTTCAAGGAGCTTTCTAGTTTGAACTGAGTTTAAACAGAGTTTAAGTAGCGTTCTAGTTTGAACTGAGTTTAAGTATCGTTCATGAATACCACCCATAGAGTTGCGACCTAGGTATTCCCTTCGACTCCCTACTGCGAAGGATACTGCCGATATAATAATATGCCGAAGATTTGTGCTAATGTGGAGCACCACCTACAACGTTGTATCTTCGAGCCTATCCTGATGCTCCATGATGAAGTTGGGAGGATCTTCTTGAGATGACTCCCAGGACGATCAAGTTGGTGCGCTTATCTTTGACACAACAGAAAAGACTGTGACCAAGTGTAATTTTGTTACTCACTCGTTCCCAAGTCCAGGCCCAGACAGCTCCCAATCCTGGGGATAGTGCTCGAAGCCAGGCGAGCTCTCATGATGGGGATGCTGCACTGAGACGGATGAGCCGTGTGGATGGGCAGCCGGTGGACCATACACAGGGCCGTGCGAGATCGAGTGGTGTGGTGGCTGGAATTTAAGATGGAAAAGATTGATTAGGTTGCAGTTTATTATAAGGACAAACATATTTTAAAGAAAGATAGATAGAAGACTAAATAGTAACTCTATACAAGGTGTTACAAACTCTTTTTACAGGGTCATGGTACCTGGTGATAGGGATCACAACCAAAATATTTTTTTAGCTCTATGACGTTCCGTTGATTTTTCAATAATTAAAATGTAAGCGCTGTGACGGGAGAAAAGTATTTTTAAAATACTGTTTCCATAGACTTTCACTATGTTTTAACAGCTTGAAGCTATTAAAATATAGCTAAGCAATCAACCATATTTTTTAATTGGAGCTAAATCAAAAACAAAAAAGTTTTGAAATTTTTTCAATTTTGAGATTATAAAAAAAAGTTGTGTTTTTCAACTTTTTTTTGCAGATTTGTCATTATGTTGACCAGCAGGTTACACCCTGTAAAAAGAGTTAGTATCTTTTGTAACACGTTGTATTGTATACCAGAAAGTTAATTTAAAAGCATTCAATGTAATAAGAAGGCGCTTGGATTATGTAGAGCCACTCCGCTACCCTTCTTTCACTTTGGTAACCATGGTTTTGTAACCAGTTACCAAAGAAGAATTAGGTACATACGCGACTGGTCAAGAATTCTTAGCTTTCTGCTACGTTTACCCTTTTTCATCTGTGATTATCTTTCTTGGATTAGAAAACTAATCGTCCCTAGTCCTGTGCTTTCATGACATGGATAATTATTTCCTCCCTACTACTGCTTCAAGTATGGCGATGAACGCCTGAGATCCCGGATCTCGCTTGTCAAACGTATGCCGTAACGGTGAAATCGCCACTTAGTACAAGATAGGTACGTAAAGAAGATGGTACGGATATAGCCGTTAGCGAAAACATGAAGGTCATTGTTTGCGGTAAACTTGTTAAGGGCAACCGCAATAATCTTGCTATGCATACACTAAACAGTGGTTAAAATGAACATTCTTGTCTACAGGAATCTTAACCACAAATCGATTTGCGTTACGATTAAAAAGATAGCCACCAATGGTTTATATTCCTACCTTAGAATTAAGAATTAAGAGAGTTTGGCATTGGATAAATTTACTCGTAAAACCACCACACCTGATGTTAATGCGCGCAATCAGATGGCGGTGATTATTTTATTTCCCTAAATAGTTGTCAATTTAGATGATGGAGAGAGTTTAACCGTTTACGAAATACAAAATGAAGAATCCGTGGTCATATGCCCAAACTATCTCTCTCTGACCCAGAAACTATTTCTCTCTCTGGCTGTACCCAAATAGTCGGACGTGTATAGGGAATAAGCTACATATTAGGTACTTATTAGGCATTAGTAAACTAGTGGTTCGCCCCGAACTATGAACTCGCGACCCCATATCTCAGCAACCCCTTGACCGATTTGGCTCATGTTCCAACTTAAAAATTCTCTTGGCCTCATTTACCTGCCTACCAAATTTCATGACGATCCGACTAAATTTACTCAAGTTATCGTCGAACGAACATTCATACATACATACATACATACAAACGCCGGATTGTTCCAGTAGACTCGGAGAAATTCGCTAGCTTGTTAAAAAATGTCAGTTCAGTTTAATGGTGATGATTGATCGAGCGAGCGAAGCGAGTCAATTTGAGTAAATTTAGTCAGATCGTCACGAAATTTGGAAGACAGGTAAATAAGGTTAAGAGAATTTTTAAGTTCGAACATGAGCCAAATCGGTCGAGGGGTTGCTGAGATATGGGGTCGCGAGTTCAAAGTTCGGGGCGAACCACTAGTTTAAGTAATCAAAACCATCTCACCTTGTGATGATGATGTGTGATTAAATGGTGGTGATGGTGGAACTTCGTCGTGTGGTAGTTCTGGTGGTACCACGAGCACAGCTTGAAGATATGGCTCAGGGCGGGGAAGAGGAACAGAAGTAACTTCAGGAACATCTTCTTAGCTGTCGTGATGCCGAAGATGATGGGGAGAACGAAGATGAGCTTCAGGGCGATGAGTTTCACCACCAGAATGATGGCGATCGCCGCCATTACGAGTTTCTTTCTGATGTATTTTTCTGGAAGTGGAAAAGGGTTTCGTTAGTTTAAATAAGTGTTTTATACACCGAGGGAGATAGTTAGGAGATGAATTTAAGACCTCTGGCCAGTGTGCCAGTGCCAAAGAGCTATCGAGCAAAATAATTATAAAATAAGGTAATGATTTGTCGCTAACAATCTTAAGTTTTATAATCAACAAGTATTTTGAATCACTCAGATGTATCAGTTTTTGAGTAAAATTTATAATATTTGATCACTCGATCACGATAAAGTGTATTCTATCTATCTATTACTAGGTATCAGATGATCAAAATATACGTTTTTTGATCCACCTGTTGAAAAAACATCTCTTGCTTCATTGGACTTGGTCACCACATTAATCAAGAAGCTTTGAACATATTATAAGGAATACAGAGTATTTGCGGATTTTTTTCTCGTGGCTGCTAAGCCCATTTCTGGCTTCATTGGATTCAGTAACCACTGCAATACTTACTGATCTTATGGAAAAATATCCTGCCCTGCCCATTGCTTTCGACTTTGGGCTCCAATTCTATATGTACTAAGGCTCCAGTCTTGGTCAGTGCTCTGGGAGACACCTTCAGTGTGGCACCGTGGAAGAATAGTTCCGGCAATGTTAGTTTCATATCGTGGGAAGCCAGGAAGTTGATGCTCTTGGAGTAAAGAGCGTCCGTCACCTCTTCCAGGGGTGTTTCTGAAAAGGAGAAAGAGAGATGATGAATAGAAGCACTTAATTTCGATGAAACTGTAAAAAAGTAAGATTCAGGGAGTCTACTAGCTGGATAAATGCCACCCCCGCGTGCTCAATGTGGGTTGGCAATTTTTGGGCTAAGGTATGCCTCATACGCTCAGGTTTACTCACGATGTTTTTCCTTCACCGTAAATGTATTATCCAGTAAATATATTCAAACAAAAATGTGGTCTTCGCATCTGGGATAGATGATTTATTTTATGCAGCATCCTGTGGCATCTTTAATGATACTAGATGGGTGAAGCGACCACTGGCATTCCAGCGTCTCAGAATAATATGTTTTAGATGAAGTAGGCTTGCCCAGCACCTATACCTTTACCATCCTCTACCGACGTTTTCCTAAAATCATTAGTACAATTCGGTAAGCTCTATCTCCTAAGAAAATCCTATTTCTATTTAAAAATAAACTTTTAGACTCTACAAAAGATACCAATTTTGGTCGACAGAAAAACATAGGATTCAAGTGTCACCAGTTATACAATTCAAAACGGAAATTGCTGTATTGGCCTAGCGCTGTGATGTGGTTAGAAAATAACTGTATTTGTTTTTAAATACTTACTTATAATAAACAATGCGTGACCGACATTTATATGTAAGTAAGCGAACCGTAGAAAAGTCGGTCACGCACGCAAGTGTGAAGAAATTACAATAAGTTAAAATTAATATATAAATTAAATACCTATTCATTGTTCTTTCTTCCTATCCCACGACGTTATGCTAACTATATTTTGCGTAAGAAACGGCAGTGAACGTCAGTGAAATTAATCTTCACCGCAGGGAAAAGCTCTGAATAGCACCCATAAGTATCGTCAGACATTATCTTTCGATTTCCTACACAAGAAAGTTCTCTTCCGCGACAATGTGACTTTTTTGCTCCACAACCGAGTGTTACTATAGTTTTCTGCTCATCTTTGGAGAAAATTCCTACACGATCTAGATTCCATTGATTGGTACCTGCGTTGATATTACGTATAGCCTATACGATATTAACCACCTTTGCTAGTGGATGTTTATCTCTCTACGTATAAGGTCTAGTTTTCTTAAAGAAGAGCTACTAGTCACTGCTATTCCATAAGTTGCGGATCGATGATGGGAAAGGTACAGAATTTATATGTTTTTTTACAACAGTATTTACAATAGAGTTTGTAACTTGTAAACAAGTGAAACTTCCTCTTAGATAAACGGTGGGTTTTCACAGGTTTTTTGTCGTAAAAAGCGAAATTCTAGGAAAACGGGAAAAGCTTGCTTGTCGCGTTGAAAAGTACTTTCCTCGTCATTTGGTAAAGTGTAGGGTTACATGAATCTTTATGGCGCCCATTTGAAAGACGTGAGCCAAACTGTTAGAAATTTGTTTGGAGGTTGGCAATCAGTTTTGCCCTTAGAACCTGCCAAACGATACAATGAGCTGGTATCTTTGCTGGAATAATTCACGCCGATCTTGTAGCCAGGCTATCTAATTCTTGAGTCTAAGGATATGTTATGCCAATATAAAATATGAGCTTTTCCCTTGACTTCGTCGGTAAAGCCCTCCACTAACGATGCGTCCAGTCCAACATTCCAAATGGCACGGTAGTATACCAAAATCCACTCGTCAATGTGGAAAACGACAACTATTTATCCATCCACTGGATGCCCGCCGTCCACCAAGACACCTTCCATTTGGACGTATGCTAGCTTAAGTTTAGTATAGTAGCAATAAGCCAAGGTCTAGTTCAGAAAGTTTCTGCTACTGACGTAGTTCTATTTACGTGCCGTTCTATTCTCATAAACACATGAGTTGACAATAAAATCTTGTAGGTCAATGTTGCATTTTACACCCTTTACACGAATTTGTAGTCTCTCTTGGCCCGGAACAAACCACCATCGTAATTCCATGGTCCATAAACGAGGCGCTAAACCTTACCCAACCATGACCTATTGTGGGCATCACCATTTATTGTATTTGAGCGCTAGCAAGAAAAATGCAAGAAAAATATGATGCATTGAGCATAACAATATGACCAGTCTCTCAGAGAGAGAGAGAATGACAGAGAGAGAGAGAGAGAGAGAGAGAGATATTTCAAGAATTGAAACTTATTATAATGCTAGCAAGCTTAGCTTTTCCTTGCAGCTTCTTATGTAAGAGACTTCTCAAAATCATTTCAAAATCTTATCTTAAGTTTCATACTTGGAAAGATGTTTCATACTAGTGGCTCTGTGAGCTGCGAGTCTGTCAAGTTTGCTGAGCTTCGCTCAACGCGGGACTCGGGCTTCGGCCTCGGGACACGGAGCTGAAATTACTACAGCTCGGCCTTCGGGTTCGCTCGGTCAATTTATTACAAGTTGGTACAAGTTGCTTGTCACAATCTTTATGTTATCTTTCTATTCCACCCTGTAGCAGGGGTAATAAAAGCCCATATTTTGTTTGTTTTTGTTTTGTTCTGAAAACTATAATCACATCTCATAACTGCGATCGTGTATGCTGGTAAAAGGTATACTGTTTGTGGAAACCAAACCCTAGCGCTTAGAACTTTCTTCAGTGGCGGCACGCTGCAATTATGGTTTTGGACTTAACAAACCTTGAACGCGGTTTGTATCTGCGGTCGCCCGGCAAACGGTTTTAAGAATTCTCTAGCTAAAAGTTGGGTTTTGCACAGAAAGGTCCCATTTTTAGTCTTGCAATGTTGTCAGGAAGGTGGAAATGTAATTTTGCTCAAAATCTTAGGAAAATTGATCCCAGGGCTTGAACCTGGCACCAGTTTGATATGGAGTATGCTTACCGTGCACCTTTCGGTTAAGTCGGCCTTGCAAGTTCACGTGAAAGACAAGTCACTAAGGGTGGTATTCTAGAACGCTACTTAAACTCAGTTCAAACTAGAACGCTACATAAACTCGGTTTAAACTCAGTTCAAACTAGAAAGCTCCTTGAACTCTGCTTAAACTCAGTTTAAGTAGAGTTTAGTAGTGTTGACTGTCGATAAAACAGTGCATGTTTTGTTTTGAATATCCCTCCCTTCATATCAAAACATGCACTGCGTCTGAACTCAGTTTAAACTGAGTTTAAGTAGCGTTCTAGAATACCACCCTAAGTGCGAAGCCAACTTTACGTACTTACTAACTTTGAAATAAATTAAAGTCAATGTAGTTATAATCCACGTGCGATGAGAATGGGATGGAACCATGTCAAAGAAAATTAGAACAAGAGTTGTTGGAAATCACATTTTGAAGTTGACGTATCTCCGGAAAAACTTTGACAGCGATACCCATCAAATACGATAAAGTATTTGAGACTTGGAAAAATCCCTATTAGCACCGAAAATGGCGGCGAATAAGCGTAACAGAAAACAAAAATGTATTTTCTATCATATCATTCATCCAGTCATTCATTCATTCATTCATGAGCGTCA
This sequence comes from Zelleria hepariella, assembly GCA_949319315.1. NCBI lineage: Eukaryota > Metazoa > Arthropoda > Insecta > Lepidoptera > Yponomeutidae > Zelleria > Zelleria hepariella. The sequence goes on along the minus strand of OX439378.1, from coordinate 4,883,978 downwards.
CACAACGCTGTTGAAGTGGCAAGACTGGCAAGTTTCTGGGCACGCGACGACGATAAGTGAATGCTATATTACATTTACAATGTAAATAATTACAGATACTTTGAGATTGCTAAAGACATAAATCGTCTAGAGAAGTGAGTAATTTCGCGCCTTTCTAAATGTCAGATAATTATCTTGTCTGGTTTTAAAAAATCAAAATGTAAACGAGTAGAGTACAAACAATGCTGCTAACCTATACTAATGTAGAGATCATTGGTAGAGCACAATAATTGGAGTACAGTACGAATCAAAACTAGTAGAGTACTCGGAGCAAGTAGAGTAGTATTTAATTTTATTGCTAGTTGTCTATTCTGTTTACTCTACCGCATACCTACGCCGTAAAAAATATCGCCATGTTTTATTCCTAACCAGAGACTGAAACCATGCAAACAAAGAAACAAAATGATTGTTTTAAAGATAAATAATTTAGGTAATAAAGTTAAAACATTCGCTCGGGACAGGACTTTAACCCGCAAACTTAGGCAAACCTAACTAAGGCCTTTGCATCTACGTAATGAGATGATTTATACAGCGTCCAGTGGCACCTTCACTCACACTAGATAGGTGAAGAGACCACTCGGCGCTGCAGTGCCTGGGACATTGTTTTAGATGGAGTAGGCTTGCCCAGCACCTATACCATCCTGACAGCTTAGTCGACCAAGCCCACAGGAAAGACAGGTCAATACGTGTGGAGCCAACTGAGCCGCGGGTTTCCTCACGATGTTTTCCTTCACCGTTAGCGAGTGGTATTGCTACTACAAATTCACAAATGTACGTAACTTTGAAATTAAACAAAGTCATAGATACATGCCCGCACTGGGAATCGAACCGGGTACCTCTTACTTCAGAGTCCACTGTTCTACCCACTAGACCACCACCGCTTCTTAGGCAAACCATGCCGGCGCTTTACCAATAATTGATAAAGCGCCTAATTGAGCTACCGAGCCAAGTAACTGTCGAAGCGAACTTTTCAACATGTATTAGGTATGTTGGAAAAAACAAAAGTAATCAAAATTTGGTTTAACTTTTAGAAAATGAAGTTATTGTCTATCTACAGGGTGCACTCTAAGTCGATAGCGGAACTTTAAGTAGGCTGTCTACTGATCAATACAAACAACTTGTACTAGGTGTCGACAAAAATGGAGCGAAAAAAATATCAGCTGTTTCATACATTTGGCGCAGTACTGAGTCGACCTTTTGTATGCAACAGCTGAAATTTTTTTCACTCAATTTTTTTCACCACCTGGTACAAGTTGTTTGTATTGATCAGTAGATAGCCTACTTAAAGTATCGCTATCGACTTAGAGTGCACCCTGTAGAATCGTGCAAAGCTAACTTTGCAGTGGAGCATCCGAAATAGTAATTTCCGTACGTTGCTTTTGTATGTTTTCACCATTTTTCAGTGGTACATGTTACGTCTGTAATTGTCTGTTACAATTTTGTTTTGTGGAATACATTGAAAATATGGTGAAAACATACAAAAGCAACGTACGGAAATTACTATTTCGGATGCTCCACTGCAAAGTTAGCTTTGCACGACTCTGGCCCGGTTTCTGAGTTGAGAATTTTGCTAAGCAAATGGGTAAGTATCGTCCTGTCTCTGCAGATTTCTCACAAAAGAGCGTGACAGAGCGATACGTTAAGCATGTGCTTAGTAAAATTCTCAACTCAGAAACCGGACCTCTATGAACGTCTCACTAAATTGTCTTTCTAGAAAGAGTAGTAGGTATTAGCATCGTGGACTTAATCACCACGCGTGCCCATCTGGGCTTGGCCTCAACCACCATGAATGTGCGTGTCTCCATAATGACGGAAACAAAGAATGCCTTTAGCGCACATATTTTGCAATACAGACGACGAGATATGAAATTCATAAACCATATTAGCATTCTTTGAAGTGCGTTAGCATGTTTAACCCCAAAGAAAGTGGCATACTTTGACAGGCCACTCATTTAGGTCTCTCGAATAAAGACAGATGTACTGTTTAAGAGGCCGCCTGTGGTTGGGTAGCTTCCTTAGGTATGTCTCAACGGATGTGACATGAGTGCCAAAGGAATCGCTCATTGTTTGTGTATGCTAATTACTCACCGGAGTGAAGGCCTTTTCTAGACTAGTATTTCAGTGATTTGCTCTCTCTCTGACCTTGAGGGAACGCATGTGTGTGCCCAATAAAGGGGGCAAGAACCGAACGGATCAATAATGTCCACAGCTGACTGACAGAAGGGTAATGCACATTTCACAGCGTAAGGAAACTGCCATAGTTGGCAAATGTGAAAAGTTAATATACAGTTAATAAGAGTGACCAATACGTTAGGGCCGGCTGACCTAACTAGGAAAGTTTTAGTTGAAGGAGACCAAAAGTCAAATTTAAAAGCGTTGCATTGACTGCATTGCAGAAGACCTCCAAAAGATGGCAAATACCCCAACTAAGTAGCAAAGAAAAATGTATGGTTTAGGTATGGTGAGGTAGTACCAGTATTTAAGAATCGTAAATCGGAGTTTGGTATTTTATTTCACAGTTTTGGCCATTGGTTGGAATATTACGAATGTCATGCTTGACGGATATCTATCAGAGATAAATATTGTAACCAGTGGAAAACGACTAACTGTGGAGTAGGCCAAACCCTCCGGGGTTCAATACAAAAGAGGTGCAAGGGTCAGAGTTAGATGAAAAACTACCTACTGTAAAAGAGGCCAAGACCCACGAAGAGTTTAAGCATCAAAATAAGTAAGTCTTTGTAAAAGGAAGGTAAGTCCCAAATGATTTGGTTAAATTGAGGCATATCTCTGAACACTGGAGAAATCCCTGAAGACCCTGAAGACTATATTATTAGCTTGATACTAATTATTTTGTGTTTAGAACCATCATTATGATTTTTCATTGCTTCTTAAACTGCTTGGTAAATAGATATATGCCTCTACCAGGATACGAATATGTGCGTATAGATATATGCATATAGATATATAGATCCTACTTATATTATAAATGCGAAAGTTTGTGAGTGAGTGAGTGAGTGAGTGTGTTTGTTACCTTATAACGCGGAATCCGCTGGACGGATTTGGATGAAATTTGGAATGTAGATAGCTGAGACATCAGAATAACATATAGGCTACATATTATCACGCTTTGGTGCTTAGGAGCAAAATAAACACACAAAGATTATCATATAGTGGCTATTTGTATAAAAGTGAACGACACAACCATTTACCAAAGACCCTCTGTCATCACGTAGCGTTGAGCTATTTACTTTCGTAAATCCATCGAAATCTGAACAACGGTGAATTTTAATACACCAAACAGGCCCAAATGTGCCGCAAAACTCAAACGATGCACAACAGTGAAGAAGTTGTTTTTAATTATCGCTGTCATCCGTCACTGTCACAAAAATGGTATATCAACAAAGCAATAAAGGAAAAATCTACAAGTTTAATTACTCAAAACAGGCAAAAAACATAAGATCAGTGATAGCTACTTACAATCTGAAAGAGCCAATAAATCCTTACTTTAAAAACTCTGCATCCGGCAGTTTTATCAAAGCTCTTTACAAAGTTGCGTTTGCATCCTGAGATCTTTTGGCCAGACGAAATGGGACGTCCGTTGAGTGCATTGCTGATTGCTGGTTATTCAGGGAAGAATAGGATGCACCAGACCTCGAATAAAAATAAAGATACGATGTTCTGACCAAAAAATCAGCTGTGCGTACTGTGCAAGTGTGAGTCCCGAGCGACCATAGGCGCATAACATCAGCCATTGATGGTGTAACATTAGTACCATGATCGCCTTATTTCCATTAAGTAAGTACCTAGGACTGGACACTGGACAGGTGCACATTTACATAATATCATAGTCGCCTATTCATTGTTGACAACTCTGATAGGCTTTCCACATACTTCAGACTGACGAGAAGATTGGAGCATGTGAAAATCCCTGAACGGCCTGCGTTGTGGTGTTGCCCGCATGAAAGATATGTGAGAAATAGAGCTAGAAGAGATGTTTTGTTACAATCTTAAACCATACCGACAACTTCGCGTCGTCATACCTGTCCTGATGCTCCACAGTCCAGCTTATCGGATTTCCTGGAGGCGACCCCAACGCGACGTGTGTGTGTGACACTTTCAACACGAAAGAAGAATAAGACCGACGATTCAAAACGGTTATTTCAGACTATGGCATCGTAGATGCTAAGAAGACGCGTTGGGTGTTTCAGAAGAGTAGCTCATAGAAAAAAACACTATTCAATGTGATAGAAATAATATGGTTAAGTATCTCCTGATATTATCTCATATTTTCTGGTGTCAGAACCCAATAATTATGATCGTTCTCTTTGAAATGGTATGATGCGATTAAATAAAATAAAATTAAAGTTTTTCTCTGTTAAGTAACTTTGTGCCTATAATACGAGTAGGTGACGCTAACTAGCTCTGTTGGAGATCTTTTACAGTTTTATTGAACGCCAGAGAGATGTTGAGACCTGTGACGTACTGCAGCGAATGCTGATAAATATTCATTCACCAAACAGCGCAAGCAAACGAGATGTACACACGACAGCACGTCGACCCTTACACGCTAGCACTCTATTCGACTTTACAACAAAAGTCTACAGTCTGACGTGCTGTCGTGTGTACTTGGGTATCAAAACTACGCATTAGGGCTATCTAACATCGGTAGATGCAGTGTCCACAACGACCACAAAGGCCACAAAGGCACGAAGACTTGGGGCGAGACCAACTGAACAGAGACAACCCAGACTGAAAGTTTGCAATAAGGAGTAGCAGATTAGTGGACTCAAAATAATGATAGGGCTAAAAAGAAAAGATAATCTTTGAGTGTTTCTTGAAATGTAGGTACCTAACCCGCGTTAAATCAGTTAGACGCCTATAACAGTAGGTATCTGCATCTTTGCTCCGTTCAGTTTGGTAGAAGCAGACAACAACGCGTGGTCCACGGGATCGAAATCTCGGGCCAACGCTTTGATAGTGCAGGGGGTGTGTTTTAAGTACATCATACCTACTAGGTGGTAAAGAATATGCTAGGTACAATTTGCAAAATCACCACGTTTATCCTTTTTCTTTTAGCCACGTGAATGAAGTCGTGGGCACTAGCTATCAACACTACAGGGTGCACTCGAATTCGATAGCGAAACTTTAAGGGGACATTCCAATCATGATTATGAAAACCACAGTAGTGGTCTTATAGCATCCCGGTGAGATGACTTTTTATTTTTTTCTGATACCAAAAACTACCTTAGTCAATCATAAAGAAACGATATAAGTACTAAAAGCTACAAAAATCGCATCAAAAAATATTTAAAATAAAACGATTATTAACTAACCCCATTATGAACGCGACTGTACTACGCGTATAGCTCTTATCACCGCGCGCTTTGACCTGCGGTGACCCGCCTACAAAATGACCTATAATCACGGGCGAGCGAGAGGCGCGCACGCGCCGCCGCTCAATATTTTTACGTAGTAGTGTGCGTTTCACGCAAGAGAGTGCCCTTGACGAAACTCTTATTACAATGTAATAGGGACTATTTTTGTTCATCCAAGGGAATTATTTCGTGAAACGCACTGTAGGCACTTAAATCAAAATTCCCCAGTGTTGCCATGTGGCGCCGTTATTACATTTTAAAATCCGTATGTAGGTATGTAATGTATTGTTATTTAAAGTGAATTATAAAATCCATATAAAAGTGAATTAAAGCGTCTTTGAAACGCCTCAACGGAGTCAGGGTGTGTTTTGTTCTTCGTCCATATTTTCAGGCTTATCTGGGGCTTATCCGGGCTTATCGGCGTGCCTTACATTATTACATAGGTAGGTACGGTCGGCCACAATCTCAGATACCCTATGGCAGCTCTTACCGCGCGCGGCATAAGGGCGCCAATCGAACAAAAAGGGGTATCTGAGACTGTGGCCGACTGTACCTATATTCTACGCTTTTGGCTAAAATCGAACACATATTTAAGTCCTCAGTACTGGACTACCTACGATAACGATCGAAGTTACATCTACGAAAATACGGGTTTAAATTAGGTAGGTATCTTAAAAAAGACTGCAAGTCCGTATAAAAATACTTACTTAATAAGCTAATTTTACAATTACATTAAAGACTACCCAAATCCGTACAAATACGGAAAAACCCATATTTGTGGCAACACTGGAGGTCCTTCGTCCTTCTCTTACCTTTCGGCGCTCGCGCTTTTAGCTTTGAATACGTAGGGAGGGATGGATCGTCCTTCGGTCTTTGTAATAGGGGTGATTTTTAAAAAGCATTGCATTACTCTCTTGCGAATTTTTGCTCGGAAGTTACCTACAGGGGCCTACAGACAGTGCGTATTTTATAATTTTGGATCTTATGTTGATGCCTTTAGGAGTGGTTTCTCTTTTGGTCGATTATTGCATTTCCAACTTGTCGACCGGAAAGGTGAACATATGATCGAAAGTGTGTCGTTGCGTTGAAAAGTGATTTATTTAAATTTAATCGATTAATTTTGAATATTTTTTGATATGATTTTTGTAGCTTTTAGTACTGATATCGTTTCTTTATGATTGACTAAGGTAGTTTTTGGTATCAGAAAAAAATAAAAAGTCATCTCACCGGGATGCTTTAAGACCACTACTGTGGTTTTCATAATCATGATTGGAATGTCCCCTTAAAGTTTCGCTATCGAATTCGAGTTCACCCTGTAATATTATAAAGAGGAAAAGTTTGTAAGTATGTACGTATGTAGGGGGTAATCTCCAAAACTACTCATCCGATTATAAAAAATCCTTCACTAATGGGAAGCTACGTTATTGATGAGTGCGGGAAAAAAACTAAGTCTGCGCGGACGAAGTCGCGGGCAAAAGCTAGTATATGCATATAGGCATATATCTATTTACCAAGCAGTTTTAAGAAGCAATTAAAAATCATAATGATGGTTCTAAACACAAAATAATTAGTATCAAGCTAATAATATAGTCTTCAGGGATTTCTCCAGTATTCAGAGATATGCCTCAATTTAACCAAAACATGCACTAAAAACGATTTATGTGCACTAATAATAAATAGAAAAGTTTGATTTGTGAGCACCTTGTTCTAAATTATTGAGTTCACTTAGTGTAGAGCCTCTTGCGATTTCCAATATAGCAACCTTCTCGCCAAGCAGATGTTTAGATTTAACCGGCCGGGTCCAACAGATCATGATGGTTTTAAGTACGCATCTACTTGAGATATTTTGCTGGCGCGATGCAGGATTGGTAGCGAGTATAGTATAAGTAACCGGGTGAGATATTAAAGCGATAACTAAATTATAAATTTAAAATACCCACATACGTTTTAGATTCAAATTAACATAATCATAAACGGCTACACCAATTTTGATAAAACATTATCTAAGATCACTCGCCAAAAACCTGCTTTCAAATAAAAATAACTGCATCTAAATCGGTTCACCCGTGTAAGAGCTACTGTGCCATAGGCAGACACACCCTCAGACAGACAGACACACACACACACACACACACACAGACACACACACACACACATACACAGAGCGGTCAAACTTACAACACCCCTCTTTTTGGGCCGGGGGTTAAAAACTTACCAGATTCTTCCTCGATAGAGTTCTCCTCATCGATGGCTCTAGCTTCGAAGTCATCTCTCTCTTCGTTCGTCGATCCAGTTAGGTAGATAACGTTCGCCTCCTTGCTAAACTTCTCCACGTCAACATTGTTCTTCTTGAAACACACACTGTCCGTCACTCGAATTTCACCGTTCACGTTTAACTTCTCGTCCAAGTAACTATAAATGTTCTTCTGCAAACACGTTACGGTCGGTTTTACAGTGCACTGGTTTAAAATGTTATCCCACAACGTGTTCCCCGTTCTAAAGGTCCCATTCCTGTACACGTCACTGAAAAGTCCTGTTCGACTGTCCTCCGGTCCATCGTCAACTTTATTGCTATCTAGGTACGGTTTGGGATCGTCCGCTTCACTACACTCGACTAATTTTGCAAAATTTAAAGTCAATAGAAAAATGGTCACTAATGATAAGTTGATAACGTTGTTTATTCTTAATCTCTTCTCGTAGTTGTTTGGTAGCCGCGCCAGCTTTGCCCGCTGGCGGCTGTTTGTGACGGTTGCCGTAGCCATCGTCAGCGCATCACTGAACTGTTTTGAGAGATTTTCCGTCTATTTGTTTCGTGCTAGCTGTATGTAGGTGCGCGGTGTACTTGAGACGCGTCTGCGCATATTGATTCTGTGCTCTTCGGGTCGGAATATTTGAATTTCGAAGGTAAGTGTGCCCCGCGATGATCTCTTGACAGCCCCAGACGTAGAAAGTGGCTGTTTGCGAAAATCAGCGTCACATCTGAAATTAAAATTGTATTTGGATCAGTCATCAGCAAACGAGTATGTATACGCACGGCATGGATGTGTGTTCATTTATGCTAAGCGCTAATGCAGCTAGACTAGCTTCGTAGCTAGAACATTTCTATTTTGGTCTTAGTTCTTTACTTTTACATTTTAGTGCATCATAAAAATGTCTAAGTTAAGCTTTAGGTACGTACATTTACATAAATATTGCGTTACCCGTTTTAATTTACAAGCGAAAATTTAAACATTAAGAGCGTACGAGAAGATTAGCAGAGGAAAAAATATATAAATAAGATTTTATTACGTATCGAGGAATAATAAGAAGAAAACGAAGATAGACTGACGGTGATTACTTTACTTTCTCTAGAGAAATACATAACCAATAATGATCAACTTGTAAAGCTTAACCACATCATTGAAAATATGCCTCAAGTAACTAAGCTCGGATGGTAACAATAGGCAATTAACGAAGCATAATTTCGCCTTTACAATTTGCAATTTTCTACTTGAAAGCCCAAAGTAAACATTTAAACAAACACCACAGACCTACTTCATAATACCTTTCTTTGGTGTAGGTAATCATATTACTGGCCAACCCTGGTGTCAGAGATTTTAGGGCCTTTGACATGGCTTAACGTTTTGGTGTTCTAGGTTATCAATAATTTATATTATAATGTATAAAATAACCGCGTCGTCGTTAGGAACCAGCTGTTCAAGAAATAATCATAATCAAAGTCTTTTTTGTTTTCACTCAGATTACATAGCGTATATTTTTCTTGACAGTGACTAGAATACCGTATCTAAATTATAATTCGGTAATTGAATATGTCTCTGCTAAGACTCTGGTTACGTGCGTGAGGTACCGGAAGCATTTCTTTTACTTTCTACTCTCGTATCGCCGACAGAATACACAATCAGATCACGTTTTGTACATTGTATGTAACCTATTCTTTGTATGAGGTGTTTTGTTACGGAAGCTTTTCCAAACATTCCAATGGGAAAAATTTCGTCATTCTTAGGGTGGCATTAATGGTTGTCAGCTCAAGCTGGAGCTTTCAGAAAACAAAATCACCGACTTGAGACCTTGGCTAATGGTGATATAATAGGTGATTTCAGAAAACAAAATCACCGACTTGAGACCTTGTCTAATGGTGATATAATAGGTGATTTCAGAAAACAAAATCACCGACTTGAGACCTTGGCTAATGTCAATGTCAAGCTCAATGTCAACCACCAGCCCCACGGTCACTGCAGCGTCAAAGTGGCCTCTTCACCCATCTAGTGTGAGTTGAGGTTCTATTAGTAAAGAAGGTAATTTTAAATAGCTTTACCTATTCCTGAAATGTCCTACTTCTTAATGTCCAACAACTGTTGTTCTACTAATTTTCTAATAGCTTGATACTTTTTTTTATTGAACGTTTCTTATTCTTTACAAGTTTGCATTTGTACCATTTCAGCCTTGCCTGCTTCACTCTCTACCACCTTTCCAGCATCTCCAGCTCCTATTTATCACTACGGGCCTATTTTTTTTCCAAAATTTAAAGAATAATAAATTTGCACTTTCACCATAATCATGAAACAAAACTTGTTGTAAATAAGTCGTTGTGATGTTTCTAAATGGGGTAAGCTAACTCAGCGCTCATCTTTTCATCCTTTCAGGTGCAGGTTTTGGGCTAAAATATATCTTCATCACTAATATTATAAGAAATTTCAGCTAAAATCGCGGCCTTGATGGGTGAAAAGCACCTCGAAACACAAATATCACCGACGTTAACAAGCAAAACTCTACATTCTTCAGCGGATACGTTTTTTCCGCACTTCTTTAGCGGCAAATCATCTTGGCTCGGACCGAGTTAAGGTCGCGACACATTATGTAGCTGCGTAAATATATTATTATCAGCTGCATGCAACCATTTATATTTAACCCTTTAGATGCGAGAGGAGGGGCTAATGGTCCAACATCGAGTTGTACTTACAGCTTGCTACAGGCCAATGTGACAGGAAGTCTCACCAAGACGCACTGGCCAGCGTGGTGTTATAAGGCTAGAAACTATTCCCCAAAAGTAAAACCAAAACCTGGCTTTTACTTTTGGGCAAAATGTTGGGATAAATATGACTTCAGTAGCAAATAGGTACTTTGCAGTTCACTTTCTTAACACTTTCTAGCTATGTTTTTGTCTTCCTGTTGCTGCTTACTGCCATAGCGTGATATTTTATTACGCACCGATAAAATGAGTTACAACCTTTAAAGACTATGGGATTACCATGAATTGTATGTAACTTAAACTTAAGTCTTTTGCATTTGCTCTTTTAAATTAAATGGAGGTGCGTGGTCCACAGTCACATTCGAGAAGCGGGACAAGAATACGTGAAACATACGTACTATATCAATCGATTTTAAATCGATGACTAGACTCGGAAGAAAGGCCACAAAAACCACTTAAATAATTTCTTGTAACTTCCTGACTTATCCCGTAATACAAAGTGTTGTTTTGTAAAGTGGCACCCGGCTCAAGGGTGATTATTTACACGATACTAATACAAAAAAAAGGCCATTATCGCAATATCGGGTGGAGCGCCACATCGCGCGCGCGCTTTGAGAAGGCCGGGGGTGAATGGTCGTCCGTACGTCGCGGTTATACTCGTAATAAAACAACTTGAAGGAGGTAATTTGTAAATCAAAACATTTGAGGCACATTATTTACTGGTATGAGGGGGATTCCACCAGCTCATTGGCTCGTCAAAGGCTCATTGGCTCGTCGAGAAAAGAGAGATCTGTCTCTGACCCGAGCTAGGTGGCTAATGGTTAGCACTCCTCGATCCATGTCATGATAGTTCATTTTACACTTCGCACGCTTAGTAACATAGTGACGAATTAGGATATAATTACGTCAATAATGAGTCAAGTGTAGACATAGGCTTCTCTTAGTTATATGTAGTTATCTGATATACCGCTGTGGCAGCAAAAAGTGCAAAGTACCCGTTTAATGTATTGCGGAGACGATAGATGTCATAAGAGACGCTACTTCGTTCTGTTGTGCAATAAAGAGTTCTCTATTGATCTATCTATCTACGTTACTAATCTTTGACGTATGTCCTAATTCGTCACTATTTTATTAACCGTGCGACTTGTCAACTCATGGTGCACCCCCGAGCTTGGGAAGTTTACTCGTCAGACAAGTGGCATTGCAACCACTGACCAAGAGACCCACTTGCCTTTAGAAAAACCACTCGGACTCACTCTTTATAATGTTGTTCGAGTGTTCGAGTGTTTGTTGAGGAAGACGAGTGTAATGACTTTCGGAAAGCGTTCGAGAAAAAAAATTGATGCAATTGTTGCTGACTTTGCTGGTTTTGTTTAGGAGCTGTTGTTGGTGATCACTACCTTAGTAACTGTGGAACAGCTGGTTGATTTATGTCAGCGATTTTTACTCCAAAGTAAAGGTTATCTATTTGTATTAATGAGTAGGTACCTATCTCCTCGATCACTCTCAATCATATGTCATCAACGTATCTCAACGTTCTTCGGACACATATCCCGTAGAGGACCTGATAGCCTGGAGAAACAAATAATGACGGGAAAAGTGGAGGGCAAGAGAGGCAGAGCAGCCGCTAGATGGATGGATGTTATGACCAAAGCCACGCAAATTCACTTGCACGAACTGATCCACATCGCGAGTGATAGAGACCAATGGAAAACTCTACTCTCCGCCACCTTCAATGATGGTCACGATCCTCAGTATTAAGGGAACGACTGAATGGATGGATCTCCTCGACGTGTAGTTAAGGAATTAAAAACCACCCTGAACTAACCTTAAGTCTTTGCATCTACGTAATGAGATGATTTATACAGCGTTCAGTAGCACATTCACTCTCACTAAATGGGTGTAGTGACTACTTGGACGCTGCAGTGCATGGGACATTATTTTAGATGGAGTAGGCTTGCCCAGCACCTATACCATCCTGACAGCTTAGTTGACCTAGCCCACAGGAAAGACAGGTCAATACGTGTGGAGCCAACTGAGCCGCGGGTTTCCTCACGATGTTTTCCTTCACAGTTAGCGAGTGGTATTGCTACTACAAATTCACAAATGTAAGTTACTTTGAAATTAAACAAAGTCATAGATACATGCCCGCACTGGGAATCGATCGGGGTACCTCTTGCTTCAGAGACCACTGTTCTACCCACTAGATCACTAGTTTGATATGTGAAAATTTTCGATTTTTTTAGTGTATTTGATACAGGAATCGAATTTCTGCATTTTTCTTTGCGCACGGGCTAATTTACTATGCCCAGCGCCTTAACAGTTTTTGATGGAATAGGCTTGCCCAGCACCTATACCATCCTGACAGCTTAGTCAGCCTAGACCACCGATAAATTAGTAGCCACCTTGTAGTAAATACAGTGTTTTTAATCATTTATCCAAACGCATGCAGCGTCCGCTTGCGTATTTCATACGCGATCTCCTCTCCGCGCAGATGCGCACGCGCATAGTCAAACTACGAAAGCGGAACGAATAACTCGATCGTGCTCGAACAGACAATATTTATTATTTAAAATCTAAGATGTCGGGAGTCTCACTCTCGGATGCTGAGTTTCTTTCGGTTTCAATGTAATATTTGTAAAAAAAAATTGTTCCACATATTATTGCTCAAACTGCACGGAAATTATACCTGTTACCTATAATTGTGTATTTTTCATAAATCAGGGGGTCTACCGGCTAAAACGAAGCCGATTACCATTGGCAAAAATCAAAGTTCGATTTATGAAAAATTTACTGGATGGCAGTAAAATAAACTTGGGTGGCCGTACACTTTTCAAAAATCGAACTTCGATTTTCGCCAATGGTAATCGGCTTCGTCTTAGCCGGTAGACCCCCTGGTATTCTACATGGAAACTGGAAGACACAAGTAAGAGTAAGCACTCCGTACCTAATACCATAGTTGGTTCAAAAATAATACCAAGAATATTATGTATTTTAAGATTACTTATTAGAATTTATAATGGATAAGCCACAGGTTCCTGAAATATTACATTACCTACCAATTGTTAAAAAAAAATAGCTTAGCAAAAAAACGTATTCATAGTGAAGTTGTTTTAAATCACCATGAATAATACATTGGATATAACTAGTGGTTCGCCCCGAACTATGAACTCGCGACCCCATATCTCAGTAACCCCTCGACCGATTTGGCTCATGTTCGAACTTAAAAATTCTCTTGGCCTCATTTACCTGCCTACCAAATTTCATGACGATCCGACTAAATTTACTCAAGTTATCGTCGAACGAACATTCATACATACATACATACATACACACATACATACATACATACATACATACATACATACATACATACATACATACATACATACAAACGCCGGATTGTTCCAGTAGACTCGGAGAACTTCGCTCGCTTCGCTCGCTCGTTCAATAAAGACAATAATTCTAAGAAGATTTACAGTTTGCGAAAGTGAAAGAATATTTTTGGCAATTTTTAAGACTGTCTATCTATTATGTCTACATATTACCATGCTATTACACTTTAAAAACCACCATCAGGCTAGAAGATTAAGGTTAATATCTTAATAACAGCCTAGTAACTTGTAATACATGTCATATTATGAGCTCTACATTTTTGTAATATTAGGAATTTTATGTTTATTATGACATAATTTACCTCGGTGATAAATGAAAAAAATAATAAGGAAAAGATAATGAAAACATCATGAGGAAACTGAAATTGCAGGGTCCGAGTTTCCGAGTTGGGTGCCACTGGACGCTGCTGTTTGAGTCATGTTGCATGGATACAAAGTTTTATGACATAATTTAATCAAATTTGTAATAAACTCATAATAATAAAGATAACCGTTGGCCAGGTTACGTGCGGAGCTCTGGTAAATAATATGAGCACAACAGTAACTTTAATAGTGGATCTACACGCTTGGCAAACAAGACACAAACATGCTGCAAAGAAGCTGTTTTGCTAGCAACTCGCAGCAAAATAGCCACTTCGCAGCGTGTTTGAATCTTGTTTGCCAAGCGTGTAGATCCACTATAACAGTGCACTCGATCAATCAAGAATTGACAGCTTTAATTTGCAACACAATCCAATGGATGTCAGATAGCTCAGTTGACCTCAATTTGCTATTGGATTGTACGTCAATTTGAAATCGGTGACACAACTGACATATCTTTATCTATTTCATCATCGTCATTATCATCAGTTCCTGTTATCCCCAATTAGGGCTCTCAAAACAGTTTTCCAGTCTGGCCGATTTTGCGCCTTCATCTCAAGCTCGGATATACTCATTCCGAGACTGTTAGCCTCTTGTTGCACTGATCGACGCCAGGTAGTTTTAGGGCGCCCTCTCGTTCGTGTTCCAGTTGGACACCATTTCAGTGCTATCTGAGAGAGGTGGTTTTCGGGACTTTATCTACTTCGGGGGCAAAAAAATAAGCAAATAAAGGTCAGTCCCTAAGCCATCGTGTAAGCCTCGGTTTAAGGTCATTTGATGAAGCAACAGAGTTTTCTATTCGATGATAAATGAAACGCTAAACAATGCTGAGCAAAGAGAAAATCTTTCTCCAATGCATCTCTTTGGCAATTAGCACCTGTAACTTACATTACCACTGTCAAACAACAAAGGTGCGTTGGTACGGTCGGCCACAGTCCAGGATACGCCATGGTAGCTCTTACCGTGCGCGGAATAAGGGTGCCAATCGAAGGGGTATGTTAGGGTGTGGCCGACTGTATAAGTAGAAAGTCGTGGCTCAGTAATATTTTACAGTCGATGGTACGGTCGGCCACAGTCACAGATACCCCATGGCAGCTCTTACCGCGCGCGGCATAAGGGCGCCAATCCAACAAAAAAGGGGTATCCTAGCGTGGGGCCGACTGTACTAGCCAGTGCTGTATGATTAAAACACAACTCAGACCCGCAACTTATGCTTCCCGTCAAACTGTAGGCCATTCCACTGATCAACACATAACACTTTCTTGTAAACAAAACAGCTGTCCCATTTTTGAATTTCGAATTGTTTGAATTTTTCGTTCGACCCCTCCTAGCGTTTGCCTATAATATCTTCAATTGCTTTCTTTATTATTGTTAATGACATTCTAATACAAAATTATTGTGCACAATTTTCTCAGGTTTTTCAATTTTGTAGCTAAACTGAGCTATTTCTGTCTCACGACAATAAATCAGTAGGTATTATTTTCATTATCCTAAGCAAAAAACAACAATAATTCAGCTGATTATGAGGTTTGCTCGAACTTCTAGTTTTTGGTTGTTCGACCAATTGTTGTATTGTAGTTTAGAATAGATAGATAGATAGAATATTCTTGTTGTCACCAAACGAATAAGTAATTAGAATTATGAAAAGAGTCAATCTACAATCTTATCTCTATCATCGCTAACATTTTTCTGGGTTGATACGGCCAAGTTCAAGCATCAACAAACTGAATTGATGTTAAATGATGAATAAAAAATTTACCATTTACATATAAAATATGTGTTTTTGGTGGTGGCAATTTTTCGTATATAAAAGTTCGACATCTTGAAAAGAAATTGCCTGACAAATTGCTCTCAGAAGATGCCTCACAACAACAACATAAATTTTAACTTACATGCGGAATGTCGTCATTTTTTTAAACCCAACAACGTACCTACTCTTAAACTTTCATTGCAAAGTCGCCCGTAATGTAAGTGAATAGAGTGCACGCGTGCAAGCGTCAACATGCCGTCTTGTATACTATAACGCTGATGAAAACAGGTAGTTTCTTAATAACTTTCACTGAACAGACAAAACGAAATCCGGTCTGACTCAAGAAATTATGCTCAAGTCCATGCTTTCTTTCGCATGCATGCGTCAACTTGGCTGCGTGAATTTTACCGTCATAGTTACAATTATAATATTATAACTAGCTTTTACCCGCGACTTCTTCCGCGTGAGCTGGAGAAAAAAGATATGTGGTTACATTGCCCCTAAGTACAATAGCGTGATAATATGTAGCCTGTGTTATTCTGATGTCTAAGCTATCACAAATTTAGGATAATAGGAACTAATAGGATAAATAGGACAATAGGAAGTATAGGTTCCACTGAAATGCTCTCCAGTGGTCACTTCACACATAGGTGTTAAGGAGGTGTCACGAGATGCTGCAAAGGGCTAAGTTTATGTACTTGTATTGTTCCTATGATAGAGATTATAGACCAGTGTGCTTATTCTGTAAAAAAAGTCACTAGATCTCAAAACCGAGATTGCGGGATAATATAGAGATATTTTTTTATGACAAATAATACGTATTATTTGGAAAAAAAAGATTGTTGATTTCGATAAGAGCTATTTTCCCACAAATGCGGTTCCCGGTTTTGTGGACTAGCAACTGTGCGGTTTTTTTTTCCAGAATAAGCTCGCTGGGGTCCTTATTTGTTACGTTGAATTGAATCGTCAAAGTTTTGGGGCACAATCGAATCCCACTTCAATTTGGATGGCGTTTTAAGCCAGTTACCGAATTTACGATTTCTTGCACTCAATGTGGTGCAAATTGTTATTACTGTGAATCTGGGGGCACGGCAGTGCCCCCGCCAGGTCGAGCGCGAAGCAAACACTGCCGTACCATCCTTTACTGGAACCATTTCGCCGCATTTTCAGGCCCCTATTTGAGAACCTCTGGATAAGACCAGAACGCAGAAATTTTCGTCATCTAGTAAGCTATAATCACATACTTAAAATCCAAAATTTCAAGTCTGTAGGTCATTTAGTTCCGAAGTTAAGCGAAAGCAAAGTTTCGCATTTATGACACACACTCACTCACTCACTCATGATCATCATAATAGAACTAGTACTTCCCATAAACTCAGAGAGCTGAAATTTGGTAGAGAGTTAGGGTTTAATGGCCACATAAAGGGAAAACTATAAAAACTAGGATAATCGAAGATCTGGAGTACCTGATGACCCTGATTAGAAAACACAAGAGCCCAACCAAACTATTATAGATCGACATATACCGCCCTTACAAAAAATATTCAACTTGGTGGGCCGCTTCATTTGATGTCAAAAATCTAAGGTCTGAAGTATCTGATGAAGAACCCTCAGCTGGTATCAGCTTTATTAGAGATATTATGGTAATGCCCCTTCTACTATTGGTACATAAAAAAATCGACTGTCATTGCAAAAATCCAGCGTAGTGGGACACATCTTCATTTAATCTACCCTATAGCGTCCCACTAGTGGTTCGCTCCGAACTATGAACTCGCGACCTCAGTTACAGATGTATAACTTTGCTTACGCCATTCGCGCAGGCGCGCGCGCGCTTTCCATTTAAACTATGCAACCCCATATCTCGGCAACCCATCGACCGATTTGGCTCATGTTCGAATTTAAAAATTCTTTTAATTTAGTTTACCCGCTTATCAAATTTCATAACGATCCGACCAAATTTACTCAAGTTATCGTCGAACAAACATACATACATACAAACATACATACATACAAACGCCGGATTGTTCCAGCAGACTCGGAGGACTTCGCTCGCTCGTTCAACAAGAAATAGTCGGACGATTAACTTTATTCTACTCTAACATTACACAAATTTAAAAACTGTGTCAAATAAGAAAATCTAATAAAATTAATCTCGTTTCTACAAAAAGAAGTGAAATCCCACCAAAAACATTCTGTAAAAACTAGCCAGGTCTCGATGGATCTGCTTGTTTATCTCTAAAAAAGTAATGAAATCTAGACAAAGTCGTGCCAAGTCTAAGGTTCCTTACTGCGATTTCTTTATTATTATAGTTAATGTTGTGAGACTTGGCTGTTGAAGGGTACACAAGGGTACAAAACCAGGTGCTCCATGACACCATTGCACCAATCTGTCGCCAGAACCGCTTGTGTACCCTTCAACGGCCAAGTCTCACAACATTAACTATAATAATAAAGAAATCGCAGTAAGGAACCTTAGACTTGGCACGACTTTGTCTAGATTTCATTACTTTTTTAGAGATAAACAAGCAGATCCATGGAGACCTGGCTAGTTTTTACAGAATGTTTTTGGTGGGATAAAATTAACATCTTGTAAGTGTCAAATAAATTACGGCATTTTTGTCAAAATTCTTACGCGTCGCCCGCGCTGGGTGACGCTAATGGTGATGGATTGGAGGTGATGGTGATTGATATAGATGTTATACATTTGGACCCCTACTCGCGTAGCATGAGGCTGGGTTAGAGCGCATGGGTTTATAACTTATAGCTATACCGCTCTACGTCAAACAACAGAGTGAGATACATATAGTTGGACAATTTAAGAATAGAATAGAATAAAAACATTTAATTCATAATCAAGAATTTGCTAATTAGACTTACTGGTCATTAGACGTTACGCGCTGATGGACATTTAGCTACTTAGACCTTTAGGATCAGGAAGGGTTATAACCCCCTTATGTACACACGACCGCACGTCGACCCTTACACGCTCGCACTCTACTCGGTTACGTTACGGGCGAGTTAACAATAATATGTACAGTCTGACGTGCTGTCGTGTGTACTGCGTAACTCAGGCTCATGCTAAGCAAGCTGATCTCTAGATATTATTATAATTTTATTACCGTTATGATAACGACAATTTTAGGATTTGTAGCATCTGTTTACACTAGGTGGTTGATTTCTCTACTACGAGTATTTTTTCCTGCCAAAAAAAAAAATCGTCCAATAAAACTATTTTTGCAAGCGCACGTAAATTGGATCTGCGCTGCTTAGATCTATGTCAGTTCTAACTCTATCTTTATTTTCAGAGTAACATTCGACTTGATTACGATTAGTTTCGTGGTGAAGATAGAAATGTACAGAAGATTCAGCTCTCCATATCGAAGTTTATTACATAACTCACATTACATTACATACGAATGACCCGAAAATTACCTAAGCTCATTTAGGCTAAGCTCTAAGCGCTTGATCACACACTCCTCCTTATAGCTGGAGAGCTGGTGACCAATCGACTTATTTTATCGTACAAGGCTGGGAGCTTTTAAGCTGGTTCTTTAGACACCGCTGATCACAAAATGGCCGGTCGCGGTTGAAATATAGTTTTTTAGGGTTCCGTATCTCAAATGAAAAAAAAACAAAACCATTATGGGATCACTCGTGTGTCTGTCTGCCTATCAGTTTTGTCTGTCTGTCCTATTTGCTCAGAAACTTACTGAACAAGACCGCTTTGTTGGCGGTCTTTTAATACCCTGTATACTATCCTCTTAGCTTAGTTGGCCTAGTCCACAGGAAAGAAAAGTACAATACTTACAGAGCCATCAAGATAAGTCGAATCGCGGATTAAAGGTGGACGATAGCAACGTGGCGGGAAATTCAAAATATTCACAGTTTTTTACATTTTGTAGCTAAACTGAGCTATTTTTGTTCAGCGATTTTTCGTTCGCTGCAATAAAACAGTATTCTTTTCATTATTGTAAACAACAGAACAACAATAATTTTATTCAGCCGATTATGTGTTCTAGTCTACGAAGCAGTGGCACTGCCCAAAAAACTTGTCGTAGACCAGAACACATAATCGGCTGAATTATTGTTGTTCTGTTGTTTACAATAATGTAAAGAATACTATGTTATTGCCGCGAACGAAAAATCGCTGAACAAAAATAGCTGGACAGTTTAGCTACAAAATGTAAAAAACTGTGAAAATTTAGAATTTCACGCCACGCTGCTATGTTCCAGCCTTAAGGGGGTTTGGATTCGACGGCAAAAGTTGACTTATCCTTCTGTCACCATCCATTTGGTGTCGACACGGTACAGTGAAAGTGTGTCGGCAATTATTACTATGATTCAGTTATCTTTAGTGGAAAATAAAGTGAGTCCGATCAATTGGACTGCCGCGGGGATTCCGTAATAGTTGGGGACTTTGTCACGCTAGTGATTTGGTTAAATATTGTCACGTGTCACGAAAGCTGTCAACCGTGACTAGAGCTTTATCACACTAGCGAATTTCGGGCGCATTGAAAGCTATGCGATTTTGAGGCGAATTCGACGTGGATTCGCTTTGATTTCCACTCGTAAGTGTAATAAGGCTCTACTGGCAGGTGACACACAGCTGAAATGACCGAAAATTAACGAACTTTTCATTCATGCCTTTACAAAAAATGCAAGTTTCTATATTTTCAGAATTTCAGGTGTAGGTAGTAGGGAAAAGGCGATATACTCGTACCTTGGACTCTGCTTAACACTGCAGCGCCGAGTGATCTCTTCACCCATCTAGTGTGGGTGAAGGTGCCACTGGACGCTGTATAAATCATCTCACTACGTAGATCCAAGCCTTAGGACTCTGCTTGGGCTACGATTATTTTTCATATAAAATTATGCTTTAAATTAGCCTCTTAAAATTTGTAATTGACGTTACGGGTCTAAACAGTGTAAATATTATTTGCAGGGATAAGATAGTGTCATTGTTTTTCCACGGTGTTTATGATTTTTTTTACGCAGAAAACAACATTTCAATTACTTCTACTTGCTAACTCCAAATTACTCTACGAAATCGCAACAATGACCGAATAAAAAACGATAAATAGACAACGTTTCACTTTTTAACAGGTGGATATTTCATCGATTCCTATAAATACTTTTGTTTTATGTCAAATTGTAGTGGACACGCTTCGACAAGGAAAAAAGTTATCCGTACAGTCGCGTGCACTTACGTTTAATTGCTTTAGAGGCGACATAGCATGGCATTGTTGCACGACAGTGTACAGTGCACCCACGAATATAATGGACCTTATCCGCACGGATGTTCATAGTTTTTCTTTAAATTTAATACCATGGCAACAAAACAAACCAGTAAACCAGTGCTTTAGGCAAATAATCATAAAGTTATTCTCGCCAAAGAAAATCAGCAATAGGTACCTACATAATAGTGAATAATGGACGAGGTAGAAGGAAGTCGTGGCTCAGAAACATGGATGGAGGGAGAGTTTTAGCGTTGGAGAATAGAGAAGAATCTCTCACATCTCATGTCATTTAAGTATATCTCTTTAGTTTTTTTTTGTGCAATAAAGTGTAACAAAAAACAAACAAGAATATAAAAAGCTGACAGCCAACCTACATTGGAGGATAAAGAAGTTTTTTGTTACACAGCAATAAAATTGTATCATTTTCATTATTCTCAACAACAAAACAACTACAATTCAGCTGATTATAAACTTTGCACGGAGTTTTTTGGGCAGTAGCTGTACCACTAGTTTTTCGAGCAAAAAGTCATATCATTATTATTGTTTTTCTGTTATTTAGAAAAAAAATATCATCGTGAAACAAAAATAGCTCAACAAAAATATCTCAGTTTCGCTACAAAATTTAAAAACCTGGGTAAACTTGAGCTTAAACACCACACTACTCGTACTTTCATTGACCCTTAAATTCAAATAATATTGCCATTGGGTTATTGTTTACACTAATACATATTGATAAGCAGTTTTACGTGCACGGCAGTGTACATTTTTGCTATTTGCTTTCAATAGTGATAGTACTTTCACATGTATGGGCAACGATAGGAAGACAAATGGCAGAGTGCAGAAATGGCTTATACACACGCATGGATGGAAGCGTAAGAAGTTTCTCACTGGACATTATTGAATGGACTGTAACTGACACCAAAAATAACCTTTTGGTAAATTTTTACACAATGACAACTCAAGTGCGTCAAAAATAAACGCAAATGCATGTGCTTGTTTTCTGAGTGCTAACTTTCTTTTGCGAAAGCTTTAGGTTTTGTCTGTATTTATTGCTTTTTGTTCACCACCCTTTGTCATGTTGTCCGTGGTTCTTGCGTAAATTCTGTGTTAAATTGATGAACTTTCATAAGGAACTAGCATTCCGTAGCGACTTCGTCCCTGTGAACAGTTTTTTATACAAAATTGCGGAGCCCATTTCACCCCCTTATGAGTAATATCAGGATATATTAATAATAATTTATGATTATTAATCTTTCTCAGGATTTCCTGAAGATATAAGAAGACTAGACTTGCAAGCTCTACATGATTGCTTTATGTTAACGTTTATGGCATGCGGCCACCAGCGGTGGTGGCCTAGTGGATATAACAGTGGACTCTGAAGCAAGAGGTCCCAAGTTCGATTCCCGGTGCGGGCATGTATCTATGACTTTGTTTAATTCCAAAGTTACGTACATGTGTGAATTTGTAGTAGCAATACCACTCGCTAACGGTGAAGGAAAACATCGTGAGGAAACCGGCTTAGTTGGCTCCACACGTATTGACTTTTCTTTCCTGTGGGCTAGGTCGTTCTGTCAGGATGGTATAGTAGGTGCTGGGCAAGCCTACTCCATCTAAGAGAATGTCCCAGGCACTGCAGCGCCGAGTGGTCTCTTCAACCATCTATTGTGAGTGAAGGTGACGCTGGACGCTGTATAAATCATCCTATAACGTAGATGCAAAGGCCTTAGTTTTTATGGAATAGCGAAGAAATTAAACCCTTTTTCTCTTAGCACGCAAACTTTGGTAAGTAGTCAGAAGACAATGGCGTTTATTATTATGAATCTTAACAACAGTCTGTAGTCATCATTCATCCATTTTCATGAAGAGAAACTCGGAGACTATTGAGGTTACAAGTTGACATAAACGAAACCCGGGAACCTATTGTTACCTCGGACTTTACCGTGTTTAAATTATGTATTAACTTCTTGTTTGTTTACAAAGACGTGCTTTTAGGGTTCCGTACCTCAAAAGGGAAAACGGAACCACGGAACTCAAAAGGGAATACGGAAGTTATTTAAGAAAATTGGCGAAAATTTACCATTCGATTGTATCAGTCAGTCAGGATAGTTCCTAAAGGTGCTGGGGACTAATCCTCGGGAATCTCGCATTCGTCCCATCTCGAAGGAAAAATCTCATGTCATTTCGATCTCGACTGCTCCCGAACACTCGAGTCATGTCGAGCGATAAAGGCAATCATCTCGCCGAAATCTCGTGCCTTATGTTGAGGATGACTTCGTGAGAATAGGAGATGTGACATAATCCGCAAAATGAGTTTTTTCCTTCGAGATGTGTCGAATGCGTGACTCCCGAGAATTGGCCCCCTGGGCAAGCCTGCTCCATCTAAACAATATCCTAGGCACTGTAGGGTCCGGATGGGACCCCTTCACACACCTAGGGTGAGACATGACTTGAACCCTCAACCTCTGGTGTACCGTATTTCTCTTGTTCGTTTTAAGACGACATGGTATTTGGTTCTTCCCATAGTTCCGGTGACACACGTCACATTTTCTTTCGACGGAGATCACGATGTCAATGGGACAAATTATACAGGTGGTTCAAAAAGAAAAACCGAAGAAAAAAAGCTTCTCTTTGAGAGCTACCCGAATTACCTCTAGTCGTTTTTTGTTTCTTCTTTTTCGAGACCTTTTTCGAACCCCGACCCAAAAAGAGGGGTTCTAATAAAGACCGCTACATGTGTATGTGTCTGTCTGTCCGTGGCACCGTAGGCCGTAGCTCTTAAACGGATAAACCGATTTGAATGCGGTTTTTTATTTTGTTTATTTGAAAGCAAGTTTTCTAGCAAGTGTTCTTAGATATGTTTTATAAAAATCGGTTCAGCCGTTCACGAGATATGCTGATTTCAAGCTAAAATGTTGGGTTTTTTTTATCAGTAGTTATTAAGGTACTAGGACCTGAGACCTGGGATTGAGGCTAAAAATAAGTAAGACTAGGGTTCATAACTTTTTGCAAATATGTTTATCCAAAGACATAACCCTCCTTGGATAGTCGGGTAAAAAGAAGATAGATATGATTTTCTTGCATTATCCGCACTAGTTCGCTAGTGGCTATTGTTATATCAGTCGTAAAAATACCATTTAGGAGGTCAACGTTACGTTTATCGTCACACAACAGTTTTGTATGAATATCGCTCATGACTCACTGTTTTGCTCTACATTTTAATGGGACAACTAGATTTAAATGTCTTATTACTGTTATTGTAACAATATCATTGGCATACGACTTGCAAGAGCCTTTGGTAGACAAAACTGATATAAAATCTCTTTGCATTTAAATATGCATTTAACGCAGCGTTCCCATGAAAATTCATGATCATGTTAAGAGGAAGTAAAGTGATTCTCTTTATTCAAATTTCGACACAGATCGTAAAAAGAGTTGACCTTGCCCTGATATGGCCACAGCCATATTGGTTGTCGACTGGCATAGAAGAGAAAAGTGCAGATGCACGGATAAACGGAAATGATAAACGGATAAACAGAAAGAACTTCCACCTTGGAATGTACTGAATCTTTTTCTGTATTAGGAGCGTTAGGTAAATGAGCTAATAATATTAAGCCAGCCTAAATATAATTTCTACTGACTGTTGTCTATCTAATGAATAGCGAAACCTTATAAATCTCCAGTCAAGGTTTTGAGGATCGGCGCCTGGAGGAAGTGTTCATCATTATCATCAGTTCCTGTTATCCCTAATCAGGGACATAGGGCTCTCAAAACAGTTTACCAGTCTGGCCGATTTTGCGCCTTCATCTCAAGCTCGGATATGCTCTTTCCGAGACTGTTAGCCTCCTTTTGTACTGATCGACGCCAGGTAGTTTTTCGGCGCCCTCTCTTCCGTGTTCCAGAGGAAGTCTTGGAAACAAAAAATCATATTAAGGCTGGAAGATATCAGCGTGGCGGGAAATTCAAAATTTTCACAGTTTTTTACATTTTGTAGGTAAACTGAGCTATTTATGTTCAGCTATTTTTCGTTCGCGGCAATAAAACAGTATTCTTTTCATTATTGTGAACAACAGAACAACAACAATTCAGCCAATTATGTGTTTTGGTACAAAAAATCGAACGAATAATCGCTGAACAAAAATAGCTCAGTTTAGTTACAAAATGTAAAAAACTGTGAAATTTTTGAATTTCCCGCCACGTTGCTATCGTCCACCCTTAAGTACCTATATTCTTGTACAACACATATATTTTTACAATAAATGCTTTCCCTACCTAATTTTTTTTGTCTTTAATATTGCTACCTGCAGGATTGTGACTTTAGACTTTTATTTGAAAACTTAGACCTTTATAAAAATAAAAAAAATTGCGCTAATAAACAAGTGTATAAGAAGGGAAAAGACATCCGGTAGTGGCTTCCTCTACGGGGATAAAACACGATTCTTTTGTAACTTCTTGTAACGATCTGATAAGATTGGTGTTTGCATCATTCTTCGATCACAGAGTGAAAGTGGGAGCCAATTTTCACATAGCCCTTTTTCATTCATTTTACCGTTCCACCTACTTGCAGGCGAAAAAAAAACTGTTTTGGTTCCTCAATTGGTTATTCATTACCTATATATTATGGTATTCTCAACCAATAGTTCACTATGGATCCAGTGGCAAGATCCATAATGGATCCAACGAGATTTTACTTTCCCTTTAGGTCCATTTTTTAAAACCACGATGCTTGACTGTTTTTTTAACAATTTGAATGAATTACTCCAATTATTTTGATTAGTTTCGTATATTTTTAACAATAAGTAGGTAGTCAAATTAAAGAAAACAATTTTGTGCCACTTTGAATGCAGTGCACTGAAACTGAGTGACTTGACAGTGAGTGACGGAATGACACATGCCTGACTTTATAGAGCTATTGATTGCATTTGAGCACTTTTTCAAAATTCCATCAATATTTGAATATGTATTAATTGAACGTTCTTTTAGTATTCAAGATTGCATTTACATTGCATTTTTGTAAGCAGGCTTTGTAACTGAGAGGTGGCAATTTTAGTTTCTATTCGATCATAAAATTATTGGATTTAAGAGAAGGGTGTTTTGGAAAAACAACCAAGGTCACATTTCAGTAAAAAATTTTTTTTTTGCTCTATGGACTCTTTGAACTTCATATTACACTTTAGGTCTAACTTAAGGAGCAAAAACAACCAATGTCCGGTCTAAACATGGGTTCAAGATTCGAGTGTTGTTCTATTGTTTTTCGAGTGTTATTTTCATTTTATTTACTTCCTGTAAAATTTACGTTTCAGTAAAAAAAAATGTTTTTGCTCTGTGGACTCTTTGAACATCATATTACACTTTAGGTCTAACTTAAGGAGCAAAAACAATCAATGTCCGGTCTAAACATGGGTTTAAGATTCGAGTGTTGTTCTCTTGTTATTCGAGTGTTATTTTCATTTTATTTACTTCCTGTAAAATTTGTTCAATGTGACCTTGGTTGTTTTTCCAAAACACCCTTCGATTAAAAACTAGAAAACTTCACCTGTATTTTCGATAGCTAGACCAAATTACTACAATCGAACCAAAAGGTTAGAATGTATGTATGCTTCAAACAGGACGATTGTTACTGTAAGTTACAGATACCTACTCTATCTCACGATTGGACTTGTAAAGTCGGCCACACGCTAGGATACCTCTTTCTTTTCGATTGGCGCCCTTATGCCGTGCGTGGTAAGAGCTGCCATCGGGTATCCTATACTGTGGCCGACCATACTAACATAAACAATAATTCTATGCATAAACACAATTGTAGACGCTTTGAATGCAGTTTTCTTGTTGAGTTTTACGGCTTTGACACTCTTTTACTAGCATTGACATTGTGACATACTTTACTAGCACTCTGTCGGTTTGTTTGGGAAAATGTGATAAAAAAAATTCAAGAACATTTAAAAAACGACTTCACTTGTGAAAAGGCAGGTATAACCCGTGCCATTAAAGAAACGATAATTACATAAATGGCGGACACTCTCGTGCCCTCTCGCTTTAAACATATCTCCGTCTATACTCACACGTAACGTTAGCAAAGCCATTTTAGACAGTCCTGATTAGTCACCTACGCTTGGCTAATAAAACACGCCAAAATACGTTCGCCTCTTATTGATTTTTTTAATGTTTGTCGAGTTATTTCAATATTGTAGTTTACGTTAAGTGTTGTTATTTGTTGAGGTTTGTATTATTTACTACGTTTTAATATTTTTGATCTTATTTTCATAAAGATTGTTGTTTAATCACAAACTCAAGTACCCAACGCAGAACAATTACCTAAACAATAAAGAAAGCATCGTAAAACAATACTTCCTAACCAAAAATGTAAGAAAGTTTTAGGTATGAACCGAAATCGTATTTCTTAACCTCTTTTTCAGACCTTACCATAGGTACCCGCCGCGATTTTCATATCGTTTCTCTGTTGGCACGGCTTATACACACGACATCACGTCGACCCCTACACGCTAGCACTCTACTCGGTTACAGTGCGGGCGACTTTACAACAAAGTGCTGTCGTGTGTACACTGTTAATAAGCTACCGCACTGATTCCTAATGTTCTGCTGCTGTCCGTCGAGGAGTTCCATTCGCCAACTCAGCAGTTCTTCATCAGATCTTCACCATTAAAAAAGTAAAAAGAATCATCAAAATCGCTCTACCTCTAGAAAAAGTTCTGAGGTATCAAACATATAAAAAAATATCGAATTGCGTACTTCCTCCTTTTACAGCTTCTGTCCGCGGCTAACATTTGCCCTCTACTCACAATGTGTTCTTAAATGAAAGGACCTATATTTTATGGGTATCTTCATCCTCATTTAATACAAATACATACAGTTAGAACTTGCCATTTTAAAGACTGTAATCTGTAGAGCTCTGTTGATGGATTTTAATTGAATACGGGGTGGGATCATAATTATAGAAGCCGAATAGAAATCGGAAGTTAAAATAATAAAAGACCAACCCTTGTATCACCTTGGCCAATGGCTCTTTCTATGTTTTAAAATTGCACAGCCGATTTCAAGTGTCATCAATAGTAATCATTTGCTTTCCCATATACGTCACAACACCACCTGACGAGTGAGTGGCAAGCCTACTTTTAATCAAAATTCCAAAGTGCTATTAAAATTAATATTCAATGCAGGTCCCTCATTTACATAACGTATTTACGTGATAGTTCTAACTCAACGTATTAACCCACATATTTTTGATTTCGGAACTACTTCTTTCTATTGGTGGTCACCTACTAAAAAACAAGTTTTATTTATTGAAACTTTCGATTTGACGTTCTTTCTTCACTTTTTACGAAGGATATGTGTCGGGCGGTGTCTTGCTCTACCAAATCATGGAGGCCTACCCTTTAAAAGCGATTTCAGGAAACTAGAGGTCTCCAAATTAAGTTGTCGTAAGTATTAGGTGAGACTATAGTTATAGTCAAATGTCAAATCAAAATGCTGTATCTCTCGCCAATCGGTTTTGATCAATTAAGTCTGAGATACCGGAGTTTTTGATGCATGTTTTGAAAAATAAGCTGACAAGTCAGGATGTGAAATGTCTTAATTGATACACTTGTCAATCTTGTCATACATAAATAATACCTAATACGCTTTACTATCACATAGGTCTCAAGCGGAAATCCTCGGTACAATTTCCAGTGACGGCTTTTATGACTTTAGATTATTGCAAAGTTTTCGCATTTGTTGTAGTAATATCATTCGCCTGGTATTTGTTGTCACCATTCGCTAGTTAGATATTTGTTGTCTAGTTCTTGAGTGCCCAACAAAAAAAAAAACTTCTTCAATTCATTTATCCTTGGTTTTTTTTTAAAGAAGAATTTGCTTCTTCTGTTTGTGTGCTCCTAGACACGTCTAATACTACATTATGACGGCCTCTTTTTACATCCATCAGATATCTCATCAGACTTTAGGATAAGTATTTCTTTTGTTTTAAATGTACCGCTTTTTATCCAATAAATGAATTTGTATTTGTAATTTGTATTTGATTAGTTGAGTAAGCCATTAGACGATTCATAAAACGCTTCAAAAAATAATCTTAGATGCAAAGGCTTAAATTTTCTTTGATTTTCTGGGAGGCACTGCAGCGTTTGAACGAACTTGGGTGCTGACTTCATCCATCTGTTGTGAGTAGATGTGCCAGTGGACGCTTTTTAAATAATTTACAATGATACAGAGATGATGTGCTATACACGAGTAACGGCTATTTTTCTGAGAGAAGACCTAGGCTACACATTACTTTTTGATGTGCTGGATATAAGTCGACGATGCGTCGTCGTGCTGTGTGGAGATGTGGGCTCTCCACCTGTTCTGATTAAGAAGCAATCAAGAATCAAGTCCAAGTTCCAGATAAACTAATAACCGAATCCATTTATGTCACGAGATGACGCTGCCTTTCGCGGTAATGCAGGATTCAGTGTCTTAACAAACAAGGGATTATATTCCCAAAGTGATCAATATTCATACTGGAAACAAGATACATCATTGAACGAGCGAGCGACGTTCTCCGAGTCTACTGGAACAATCCGGCGTTTGTATGTATGTATGTTTGTATGTATTTAAATATGTATTTATGTTTGTATGTTTGTGTGTATGAATGTTCATTCGACGATAACTTGAGTAAATTTGATTGGATCGTTATGAAATTTGGTAAGCGGGTAAACGAAATTTAAAAAAAAAAAAAATTTGAACATGAGCTAAATCGGTTTAGGGGTTGCCGAGATATGGGGTTGTATAGTTCATATGCAAAGGGCGCGCGCGCCTGCGCGAAGGGCGTAAGCAAAGTTACACATCACTGCAACTGGGGTCGCGAGTTCGTACGCGAACCACTAGTAATATTGACGAATAAGATCTACTATGACGCTGATCCTGACATGACGCTGACTCTAGTGGCACGTCATTGAAATCAGTAAAATCCATTACGGATATTAATGATTACGCTGAAAAATTGCGTCGAAGTTGCGAATTTAGTATTTTCTTCTTGGTGTGCTATTCTGCCAACATAATGGAGGTTGGCCGACGCTCTATATATTTCTGGCTATACAAAATGGTTCTTAACACTGACTACATCCGTCTATTCTCTTGTGTTTCTTAGGCACATTTTTTTTCTACCAATATGTATACCAACCTGTAAAGTTCCTCTCAATCTTGCCAACCAAAAATAAATAAATAAATAATTACTCGAAGAGAAGTCGGTAAGTACTCTAAAGTTTCGAAGCTAGTGCTTTAATGGTCAATAAAAGATCTCAGAAACAAAGCTTTAGTATAATTAAGTATAATATTTAATGTCAATTCGACTAGAATTGAGGACAAAATACTGTCCCATCATGTAAAAAGCCTGACAAAAACTTTCGATTACCCGGAATATAGCACCCTCTTTCCTTCCACATTATAGACCTACATAACTATGTGAAGATTATGGTCAGATGCTATACAAGTTTAACAAGTCTAGGCTGGAGGCAATGGTCTTTAGGTCGTTCCCTTGATCAAGTCATGTTTATAAACTGCCCAAGACTCGATACTTATTAACTTACACGCCTGTATGACCTATATTGGCGAAGTTTTGCCAATAGAATCAGTTTTTCTAAATGGTTAAAGGAGTTACTTTGGTGAGTACTTTGGTTTGGTTTGTATTAGTCTTAAACTTGGAGGACAGATTCACCCATCACCTGATACTGTCCTCTCAGATGAGTGGAAATTTCACCGCTCCAGGCTCTTCGATTGAACACCTGAGATCCTGGATCTCACTTGTCAATCGCATTGTATGTTTGACAAGACTTATTTGATCGCGTTTTTTAATTGCCGATTGCGTAACGGTGTAATTGACACTTAGGCGCCGGACACACTGCCCCGGAGTTCCGCGTTCCGAGTTCAGAGTTCTCAGATTTGCTTCACGAGAACTCCGCGTTCTGACCGCTTCAGTGTGAATGGTTCCAAGCAACCCCATACATTAGAGAGAACACGGGACGCAGAACTCTGAACGCGTAACGGAGAACTCCGGGCGGTGTGTGCGGCACCTTATCACTTGGAAAAATAGCTTACAGGAAAATCAACCGTTCTAGGAGTCACTTCACCCAACTAGTGTGAGTGGAAGTGCCACTGGATGCTATATAAGTCATCTAACATAGATGTAAGGGTCTTTTTTACTACAACTACTTTATTCACCATTTCATTCATCTTGAGTTGATGGATGTTTCTGCATGTTAAGATTATTCATGATATGGAAGTATTATGATGCCGGTAGGAAACCGCGTGAAGTAGAAAGAAAAAGTTTTGCGCCAAAGAGAAAAGGTGTTCCTACATAGATAATAAATTAGTTTAAATTACAAAATGTAGGTCAAGGTCAAAAGCTTATCACCTGCCTTAGAACTAGTTTTAGAAATTTGTTAATAACCATTGCCTTGTACGTTTCAATTGTTAATAATATGTATGCAATACGCAACGAAAGCAAAACAATGCAAAAAAATATATACATTTTAAGCTAAAAGTAGAAAAAAAAACATATTTACCTAAAAATCCAGCTTTCTAAAACACCAACTCACTCGGTCCCGAAACAATGCAACTTTCACTTCAAAAACCAAAGTCGGCGGCCTAATCAGGGTTCCCTAAAAACGGGTCACAAACGTCAAAGTTGCCTGGAGGGCTGTCAAATGGGACTTAACACACATGGAGCGAGTTTGCGGGCGTCCGCGTAACTAAATGCCTCCGAGTTATCTCTCTAGCCGGAGAGAGAGGAAAGGTGGGCGTCTCTTTCGCACTTTTCGCTAAGAATAGTGATGGGAGGCGTCGATGGAGTAGTTTTTCGATGAGGAAGCAAGGCAAGGTTGTCTCTTGCTTGACAAAGGGTCTGTAAACCACTTTAAAAGTGGAATACATGAGTAAGCATTTTAGAATGTAGTTTTTCGTAAAGATTGAACGAAACCATGGAAACCACGGAAAAGTGAGAAATGGCAAACTCTAAAACTGACTTTGAACCACTTTTTGAATAAGTAACACTTCTGAAAATTAGCTAAAATTTAATTGAGTCAATTAAAATGAATTATTCCCATGCAAATATTTTTTTTCAAAAGTTTCCTAGCTCTACCATGGGTTAAGACTGTTTTAGAGAGGACTTTACTGCCACGTTTTCACACAATTTCTATAAAATAAAGAAACACAAATATTTTGGCAGTAATTAGTAAACAGAAACAGTAATGTTATATAGTAAACAGATTGTGCAAATCTAAATCTTATGATAGAGCTATAAAAAGGGTGGGCGCTCGGTGGCCCATTTCATAAAACTACAATAATAATTCATAGTTTACTATGTCAATTCGATGTACATTAAGTAGTCACTTAGTAATCAAAGTTTTTTGTAACCTTTCCTTTATAATGCTTACCTAATCGGCTTGGCAATATAATTTAATATAATTAATACAATAGAATTGTCATAGCAAATAGACATTGTCAGTTTTATGAAATAGCCCACAGATAGCTGTGAATCTGCCAACAACATGACTCTCTGATAATAATTGGAAGCGATATGTGACTTAATTTCTTCGGCGAAAACACTTTTCTTATGGTAGTTTCAGAATCAATTGTACTTCCGTGTTTTACAAATAAAAATATTTTAATCGATAACACATGTTGAATGTGTACCGTAGGTAATGCTAACGAAAGTTGCAGTTGTAAAGAAAAAGTCTTATTTGAAATATCCTGTCAAGGTGATATTTACTATCGATATTATATACCCGACAGCACTATGGGCTCGCCAAAGCCAGACCAAGGTGAAGATCTGGGTCTTTGACCGCATACTGATAGGGCCGGTTTCACAGTGTTGCTAAACGGAGCTTAGCCGGATGCTGATCAGCCCCTCTACCCTTGACGCATTTTTGCAATACGGCCGCAATATGGCGCAAGTTACAAAATTTAATATTTTACAAAATAAGACGCATTTTGTATTGTTATTGAATAAAACAGCCTTACATTTGAATAAACATTACAAAGTATTTAAAAACAAAGCATTACTATGCGAATACAATGAGAAATTAATTTTAAAACTTTTTCAATTTGATCGCAATAGCGTCAAGGGTAACCCCCCAGTTAATGGTGGGTTCAAAGTTCTTTTGGTTATCTTTTCCCTTAGTAAATATAAAGACAGCACTGTAGATAATTAAACTACACTTTTATTGGATTAAAACTCTTTTGTAATAAGTTTTTATTTTTTTTAGGTAAGGTAAAATTCGACGTGACGATAAAATAGACAGCAAATACAGTAAGGCAATTGAATGTATCTTTCATCGTTTATAAAGAAAAAGTGCTTTATATATTTTTTTACAAACAAATTGACTTGTCACTTATTATTGTGCATAAATACTCGTATCTGGAAACCTGTCATGCAATGAAGATAAAATAAAAGCATAGACTTACTTGTATCTGAAAGTCTCCAAAAACTTAACGGCTGATTAACTTTTCGGTGTAACCGGCCCCGGCTTCTTTCGAAAGTGACAATCGTTCAGAGTCGAATGGATTCTTTTTTTTTTTTTCGTCACATTTCACAATGATGCCTAAACACACACTACGACCAGTAAGCTTTTACAACAATTTGCTATCATTAAAAGTGTTATAAAAGTTTTTACGGTAAAAATGTATTGTTTTTTATTTATTTTGATTGCCCTGATTATTGGGAGTTATAAAACAAAAGCTTACATGACCTTAGAAAATAGGCGTTTATAGGCGATAGAAAACCTGAGTTTACACGTATTTTTCAAAAATAAAATAAAAGAATTCTTCGCAAACGATACAAGTGGTGGTGATTTTCTAAACAAATGAAGAAAGTAACAAAAAAGGTATTTCCGATACCGGGAATCGAACCCGAGCCTCCTGGGTGAGAGCCAGGTATCCTAGCCACTAGACCATATCGGATATTGTAATAATAAACGAAAAAGTTCTACAACACTCTCTGAAAGAGTTCGTAGCTTAAAAATAAAAGTACCAAACTATGAATTTCATATTATTTTCCCGCAAATCATCCGCGTAAGAAAATTACAGAATATTAAAATTTTAGATCGCACAAAAACAAAATAGCTCTTTAAGAACGATAAAAACGCCATCTATATGAAATATGAATAACTATTTAATAAACTAAAGTAGAGCCATTTTCTGAAGTAGTCAGTTGTTTCTGATTGTAGCGACCTCTGCGGTAGTTTTGTGTACCAACTACAGAAATATTTCTCAAGTGATTACTGTCAAGAAACCTAGGTGGCGCTTAGTGTGAACATGTGTGTAGAGTTCACAGTCTTTATGTCTGTGGTAGAGTTCATTTTGTACCCGAGATAAGAGCAGAATTTTTAAAGAGCAAAATAATTTATTGATTTCTAGAGAAGGCAGGACATACAGGGTGTTAAAAGACCGCCAACATAGCGGAAAACCACGTATTGTCCTCATCATTATGAACATTTTTGCCCAAGGAACTATGCCTGGGAAATCAACGGTTTCCGAGAAAATGAGGTTCAAAGTCGAACTTTTCAAAACTTTTTTTTTGCAGAAATGTATTCAGTATCTAGTTCTTAACATACCTTTTCAAGAAGCCATATCAAAATTATGAATATTACTTACAATAAATGACGTTTAAATTGCAACCCGCAATGTATTCTAAACATCGGCACTTCAAGCTTATGTAACATAAACTTATACCCACGCTTGCGCAATATGACTTCAGTGCGTTACACGTCCATTGCGTGATAAAATATTTTTCAAAATTATAACCTAAAAAACCAAAATCATTTCCCAGCAATAATTTATCGAAAAACTACTTTGTTTTGGTGTCTAGTATGCGTAGCTTTCGGGTCTGTTGGCGGTCTTTTAACACCCTGTATAAAGATAATATTTAGGTGCTGAAAAATACTTACAGCAGCTACTTGCAGCTTATATTTATTATATTATTATCCTTTTTTGAGTTAACAGCAAAAATCCACAACACTCGATGGACACTCTCTTTCTCTCTCTCTCTTTCTGAGAGGATAGGGGGACATGTATGTATCTAGGCTACATTTCAAGATAAACATAATTTATGATAGACGAGTTTTTGCCCGTGACTTCATCCGCAAAGACTTCGATTTTTTAAGGAAATTGATAGTGAAAATTCAGGTATCTAAACTATCTCCATTCCAAATTGCATCCAAATACCTACGTCCACACTCACTCGCTTACAAAATTTTATCACAAATGAGTGTTTCGTACTTAAAAATATTAGCTAGTCTGATTCCTGTGTCCCCACTTCCCCATAAGTCCACTCTGTGTCAATGCTGACAGCAGGAATAAAGTCCAACAATACCACCATCAATACACCTGACACGTCCCGTCTCATCTCACACGATATAAATCTCATCAAGGCGACGGAGAGCAAAAAACGACATAATATGTCGATCAACCCGAATGATTATAAACTAGAGCTCAGCGGGTTACTATGCGCGCTTTACCGTGGGTTATTCCGTATACAGAGCAATGTTTAAATCGATTTTAACCTCAGACACTCCTAATTCTAAATGTGATTTCCAACAACTTTTGTTCTACGACTTTGGTAAAAGCACAATTTTTTTTCTTCATACAAAATTTTTTTTTTTTTTTAGCTACAGTAGCAAATAGCAGCAGGAGAGGCGAGAAAGGTAGTTGAGAGTGGAGGGGCACAAAAGCGCGCCGCGCAGGCAGCGCTGGAATGATAGAAAAACTTTAATAAAATAAAAAGTATCGAGTCTCGAAAAGTATCGAAAAGTCGTAGAACAAAAGTTGTTGGAAATCACATTTAGAACTTGACGTGTCTGAGGTTAAAAGCAATTTAAAAATTGCCCTGTATATTCTGGAACCAACCATCATCATCATCAGCCCAACTCTGCCCACTGCTGGGTATATATGCCTTTTCCCCCTCGCGCCACCTCTCACGGTCCCTAGCCATCCGCATCCATGGACCCTCCGCCGCTGTGACAATGTCGTCCGACCATCGGGCTGCTAGTCTTCCGACTAATCGCCGTCCAGTTCTCAGCCGCCACTGTCTGTGTCCACCCATCTTTCTTCCTAGCCAGGTGTCCTGTCCATTTCTACTTGAGACTCGAGATTCGATCACCGATATCGTCAACCTTCGTTACGTTGGAAACCAACCATAACTCAGTGAAAATATTAATTCCGAAATTGTGTCCATGAAACTAACCAACCGGGCGTAATCAGCCGGCGAAATGGAGTGGAGTTTAAGATGAATATCACTCACATAGTCCTGAAAAGAAAAGTCTAGTCTAGGAGACCATAATATTGATATCGTATATTATATCAGATACACTAAACGAATCTAAAACGTGCTCATAGACAACCCTAGAATTAGGTGAGAGCTATCTAACACAGCCAATTTCCTGTTGACATTCATAATAAAAGTATTGAAGATATTTTCGCAGAAAATAAGTGAGGCCGTTTTTTTTCTTGTGCGGGATTTATTCGTAGGTTCTAGGACTGGAATCTAGACCTTAGATCTAGGGACCCTAATTTGACGGCCCGCCCGTTTAAAAAAACGAATCCAAAAAGAAGATATGTTTTTTTTTTTTCATTGGCGGCAGCAGTGGACGGGATACCCTCCCTCATCTTTGTTTTGCATCCTCCTAAATCCTCCTTAGAGGCTCATTCATCTAGAGCAATCTTTATTGTGGTTCCTATTTTCTACTTGGCTACTTGTATGGCATTGAGTGTGGAGTGGATTTGGCCGATCCAACGTGTTAGGTATATTCCTCTTGGTATCTTATTTTGCCTCAGGAAAGACACCGTCAATTAACGAAGTCAACAGAGTCGCGGGTTTCCTCACGATGTTTTCCTAACGGTGTACAGAGATAGATGGGTTACATTGCGCGTAATACAGCTTGGCACCCGACCGTTTAATCAAACACAATGACTTGTGAAGCGGGTTGCCATACTACCGGGTGCCCCTGTCCCCGTAGCATGACTTTTATCGAGGCGGATTTATCCAACAAAATGGCGGTTTATCAGCATTTTTGACGTCTAAAGTGGGTTATAAATCGTCGATAGCGATATATAACCCACTATAAACGTCAAAAATGCTGATAAACCGCCATTTTGTTGGATAAATCCGCCTCGATAAAAGTCATGCTACCCCCGCTGAACTAGATATCAGCGGAACACAATGGCGATGTGTGATAAACATTAGCTGATAACTGGCAATTGTCATTTACGTGTCACATCGATAGTTTTTGTTTTTGGGTAGGTATTCACTTTGATTAAACGTTTGGTTAATTGAAAGAGCGAGCAAAGCGAACGAAGTTCTCCAAGTCTACTTGAATAATCTGGCGTTTGTATCTTTGCATGAATGGTCGTTCGACGATAACTTAGAAATAAACCCGCGTAGCCCATACGAACAGTGACATTTCTGACCTAACGCAGCAACTCCAAGTGCGGTAGCCTTCATTGTGCACCAGCCTGTCTAGAAAAAACTGTCTCTCTGAGAGAAGGCCTTTGCCCAGCTAGTGGGACATGTACAATTGTACAGGCTACATCTCTCTGTCTAGAAATAGCTGCTTTTGCACTATTACATACAATAGTGTTATTGATGCAAACATAGAATTGAGTGTATAAAAAAAAGAGTGTAGAGTAATTTCAAGAGATTTTTTGTTGTTGTTTCCGACTATTATACATAGTGACCGCATGCTAGTGTGCTTTCCATGAACAACCACCAAACTTGTAGCACACAAGCACCTATACCATCCTGACACCTTAGTCGGCCTAGCCCACAGGACAGACAAGTCATTACGAGCCTACTCCATCTAAACTAAAACAATGTCCCAGACACTGCATGCAGCGCCGAGTGGTTACTTCACCCGTCTAGTGTGAGTGACGGTACCTTTGGAGGCTTTATAAATCATCTCATTATGTATATGCAAAGGCCTTAGTTTGTAGTACACCCATGGCACAAGTCAAATTACCTTCAAACAGTCTCCTAAACTATGCTAACTCATACTAAAAACTAAGCCTTTGCATCTACGTAGTGAGATGGTTTATATAGCGTCCACGAGCACCTTCACTCACACTAGATGGGTGAAGAGACCAGTCGGCGCTGCAGTGCCTCGGACATTGTTTTAGATGGAGTAGGCTTGCCCAGCACCTATACCATCCTAACAGCTTAATCGGCCTAGCCCACAGGAAAGACAAGTCAAAACGTGTGGAGCCAACTAACAACTAACCGCGGGTTTCCTCACGATGTTTTCCTTCACAGTTTGCGAGTGGTATTGCTACTACAAATTCACAAATGAACGTAACTTTGTAATTAATCAAAGTCCCGCATGCCCGCATTGGGAATCGATCCGGGTACCTCTTGCTTCAGAGTCCACTGTTCTACCCACTCAACCACCACCGCTTACCAACTCATACTAACCGTTTAACTCATACTAACCGTTAAACATAAAGAGAGAGAGAGAGAGCAAAACAAGGTAATAGAACACGTCATTGGTATCAATTTGTTAATTCAATGAGCGATTCGAGCAATTTGGTTAGAAAGTAAACAACATAACTATCATGCTCTTGCACCACCACTGTCAAAGATATAACGCTCGACTGCTGGAAAATATAAAGCAGGCATGTTTTTGCATCTAAGTAATGACATGATTTATGCAGCGTCCAGTGGTACCTTCACTCACACTAGATGGGTGAGAGACTACTCGGCGCTGCAGTGCCTAGGACATTGTTTTAGATGGAGTAGGCTTGTCCCAGCACCTATACCATCCTGACAGCTTAGTTGACCTAGCTGACAGGAAAGATTGCCACAATTGATATGGGAATCGAGTGGGCACTTCTCCTACCTATGTAGTGTGGTGGGACTTGCGGTTAAAGGTAAATTTTGTACCTAGACGCAAAGACCTACGTGCCAGTCCAAAATTTTGTACCTAGACGCAAAGACCTACGAGTAAGTGCTAGAGCCATTCCAAAATGCACTCAAATAGTCCCAGAAAAGCCTCATAATCATCATCATTTAATGGCCAATTGCATTGCTGGCGGGTAAAGCCCTTTTTTTCATTAAGCCTGACGAACAATAATAACAATAGGTCGATCTTTCCGTCTCATCGGCGGTGACCAGTCCACATGAGACAAAAATCTGAAACGTCAGATCTCCAACTGGCTCGCTCCTTACTGCAAATATAATAAGAAAGATACTTTTCAGGAAAAACTTTT
Organism: Zelleria hepariella; assembly: GCA_949319315.1. Lineage (NCBI taxonomy): Eukaryota > Metazoa > Arthropoda > Insecta > Lepidoptera > Yponomeutidae > Zelleria > Zelleria hepariella. Next base: position 4,844,610 of record OX439378.1, on the reverse strand, counting down.
TCATCTCCCACGCTCGGAAAGTTTGCTGTTACTAGTAACTTACGATCGTGTAAAGGCCGGATTTAAACTATCTGAACTTTTGTGCGCTTCGAAATTTGAACGCGACGCCGGGACAGTCTTTCCCGCGCCCTATGGTTTTGAAAAAGAAAAAAACACTGGCCGTTTAAGTAGATGCCAGATCCCGATGGAAAATAAAACCTCATTCATAGTTCGTTTAAACGCGTATTTCAGCGAAAGCGATTGTTCGTGCCCATTCTCTATACAAAACTGTGAATGTAAATGGTGCATAAGCATCTTTTAAAAAGGTAAAGTCACGGAATAGAACATTCAGAAACGCGGTTTCTTCTTATAGTCTTTTCAATATTTTGTACACATATTTATTTTTAAATACCAGTAAATAAAAAAAATGCTGCGCTTCTGTTTTATCAAATAGATAATAATGTTTTGGTTTGTTAAATACATTTTTTCAAACGATATTACTAATTTCATTTTTTATCTCCTACAAATTTTTAATTTATATGGTATAAGTTCAGAATGCACCCGGAAAAAAAAAACATTCTTTTATTTACATTATTTTTGTGCCTGGATAAATAAACTTCAGGAAATTATTAATAAAACGAATGGTTTTAATACCAACGAAGCTCAAAACTTTAGTGCGGCAGCCGTAACTACAGTAAAATATGCTTTTAAAAGGAACTTATTTGACTCACCTGTTTTGCCTGTAAGTAGTTGTCTATAGAGTTTGTCCCGCTTGGCTAACAAAGTCATTTCCTCGCTTCTGTGAGATGAAAAGTTTTGTGTTTCGCACGAATGCAATATTATTTGCGTCTCGTGCTTCTGAATACCTCGCTACGCTCAGGTTTCTTTTTTTGAACCACTCGCTACGCTCGTGGCTCAATTTTAGAAACCTTCGCTAGCTCGGTTTTCAATACAAGCACTCGCCGCAAACAATAATTTTGCATTCTTGCATAACAAATAACTATTACGCTCTTGAGTGAGTTACCTTAATTTTCTTCATTCAGTTTTTTTTTTTTATAACTTCCCATGGCCAGCAGAGGTTTTTATTTATTTCTGGTGCCAAAATAATAAATGACGGGTGGTTTTACTCAGTTTTTGCGCTTACAGCAGCAGGACTTCTAGAGCTTGATACCACTCACGGTGTTACGCTGCACCAACGATTTACCTCAAAACACAGAAACGGGCACGTGTGTAGTATAATAGCATCTAATCTTGTTCGAAAGTGACGATAATCACCTCGCGTATTTGAGTTTATGGTGACGAAATGGCTTTTCATTTATCAGTGACACTTTTCACCGAATTTTTTAATACCGCGTGGTCCGCGAATGTGAATTTGAATAATCGCCATCACAAACCCCTGTTCCTCAGAGGTTTAAGTATCACAACAACAATCTAGGACAGTTTTCCTGCAGCTATAACGTTTTCATTACGTTGCCCATCCATAACTCAAAAGCTTTACTCTGTACCTACTCGAAAAATAGAGCAAAAAATCGCCCTACATTTTTTTATTATATCTTGTAAGAGAATGTTACATTTTGTCTGTGCTTTTTTGAGAAACATCCTAAAGATTTATGAATTGAAAATGATCTGTTTCATTTCTCTACAAGTTAATCAGTGATCAGACGCATTGACCTATCAACATAGTGACCTCGAGGAATATTCTCAGCACCACAATAAAACAAATGTGAGTCTTATTACCATGGGGGTTAGGGACAAATTGCATAACTCAAAAGCTTTACTCTGTACCTACTCGAAAAATAGAGCAAAAAATCGCCCTACATTTTTTTATTATATCTTGTAAGAGAATGTTACATTTTGTCTGTGCTTTTTTGAGAAACATCCTAAAGATTTATGAATTGAAAATGATCTGTTTCATTTCTCTACAAGTTAATCAGTGATCAGACGCATTGACCTATCAACATAGTGACCTCGAGGAATATTCTCAGCACCACAATAAAACAAATGTGAGTCTTATTACCATGGGGGTTAGGGACAAATTGCTGTAGTAGAAGAGAAGAATGGTGTGCTGAACTCTAATTTGCGGGCAAAAAGGCTTTGGGAATACTTCCAAGTATGAAACAAAATCATATAGAATGCGCATTATATCAACATACCTTTTTATCACAGTAACTTTTTTTTTATGCGAGTAAAATGTAGCTTTTACATGTCCCACTCGCTGGGCAAAGGCCTTCTCTCCGCGTGTTCAATGCGGATTGGCGATTTTCGCGTTGAGGGTATAACTAGTGGTTCGCCCCGAACTGTGAACTCGCGACCCCATATAAACTTAACAACCCCATATCTCGGCAACCCCTCGACCGATTTGGCTCATGTTCGAATTTAAAAATTCTTTTAATTTCATTTACCCGTCTACCAAATTTCATAACGATCCGACCAAATTTACTCAAGTTATCGTCGAACGAACATTCATACATACATACATACATACAAACGCCGGATTGTTCCAGTAGACTCGGAGAACTTCGCTCGCTTCGCTCGCTCGTTCAATTATGCGTCATACGCTTAGGTTTCCTCATGATGTTTTCCTTCACTTTCAGCGAGTGGTCACAAATGTACGTAACTTTGAAATAAATTAAAGTCCCGCACCCGTACATCTCGTACATGCCCGCACCAGAAATCGAACTTGGGTGTCTACACCAGAAAGTTATCTTGCCTCCAAAGTATTAACTAGGAAGTTAAGTACCATTCAAGTTTAAAAAACATCTTGGAGTAAAAATAAAGCAGCAATTTCACAAAGGAATTTTCTCCGGACGAACGCTGCAGTATATGACTTGTCCGGATTTCCTGTGGTGCTCTCCGCCAGTGCTACTATAACCTGCTCCATAATACATTCACTTTGATGAAGGAGTTCAGGTAAAACTGGTCGAGAGTATTTTCTAATAGACCCGTTTTAGTGACAGGAATAGAAGCAAGAAAAACCTCCGCCATGGTATGTCTGTCACAAGGGTCTAAAGCCCCATTATGTAGTGACACCTTCATTATTTACCTTGTTTAAGTGGTCTGGCATTCTTTGGTCTGTTTCTTTGGTAAGATTTCATAAAAAAAAATAGAAGTTAAAAACTAAAACCCGACTACTAAAAGGCTTAAAACAAGACCTGTTTATCCTTAAAATAGACTCATAGATAATTAATCGTAGTCGGAGGCCATCGGTTTATCAAATGCGAATGTGGTGTCCTCCGACTACGATTAATTATCTATGAGTCTATTTTAAGGATAAACAGGTCTTGTTTTAAGCCTTTTAGTAGTCGGGTTTTAGTTTTTAACTTCTATTTTTTTTTGAGCTTTTTAGTAAGTCATTTTGGACAATCACCCAGAATAGAACCAAGAAAGGCAAAAAAAAAAACACATTTTGGAATTTTTTGTTCTATTTGTTATGTTGACGCTACATGTGTTATACATTTTTGAAAAGGTCTTTTAAAGCCCTTTCATTTGATACCCATGACGATGGTATCCGATAATTTTTATTTTTAGGTCCACCACTTTAGGGCGCAGCACAGCCGCCATCATGGTTTTTTTCAAAATTAAACTATCTTATGTTACCTGGGTGATTAAGACAAATCCAACGACACCTCATTTGTTGAAATCGGCCGAGTAGTTTAGGCTCTGCGAGGGAACAGATGAACACACAAACATACATACCCACATACATACATACATACATACATACATACATACATACATACATACATACATACATACATACATACATACATACATACATACATACATACATACATACATACGCTGCTAAAATCATAACCCTCCTTTTTGCTTCGCGTAGTCGGGTAATAAGGTAAAATAGCAGTGCAGACAAATCTGTTGCTGTCTCGTGTGCGCAAATACTGAAAAATAAGGACCAACTGAAGATAATCTACAAAAACGAGGTTGTCCCCACTTTCCTCTCTCAAAACAGGTCTGATAAAAAAAAAAACATCTCTCATATCACAAGAAACTAATTGACGTCGAGCTGTTTGGTTTACTTGAGGGAACGCGGGTAACCTCAACTCCATACAAAAGGGGAGACCTGTTTCCTCCCTGGATAATTGTTTTAGAAAAAATATGTTTATGCCATTCAATCTATATTTACCTCTTCCATGTCTAAATAAATAAATTTTATTAAAAGAATTAAAATAATAAAAAAGGAAAACATAGGGACACGGCAGAGGTACATATAAATTGAATGGCATTAACATATTTTTTCTAAAATAATTATCCAGGGAGGAAACAAGTCTCCCTTTTTGTATTTTTTGTATGGAGCAGCCGGCTACATTTGCCGCCGCGCCGCTTTAAACTATTCAGGCATGTTCATGAAGCCACATTTTTCTTTCCTTATCCATCGTCATACATACAGCAGCTTCCCACACTCCGCTTTGGATCATCCATTCCCAAATCACGTAGGAAACACTCTCGTTTCGAAAACTTATCGCCTTTATTTATCGTCTGTGCGATGTCTACTTCGCATGCAGATGGCGTGTATCGTAAACCCATCGAGAATGTATCACTGTCTGTATGTTTTAAAAAGAGTTGTTAGTCCCGTGTTAACTAGAGCCCTCGCCCACGGCGACTTTTTGTAGCGATGCAGTAGCGATAGTGTCGCGCGTTAGTATCGCTATGCGGTCACTAGCTGCGTGCGCTAGCTCTCGCCCACCGTAACCACTATTCAGTCGCGATGCAAACGCATTCGCGCGCCACCCTTTCTCCGTTCTCTCCCCAATGTCGTCCAACACGGTCGCGCGTTTGCATCGATACAGTCGCGATGCTGTAGCGCGTTGGCATCGCTTCTGTATCGCGTTGCAAATGCAATTTACAAAACGCGCGACCGCATTGCTACAAAAAGTCGCCGTGGGCGAAGGCTCAGAGGGGTGGTTTTCAAGTGGAAAATAATAACTGTAATAAAAAATATACACCTGGGAATTCAAACAAGTACATTTCATTATGAAGAAGAGCAAGTAAGTGAAAAGGAGTAATAAAGATAAACTTTACATCTCAGAAGTCATTTTGCTAATTTCAATCAGGGCCCTTAGCCTGTAACACAATGGTACCAAAATCGGCTGTCAGGTGACGACTTCAATTAAGATTTGCTAACGCTGTCTGTCCTTTTAATGTTTTTGTAGTACAGCAAAGAATATTTTGATTCTAATTCTAGAGGATTAGTTCTCTGGTTGTAGGAGAAAAACGAGGAAAGCCCGGTTTTGTCCTTCTGCCGGGACGCCATTGACCCGCCATTGCGTTACAGGCTAAGGGCCCAGGTTGGCTTGCGATATGGACATATTATCCGTCCTCTCCTCCACTGTGTATCTATTGTTCTTTTTATTGAGTGGTAAAATATTTGTGATAGATTAAAAAAAACTGTTAATCAGCTATTAACCGACGGTTTCAAATTGACAACCGTCACCTAGCTAATCCATTGGTTCCACTTCGTGTTACTCACACAAAAAATAATATCCTCTAAGTTAAGTTGTTAAGTGGCACAAAACGCATACGTTCACTGACACACAGTGTAATCTGCGTCGTGCGAACTACCGACTGGCTTAGTTTGCCCGTGACCCTGTTATCGCGGTATTCACTTGTCTTTTTATATGCCTTTCTTGGGTAGAGATAACGGAAGCTTAATGTATCAAGGCGGTGAGAACATTAGAAGCTATTTTAAAGTATCGCACTAATCCCAATAATATTATAGGTACTTAAATACGAGCGCGAGTGAGTGAGTGTGTATGCATATTTACTGCAAAAAAGATTTTTTTTTATCAACCTACTCCGTAACCTAACCTAACGCAAATTTTGTCGTTCCGCCACCAGACAGGTTATGTGGGCTCCTGTGAACGGGATTTATATTTTTCGGCAGTATGTGGCTGCAATACAATGGCCGGTAACATTGACAGCCTATCAGCCTATGCAATGTTGCAGATTGCAATTATGGCCCGGCCATACGGCCGATGCATTTTCGAAGGTTGACGGCATGTTATATGGTTGTTTCAGCTACTCTATATTGTTATGGCAAAGTGCATGCTTTTCTCTAGCGACATTAAGTTCACCGTAAAGTTTCGGATCCTTGTTGTTGTTTTGACAGATTGAAACAATGACAATGACACTTATGACAGGTTGACACAATGACAATGACACTTAATAAGGGCCAATGTTGCAAACAATATTGCCGAGACATACATTGCCGAGCACTAAAAATATTTTTACTTTAGCCGGGCTATGATTGCCAATATTGCAGCCACATATTGCCGAAAAACATTGACTGTTTAGACGCCACATAATAATAATTATAATAAATCTAGTGAGATTGTAAACTGTCGATAGGTACGTCACTCCACGACGACGTACACACGACAGCACCTCGGCCCTTATACGCTAGCACTCTACTCGGTTACGTTACGGAGGACTTTACAACAAAAGTGTACACTCTGACGTGCTGTCGTATGTACAAATTATTTCCATAGCCAACCCTGCAATTATGGGTCAAAGGCCCTTGCTCTTTGACTTGAAGATGACTTTTCTACGCAGTGTCGAAGCAGCACTTTCAGTCATGTCTACTTTAGAGCAAAAACTACGAAAAGGAAAATACGACAACATGGGAAAACTTTAGTTAGAGGGATAACCACTCTACAGGGTGCACTCTATGTCGATAGCGGAACTTTAAGTAGGCTGTCTACTGATCAATACAAACAACTTGTACTAGGTGGCGACAAAAATGGAGCGAAAAAAATATCAGCTGTTTCATACATTTGGCACAGTACTGAGTCGACCTTTTGTATGGAACAGCTAATATATTTTTCACTCCATTTTTTTCGCCACCTAGTACAAGTTGTTGGTAGTGATCAGCAGACAGCCTACTTAAAGTTCCGCTATCGACTTAGAGTGCACCCTGTAGTTATTTATGACGTCTACCATGATCCCTTTCAAATCAAATACAGCATTCATAGTCGGCGATTATAGCAAGATCCGGAAGCACAGAGGGCAAATTCTCGGGAATGTCGCATTCGACACATCTCGGAGGAAAAATCTCACTTTGCGGCAAATGTCACATCTCTTATTCTCACGAAGTTCCACATAATACACGAGATTTATGCGAGGGTTTTGCCTTTTTCGCTCGACATGACTCGAGTGGTCGGGAGCAGTCGAGATCGAAATGACATGAGATTCTTCCTTCGAGATGGGTCGAATGCGAGATTTCCGATGCCGGTTCGGTACATTTTTCACTAAATCACAATCTCTAATCGACCGAATGGGTTATTTTTGGGTTGATTCTCAAAGGGCTAGTAAAAAACAACGTTGTGATTCTGTGGTAGCCGAGCTATATAGGTGATTTCCCGCTCTGTTATACAGGGTAGAGTTTTGAGGTAGGACTGCAAAGGCAGCACCATGATTTCAGTGTACATGTACCTATGACTTTACTTAGCAGCAAGTTACTCAGTTAATGAGCCAATTCATAAAAGCGAGCGTGTATGGTCGAAACAAAAAAGTGTGAGTGATAGTTAGCGAAAGACTGGGACTGATTATTATGTATGTAGATTGATACATTACACTTGTTAAGAGACATGTTGCCCGGTTTTTCTATTTCATTGTTTTCCCCATTGGCTACTGGAAGCTGTTAATGTTTTTGCTAAGAATGTATGGGAGACAAACGAGAGTGAATAAGCGTAATTCACAAAAACCTCCGTCACTTTTACTATTGTCTTCGGGACCATTCGCAAAATGGTCGTTGCTATCACCACTTAAAATGCTAGAAGCGCTATAAGGAGCTTTATATCGTAAGTACATATGAACGATATTATGTTACTAATTAGCTCTTATAGGTCTCCTGCGAATCTAAAGAGAAAAGAAGTGTTAAACAAATCTCAGATATCTCATGGAATGGATGGTTAGTGTAGAAATGTAAGCGAAATGCTTGGCAAGAAATGACTTAAAAAGGGTACCAATAATGTAATCTTTACAGGTATTTAACTTGAAATTAAATTCACAATACAGTATACACAAATTTCAGCCAATTCGATTGAATTAGCACTGTAGAAACAGTATATTATTCTTGATGCTTGGTAATAAATATATCGCATTTCAGATATTTCAAGTGTCGTGATGAAGCAACGAATTCGAGCGCTCTTACATATCTAGTGAAGGCGTCGAAGGCAACAAATGGTAGCTTTCTTCGAGCAGTGGAAAGTTCATTGAAATTACGTATATTTATACCAGAACAATAGAGCCAGAGATAAATACTCATTATTAGGCATTATTGTACGAATTGACGGTCGGGTTTCATCATAGATTATCCCATTTTAATTGGGGATATGGAGATGGGAAATAGATACAATAATGATGCTTCATAACTCTAGGAAAAGTGGTATTACATCAGTGATCGCCTTTTGTTATGAAAAATTAAGTGCAGTAATAAAAAAACAAGTGTCGATTGTAAATAAAATAATACAAATTGAGCTACATAATGCAGGTACATACCCAATCAATGCATTTGACTAGAATTTGTGTGAAAAAGCCAACAGTCAAATATTCGTCTGATCAAGGTTTTCAAACACACAAAAACGTATTTCTTTCATAACTTTTTAGAAAAAAAAGGCACATTTTACTTTTTTTAAAGTAATTTAGAAAAAATACGACTGTACATATCGTGGTCATTAGAATAAAACCTAATCTAAATATGTGTGGTGCTATTACAATATTATTCAACTACAGTTGTGGACGAAAAATTACTTTACTAATGCCACAAGACGCATATTTCCGAATAGCGTATTCAAAGACAAATTACCTAAATTATTTTAACTACTAAACATACAATTTGAACCCTGACCCCCAGGCAAAGTGGTGATAAAAGACCGTACTCTCACTTTCTAGAAGGTATGTGCTAGCAATTACAAGTACTGTATTAGACAGTAAGTGCGGCTCTAGTGTTTGGCGTGTTGGCTCCGTCGATTCAGAGTTAGTTTCTTGTACAATCAATTGCAAAACATTTATTCAAGCCAAGATATCGTTACGCTAAGATTTTGCCAATCTAACCAGACTAAATTGGTTTCCTTAATATCCGCCCAGAGCCCTTAGCCTGTAACACAATGGTGCCAAAATGGGCTCCGGTTGACGATTTCAATTACGATGTATTAATGCTGTCGGTCCAGTGTCGGTCCTTTTAATGTTTTTGTAGTACAGAAAAGAATATTATGAGTCTAATTCTAGAGGATTAGTTCACTGGTTGTAGGAAAACAACGAAAAAATCCCGGTTTTGTCCTTCTACCTGGGACGCCATTGATACGCCATTGTGGTACAGGCTAAGGCCCCTGGTTTTAGGGATCCGTCGCTACGCAAGTATCACACTTATTAAGGTTACACGAATATTAGAGCTGGCCACTCGATCCCCTCCAATACTATTGTTTTTTATTATAGTCTTCGATCAAGGATAAAACTAGATACAACATAGGACTCTGAAATGTGTCTGGAAAAATAGATGCCCAAATTGCCTTTGGGAGCTTATTTGCTCGTAGTACATGCAATTAAAGTAAAACTGTACACTAATGCAATAAGGTTGACATTCGAATATTAGACGTATGGTCGAAATGATGTTTCGTATTGTTCTATTGCTGATATCTTTTGTTTCTGTGGGGACAAGTTTTTATTGTGATTTTAAACGTAATGCGGATTCTATGGGATTTAGTTCGGTGATTATAGTGGCCCTTTTACCGACAGCCTTGGTCATGATCAGGGCACACTAACTCCAGCAAAAGATCGAAACCGAGTGCCAGGCCTATGTGCGTTAGGTCTTGCCGCCTCCGCTTGCGTTTTGGTACTCTGCGAGTGGCTCGTGGCTGCCTCCACTACCATCTCTCCAGTAAGGTGCCGGAGCAGTAAGTCTGCTCACCACGCGCAATTCGTAAAACTGCTAACGGCTCAATCCCCGCTCGGGACACCCGATAAGCAGGCTACGTGCTCTCCTGCCGACTTTGAGCTCCCAGGGGGCATCGCGAGGAGATCATCTGAAATGGCACCCCATTAGAGCTGGCCAGCTGAATTGTGCGTAACGTGAGTGTATCTACGATCAATGACACGCTAGAATACCCCATAATAGTTCCTACTACGCGCGGCGTAAGTGAGCCAATCTAACAAAAAGGGACATCTTTATAGTTAGAGAGCTGGTGACCAATCGAGATATTTTTTCGTACAAGGCTAGGAGTTGGTAGGCTGATAGAGTAGACTTCGCTGAGTCTGGGAAAAATATTTTTTTGGCACGGTCGCGGTTGAAAGTTAGATTTTTTTGACTTTGAAAGTTTAAATGTATGGGTTCAGTAATTTTTTTTGTCGTACAAGGCTAGAAACTTCTAGGTTAGTTGTTGAGACTCCGTTGAACAAGAAAATATTTGTTTTTTTGGCCGAGCGTGGTTGAAAGTTAGATTTTTATAACCCAAAAATTCACACTTTCTAGGTTATAAAAAACAATATTTCTACCGCGTTTGGCTAGTAATAAATAGTGATTTCGTGATCAGCGGAGACTAAAAAGGCAGACTAAAAACTCCCAGCCTTGTAGACAAAAAAGAAATGACTCAACCCATACATTTAAACTTTCAAAGTCGAAAAAATCTAACTTTCAACCGCGACCGGACCAAAAAAATATTTTTCCCAGACTCAGCGTAGTCTACTCTATCAGCCTACTAACTCCCAGCCTTGTACGAAAAAATATCTCGATTGGTCACCAGCTCTCCAACTATTATGTTTTACGTGTGCGTGAGCTTTGACCGGGTATTTGGAATCGGTCCTAAAAATTGTTAAGCCTAGGGCCTATTTATATTTGACGGCTCGTTTTTAGCAAAAAACCCATCCAAAAAGAAGATAATATGTTTTTTTTCATTGGTTTTTTTCATCGCTAGTGTGCCTTGACGCTCAACTTGAATCATTCGACAGTCTATCAGCTTCGTTTGAAAGGCTATCCATTTCTCCGGCTTTCAATAATAGCTCGACATTATCTCGGAGCAGTAGGTTGTCCACACAAGCTGATTTTCCAAGAAAACGTACGGCTAAGGTCCGACCTCGACGGAGATCCGTGTATAGTGAAAGTGAGCGAAAGCAAGGCTTAGTTATGGTATCCACGCTTGCAACGTAAGCCGGGACCATCCTTTGGGAGTTAGGCATTGAAGGAAATGGAATTGTTTTGTTACGCATTATGAACGCAACTGGCACTGCATAGTCAATTGATGAAACAAAGTGGCATGAGAATGAATAGGCGAGTCGGACTCACGCACTGGGGGTTCCGTACCACCAAACAATATAAAAGAAACTGGTTCTAGGGACCTTCGTTGCAGGAGTCTGACCCTCGCTCGACCGTTTTTTATTATTTGTAGTTATACTAAAAAGTAAGAGCCATAATCATAAGTTTGATGTTTGTATGTTTTACAGTTTTTGCGATAGAGAGAACAGTATAAAAAACACGTTTGTTGTATGGGAGGGGGACGCCCCCTTGATTTTAATATTATCTAATTTGCAGAGTAATTGCGTCCCGTTTGGCACCCTTCGGGTACGAAACCCTAAAAAATAATACGCTTTGCAGTAAATCTTTGAAATTGATTTATTTTTTCTTATTTTTTCTTGGTTTTTATTTTGTTTAGGGCTAAATCACCATACATGCCCACAGCGGATATGTTTTCGTAGGTTTAACTCAGAGGCATCCTTTCATCATAATTTAAGCATCCTTAGATCATAAAGATCTTCTATTTTTGGCTTATCAAAGCGACACGGAGGAAATTTGAATAAAATTAAAAATAATAAAATTAAAACTGTTACTCAAACCGGAAGAGTTATGGTCACCATAATAATAACTATCCTAAATCTATTATCAATTACCATCTATAGTAAAGCCAATAAATGTTGTGTAATACGACTATCTTACTAAACGGTAGTGAGGTGCCTTGGAGTTACAGGTGGTTACCTAATCAAAAGGTCATGGGTTACAATTTTTATACAGAATTTTCACCAAAATCATATCGAAGACTTTTATTGTTTCTTAAATTAAAAATATCAACACCAGTTTTACCAAAAGCTTCCTGTGAAGAAGAAAAAAAGGCTTATTCATGCTTCAAGACGACCGCAAATCGCTAAGATTTGAACAGTGTCTATGCTTCATACAAAAGACATCAACGACCGTCCGCAAGAAAAAGCTTTTATCTTGTGGTGCAATATACCCGCGAAAAGAAACAAAAGTACTTAATTATTAGGCTCAAGATTTTCTGTTCTTCCATGATACACCTAAAATTATTATATTTCTTTCCATTTTATGTAAGTGTTTTCCCACTTTTTATTTTATCTTAAAATAATTTTATAGTTTCACTTACTTTTCCTAATGTAAGTGAAGCCGAATAAGTTCAAAAATATATATCTTCTGTATTAAAAGCTATTTACCCTTCACACAAGACCCAGGTTTATCAGAGTGGGTTCTCAGACTTTATTTTCATTTTTTTTGTTTTTATAAGCTTGCTTATGATGCCAATGTTGTCCATATAAAAGCGCATGATAATATCAATTGAAGTGGAACTGGGCCGGCCACATTTGCCGCATGGGTCCAGATAGGTGGGCGAAGATCGTCACCGACTGGACCCCACAAGATGGGTACCGGCGCCGCGGCAGACCGAGACGGAGATGGCGGGACGACCACACAACCTTTCTGCCGGGGTGGCAAGACGCAGCCGAGGATAGAGAGGAGTGGAAGAAAAAAGGGGAGGCCTTTGCCCAGCAGTGGGACACTATAGATGCTACATAAAAAATAAAAAAAATATCCATTCTATATATCTATCTATCTAGACGCTAGCCCATAAGTAAAGCAGCCTACTGTTGGGCATGTTTCTTCCTTTTCGTTTCAGTCCACTGAAAATCGACCTTAAGGTTCAACGAAAGTAGCGTGGCGGGAAGTGCACAATTTTGACAGGTTCTTAATTTTTTTTTAGCTAATCTGAGCTATTTTTGTGAATCGATTTTTATTTTACTGCATTAATACAGTAATATTTTCATTGTTCTAAACAACAAAAGAACAATAATTCAGCTGATTATGAGATTTGCTTTTTTGGGCAATACCACTGGTTTTTTGACCAGAAAAACAAATCTGCTAGAATAATTAGAATTAATTAAAAAGAATGCAATGTTACTAGTCTTGTGGGTAGAACTGTGGACTCTAAAGCGAAAGGTCCTAGGTTCGATTCCCGGTGCGGGCATGTATCTATGACTTTGTTTAATTTCAAAGTTACGTAAATTTGTGAATTTGTAGTAGCAATACCACTCGCTGACGGTGAAGGAAAACATCGTAACGAAACCTGAGCGTATGAGACATTATACCCTTATCGCAAAAATCGCCAACCCGCATTGAGCCCGCGTGGTGATTAAGCTCGAACTCTCTCTCTGAGAGAAGGCCTTTACCCAGCTAGTGGGACATGTACAATTGTAGATAGATAGAGATAGATAGAGAACTCTTTATTGCACAACAGAAAGAATATAACAGATAACTGTACAGGCTACATCTTACTTTTTTACAATGTTACTGTCGTGAACCAAAAATTGCTGTACACAAATATCTCAGTTTAGCTAAAGCAAATCAATAAAACTGAAACTACAAAATTTAAAAGCGGTGAAAATTTGGGCTTTCCCACCACACTATTTTCATCGACCCTCAAAGTGAAATAAATTATATTCATAAATATACGTAGGATTTTTTTTAATATCTTATCTATTTTATAAGCCATACATCATAATATCAACGTATGATCTTCTGGCTAGAATTCTTCCCCAGTAGATGCCCCAGCATAGTGTCAATCTTTTGTCTCTGCGCGATGAATGACGGTGTAAAATGTGTATCGTAATTGAAGCAGACCAGACACTTGCCAGACAGCTGGCAAACCAGTTTCGAATTGAATCAGATTTGTGTTTACAAAAAAGGTTCGGGCTTGAGATACACCAAGAGGCTTAATAAGTACACTTTACCCAAAATATTTCAATTTAGTGGTTTGAGTTATTTGCTGATGTTCAGTTAGCCGTGATCCTTTTTTTCTTTCATGATTATGAAAAATAAAACCAACAATTCATCATTGTTCTTTTAGATATGTTACCGGCCAAACCCGATTTAAGGATATACTAGTTTCGCCTAGGCCAAACTAGTTTATCCGAACGTCGTATGGATAAACCGGTATGTCCTAGGCCAAACTAGTCTAGCCGAAGCTCGTAAGGAGAAAGCAGTTTAGCCTAGGCCAATCTAGTCTGGCCTAGCAAGAATATGTAAGCTTCAGGATAAACTAGTATGGCCTAGTCCGAGCTGATATTGACGAATGATTAGATATGAATGTTACCATATCTCGTAAACTAAGAGGTTTAGCGCAAAAATAATGAAATTTTCGAACCCCTTAATAACCCCGGAACCAAGCCTTTTACTTCTATACGTGATCTAAAAACCGTCATACAGGGTGTTTAACATACAGGGTATTCCTGAAAGTGTGACAGACAGTCTAAAAAGATTTAAAACAAAGGTTAGGTCAGTAGGTTTGGTTGGCGACACACTGACAGTCATACCTCTTTTTGTTTACGAATGGTCCTTTAAACCGGACAAAACCGGACATACCGTAGACTTTTTGGATGTAGACTTTTTCAAATTCGGCTTATTTATGCTAGCCTAGTAGTTTTTCTTAAAATTAACAAACCCGCCGTAATTATCTGAACAGTAGGGACGCATTTAGAGGCCGAATTAGAAAAAGTCTATATTCAAAAAGTCTACGGTATGTCCGGTTTTGTCCGGTTTAAAGGACCATTCGTAAACAAAAAGAGGTATGTCAGTGTGTCGCCAACCAAACCTACTGACCTAACCTTTGTTTTAAATCTTTTTCGACTGTCTGTCACACTTTCAGGAATACCCTGTATGTTTAACACCCTGTATGTCGGTATTTAGAACACGTATAGAAGTAAAAAAAGGCTTGGTTCCGGGGTTATTAAGGGGTTCGAAAATTTCGTTATTTTTGCGCTAAACCTCTTAGTTTACGAGATATGGTAACATTCATATCTAATCATTCGTCAATGTCTGCTCGGACTAGGCCATACTAGTTTATCCTGAAGCTTACATATTCTTGCTAGGCCAGACTAGATTAGCCTAGGCTAAACTGGTTTCTCCTAACGAGCTTCGGCTAGACTAGTTTGGCCTAGGACATACCGGTTTATCCATACGACGTTCGGATAAACTAGTTTGGCCTAGGCGAAACTAGTTTATCCTTAAATCGGGTTTGGCCGGTAACAGATACAAACCTCTAAAATACAGAATGTACTTAGTTTTGTGAAAAATAATTGCGACATAAACTTGCCCTAAGCATTCAGACAAAGAAGGGCTTCATAACTTAACGTGCCTTCATTTTACCTTCACTGATTCAGGATAACAAAATCAGGTTACAACCTAAAGGCGTTATTTTATTTGGAACATAGATAAGATAACTCAACACAGAGAGAGTTAAGCCGCTCGAAACTAGTGTACCACAAACCTATTCTACAGAATGTTTATGCACACAACAAATTAACATGCTAACCATCAGTTTTAGCACTTGTTAGCATAGTATAATATTGTGCTAAGACACCTCATAATAGTTGTGTAAGTGACACTTAAGTGTCTGGAGCTTATTTATGTAGTTAAATAATGTATGAGCTATGCGTTATTTTGTATTGGTCATGAAACTAGAAACTATTAAATTTTGGTTCGGAATGGGTCGAATCGCGGTACGGTAAATAAATTTCAAGTTTAACAGGTAAATAAATTACCTTATTATCGCGAATCATTAAAAGTTACTAGAAACAATTTTTCATCCATATTATCACTGAATGTTAAGTGAGTAGCATCAAGTGGTTCTTCAATTACCTATAAATTGTTTTTACCACTTAATTTATTATAGGCAAGGTTTCTTGATGATGTTTTCCATCTTTGCTTTCGTTTAAACCCTCCTGCTGAATCCAGAAGAATAAACTGAGAAAAAAGGGTTTGTTTGTATAAAAGTAGTAATTTACCTTAGTGATTGCAATAATCTGCATTGCAAACCAAAAAGGTATGAAATGCCGACACCAACAGTAAAAAATTGGCCAACATAAAATTGCAGATAAAACATTTTTTTTTTGACAAAATGATTATTAATAATTTGCGTCTCTTAGCTTCGCTTCCCACAGAGTAATTATTTTGTCCAAAAACTCACACAATTTTGTAGTGAAAGTTGTTTTCAAAGTCAGGGTTGCGTGTTTCGGATGACTCGTTCATGGTTTGTTGGTTTTCGAGTCATTGTTCTTTAGATCTTTTATTTCGATCCTTTTTGTGCTGTAAATTGCGGACAGTATCTCATCAGGTTCTGATCTCAAAATATATTTATTTAAGTAGTCAAATATAGTATTTTTGACCCCAATCAATGTAGGCTTTGACGTTTGGTGCTCAACAAGATAATTAATTCGTGGTAAGACTTACCTTTATTTGCAAAAATGTTCGTGTACTAAATTAATTTTTAAAGTCTTTAGTTTCTGATCTCAAATTATTTTTATTTAAGTAAGTCAAATACAGTATTTTTGACCCCGATCAATGTAAGCTTTGACGTTTGATTGTTAATAGCAAAATGAGATGAAGAAGTGAGATTCAATGGAAATAAATACATTTCGGCTAATTTCCTAGTTTTATTACCGAGAAGGGCCTTTGTTAATGTCATTAGGGCAAGTCAAAATAAACAGACAATGTGATGAGAGTCGGTGAGCAACAAGGTTGAGTATGGTTAAATATAGTTTTTGATTGAAAAATATCAGTTAAATTTATATTTTCCAAATGAGTGTAGAATACTAGAGCATAATCGTATGAGTAAACATAGGGTAATTAAAAAGCTTTCATGCCTCAAGATTAGAGTATTTTCCGATCTCTGAGTGGAGCATACTACAGGGTAATTTTTTAGTAGCTTTATTCCTGAAACACATCAACTTCTAAAGATTCAGATTCAGATTAAAATTTTTTTTTTGTCAATATGCTATAAATGTGATTTTCAACAACTTAAGGCCCAGTAGGAGGCACAACTAGCGTCGCGAATGAAAAAAAAAACATATTATCTTCTTTTTGGATGCGTTTTATGCTAAAAAATCTTGATTAAGTTTTCAACGAAAGGCTTAACTATTTTTAGGATCTAAGGTTTAGATTCCAGATCCTAGAACCTACGAATGAAATATTTTATCGCCAAAAGTGGTTTAGGTATGTTTTTTTTTCATTGGCGCGCCGCTACTTCTGCCTCCTACTGGGCCTTAAATATGTTCTACGAATTTTCGAATAGCTCTGAGCGGTTCTTATTCTTTAAAAGTTTGCATTTGTAACATTTCAGCGCTGCCTGTTTCATGCCTCTCCACTCTGTATCATCTTGCCAGCCCACTCTCCTGGGGGTCTACCGGCTAAGACGAAGCCGATTACCATTGGCGAAAATAGAAGTTCGATTTATGAAAAATGTACTGCCACCCAGTTCATCACCCAGTAATTTTTTGATAAATCGAACTTCGATTTTCGCCAATGGTAATCGGCTTCGTCTTAGCCGGTAGACCCCTGCTCCTATTTTTACACCGAACCAAAAAATTTTGCAGAAAAAAAATATTCGAAATAAAATTGCCTTTTTCCCCTTTTTTTACCAAAGTCTTACCTTGTACTGTAAAGTCAAAACAATAGCCTTGTATGGAAAATATACTCACGACTGACTTACTTATACAAATTGATGTAATACCTCTGTTATAAAGGAGTAATTGAAAACTTTGATAATTATCAATGTTAAGGTCGATTTATTGATTGTCCTAATGGTTTGATAATAGTAGTTAGGCCTGTGTAAAATTTAATAACCTTAGCTTTCTTCACATTCTCAAAACAGGCTCTTTGAGAAGAACATGTCTTGTTGTTGCTCTTAACGACTTTAATTGTTAATGTATGTCAACGACCTCACAGCACAAGTTCTTGTACCGAGGGTCCACCTGTGTCACCTGCAATAAGTTTATTTGAAATCTTACAGACGCCGAGTTCTCGTTTCTGATGGGAAGGTTTTTTTTTTTCAGTCAAGATCTGTGGCCAGAGGGGGTGGTGTTCCATCGCTACAGGGAAGCGAGACAGAAGTTAAAAATCCCTGAAACTAGGCTTACATAAAAATAAAATGTTACAGTAATATTATTATGTTAAATAGGTCATTAAATTTAAAATATAAATAAGGTAATTAAATTTGCCTTAAACCAACCGCCATTCGACCCGTTCGAATACAATGTGTATACGTAAATATCGCGAGTCATTAAAAGTGAATAATATTATTATGTATTTTTAACATAAGGTATTTGTCTTATGGGCGTTAAAAAAAATGCTGCCCGAAATAAATAAATATTATTATTATTAATGCAAAATGGACGGTCTCGCTGTATGCGTCCTTGGACCATCTATCCACTTGGTGATTCTGATTATAGTCTGACCATCGGGCTGCTGGTCTGCCTTCACTGACCACCTCCGCCTGACGTCTTCCCGCCTCAGTAAGTAGGTGCTCTGCCCGTTTCCACTTAAGCTTTGAGCCATCCACATCATCGACCTTCATCCGACAATTAGTTGTCTTCTTCTTCTTCTTATTGAGGGTTCCGTACCCGAAGGGTGCCAAACGGGATCCTATTACTTTGCCTACAATGTCTGTCTGTCCGTCTGTCTGTATGTCCTAATTTTAAAGGGCTGTATCTTTGGAACCGTAATAGGTAGCCAGTTAAATTTTTCACAGATTATGTGTTTTATGGTGGATTACCCAACAAATAATACAAGTTTAACAATAATACAAAATAAGCCTTATAACAAACGTGCTTACTACTTTTTGCTCTATCGCAAAAACGGTAAAATATACAAATATCAAACTTGGTATGATTTATAGGGCTAACTTTATAATTTAACAACAAAAAACTAAAAAAAACGGTCAAACGCGAGTCGGACTCACGCACCGAGTTTTTTTTTTAAATATAGTTGTACGGAAACCTCAGTGCGCTTGTACGACTCGCACTTGGCTGGTTTTTTTCCAATAATTCCTCCGTGAGCTTTCCATGTTTTTCTGCCCACTGCTTTAGCCAAGTTTTCCTTTCTTTTTTGTCTGAAGGAAAATTTCAGATCTCTTCCAATTATTCTTCTTCGTCGTTGCACTCTTGTCAGAGCAGTCGTGGTCGACATGTAGTATCATCATCAGTGGCTGATGTTGCGCGCCTTACGATGCCACGCCATTTCTCTCGGTCAGAGGTTTCTCGCGTGCATCCCATTGCCAATTAGTTTTAGTGAATGTCGTAGTAGGAGTGAGTTTTCTGTACCTTATACGCGCTAAGGTTTGCTAGAGTCACAATTCAACGGAGAAAGGCTTTTGGATGAGCTTCGAATAAAAGAAGTTCAAGTACGCACCTTCACTACCTGTTTGGTGTTGAAATAACTACTGGAGAAGCTAAAGAGTCGCCTTACAAACGCGGGGTTCAAACACTCGTTAACTACGAAAAAATCGCCCAAACTCAAAATGTAGATGCCCTATCCAAGTGCATAAAGCGGTTTTTTTCTCAAGTCAAAGGTTCTCAAGGTTCTCAAGGTTCAAAATCAGGTGGTAGCATACTTTGACTTCAGTTACGTAAATTGATGAGTCAACTGCTTCCCGTTTTTATTTGTAAATGGTTGTTTATGCCATGCCAGTTGTTTATAAGCAGCTTGTTTAAAATGCCTTGTAGATAGGCCTAAATTTGTCAGAATGTTTGAATCAAAATAGCATTTTTGACACCCACATGAATGCTTATTATCATGTCTTCCTTTTCTCTTTCATGCGCGTCTCTTTGAGTGACAGTGATTTTGGCAAATTGATTTAAGTTTCAAATAGAGTGTAATTACCTTTGAACTAGAATATAGAAACATGTAGATGGTTCATTTCAGATTTGATCTGTACCAGTACTAGCTGGAGAGCTGGTAAATAATCGACTTACTTTGTCGTACAAGTCTGGGAGATTCTAGGCTGGTTGTTTAGACTCCGCTGACGGTTGAAAGTTCGATTTTTTTACTTTGAAAATGTAAATGGGTTGAGGCTGGGAGTTTCTAAGATGCTTATTTAGGGTGGTATTAATAGTTGTCTGAGATCACCTACTTGAGATCGATCTCAAGTAGGTGGACTCAGAAAAGTCAAATGCTAATGTCAAGCCTTGGCTAATGTCAAACTTGAGTAGCTGTCAGCATATTAATATAGACACTATCTTGAGATTGACATTGACATTAGCCAAGGCTGGACATTAGCATGTGACTTTTCTGAGATCACCTACTTGAGTTCGATCTTAAGTCGACGACTATTAATGCCACCCTTAGACTTCGCTGATCACAAAATTACTATTATTCTTGGCCGAGCGCGGTTGATAGTTCGTGTTGTACACACGACAGCACGTTGACCTTTACACGCTAGCACTCTACTCGGTTACGTTACGAGCGACTTTACAATAAAAGTGTACAGTCTGACGTGCTGTCATGTGTACTTATAGCTTGTTTTTTACAACCCATTTTTGGCCAATATATATAATTTAATATTCCATATAAATTCACAACATTATTCTAAGATTAATTTTATTATGGCAAATATTTTGCTGTCCCGCTACTAACCACTGCATGGAAACAGTTATCTTTCTGAAATTAGAAATAAACCCGCGTAGCCCAAACAAACAGTGACATTTTTGACCTCACGCTATACGAGCGCCCCTAGCGGCAAATCTGAGTAAGGTATCCTCTTTATGCATGTAGGTATGGTGCTCATGCTTGATCAGCTTGGGTATACCTTTTATTTCTCATTGTTTTGTGTCAAAACTCTCTTCGCTCGCAGATATTTTAAATTGGCTATTGAAACTCTATATTTTTGTCTAATGGTCATAGGTCAGGAAGCATGTGGGTTGAAATCTTAAGACGGAAAGTTGAAATAGATTAAGAAGTATAGTTAGACTGGTCATTCAATGTTAGTCCTAGTGTAATTAAAACGGTGTATTGCTCTGGCAGACCAATTATTGTGAATCTGAGATCACGATTCGCAAATAGAGCATCATCACCATAAATCTACAGAAAAATAGAATAGGTACCGAGTACCATTATTAAGGTTCAACTAAAGTAGCATAGCGTCATTTTCACAGTTTTTTCAATGTTGTAGCTAAATTGATCAATTTTGGTTCAACGATTTTTGTTTCACGACGGAGAGGCCCCTTCAGGACCGTGGGAACTCGGCGATGGCCAAGCGCGTGAAACACTGTTTTCTATAGCTGTTTCACCCAGAGCGAGACGGGGCGCGGGAAAAGTGAGAGGCAATGCGGCTGTATGAGTCTACGTGTGTTCGTGTCCTTTCGCGAGTATGTAGTTGTAGTTCTAATGTAATATATCTATTTTCCCAATTGTTTTCGTAGTTCAGCTGCCATTTCTACATTTTATTAGCTATTTAAAAAAAAAAAAAATCTGACAAGTACAATACATTATTGATGTTCCCAAGGTAGGTAGTTAGACTCCAAAGACAGTGTAATAATGTAAGTAAATAACAGCTGAAAGTAACCCCTTTTTCGGCGCGAAAAACACATCGTTCTAATTTCTTTCAGGCTATTTTTTTAATTATAAAAACTATTTGCAAACCTCCGTAATGGTCATCTTCTGATATAAAGCAAGTTTCAGCAAAATCCAGCCTGTAGTTTAGAAATTAAACCGGAACTACGTTTGTATGGGAAAATGGTGCTCTGACGCCCTCTTAACATTGTTTTCATTATTCTAAACAACAAAACAACAATTCATCTCAAACTATGTACTAGTTTTTTAGGCAGTACTACAGGGTGCACTCTAAGTCGATAGCGAAACTTTAAGTAGGCTATCTACTGATCACTACAAACAACTTGTACTAGGTGGCGAAGAAAATGGAGCGAAAAAAATATCAGCTGTTCCATACAAAAGGTCGACTCAGTACAGCGCCAAATGTATGAAGTAGCTGATATTCTTTTCGCTCCATTTTTTTCGCCACCTAGTAAAAGTTGTTTGTATTGATCAGTAGACAGCCTACTTAAAGTTTCGCTATCGACTTAGAGTGCACCCTGTAGTAGTTGTTCGACCAGAAAAACAAATCAGCTTAGTTATTTAATTGTTGTTCTGTTGTTTAGAATAATGAAAATATTAATAGTTTATTGTGGTGAAACAAAAATCTATGAACAAAATTAGCTCAGTTTAGCTACAAAATACAAAAAAAAAAAACCGTGAAAATTTTGGCCTTGCCAGCCATGCTACTTTAGTTGAACCTTCATCTTCTTTTATTGTAGAAGAGTATAAGAAAACTTAGGCCCTTGCATCTAGAACAGATTATTTACTCAGCGTCCAGTGGCATCTCCACTCATACTAGAAAGGTGGAATGACCACTCGGCGCTGCAGTGCCTGGGACATTGTTTTAGATGGAGTAGGCTTGCCCAGCACCTATACCAACCTGACAGCATAGTCGGCTTAGCCCTCAGGAAAGACCAGTCAATACGTGTGGAGCCAACTAAGCAGCGGGTTTCCTCACGATTTGTAACTGTGAAGGTCGGCCTAGTCCACACGGAAGACAATCATACCCACATGCTAACTGAGATGGAAATCATCGTGAGGAAACCCGCTGGCTCCGCGCGTGTTGCAGCGTAAATAGAATCATAAAAATAAAATACGAGTACATTGTTGTTGTTGCCAATTCTTGTTTTTATTGTAAACTCTTTCATCTTGCACTCAGTTCTCTTTTTAGTCTCAGTAAATGGTTGGTAACTGACCACTTCGCGTAACAGAGGTAATTCTTTGTTTTTTTGTCTCTACATAGTTTAAAGTGGTTCAAGGTTGGAGCCTACATATTATGCAGGTTTTCATGTAGAGAAAAATCTTGTAGCTTTTAAAATCTTGTGTTTTTTTGCTCAGACTTCCACTTTTTGTAGTGTAAGTGGAAATTAGAGATGCAACCTTATTCTGTGAAAATCATCTGATTAGATGCATTACGCCTTAATTTCTTTTCATGGAAGACAAATTTTTCAGCAAAAAAAGTCCTAGGTAATTTGATTTCTCAATTTATTCTTGCCCCTTTAAGAAATGTCTCAGTGGTCTTCAACTGTGCAGTACTATAATAATGATTGCAGCCATTTAAGAGGTGTTTTCTCTGCTTTCGAGTCCAGTTCTATCCCTACTATCATTTTCTACGCGAACGTGTTTCTTAACTGGCATACTATTATAATTTCTCCTTATAATTGTCGATATTATTACCTTACTCCTATTAACTTCCTTTTAACGCGCCGTAGGTTTTTTTTTCTTTTAATATACAAGAAGGGTTTTTATACATCGAAATCAGATTTTGTCGATGAGGCAAGAAATAAAGTTGAATATTGATTAAAAATAAGGTTAAATAATTCATACCGTGCCGTCGTCGCTCTACCAATTGAGCTACGGAGGAAGTAAAATTCGATGCCATGTTTTTTTTAACCTTATAATAAATACTTAAATATTTTTCTAGCAGGGGTTAGTGTTTTAGAAAAAAACTAATATTGGATATTGATACAAACATTTCTTAGGTCCTTTAATGACCTAAAACTCTAGTACAAAGGACAGCACGACTCTTACAGGCTAGCACTCTACTCAGTTACGTTACGGGCGACTTTACAACAAAAATGTACAGTCTGACGTGCTGTCATGTGTACATATAATGTCAAAAGAGCAAAGTTTCTGTGCTCCGATCGCAAGTTAAAGAAATAATTTTAAGCTTGCAACTGCATAGGAGCACATAAAAGTGCCTAATAGCTCTTCACGTCCACTTTAAAATTACATTACTCGCCTCAATTTAGTCGAAAAAAATTACCACGCACACCATCCGTCTTACGTCGTTAATCATAATTCCTTCCTTTCGGCTTTCACACAAAAACGCAATCTCTTATGAAATTTCGTGCAATGACCCGTCCTATCACTTTTACTTGCGCATATCGCATCCAGACATGCACTTGACCTGTGAAAGTTCATACACAACGGAGTGTAACTTTTCGGTATAACGTATAAAGTATGTATTCCATTCCATTATACTCGGTTCAACTCGGGATGACGCGCCCCATTCTAACATCAACCTTCCTAGTGTACTACTGCACTGCACATAGTAGAATAAATTATTACCTATTTTTCACAAAATATGTAACTGATTCTGAAACAAAATTGATTTCGTAGATAGTTCTCTCCATCAATACGTGTGGAGCCAACTGAGCCACGGGTTTCCTCATGATGTTTTCCTTCACCGTTAGCGAGTGGTATTGCTACTACAAATTCACAAATGTACGTAACTTTGAAATTAAACAAAGCCATAGATACATGCCCGCACTGGGAATCGAACCGGGTACCTCTTGCTTCAGAGTCCACTGTCTTTCCTGTGGGCTAGGTCGACTAAGCTGTCAGGATGGTAAAGGTGCTGGGCAAGCCTACTCCATCTAAAACAATGTCCCAGGCACTGCAGCGCCGAGTGGTCTCTTCACCCATCTAGTGTGAGTGAAGGTGCCACTGGACGCTGTATAAATCATCTCATTACGTAGATGCAAAGGCCTTAGTTTTTTCTCTCCATCAAAATATATCTACTACCTACGTAACCCTCAATCAGGGAACTTAGGTCGGTGAAATAAACACATTTTATTTTGCTCTTATTTTTAGAAGATAAAACACGGGTTAGTTTAGTTTCTTAAATTTTATTAAGGACTTTTTTTGTCATATAACATTTTTTAGAAGCAATTTCAAAAGGTTTAATTTCACTACCGAAAGCACAAGTTTGGACACGTAATACTATATCACCAAACGAAGTTTCGTTCCTTTTACTCACGTGTCTTCACCCACTAGCCCGACTATAGTACCGAGCTTGAGAGGCAAAGCCGAAAGGGTGCGCGGCCGTATTTAAGATGACGCGGAGCCGAGCGCGCTTACAGTCTACCATCGAACAGTGCATCATGTGGAGGTGTACTCTCTTCGCTTTGGCCTTGTGTGCCGCCGCTACAGCCCTCCCCGCACAAGACACCAGCCACTCGGAGAACGAACTCGATGGCATAAACGACTGCCTCAAGAAAGACTCCACATCATGCTTAAAGTACAAGTTCTTCTCGTTCGTGGACAAAATGCTGGGACAAAAGGAAACGTTTTCGCTTACCGACGGAGTGACGGTGGTTAGAGCTTCGGATGCGCCGGCGGAGACTGGCGCCCCGAGGTCTCTGGATCCAGTGTCAAGACTTCAGAAGTATTTCGAAACGCACTCGTTGAGAATCGAAGTCAAAGGATCGGACGTCGTCGACACGGTGGACGGAGTCGGCCGCGCTTTGGAAGATACCGTCTCTTCCTTCACTGAGGACAATGAGGTCGTGGACGTCGACGGAAGGAGCAAGAAAAAGAAAGCGCAAAAGATACTTGGACCTATCATGGCAGCGTTGGCTATGAAGATGATGGCGCTCATGCCCTTGGCTATTGGAGCGATAGCACTAATTGCTGGAAAGGCGTTGTTGATTGGCAAGCTGGCTTTAGTACTCTCCGCCATCATTGGATTGAAGAAACTACTCTCGCAGCAGAAGCATGTGACGTACGAAGTCGTGGCGCATCCTCATCACTCCTCAAGCCACACTTCAAGTCATGATTACGGTGGTACTTCTGGATACGGTGGCGACTCCGGCGGTGGCTATGCAGCCAGCTCAAGCAGTGGCGGACACGGCAGCAGTGGAGGCTGGGGCAGATCTATCGATGCTCAAGCCTTGGCGTACGGCGCGCAAAAGCCTCAATGAGCTAACCCAGTTCCTAAGAGGTCGAAGCACCATTACGCGAACTCTCTCCGACGACAATAGATTTAATGTTATTTTCTTTCCGCATGGGTGTACGAGGGAATGAATGCGTGTATTTATTTGACTGATGTTGTTTTGTTTTGTAAGAGAATCTTGTTTTTTTCAACGCCATTTTTATAGGGCTCATTGTTTCATAGTCATTTGTTTTTCTTCGTGAATGGAAGCTAGTTTTTTTTCGTAGTCTATGTATTGAATTTTTGTTCGCATTTTTATGAATATTTTTGTATTGTTATGTAGATAATTGCAATATTATGTAGATATTTTGTAATGTAATGTCCGTATGTAATGTTACGTCTTATGTATGGTTTAAAACCAGTACCTGGCTTTAATAATTTATAAGTATTATATAAGTTTAAGATGTATTTATAAGTACTGTATATATTTGTATAATATTGGCTGTTTCACATATTTATATTTACGTGTATTTATGTTAATAATTATTATCTTGCCATTTATGGTTACTATTTATAGTTGATAAAACCAAATATTTATTTACATCATATTTATCACATAAATCATCCTCATTATGCTAATAATCATCAACCATAAAGTCTTACTATGTAATATTATAATCAAGAACTTCATTGTTGACATTATGAATGAAATACAAAAATGGAAACTTGTCTTGCATTTTTATTCTTACTTGTAAAGCCTTCTATATGAAATATTTCAAACGATACCTAACGGTGCATTTTAAAACATTATATCCTCTACTTTATATCTCCACAACAGTGCCTTCTAATGCGTCAAAATAACTACTACGTTATCTCCATCACCCATAACGTAAGTCATCTCACAAATCACCCGGCATCCCATCCAAACAACAGCCATGATAATCAAACGCAATTTACATCCATTTCCATACAATACAGGTGCACGACAAGTGCTTGTACGCGATAGATCCATCTTACACTCCCATTCTTTTGTTTCATGTACAGTGAGCGACACGCTAGGATACACCTTTTGGTTTAATTTTCGCTCTCATGCCACGGGCAATAAGAGCTACCTTAGGGTATTCATGAATGTCGCTCACCGTAACTGTCTGCGGTTTGCGGCTAAAAGAATAATATCAAAGTCGAAAGAATGTGTGAATGTAAAGACTATAGTAGAATAAGGCTTTGACCTCCTTGATGATATGTGGGAAAAATACCAATTATTCTTACACCTGAAGTGAAATTTTCCCATTGAGCATTTAATTAGAAGCTTAACGTCTCTTTAAGTTCCAGTAAAGCTTTCAAGCTATAAAACGTTTCGCTAGTGAAAGTATGTACTCTTAAAGCTGTACTGTAAATTTATAGTACCATACACAATCTAGAGGTATCAGCTTACATACCATACTTTTGAGATCAATCATCTAACCAATCAATAAATCAAACCACAAGTTGAGTGGTGGTTTCACTCACGAACAAAGGTGCCCACAGCGAAACAGATGTATAGCTTGATAAACCATCACCTTGTTTGGCCACTAAACAATATCACAGTAATTCTGACGTACCAAGGTAATAGGATGTCATCTCAAATAATACACTATGTCTAGTAAATAGATGAGTGAAAGTTCCCAGCTAGACTTGCTCTGGATTGCCGGTCAATCTAAGGCTTCTTGTTGCGAAGAGAGCTTTTCATTTAGGTGCGGTAGATAACAACTACTCAGTTGTACCACGAGAGCACATCAGAGTGTACACTTCTGTTGTAAACACGCCCGTAACGTAACCGAGTAGAGTGCTAGCGTGTAAGCGTCGACGTGCTGTCGTGTGTACATAGGGCTGCCACCTTTCAAAAACAGTAAACTCGGATTTTAGAAAAAAAAAGTAACATAAAACGTATTTTTAAGTATGAAATATTTATTTAATTAATTATGTTAAAAATAATGGTAAATTACTATTGTTAATGTATTTTTTTAAACATATGACCTAGCTTGTGCTAGGCTGACTTGGACCAGCTTGTCACTTAAAACTATATTTTTTATTCTGAAGGGATTGTTTAAGCATCTTTTCTTGCTCAGATTTCTTCAAGTGGTATTGCTTCTACAAATTTACAAATGTATGTAACTTTGAAATAAATGAAAGCATATGCCCGCACCGGGAAACTAACCTGGGTCTCTCGCTTCCAAGTCTATTGTTCTACCCATTAGGCCACCACCGCTCTTTTTATATTTATCTATTCTTCACAAAAAAGCAAAAAGCTCTCCTATCACTAAAATGTTTATGGACTGCACTGGATTGCCCATTAAGTAAGTTGCGAGGCAACAAATTTAATAATATAATCTCGAAGATCTCAGGAAGTGGTAAGGAAAGCCGAGTGTTCAAGTTGGCTACAGTGTAGGAAAACTAACATCCGGTGGGCGGGAAAGGAAACTGAATATTACTAGAATTTCAGAATTTTGAAGAATCGCGGAATGACTCGTTTCTATTTGTAATGTTAAATATACATAATTATTATCAGCCCATTTTTTCCTACTTCTAGGTTTATTTTCCCGTTCGACTTATAAAGGGTAATTTATTTATCGTTCACATTCATCACTTAGCTTTACTCACACGTTATGTTTCGATAAAAAAGCTGCAAATACACAGGTCACAGGTCAAAAGTCATTCGAGTACAATTCACAAGACCTAGCAGTGAAGAGATACTTTGTGCACTCTGAAATGTTGGTTCCTTGGTTTTTAAAAGGTAAAAAATATAAACCTTTTTCTACAATAATAATTTGAACTTTTTTCGGCAAGGCAGCGCGTTGATGTCTTTTGACGCGTCGTAGCACTGTTCTACGAACTTCATTTCCTAGCAAAGTGAAAATGGAGTATCTTTTTTCACAAAAAAGGTCTCTGAATGAGGCTCAAAACTAGTCGGCTACTAAGACATCTTCAAATAATTTAAACTGGAAGGCAAACCGGAGTTTGTGGGTTCAGCCCTTGTATTCTCTAAAATACCTATCCACCGTAAAAATAACCGTTTTTAAATGTTAAAAATAAAATATTGTTCATTTCACTAAGGGCTGTTTACAAGTGTTTTAACGCTCAAAGGTTGAGTGGATTTCTTAGATAATAGAGGCGCAGACGATCAATGTTTTAAAACTTAAAATAAATCTTTAAAATGGGTATCGAAAACAAAAAGTAGTTATCTTAAAATAATCAAGACTATTTCTACCAGTTAACATAGCTACACCACCCGTCTATGCCTTGCGCCAAACGGCTGTCTCAACGTAGCTTTCCTCAGATCCGGGTCGGTCTGCCCCTTCAACATCACAGAGAAAGGTACGGCAGGTGAAATCACCATGAGATCGACCACGTTCAACACCCAACGATACAGTATGAAAAGTAAAACTATTGTTACCTGCTATTGTTACCGCTTCGGCGAGTCATACTTTGGGTGCGTGATTGAGATAGCCATCGCGTGGTCGGAGGCGATTTTGGATGGGTTTCGTAATCGGCGTTGTTGGACGGTGTTAGAGGTAATCCGCTGAGTAGAAGGCCTTCTATGTTAGATAATTTATAAGGCACCTATGCTCACACTGGATGAGTAAAGTGACTATTTACTTGGAAACTTCACTCATTCAGTGTCAGATGTTTAAATGAATCCAGTACAAAGCGGTGGTGGCCTGTGGTAGAACATTGGACTCGGAAGCAAGAGACCCAGGTTCAATTCCCGGCGCAGGCATTACCTATGACTTTGTTTCTTTTCAAAGTTACGTACATTTATGAATTTGTAGTAGCAATACAACTCGCTAACGGTGAATGAAAAACATCGTGAGGAAACCCGCGGTTTAGTTGGCTCCACACGTATTGACTCGTCTTTCCTGTGGGCTAGGTCGACCAAGCTGTCTGAATGATATAAGTCAAAGTCAAAGTCAAAGGGTTTTATTCAATATGCCATAAATAAATTATTTACATTGAACGTTAAAACAGGTATTATCAAAAGTAAAAGGAAGTATATAAATCAAATACTTATTACTATCTAATACTAAGTAAGTATCTAGCTACTTTTTTTTCTCCAGCTTCACTAGCTCTGATCGTTCTTGGAGAAGAAGCATGGTAAAGAAACTCCAAGCTAACCTATAGGTACTCCATCTAAAGCAATGTCGCACTGCAGCGCCGAGTGGTCTCTTCACCCATCTAGTGTGAGTAAAGATGCCACTGGACGCTGTATAAATCATCTCATTACGTAGATGCAAAGGCCTGAGTTTTTATTTTTATCCAGTACTTATGCCATAATAATACAGCTGAGAACTGAGAAGAGTATCAGGTGAGTCGGTCCACCCCACAGGAAAGTCAAGGTCTATACCTGCGTTTTACCTGCTAGTTCTATAATTTTGTATTTAGATATTTTTCGAACATTTTCTCAGCCACATTTTACTCCTGCGAAAACAGTGGCAAAGTGGAGTCAAATGAGGCCTTTTATTTCAGAAAATAGCTCTCTTTCTTTAAGCACCGTACGCACTAGACAATAATGGGTAAGCACAAGTAGTTAGTCGAGCGCATTATCTTAAGCTATATTTAAACTAGGGCAAGAAAAAGCTAAGCGGACGCCGAGATACATAAAAGCATGGTATAAGTAAGTAATGTCATCTCTTCTACGAAGGCGGCGTAGGTACGGTCGGCTACAGTCACAGATACCCCATGGCAGCTCTTACTGCGCGCGGCATAAGGGCTTCAATCGAACAAAAAGGGGTATCTTAGCGTGTAGCCGACTGTACAAAAAATCTGCCCATAACGATAACCTACTCTTTCCATGAAAAGACAATCCAAAGAATTGTTAAAATCTCTAACTAAGACCCACAAGATACTTAGTAGTAGTAGCTACGTTTAATTGTACGTAGTAGATAGTAATATTAATTCGTAATATACTCAGTAGTAGATAGTAATATTAATTTAATTTAAATCGTGACTTTCGGCAAAAAATTATTATTATTTTTTTCTTTTTTTTACTTTTGATAATATTAATTTAGACACGCAACCACAATTTTCCGGGTACTTGGGCTATGTCGGAGGATCATCTGGCAGGTGGTCAGCCAACCGATCTCTTCCCCTTTCGAGGTCGACACTTTGCAATGGACTTTGTCCCTAGCGTCCCTAGCTATTTATAATCTCTAGCTACAAGCTAGCTACTGAACCAAAAAGTTATTTTGAATTATATTATTGAATGTGAGACTAATATTTTTTTATTTAATAAGGCCAATAAGGCTGCCAATTGTACCTTGTTCTAGTTAAGTTTTTTTTTGTCTGTATTTATGTTTTTTGGTGTACAATAAAGAATATTTTATCTTTAACTTTATCTTGATTTATTGTAGTTTTGAAAGGTAACGTTTTCCCGGTCCTAAGCGCCTTTTCACAGTTTATTAAAAGCAATTGAGCAGTCAAAGTCAGCTAATTCTAATTGGATATTTTAGTGACGTGATAATGAAAACAACCAACCAGAAGCATTAGTTTACTTTGACGACGCGCTCCGTCATAGTGTACACACGACAGCACGTCAGACTGTACACTTTTGTTGTAAAGTCGCCTCTAACGCAACCGAGTAGAGTGCTAGCGTGTAAAGGTTGACGTGCTGACGTGTGTACTAAGAGCGTGAAAACGGGGCTTTAGGGCGGACGAACCTACTAAAATGACAAATAAGATGCTTCTGATTGGTTGTTTTCATCCGAGTGCATTAAAATGGCTCGTGTTCACGATACAAGTAGTTAGTTATATTTTGTTGACTCGATCCAAACGTACACACGACAGCAAATGGACCTTTACACGCTAGCACTCTACTTGGTTACGTTACGGGCGACTCTACAACAAAAGTGTACAGTCTTACGTGCTGTCGTGTGAAAATGCAGCTTCAGTGTCACTTTATGAAAAGAATGCTATGTTTATTTCTACCTTTAATACATAGACGTGTATGAAAGCGTTGTAAAATAACAAAGGCCCAGATTGCGCGCTCACACCTGTTCTAGAAAACCTAAAAGGTAATTCGTTTTAATGTTAACGTTGAGTTAGTCTAATGTAGTTCTAGATGTACAACTTTTGTTTTCATGCAAGTTTCGTTTGCCAATTAATATCATGCAATCAAATTAAATTTAAGAAATTGAAATTAGATTATAAAACGTACATTTGTGTAGCTGTTTTAGATAGACTTTATACAGAGTTAATCTGCTGCTACCAGAAATAATTTTAAGTTGGACTGCTACGCTCCAAACTGCTAGCATTATGAGTTAGTTGATAATATGACTTTAAACCAAATGTTTTTTTCCATTAAAGTTTAAAAAAATATACACACTAGCCCAAGTAAGCCCTGAATATTTTCCATAAACCTCTGTAGCACCATTTTTTTAAATGTAAAAACTATTTCCCTTCTTTCATGAAGAACCGACCTCGCGCCTTCCCGCGAAAGAAAAACGACCAAGAGCAAAGTTACGCCATCTTCACGACGTAAACAGCAATAAAATGCTGGCGAGTAAAACAAAACACAAACCACTACAACCTCTCGTAACCTTGGCAACGAGCGTCCATTCATTCCACCTGTATAATCCGGTGAAACGCCAAAGCTGAATAAACTCCTATAAAATAAGAAGTCGCAAAGACTCCGTTAATCGGTCGGGTTGTAAGTAAGGTAGAGTTCAGTGACTCACGACGCCATTTTGTAGTCTACGTTAAAACCATGAACTTCAGACAGTGTTAGTAAACAAAAATGGCCATGGGCTTAGTTTTACATGTTTCACAGAGATGGCGCTCATGGTGACGATTCTTTATTGATTTGTATTTCGATATTCTACTGTACCGAGTCGCTAAAAATATTATTTCAGGTTTCAATCGTACTTATTTTTAATAACTTGATATTTGTTATGTAACTATAATTTAACTAAGAACCAAACCGTAAAAGGAAGGAAGACTCTTTGGTAGAGTGACAGGTAGTATCTTTTCAAAGAAAAAAGCCTTTCACTTCTTCACCACAGATTCTGGTGATGCTAATGTTATCTCGTAGATGGCATTATTTTGCTAACTTAATGCCAAAAATATTTGCAACTTTATTCATTCGTCTTAAGTTGTGACTAAACCGAAACCCAAATTGGTATATTTAATTTTATCCAAAAGGTTTTCTTCGAATCTTCATTGCGTTTGTATTATGTAGAGTAGGTAAGTATAATAAATAAAAACTGTGTTCTCGTTGTCGTACTGTATAGTCCAAGGATACGACCCCAAATAAAATAAATAACTCTTCTTGTTACATGGCTCAGCAGAAAAAAAACCCGTACCTACCAACATAAATGAGATATGGAGCTTCTAATGACTACCTCTGTAGAGCCTGAAAAGAGGCGCCACAGTCAATAGAACACGTTTTGTATGATTGCAATACTCTTTCCAGAAAAAAGACATGTCGTGATAGCATCTCCTAGACTGGAAGATTATAAATTAATTAAGATCTGTTTCGGTTCTCGCTAACTGTGAAGGAAAACATTGTGAGGAAACGTGAGCCCGTAAGGCTTATACCCTCAAACGCGAAAATCGCCAATCCGCATTGAGCACGCGTGGATTAAGCTCGAACTCTCTCTATTTCTAAGAGAGGGCCTTTGCCCAGCTAGTGGAACATGTACACACGACAGCAGGTCGACCTTTACACGCTAGCACTCTACTCGGTTACGTTACGGGCGACTACAACAAAAGTGTACTCTGACGTACTGTTTACAGGCTACACTTACCTACTTACTTTTTTACTTTCTGAGCAGGAACAAGGCCCCCATCCTTATTCCTGCTCATTATTATTAACTGTTAATTCAATTAATAAAATCATTAACTCTTAGTAAGAGTAGGCGACATCTCGGACAAAATATTTTCGGACACTTTGTCCGAAATGTCGCTTTGTATTTTTAATATTTTTGAGGCGACATCTCGAACACTCTCAAAATATTGAACCTGTATCGTACAGTCACATAATTCAAATTTAATACACAGAGAAAGAGGGTTACCACAGCTGCCTATTTTAGGATAGCCTGAATTTAAGTATTCGGATCGCGTTTGGCTCATTTTTGATGAAAAAGTACTAGGCTTTGATAAGGTGCTAGGAGGATCATCACCTCAATTCTCACATCATTTTGTTCCTAACTAACCCTGCGTAATTATGTGGGAACTGAGGTGGTGATCCTCCTACAACCTTATGTAAGCCTAGTAATTTTTCATCAAAAAATATTTGATTTAACGCTACCCTACGCTACGTCTTGATAAAACACTATAACTAGTGGGACTTTTAGGATTTGCTGAGCCTTTGTTACCTGCGCAGTGACATTAGACGCGGAAGCAGATTGGCAAACGTTGGTACACGAGGCAAAACATTCAAATATTGACAACATAATATAGTTAAGATATGCTTACATAAAATTCATGAAATAAAATGTGTGTCGCGAGCGACACACTTGCGGGGGAGAGCAAGTGTTGAAGACTGCATGAGTACACAAGATAGTATTTGCGTGTGGGTTTGTAACATTTTTATTAGTCTCCTCATAAATAAGATAGTAGGGAGTTTTTTTATCCGACTGTAAAAAACAGCTTTATTTGTAAGTGTGCGAGATGTCACCTCAAAAATATTAAAATAATAAAGCGACATTTCGGACAAAGTGTCCGAAAATATTTTGTCCGAGATGTCGCCTACTCATTAGTAAGGGTGTAAGTCGTGAGCAGAGTTGTGGTTAGTTGCCAATTTGGTCAGTTATGGACTCTCATACGTGGATTAGAGCCCGGGACACTTTGACCCAGAGGGATCTTTTTTGTCACCCCTCACCCCCATATCAGAAAAGATCTCGCTGGGTCAAAGTGTCCCGGGCTCTAATCCACGAATGAGAGTCCATCACTGACCAAATTGGCATCTTACTACCACTGTGCTCCCAACTTACTTACAGCCTTACTAATAATTATTTTATTCATTGAATAAACAGTGAATAATAATATAATAGGGGTAGTAGTGCTACTAATAATGCAATAACAATGTCTCAGTCACTGCAGCGCCGAGTGGTCTCTTCACCCATCTAGTGTGAGTGAAGGTGCCACTGGACGCTGCATAAATCATCTCGTTAATACTCGTTATGAAGTTGCAAAAGACCTTAGTAGTGCTATACTCATAATGCCTGAATTGACAGAATATTATACAACGTGTTACAAAACATCCTAACCTACGTTAACAGGATGTCAATTTTTCAAAAAAAAGTTAAATAAAAAAAAATGTTTTTATATTATAAGAAATTTTTTTTTTTTCTTAACATTTTATTTTTTGGTATTAGGTATCTCAATTTAAAAAATATGTTTGTGTGTGTAGGTGCATTTGCATAGCTTTGAGTTGTTAAAAAATTGTGAAAGTCGAAGAAAACAATATTTAAAAAATACTTTTCATCCGCAACAGCGTTTTAATTTATTTATTTAAAAAATCAAAGGAACGTCATAGAGCAAAAAAAAAATTTGGGTTGTGATCTCTATCAGCGGCTGCTGTTAAAAGAGTTAGGTACTTTTGTAACACCTTGTATCAACGAACCAAGAGGTTCGTTTCTATGTTAACTTACACAGTGCTTATAACAGTCGCATCATTATTGAACGAGCGAGCGAAGCAAGCGAAGTTCTCCGAGTCTACTGGAACAATCCGGCGTTTGTATGTATGTATGTATGTATGTATGTTTGTATGTTTGTATGTATGAATGTTCGTTCGACGATAACATGAGTAAATTTGGTCGGATCATTATGAAATTTGGTAGGCGGGTAAACGTAATTAAAAGAATTTTTAAGTTCGAACATGAGCCAAATCGGTCGAGGGGTTGCCGAGATATGGGGTTGTATAGTTTATATGCAAAGCGCGCGCGCGCCTGCGCGAATGGCGTAAGCAAAGTTACACATCTGTAACTGGGGTCGCGAGTTCATAGTTCGGAGCGAACCACTAGTTAGTAAGGCTGTATAGTATTATTATGTTGTCTTTGGTAAATACATACGAGTAGTTTACTCCTCTAGAGTAGTCATTCAAGCGTGCGGTATTAACTAAACGATGCGGATTTATTTAACCGCAACACATAATTTCCTTTCACGACTTGAATGTTACTAGTTCATTGACTAAAGGGTTTATTTATGCATGCTTGGCCTCACCGAGGGCAATGGAAAGTGTTACGGCTTTACTATACAACTTTACATGGGTAGGTAGATATAAGTTTATGTATTTTATGGTAGTGTCATCGGGAGGAAATCTGTAATTTTCTCTGAATTGACCCCTTTCTCTGATATTTATTTATCTTTAGGTATTCACTTACTTATGTTCTTATGGACGAAGCATAATGTGAATTTTAATGGGATTATGAAATTTGGTGCATGGTTTTTAATTGTTGTATTATCTACCTTGATTGTGTTTTTTTATAACAATAAATTAATTTCTTATGTTCTTTATTTTACTTAAGTATTGTTACTTTGTATTGTATGCATTGATTTCGAAGTATTATATTAATTTATATCCTATTTTATGCCATGTAATTGTTGCTATTTATGTACATCTACTACGTTCGCAATTTTTTTTTACTTTTCCAGTCCATCCAAAGGTTATCTGGAGGAGATAGATAGCTTTTAGCTATAAGACCGCCGTCTGTACTTTTAGGTTAAGAAAAATCTTGTCAATTAATTTCTGGTGTACAATAAAGTGTTCTTTCTCTCTCTTTCTCTGTGTACATCAAGTGGGACAATTGGAAGTCTTGCTCACTTTTAGGCGTTATTCATGAGCTGGATACACAATGGTGTACACATGGTACACAGGGTGTTTTAGAAAGGTCCTGTGACACTGAAAGGGGTCGCTTCACTCACCAATACAAGCAACTTTTACCAAGTGTGAAATCTGGAAAAAAATATCGAATGCTCCATATCATTCTGATCAGGGAGGCAAATTAGGTGTAGTAGGTATCGAATTTTAGTATGGAACGGCGGTATTTTTTCCGAGATTTCGCACTTGGTCTAAAGTGCCACTGGACGCTTTATAAATCATCTCATTACGGAGATCCAAAAGGCCTAAGTTAGAAACCATCACCAAAACACAATAAATCCTGCCACCTATCACGATATTAGCTATGTATTAGGCACATGGCGTTACTCTGTATATAAATTACTGAATTTGTTTATAGGTCCGGCAGACCCAACACGACATTTCTAGTTAGAGGTGACTCTTAACGCGCTGGTTTTTAGAACGCTTTTGGAATTGTAGGTTTTCTAAGTTGATCATACGAGTTCCTATATCGGTGACCGGGTTAACTGGAGGCCTATCAAGTTTTCCGTATCGGAAACTGTGGTAGAGGCGATGGATGGACTTGTCTGGTATGCAGGGTACTTTGTTAGTCAAATAGCTTAGAAGGATGTCGATTGAATGGCTGATTTGTGTCCGTTTTCCCGGGTTCACAATGCACTGCTTTGTATGAAGGTTTGAGCAAACATTTTTAAACAAATACTGTAAGAACTGCTATTGTAAGTTAAGTTTTTATCTATAATATAGCATTTTTATAAAATCTTCAGGTGTTTGATAAAAAAAAATGGTTGTGCAATACATTTTATTCCATGTAAATTATTTAAATAACTCAATAGGTAGGCAGTTTTCTTTGAAATTTACAAAACAGTTTCAAATTCTAACAGTGGCTATTCTGGGTTAAAGTAAAAGTTTGAACTCAGCAAATTTGAAAGAGAGCTGTAAGAGAACTTATACATTTAAATTGCCAAAAGGTTTTATTTTGGTCACTAAGCTCGTAAAAAGTCTGACTAGCCGGATGATTAATAGCTGCGTATTTGCAAAAAAGCACAAGTTAAAATTAGTCTCCAATTAGCTTAGTTATTTTGATACCTCACTTATGTAACTTCAGTAATTCATGTGAGATGTGAGGTGATCATTATGTATCTGTTGAACACAATTTCGTATGGTTACTTCGTTGGTTACAGCTTAATTTACTTGAAAAGATTTCCTTTTTTCCCCATTGTCTCAAGAATGTCTTGGAAAATGTTTCAAGACTGTTTGACTTTAATTGCGATAGCACTTAAGGTAGAAAGCTACTAACTTAAGCCATTTTCACCATTTAAGGTGACCTCCTGACCATCAAAAGGATGTGGTGACTTTGAAAAGAAACATAGTAGTTAAAATGACTGGTGATATTTAATTGTGTATTTAATACGAGTAAATGCCTTAACTGTATATTAAAAATAAAGTGAAAGAACAAAAATTCAAAGATATCGAGAATAAACATACATAAATACAAATATAAAATATATACGATATTATCCAACAAAGATGCCAACAACAATATTTTACGTAAATATAACAATATGAAGCATATTTACAAAAGAGATACAAAAAGACATAATAATAACATACTTACATACAAGAAAAATAATATTAACAAAGATCGACTAGAGGTAGTTGAACACAATACAAAAATAATAAACAAAGACCTAGATATTATAACAATAAAATAGTACAAATTAAAGCTATCTAACCAGATTGAGCAACTGTACAAAAAATATATATCAAAGAAAACAAAACAATAACAAACCAGGTACTTTGAAGTAGTAACTAAAGAAACTGCATTAAAAGGAAAGACAAGATACACTCGTTCACACACAAAAATCTATCAAACGACAAATAAATAGCATTTCAGTTTTAATAAATTATTAAATTACAAAATAAATTAAACAACTCGAGATTAACCTGAGGTCCGGGAGACGCATTAACATTGAGACCCTAATAAATTATCTTAGGTTTGTCGTAGAATTTGGTCTTCAATATAGCTTAGTTGGCGTACGCGTTGTAGGCCAAGTTCTGGGCGTCTTGCGACCTTCCCCATCCTCCGTGGCCACCACCGTGGCTGTAGTGCTCCTCATGGTGTGGGTGGGCAACAACTTCGTAGCTCTCATGGTGCTCGTGCTTGGACAGCAGTTTCTTGAGCAGCAGGAGGCCAGAAGCGATGAGGGCGGCCTTGGCGATCAGCAGACCCTTGATGGCAGCGAAAGCGATGATGGCCAGGAACAGGGGAATGAGGGACTGGATCTTCAGCTGGAGAAGGGCGAAGATGGGGAGGAGCTGCTTCAGCTTCTTCTTCTTGCCACGGCCTGGAAGAAAGATTTGGAATGTATGGTGATATTGTGGTAAAGAGTCAATAAAAAGTGACTTGCCAGTTGGAATAATAAAAGCAGTTAAAGACAATGACCGTACGCGTTCGAAATTTAAAAAGTCCAATTCCACACGCACTCTTTATTCAACATTGAAATTCTGTATGTTACGTCCCGTTTGCATAACGAGCCATCGAAAAATCTAGAAAGTGCATTCGATTATACCACCGGCCGATTCGAAAGCTCTTCGTACCGGGCCCACTTCCATATTTCGTTAACTAGAACCGCCTTGAGCTTAAACTTTCGATCGGTCAGATTCCTTTAACCATCCACTATCAATATTAACGGGGTCTCAAAAACAAGTTGTAAAGGCCTACATAGGAGAACAGGTGTACTATGGAAGCCTAGCAAAAACTAGACTCGCATCCGCTTGCTTTCCACTACATAATCAGGCTCTTTAACAGGTTAGAGAAACTCTGGGTAGGTGGTGTATGTCCATTTTCTAGTCCCATGATAGTATCTGGGCCTGGACAGGTTTAAACGGATGTCCATGGCTCCTCCTTTCTTTTTTCTCAATCGAGGATATAAATCTTCTTATATGAAACAAGTTTTTCTGCTCTCACTTTTTTTTGTGAATTACATATGCGTAACTAGCAAATTTTTCATCACTTTCTTTTTTTTTTGCATAAACCAATTTGGGCATCACTAATTAGTTTTATCTCATGATTCGGCGAAATCGTTTCAAGTGAGGAGCTAAAGTTACGTAAAGCTCTGATTTAACTTAATGACGACGACAATCAAGATTAAATTTGAGATGCTTCACGATTAAGTATAAAAAGTAAACGTCATGATGCAACTATTACAAAATCACTCAAATATACAAACGAAGAAGAAAGATTCTTTTGTTGCATAGCATGTCTAACAAGAAAACAATTACGCTTAAAATCATCTCACGATTGCGCACGATTTCCGGCCAGTCAACGGATCTTGGTTAAAAACTGGTTATACAAAAAGCTTGTATACTCAAATCATTACCTAACAATGGATGCGATGCCATAATACATGTCACGACTAATACATTGTTACTTTTATGTGTAGATCTTTTTATGACTCTTTTTATTGCGGCGCGTAAGTTTTGACGACCACTTTTTCCACTTGAAATGAGGCTTTTAGAAATTGGAAACTAGATCGAAATTTAAAATTCAAGTATACTTGAGTTCTTAAGTATCCTTTCTCCAAAATCTTCACCGGTCGAGGTAAGAGTCCATTTAGACATGAAATCTAATTAATATTAAAGAGAGACTTTCGCTTTTACGCCTCTTGGTTGCTCTAATGTCTCCAAAATTGGGCTGAGCTCCCCTGCATTTTGCGTGTAATTATATACACCACTTTCTCCTACACCTGGCTGGGTTTTGACTTAACAAAATTATATGTGATTATGTCCAAAATAATGAACAGTTTATCTCAATTTTAATTGGAGCAGAGAAAAAGCGTTATGGAATTTACATAAGAATTTCGCAAGTCATTTATGTTTTAGCTTTGGAGGCTGCATACCATTAACTTCGTATTAGGGCTTTCTCAAAGTGAGGATGACTTTCGTTATTAGAAATATCACAATTAGAACTTTCTAATTAGTAACTTGAGAAAATATTATTTATAGCAAATGTCATAAAAGTCGTCGTGAATAGCAAGACGACGAAGCTAAATATTTTAAGAGCCATACGCGAATTGTCTCTAAGGAAACATAAACCCATAAAATTTATATAAATATGCTTCGTATCAAACGAACGATGCTTTTAAGTATCTTGTGATGCATTGTAAACTGCATGGCGAGGTGGTTGATGGGTAGTTAAGACTTTGATTGTGAATGCAAAATCTTATGTGAGATAAATTTTCCGAGATATCTATTGACGCTTGACATGGATTTAGCTTTCAAAAGTACATTAAACCAAGAGTGTTTTTTGCTCGATTCAGTAGAATAGAATCAAATAACTATGCATGGCTTGTTTGTTTCAGACAGGAAGGAATGTATACTTCCGATCCCAACAGATGATTATGGAGCAAATTTAAAAACCATCCATTTTGCAAATTTATAATAATTTAAAACTAACTAGGATAATTTGTGACTGCTCTAAATAATAACCAAACTGCTCCAATTGCATCACTAGATATTACAATAATTTCAGGAGCGTTACCAAAGCTAGACTCTAAAGTCTACCTCTCAGGGCATTCTTAGCTAAATCTACAAGATACTGACCTTCCTCAAGAGACCGCTTGACGTCATCAACAGTGCTCTTAGGCATGCGGAGCTGGATCACATGGTTCTCCAAGAAGTCAGCAGCGGCATCCAAGAGCCTTCCCTCAACCTGGCTTTCCCTAGCAACAGGCTCTTCAACTAAAGGCTCGTAAGACCTCGCAGATCTGGGGGAGCCAGTTCCTAGTAGGCTGACACCATCGGTCAAGCTTAATTCTCTGGAGGCAGCCAAGTTCTCGACGTATCTCATTGCGCGTTCCTGGGAATGAAAACGATGGATGTTTTAGTATGTTGCGTGAGATTTTGGGTGGTCTCAGTTGGATTTGATAATTAGTTATTGGGGCCAAAAGGGTTTCATTTAATTGCTCTGATTGATGTCCAAATATATGATTTAATTAGGCGCCCGACAGTAGTTTTGGGAGCTAATTAAATTAGGCAGTTAAGTGAAGTTAAGTTTAGTAGATGACGATTTGAAAACTGTCGATCAATCAAGATCAGGAAGTGGATTGGATTGTGGATCAAATTAAGCCGATCCAAGTGATTTGTAGTTCTCACTAATCAGCTGAATGTTCACTCTTGGAGCACTGATCACAACACACCTTTAGGCACAGCGACATATCCTTATCACCACAGCTCTTGACCACGCCAACAACGGATCCAATGACGTCATCTTCCGAACTCGCTGGCTTGCAGCTCACCAGGGCGACACTCACTACTAAAATAATGAAGGACTTCATGTTTCCTCCTTTTTTGGTGGTGCTCTAAGACCTTGTACTGTGATGGTGGTTAGTGAAATGTGATCTGTGAAAAGAGCCATTGCGGTTTTATTCTGCGAGCCCCCACTGCCGCGCTTCCAGCCAAAATGTGTGTGGAAGAGAGGCGCGTACGCGTTTTGCAAAAAGGTTAGAAACGTTTAGAGGCGACACTGGTTTCGCGCTTATGTTCCGGGTTCTAAGGTTGAGTTTTCGAGAGAAACATGAGACTGGACCCATTAGATACATTATGCATTCGCGAGATTAATTTAATTAATTAGGTATGAAATATTTATATGTCCGAAACTATACTGTCCGATTAGGTTTGGAAGGTTTAGGTCAATTTTGTACTGTGGTTATTCATTAACTATTTATTTTGTCTTAAAATAAAGTGATTTTAGCTATTGCATTTACGATTTGTTACAAGCTTGTTTAATGCTAAGTACCTATTTAAACAAAAGAGAAAATTAAAAGAAATGCCCAATGATCTGTTTTTTTTTACAGTTCTTTTGTGTGATAGTATCTTCATAATACAATTTCTTGATGACTAAAGTTATCTGACTGCTGATAATTAAAATAAAAACAAACAAGGGACTTACACATTTAGTCAAAGCAGGCGTGACCAATAAATATACATACCTAAGCTTACGAGCCAAACATTATTTTACCAAATGATTAATGTAACTCAATGCAGCTGGCAACAGCCACGTTGATGTTTTAATGCCGTCATAATATGCAGTTATACTCGCGTCGTCAATAACTTCAATTATACAAAATCATCTCGATCGATGAAACATGGCTAAAGTAAGTAGATCTTTAGCTATGTTACGAATTGAAAAAAGAAAGATGACGAGATTTCTTACAGAAATAAGTTTACCACTTAAATATTGTGTCATTAATAAGAGCCAGTTTCAAATAGCGTTATCTTGTAGATACATTTAATAAGGAACAGATTTTGTAAGCTGCTATCTGCCAGATAAATTAATGTAGAGCAGCCAATATCTACAAAATATCAATATCCACCATGCAAACGCGCATAATATATAGATTTTTTTTTAATATGTAGTTAAGACCTCTAGGAATAGTATGCATCCACATTTGCAACTCCGACAACCTTATGCTACTCACGTGATACTCTAAATTCTGGCACTCGTTTCAGGTTTAAAAAAATCTACATCTGGAAGCGTTTTATAGTCTTTACTTCTAGTGTCAAGAAAATTAAGTTTTCTTTAATTTGAACCCAACTTAAGCTCTTTAGCTCTTTTTGTTGAGGAGATACGGTTTCGGAAAATTTGTTCATCCAGCACTCTTGGTCTTGTCTTGGACCGTGATCTTACGATAAATTGACACTTTTTGGGTATAAAATGTGCATCTTTGACAATAAACAAAAAAAAACCCATAAACGCTTCCATAAGGTAGATTTTTTTAAAAACTGAATCGAGTGCCAGAATTTTGAGTACCACGTGAGAAGCATAGGGTTGTCAAGTTGCAATAATGTGGGTACATATTTTTTGCAAAGAATAATATTAGGGGTACTAAAAATATATAAAAAAATCCCCGATACATGCGCGTTTGCGATCTTGGATGTTGATATTGACTGGCCTAATGGTAACTTATTGGCAGGTGGTGAAACAAACCCTTAATATGCAACTTATCTTTATGTGTACAAAAATTTAATATTTTAGGATACTAACCATAGCTATATCTATCAAAAGTATATAAATGTCATACTATTGTGCAGCCATTAATATACGTAGCATAGGAAGTAATTTATCGCCAGCGCTGTCTATGCCATTCCTCGCGCTATGGCAAAACAGGTGCTTATAGCTCAAGCCGCGCAGGATTCATTTTGATTGGTTGATCGCGTTGTGAATGATCCGAGACCTGTGAAGAGCCACTCTCAGTGGGCATTTCTATGTAAAATTATCATGTATTAAGTTAGATTTCTAAATTGCGTAAGAAGAAGAAGATATGAAAAAATTTGACTTTTTAATTTAGATCGAGTTTTTTTGCGAAAGAAAAAAGTGGCAGAATCGAGGACGTATTTGGAAAGCTGAAGGGTCTTGTTTCCTATCTTATTGCTTATTGCAATCTTTAACATTATGTGTGCCTATATTATGTTTTTCAAGGTCGGGCCTAAGCAAAATAGGTTTTCTTGTCTATCTTGTCAGTGGAATCTTTCAGTGTCTTATCAGTGTACCCGGGGGTCTACCGGCTAAGATGAAACCGATTACCATTGGCGAAAATCGAAGTTCGATTTTTGAAAAATGTGCTGCCACCCAGTTCATTTTACTGCCACCCCTGTTATTTTTTCATAAATCGAACTTCGATTTTCGCCAATGGTAATCGGCTTCGTCTTAGCCGGTACTAGGTACTTTAAATCTATCATAACTTTAACATCTCCATAAACCATACTCAACAATTTAAAATACATAGATAAAATGTAACAATAACAAGTAGTGGTTACTTCCTCCACCTAACGTGTAAATATAGATGGCATTGTTCATCGATGGACGTTTTTTATTTCACAGATAATCACCTCATGTCACATGTCACCTAGATCTGAACAAACGTATGCTCGTTCAACTCTGTATTAGTACCTATTATGTTAGTATACCCTTCATTATAGAAAAAATACATTCACATGAACAAATAACATACAACACAATGGTAGGAGAAATGTCTAACCATACAGCTCTGAGTCTGTAATTTTTTTAGACAGTTTAATGGTTGACTACTTGTTTTTCCTTTTTTTTCCACTTAGTAGGTCACTTAAGGTGGTATTGCATCAAATCAGGTGTCAGTGTCACCTGCAAGCAATTTTTACTTTCGTTGTATGAATTG
The DNA here is from genome assembly GCA_949319315.1 of Zelleria hepariella. Taxonomy (NCBI): domain Eukaryota; kingdom Metazoa; phylum Arthropoda; class Insecta; order Lepidoptera; family Yponomeutidae; genus Zelleria; species Zelleria hepariella. Next base: position 4,799,791 of record OX439378.1, on the reverse strand, counting down.
AGTGACTATGATACTAATCCACTGCCACCTAAAATCTATAATACCTAACAATCACACCTAATACCTAATAATAATTCAGTTAAAAAAGGATGTATCTAAATTCATTGATAATTTATGAGAAAAACTAGCTGCCTTCTATTAAAGATACGAGCATGCGTGTCAAAAATGGTACCACCAATACACATTTTTCAAGCCAGTGTAAAATGTAGATGACTTTCGAGTAGTGCAACGGAAAAGCAGGAAAAGCACCACACGGAAGTACCTAATAAAAGAAAAAACCCATTTGTGATAGAATTAGAAGTAATTGTCACACTCATCACATACAAAAGTTCCTATAAAAGTATTTTCACTAGGCGTCAAAACTGTTGCTTCGAATACATATCATTCGATTACTCGATTGTAGGAGTTGTTGCATTTAGGTCAAATAATTTGATCCTACTTTGAAAAGGATAACCAAAAAGTCAAGATTATTGCTGCAAAACAGAAGCTCTGCAAAATATGAGTGTCAATACTAGAGGTTCCGTTTATACTATAGTCCCCGAATTGTAAACTCGTGATGTGCAAGTTTTTGCTACGAACACTATTTATTAGTTCAGGTGCGCTTAACTTTACCGTTAAACTTTACATTTCAACCCATACTATCTCGGCAACCCCTCGACCGATTTGGCTCACGTTCGAACTTAAAAAATATTTTAATTTAATTTACCCGCTTATATGATTTTAATGTAATAAAAAAACAAATACACACTAATTTTCAGAAATAAGTAATTTTGAGAGCTATACTTCATGACCTTACTCGACGGTGGCGCCAACTAGTGAAAAGCGGTATCCCTCATTTATACATTTTAGTAGAATAGGATCGAAAAGAGAGACCGAATAGAAATTTTTAAGCTGTCGTATCAATATCGGGCGGTCGTGATCGCCAATCGAATAGTCCGATTCGCTTTTGTTTCGTTGTCAAATTATTTGTTACTGAGTTATGCAATTCTTTTGTTTTGAATATTTCTGGTTGCGTCATAGAAAAACAGTCATAGTCATTGTTGTTCTTTTTTGTTATCGCGCATAGATACCTCTTTTAGGAACCGTCTTCAAGAAAGCTCACTATTTTCAAGAGCCTTTACACAACCTACTCTAAGCGCATATATCTAGGGATATCAAAACCTTGACCCAGGCCTTAGTGAAAGCGTCATGGAGTGTCGCGTAGGTACAAAGGTTAAACCGGTTAAAGCATTCTAGTTTTACAGTAGTGAGGGTTAAACTATGGAATCACCTTTGGGAAAATGGGATCATAACATTAAGGAGCCCAGAAAAAGCGTCCAGTGGCACCTTCACTCACACTGGGTGGGTGACATGACCACTTGGATGCTGCAGTGCCTAAGTTTAGATGGAGTAGGATGGCCTATCAGCTTAGTCAGCCAAACCACAGGAAAGACAAAATACAATACGGGCGGAGCTATAGGTTTTGATTCCCTTGCGAGAGTCGAAATATGCGGAAATATTCTGCATAAACGGCCGTTTCTTTTAATTGTGTGAACTTAGAAGCTTGATTTAAGCGCGAGTATTTGATATAAATTTCACCTTTACGCGTTACTGAGAAAAAGGTCTTGACGGACAACAAAGTTATCCTATAGGTAATGGTTCCGTTTTTCGTTTTGAGGTCGGGAACCCTAAAAAGGGAATCTATTAAACACTTCGATCAAGGATAAAACTAGATAGTACATAAAACTCTGAAAAATAAGGAAAAATAGATGCCCAAATTGCCTATGGGAGCTTATTTGCTCGTAGTCTATGCAATTAAAGTAAAACTGTACACTAATGCAATAAGGTTGACATTCGAATATTAGACGTATGGTCGAAAATATACGAATAATTTTCGTGTTTTTCTATTGCTGATATCATTTGTTTCTGTGGGGACAAGTTTTTATTGTGATTTTGTACGTAATGCGGATTCTATGGGATTTAGTTGGGTGATTAAACAGCGCAATATATTTTATAAGCCAGAAGTATTTTTCGCCCGACCCGGATCGTGTGACCCCCTTTTGCCTCGCGAGGATTATTACCTGTGGCTATCTTCGCCACTTGGCAGACTTTCCTCGCTTTTCCGGACTTCGGAAGTTTTCAATTAGGCTAGAAAGAAGCGCTAATAGCTGCTTGCTAGCGCGATGTTCACCGCAAGCTAACCTTAGCTACATGTGAAGACTGGTGGAATGTATGTATGTAGGTTATTGAATGAGGATGTGACCACCCTGGTGACAGAGATTTTTATGGGCCATGCAAGTTTACCAAACACTTGTGACATGCTACCACATATTTTTTGCACGTGGTGTCTTAAACATGCTTTAATAATCTGCGCGAAGCTACACTTGGCTTCGTTTGAAAAGTAATAAAAAACTAAGGCCTTTGCATCTACGTAATGAGATGATTTATACAGCGTCCAGTGGCACCTTCACTCACACTAGATGGGTGAAGAGACCACTCGGCGCTGCAGTGCCTGGGACATTGTTTTAGATGGAGTAGGCTTGCCCAGCACCTATACCATCCTGACAGCTTAGTCGACCTAGCCCACAGGAAAGACAGGTCAATACGTGTGGAGCCAACTGAGCTGGTAATACGATGTGGGTTATCGAATGAGTAGTAGCCATCTTTTGTAAAAGGACTTTGGATCTTGGCCTCCGCAACCAAAAGAAGCCATCTCTCTCTGTCCTGCGCCACTTCTCTGATTCTCTCCAATCTTCCACCTGGAGTTCGCGCAAGTCATTTGAGACTTCGTCAATCCAGCGATATTTGGGACGTCCAACTGGTCGACGTCGAGAAGGTTGCCCTTCGTATGCTGTTTTAGCTGCACCATCCTCACCCATTCTTTCTACGTGACCGAACCACGAACCGAACCAAGTCTTGCAGATTTAGGGTGGTATTCTAGAACGCTACTTAAACTCAGTTCAAACTACAGGGTGCACTCTAAGTCGGTAGCGAAACTTTAAGTAGGCTATCTACTGATCAATACAAACAACTTGTACTAGGTGGCGAAAAAAATGGAGTGAAAAAAATATCAGCTGTTCCATACAAAAGGTCGACTCAGTACTGCGCCAAATGTATGAAACAGCAGATATTTTTTTCGCTCCATTTTTGTCGCCAACTAGTACAAGTTGTTTGTATTGATTAGTAGACAGCCTACTTAAAGTTCCGCTATCGACTTAGAGTGCACCCTGTAGAACGCTACTTTAACTCAGTTTAAACTCAGTTCAAACTGGAACGCTCCTTGAACTCTGTTTAAACTCAGTTTAAGTAGAGTTTAGTAGTGTCGACTGTCGATAAAACAGTGCATGTTTTGATTTGAATATCCCTCCCTTCATACCAAAACATGCACTGCTTTATCGAAAGTCTGAACTCTGTTTAAACTGAGTTTAATTAGCGTTCTAGAATACTACCCTTAGTCTCTCCGATTATGTTGGGCTCGGCCATCAAGTTTTAAAAACATCACCGAACACTAAAAATTATTTTGCTGCAGTCGGGCTGTGATTATATTGCCCATATTGCCGAAAACTATTGCCCGTTTAGAAGGCCCATAAGGTAAATAACCCTGTTGATAATAAAATGCCCTGTTAAAGGTGTTAACAACTTGACTTAGCATTTGTTAATGACTAGTTTTAATTTAATTGACCAATATACTTTAAAATAATTATCTTTACAATCTTTGGTATATTCTCAGTTTAAAAGGTGTTTAAACCTACCATTTTCTGGCCCTTAAAGATAAAAAATCATTATTATTGCATTTTAAAGTAATTTGTCTTGATTTAACCCTAGCTCACAGCCTTATTTTAGAGTAACGTTATCACTAACCGTTCGTAAATTTTACGACGCCTCAAAACATCGGTTTACGTAGAAAAAGTTCTGAGGTAACACATAAAAAAAAACATGCTGGTTGAATTGAATACCGCCTCCTTTTAATCGCCGCAATAAAAAAAAGAGTATTCTCGTTACAATATGTTACATTAAAAAAAAACATTTTGAGAGTTGTGTGTGGCCCAAAAGGCCTACAACAACCACTTACTATGCCAATTGACCATTGTACTACAAAACGTCACCGCATGAATGATTCAGACACTTTCGTTCGTTTGGATCATTATTACAGAAGCGACCACCCAACCTTATACGTACAGTGCCTTACATTGCGAAAAACCCAGAAACAGTCCGTAGGTACTCGACAAGGTTCTATTCAAATGAGTTTTAGTGCCTAGCTTTCGCCGCCACCCTGAAAATTAAACTATGGTTAATCGATTTAATTTACGTAAATTAATGAGGATATTATTTATCATCATCAGCCGATGATATATATGATGATGATGCGAATGGTAAAGGGCCGCATAAACCCACACCTAGGTCGTTAGTCCCAGGTGCTGCAGATTCAGATTCAGATATTTATTACATTTATTTTAATTACACGTCAATTAATCGATTTATCTTTAAAGTACATTTTCTTAAGTGTAACATAAAATATTTGTTCATAAATAATATTTGTCTCAAAATAGGCTCCAAGTTGTCGGTTTCAATTACGTTTTACTAATGCTGTCGGACCTTTGAATGTTTTTGTAGTACATCGAAGAATATACTGATTCTAATTCTAAGGATTAGCTCGCTGGTTGTGGGAGAAAAACGAGGAAACCCCGGTTTTGTCCTTCTACTGGGATGCCATCGACACGCCATTGCGTTTCAATCTTAAGACCCTGGGTTTGGACAGCCCTGCTTTATTGCGCCTTTATGGGCCATCAGCACATGCACCAATTTGCATGAATACGAACATTGAACACTACTGATCGATTACGCAACAATTAATTTTGTTACATTCGAGTCGAAAGCGTCGCAGTGTGCCGATCAAATCCGCTCTGCCCGGAAATAGAAAACATGCCAGTGGATAAATTGAAATGAATTATACAAGGTGTATCAAAAAAGTCCTGTGATTTTGAACGCGATCGCTTAAGTCATCAATGCAAGCGACTTTTAGTATGGGGCAAGTGCGTAATCTCGAAAAAAATATCAGCTGTACACACGACAGCACGTAGACGCTTACCACGCATGCATTCACTTACGCTACTGACAACTTTGCAACGAAACAAGCGTCTACGTTCTGACGTGTGTACCATGCTAAAATTTAAATGTATGGAGCAGGTGATATTTTTTTCGAGATTTCGCACTTGGCCCCATAGTAAAAGTTGCTTATATGGATGAGTAGTTACCCTTTTCATTGTCACAGTGCCTTTCTGACACATCCTGTATACTGGTTGCGGATGCACGGTTATGTGATTGAGAGGTTAGACTGCATGGCGACCAATCAATTGTAGGTCAAGTATTCGTACTGATTATGTGATCACACCGAGATAAGTTGTTGCTCATTCATTCACCACCAGTCATTCTATTAATTAGCAATACTAGCAAACAGATGTAGCCTCTACAATACAGAGGGGCCTTAGCCTGTAACGCAATGGTGCCAAAATGGGCTCCCGGTTGACGGTTTCAATTACGATTTATTAATGCTGTCGGTCCTTATAATGTTTTGGTAGTGCAGCAAAGAATATTATGAGTCTAATTCTAGAGGATTACTTCGTTGGTTGTAGGAGAACCTCGACAAAATCCCGGATTTGTTCTTCTACCTGAGACGCCATTGATACGCCATTGTGTTACAGGCTATGGCCCCAGATCCCATTAGCAGGGCAACTAGCCTTCTTTCAGAGAGAGAGAGAGAGAGAGAGAGAGAGATCGGGCAGCAGATTGGCGATTTTGATGCTCAGGTTTTCTTACGATGTTTACTTACCTTCAAAGTTAACGTTTGGAAATCTACATAAAATCACAAATAGCGGTTAAACTTATAACACCTCTTTTTGTATCGGGGGTCGAAAATGCAAAGGTAGCTTCTTCTTCTTTGCCTACCGTCTTCTATCAGATGTTGACGATCCGTTTGGCTATCTAGTGCCAAACGAAAATATGAGCCGGCACTTGGCTGTCTTCCACATTCAAGGTTATGTCAGATGTAGCAGCAATAATCCTACTTCCTACTCCAATTATACCCCTAAACGCGAAAGTTTGTAAGTATGGATGGATGGATGTTTGTTACTCTTTCACGCTGAAACGGCTTGACGGATTTGGATCAAATTTGGAATGGAGATAGCTTAGACATCAGAAAAACACATAAGCTACATATTATCACGATGTAATATTCAGGGGCAATGTAAACATATCTTCTTCACAAATATCTTTTTTCTGTAGTTCACGCGGACGAAGTCGCGAGCAAAAGCTAGTTTGATAATAATTTCAGGAATATAAGCTGATTCTTCACGCGTTGAGTACCTACTTAAAAAACGGACAAAATTGATACACAACACAGTCCTAGATTTTCAGATTTCTTTTTTGTTACTATACAAGTATTTCCGCCTGCATTATAATCCCAATAAAACTTAATGTTATTCTAGCGAAATTCACTAAGTTGACTTCACGCACACTCACTAACCGGTAAATTATTATCATAGCTTATAAAATTCTAAGGCACTGACGCAAAGACCTACGTATTTTACACGATCTTTTTTTTTCTTACACGTACATCATCTGTTAAATGATTACAGCGTTCATTACATCTCTAAAGTGATATTTTAGTTCATAGATATGTTTTGAATGGAGTAGGTCCCTATATAAGGTGTTACAAAAGTACCTAACTCTTTTTACCCGACTACGCGAAGCAAAAAGGAGGGTTATGATTTTAGCAGCGTATGTATGTATGTATGTATGTATGTATGTATGTATGTATGTATGTATGTATGTATGTTTGTTCATCTGTTCCCTCGCAGAGCCTAAACTACTCGGCCGATTTCAACAAATGAGGTGTCGTTGGATTCGTCTTAATCACCCAGGTAACATAGGATAGTTTAATTTTGAAAAAAAATAAGATGGCGGCTGTGCTGCGCCCTAAAGTGGTGGACCTAAAAATAAAAATTATCGTATACCATCGTCATGGGTATCAAATGAAAGGGCTTTAAAAGACCTTTTCAAAAATGTATAACACATGTAGCGTCAACATAACAAATAGAACAAAAAATTCCAAAATGTGTTTTTTTTTGCCCTTCTTGGTTCTATTCTGGGTGAACGTCCAAAATGACTTACTAAAAAGCTCAAAAAAAAAATAGAAGTTAAAAACTAAAACCCGACTACTAAAAGGCTTAAAACAAGACCTGCTTATCCTTAAAATAGACTCATAGATAATTAATCGTAGTCGGAGGCCATCGGTTTATCAAATGCGAATGTGCTGTCCTCCGACTACGATTAATTATCTATGAGTCTATTTTAAGGATAAGCAGGTCTTGTTTTAAGCCTTTTAGTAGTCGGGTTTTAGTTTTTAACTTCTATTTTTTACAGGGTGTAACCTACCGGCCAACAGGATATCAAATCTGTAAAAAACTTGAAAAAAACAATTTTTAATTTAAAACCTCAAAATTGAAAAAAATTCTTAACCTTTTTGTTTTTGTTATTAGCTCAAATTTAAAAATATGTTTGTGCATGTAGGTGCATTTACATTGCTTTGAGTTGTTAAAACATTGCTAAAGTCAATGAAAACTATATTTAAAAAATACTTTTCTCCCGCCACATCGTTCACATTTTATTAATTTAAAAATTAACGGAACGTCAACGAGCAAAAAAAAAATTTGGTTGTTATCCCTATCATTGGGTGCTATTACCCTGTAAAAAGAGTTAGGTACTTTTGTAACACCTTGTATAGGTAATCGTATGAGGTAATAGCCACCCAACCATTTAGTAAAACGACAATTCATAGTTTATTATGACAAATCGATGTACGTTGAGTAGTTGGTAATGTTGGTAGTTGGTTTAAAAAAAATAGATAACTACCTACCTAACCTATTTTGTAACCTTTCTTATGCTCAATCGGCCACTCAATGTACACACGACAGCACGTCAGACTGTACACTTTTGTTGTAAAGTCGCCAGTAACGTAACCGTGTCTGTTGTCGTGTCTACATCAAATTGTCATAGTAAATGATTGTCATTGTCAGTTCTATGAAATGAAAAAAACTGATGATGAGGCATTAGAAATGTTACAAAAAAGTTAGGTTACTAACCGTCTACTCAACGAACATCGAATTGTTTTTACTCCGTATAGGTAAAACTTCTAAAATAAACTATGAATAAAATTGTAGTCTTATGAAATGATTCATGTTTTTTTAGCTATGGCAGCCCACAGAAAAAAATAGGTCAATGAAGAAACAGAACCAACTGAGGTTTCCATTACGTTTAACGAATGCAAGGATCAGGATTTTATCGAATGCAAGGATCATCGTATGCGCATAATTTACTTTCGTTTATTTCGTGCATTAAATCACACGCCACCCGTACCGTGACTGCCAAAACAAAATTGAAATTTCTTCTCTACTTGAAAAATCATTTTGTTTGGTGTTTACATACCTACCGATGTTTTCAAAATTATCGTATTCGTATTTTTTTATTAATAAAACAAAATCTGTTCACTCTGCAGATAAGATACCGTTTGAGCTTTTGGAAATTTAATCGTAAACAATATTAAAGGGCTGCTATTAAAAATATGAATGAATATGAATATATATGAATGTATGTCTTGAGTCTTGTCTAGTTTTAGTCGTTTTGATTTTTATGTTTTGTTTTTTTTTGTTGTTCTGAATGTTATGTTTTGAGTATTGTGTCGTTAATAAATGTCTTTTCTTTCTTTCTTTCTTTCTTTAAAAATCTGTGGTAAAGTATTGGTCGGGTGCCAAATCGGAAAAAAGTCGTTAGAGATGAAAGAGTGGAAATTAAATGGCATACACACCAAATAAACCTTAGACTACAAATAATAATAAACATCAATGAGACGCAGAGAGAACAATAATACGAAATCATTGAACCTACACATACCTATTCAGTAGTAATGGAATTCGAGATATTCACAAGCCGAGCTGTTCGTGGCGGTTCTACAAAAACTGGAACCCCCTGGCAGCTCATTAAGTTTATTATGAGCCAAAAATGCCAGACAATAAGGCGACTTGAACAAAATTTTATTTTTATTTGAATAAACATTACTAAATATATCACCCCAAAAGCTCTAGCGACCCCGTTGAACCCTTTTGGATGGCATTTGGAAGTTTTTTTGAGTTTTTTTTTCACTTCCGCAAATTAAAAATTATTTTTTCTGTCCATTTTAACTTTTCTGAATAATCAAACGACAGTTTTCGTCGCTAGCAGAATGTATTATCTTTTCAAACGCGATAGGTAGAGATATACAGGGCAATTTTAAATACAGGGTGCACTCTAAGTCGATAGCGGAACTTTAAGTAGGCTGTCTACTAATCAATACAAACAACTTGTACTAGGTGGCGAAAAAAATGGAGTGAAAAAAATATCAGCTGTTCCATACAAAAGGTCGACTCAGTACTGCGACAAATGTATGAAACATCTGATATTTTTTTCGCTCCATTTTTGTCGCCATCTAGTACAAGTTGTTTGTATTGATTAGTAGACAGCCTACTTAAAGTTCCGCTATCGACTAAGAGTGCACCCTGTAGTTTTATTCCCGAAACTCGTGAAATTACTCTTGCTCTACGACTTTTCTAAAAGCGCGATATTTTTGTCTATTGAACGTTTCTTATTCATCAAAAGTTTGCTTTTTTACCATTTCAGTGCTGACTGCGCGGCGCCCTTTCTGTCATTTCACTCTCTACCACCTCTCTAGCCTCTCCTGCTCCTATTTTGTCAATAAGCAACTAAAATTTTGCAAAAAAAAAAAACATGTTTAGAAAAATTACATTTTGTCGTAGGTACAACAAAAGTTGAAAGACTAAAGAAGTTGACGTGCTTCAGGAATAAAACTATTCTATTTTATAGCTATACAATTTTAAACATTTATAATAAGTTGAAAAAATTCTCTCGGAACAGGACTTGAACCCGCAACCTCTCGCAAACGTGCAGGCGCTCTACAATTTTATCCTGCAATTTCATGAGGTTATTAGGTCCAACTTTTGCCTTACTGACCTAGTCGGCTCTTCAACTTTGTTCCAAGTATCCTCAACAGCTGTTCAGTCATAATAAAATTATAATACCTAATCGAAAATTAGGACATTGCACCGTATAGCAAGGTACAGAAGGTTTGAGTTTGGAGCTTCTAAACTTCCTGACCATGTTGTCAGTCTAAGAACATTGAAAATGTCTAAAAGAAAGAAAAAAAAATCAAACATAATAGTACACACGACAGCACATCGACCCTTACACGCTATAACTCTACTCGGTTACGTTATGGGTGTCTTAATAACTAAATGTACACTCTGACGTGCTGCCGTGTGTACCAACCCCTGTCGGATGCATAGAAAACTGACATACAGGGTGTTAAAAGACCGACAAAGGGACAAAGTGTGTACGGGGATTCAATCAACGCCCGGACCTAGAAGCTGAACATTTGCACAGAAGGCTTCTCTGCGGTAATGTTGATAACGTGAAAAAATCTAAGTCTCCGCGGATGAAGTCACGGGCAAAAGCTAGTTCCGTATAATGTATAATCCGTGCGGAATGAGAATGGGATGCGACCTTTTGGAACTGAGACGCGCGCGGTAAGCAAACTCGCGTCGATGCAACCTTGTCAAAGTAAAATGCAGTATGTTTTCGAGTGAATTTGACAAGGTTCCATCCCATTCTCATCCCGCGCGCATTATAATAAGTTTGATATAGGCCTTCTGTCGTTTCAAATGGGTGCTATATGACACAAAATCAGCCCCGCCTTCCGACAACTTTGTGGCATTCTCGCATAGCAAATAAAGCTTTTTAGCATATAAATTCGAGTTGCAAATAGGATAAGGTTAGAGAGGTGATGGAAAACAGATGACCTGTGTGACATAGAAATAATAAGGCGTGGCCATTTCCCTTCGAACCTTGAAATTATCTTCAGATTTTGCGGCCAGCGACACTTGCGCGTGAGCTGCATTTTATATCGCTGTTATATAACTCTACAGATCCACCAACTTAAGAATTCTCTGTACAAGCGTGGGAACTCGGCGATGGCCAAGTGCGTGAAACACTGGTTTTCTATAGCTGTTTCGCCCAGAGCGAGACGGGGCGCGGGAAAACTGAGAGGCAATGAGGCTGTATGTGTGTTCGTGTCCTTTCGCGATTATGTCGTTGTAGTTGTAATGTAATAGATCTATTTTCCCAAATTTCTTCGTAGTTCAGCTGCCATTTCTACATTTTATTAGCTAATCAAAAATCTTTTTTTCTGACAAGTACAATACATTACTGAGGTTTCCCAGGTAGTTAGACTCCAATAGACAGTGTAATAATGTAAGTAAATAACAGCTGAAAGTAACCCCTTTTTCGGCGCAAAAATGCATCGCTCTAATTTCTTTCAAGCTATTTTTTTCCGTATAAAAACTATTTGAAAACCTCTGAATTGGTCATCTACTGATATAAACCAAGTTTCAGCAAAATCCAGCCTGTAGTTTAGAAATTAAACCTGAACTGCTTTTGTATGGGAAAATGGTGCCCTAGCGCCCTCTTAACTTTACTGTGAAATGAGTGGTGTCGCTGTAAGCATTTTATTGTTGCTTTGATTGGCGAGCGGCTGAATTCTCACTTTTCATTGGTCGTTTACCGTAGTTCCGGATTCTGTCACTTCACAGATAAGTTGGTGGATCTGTAGTTTGTCATCAGCATTCAAACCGGGGAATAACTCTTGCTCGACAGCAACCAACTTGACCAACAAGTTACTACCAGTACCAGTCCTCAAAATGATTACACCTCAGACCCAGACTCATGTGATTAAGATAAAAACGTCACAGTTAACCACAAGAAACTACCTCACACATAACTACATCCTAAGCCATGAACTATAAAAATCACACCTTCAAATAAAACGGGTCTGATTGTCTCACTTTAATATCAATCATGTTCCCTTTGAATTTGACATTTGAAAGATGTTGAAAAACATTAAACCACATTTTTTTTAATTCGGGCATTTAGCCCGCGTTCGGCTCAATAGCGCCCGATTTGTATGCGATTAGTAAATTCCGATATTTGAGTGTTAAGGGTCCGTATAAGGCTAACTAGCGCCACCAATGTTGAAAAAATCATATCTCGCTTCAGAAGAAGTTTCTGACAAAATCCTAAGATGAGCTCATGCGCCATGCTTTTCTAGATTTTTAAGTGTGGGTACCCAACTCAATTTCTAGTCTTAAGCTAAAAAAATTTCGATAACCGCCAAAAACGGCCGTTTTTGGCGGTTATCGAAAATTTTTTAGCTTAATAGTAAATTTCGAAGAGGGTATCTACACTTAAAAATCTAGAAAAGCATGGCGCATAGGCTCATCTTAGGATTTTTCCAGAAACTTCTTCTAAAGGAAGATATGATTTTTTCAACATTGGTGGCGCTAGTTAGCCTTATACGGACCCTTAAATAATGATCGTAATCGTGAGTCGTTTTTGTATTGAGTGAACGAAATTGCAAATTAATTTACTCAATATCCTTCCAATTTTATGGCGTCTTGCTTGACACATTAATTCTACAAAAGATTTAAAACTTACAATATGGATGATGGAAGACTGCATTCTATATTGCAAAACATCTCCTAAAATTTTACAATAAGGATTCAAATGACAAACCATTTTGATCAACGAAACATTTGAAAGGTTCTTTATCTGAATACAGAAAGGTAAAATTCACACTTTTTTTTTCATACAACTTATCGCTTAAAAAAACTAAAACTAAGGCCTGCATCTACGTAAAAAAAAACTAAGGCCTTTTTGCATCTACGTAATGAGATGATTTATACATCCAGTGGCACCTTCACTCAAACTAGATGGGTGAAGAGACCACTCGGCGCTGCAGTGCCTGGGACATTGTTTTAGATGGAGTAGGCTTGCCCAGCACCTATACCATCCTGACAGCTTAGTCGACCAAGCCCACAGGAAAGACAGGAAGGAAAACATCGTGAGGAAACCCGCGGCTCAGTTGGCTCCACACGTATTGCATCTACGTAATGAGATGATTTATACAGCGTCAAGTGGCACCTTCTCTCACACTAGATAGGTGAAGAGACCACTCGGCGCTGCAGTGCCTGGGACATTGTTTTAGATGGAGTAGGCTTGCCCAGCACCTATACCATCCTGACAGCTCCTGTCCTGTCCTGTCCTGTTGCTCCAGCAGCTGTCTTTCCTGTGGGCTTGGTCGACTAAGCTATCGCTCAAAAAGGATTTGAATAACCTGTCATATTACCTAATTAAACTATTTAGTTCCGATCCCGATCATAATCACAATACCTTGATGAAGAAGTTACACAATAAGACCCTCATCCAAACGTTGAAGTCACAGGGCCCTTACACGCACTCTTGCATTCGCACTCCAATAATTTCTTCTTTCATGAGAGAACACTCTTAATTAGGCAAACGTACTCTATAATATGAGCATGAGAAGAAAGACACAGATGGTCAGATTTGCCGTAATCTCTCGAAGACACACTAACAATAATCTCATTTACAAAAAATAATTGATATTGCGTCTAATAATAATTAGGCTTTATATTCGTAAAAAAAATTGCACATTTCGTAACTAAAACTCATTCAGACTAACTCTACTTTTTTTACATTGATGGTCTATTTACCAAATATTTGATATTAATTAACTAAAGCTATCTCATCCAAATTTTGGATTGTAAGCATTGAGCTATCGTAAAACTGTACATAACCATCAGGAAACAGTGTAACTTTATAAAAAAAAGTAAGTAAGATATAAGTAATTAAGCCTTTACTTGACAGATTTTTAGCTTTTTATGTATATTAAGACGACGTACGTCTCACAACTAGCGACGCCAATGGAAAAAAAATCATATCTTTTTTTTGGATGCGTTTTTAGCAAAAAACGCTCCTGCGATTTCTCAACGCGAGGCTTAACTATTTTTAGGACCTAAGCATCTTACCAAATCTACTAAGCATTAAAATTTAATGCTGATCTCATTTGGAATGTTATTGACTTCACAGAGGTACAACTAGAAGCTGAATAAATCTTAAGACGACGTACGTCTCACAACTAGCGCCGCCAATGGAAAAAAAATCATAGGTATCTTTTTTTTGGATGCGTTTTTAGCAAAAAACGCTCCTGCGATTTCTCAACGCGAGGCTTAACTATTTTTAGGACCTAAGGTTTGGATTCCAGGATTGGATTTCCTACGAATGCAATCGATTCTCGATTGCATTCTTAAGTTCTGGGATCTGGAATCCAAACCTTAGGTCCTAAAAATAGTTAAGCCTCGCGTTGAGAAATCGCAGGAGCGTTTTTTGCTAAAAACGCATCCAAAAAAAAGATACCTATGATTTTTTTTCCATTGGCGGCGCTAGTTGTGAGACGTACGTCGTCTTAAGATTTATTCAGCTTCTAGTTGTACCTCTGTGAAGTCAATAACATTCCAAATGAGATTAGTGCTTCTGTCTTCTTTTCGGGTGACACGGGCCGATGCGTGTGGCCAGTGAAAGTAATCTCACTAAAAATACGGCGGAATATCATTGTGGGCTGACCGCACGTTACGCACCTGTGGTCGTTGACATACGGGCGGCGATTTGGGCAAGCTTTACCGTACCTTCTTTTTTTGACTGTCTATTGCGGAATAGCGACCCCGAGAAGGGAAGAGATCGGTTGGCAGACCACCAGCCAGATGGTCGGACGACATAGCCAAAGTAGCCGGAAAACAGTGGTTGCGCCTGGCGCAGGATCGTGAGAGGTGGCGTGAGCATGAAGAGGCCTTTACTCAGCAGTGGGAGCTCAGAATGATGATGATGATGATGATAATGTTGAAATGTATAATTTGTATGACTGTATGTACCTATGTATGTTTTCTAATATGGGTCCATGCAACCTGAAATAAATTATTATTATTTTCTGGGACTGACAGTACTAAATTGATACCACAATCTGTCATCTTCTGCGAAAATTACGTCGCCATAATTTTTAAAATAAACTTCTTTTAAGGCACAATAGGACGCACAACTAGCGCCGCCAATGAAAAAAAAAAAGTTGAATGCAATCGATTCTCGCCAAAAGTGGCCATTTTGGCCGAGGTGGCGAGAATCAATTGCATTCTTAAGTTCTAGGATCTGGAATCCAAACCTTAGGTCCTAAAAATAGTTAAGCCTCGCGTTGAGAAATTCCAGGAGAGTTTTTAGCAAAAAACGCATCCAAGAAGAAAAGCTGATTTTTTTTTCATTTTCTAGTTGTGCGTCCTAAGCCCACGTTTTATAATATAAGACTCGCTTTTATCTGATTATTATAGCTTGTATAATTTTGAGTCTCTTATATTGATCTAGATCATTTTTTTTTGTATCTTAATTATTTTTTTCAATTAGTATTAGAGACAAGTGATTAAAACAATGAAAATGTACGATAACTTGTATCGCGATTCTTGTAAACGCCACACTGCACCGCAATTTATTTTGAGTATTATTATTTATTATTTTTATTTATTTAATCGTGCTTCAGTCGATATTTCCACTCCCGTGAATAAAATTGCTATTCTAAAAGCATGCATGTTCGGTTCGCGTTGAACCATATTCACCCAAACCTCCGCCCGTACGTCGCCACAGATCCACGGCCATGATATAACTGTTATCAATATCATATCACGAGGCCGGTTCTGTACTGGGGCAACGTCTGACGGTCATTAATAAGAGGAAGAGTTTTTTGGTAGTTTTCACTATCTATATTAAATAGTAGAACTGGAAGACCCAGGATATTATGGCTGAAGAACTTACGCCAGTGGTTCCAACGATCCACGAGCTCCTTGTTTTGTTTTGCAGCCTTAAAGGAAGAAATAGCCAAAGTGGTTGTCAACCTCTAATGGGAGACGACACTACAAGAAGAAGAAGTTGTTACAACTTCGACTTCGAAACCAGGATTATTCCTTATCCAGGGACAAAGTAGAGCAGTCTACGTGGAAATTCCATTTTCATTACGCAGCCTGATGCAGCGTCTATTGGTATCTAAGGGTTAAAATCATCAAAGCATTAAAATATGGTAATGCTTAGATCTTACCAAATCTAAGCATTAAATTTTAATGCTTAGTAGATTTGGTAAGATGCTGCATCTAGCCGCGAAATGAAAATAGAATTTCCGCGTAGACCGGCAAAGTGATTAAAGAGTTGCGGCCCAAAACCACTAGAGGTGGAGAGCGCTTATTTTGGCTCTAAATTTATATTATGGTATGAGCTTTTACAAATAATAAACCCAATTTTGATTATTTTCTATGAATAGCTAGCAGCCTAACGGCCAAAAAATTCTGACCTCTCGGCTATTTTGTGCGCGAAAAAGCTATAAATAGCTATTTAAATTCTCTGAGCCCCTTTTATGTTGTACTGAATAAATTCCGTTGTTTTTGTTATGCACTTCATACAATCCTTAGTAATTTTACCTTCAAGAGATAAACAGAGACAACATTTATGAAAAATAGAGAACTGGTCTAGAACATTGTTGGTTGTTAAAAACTTCTTTTCTAGCATACAGATTCCAAAGTCAAAAACGAAAGTATTTATTACCATTTCTTATTACCTGTAGATTCGATAAATTATATTCGGGCAACCGGTTGTTTGTAAGTTTTTTTGATCCTAAATATGTGGCGTAAAAGTCTTTATTAGTGGTTGTTGGTAATTTATTAGACTTGTTTTATTACAGTTTTGTTGCTTCACAAGCACTAATAGGGTATGACTTTCAAATAGCTCAATTTGAAATTGTTAATTTTCTTTTTATGCAAAGAAGGCGTTACTGGGTATTGCGAAATGGCAAGAAAGCTTTCTGCTGTTAAACATTGCTATGAGGCTTTGCGGCATGCTTGCGTCAGACTTTTACCAACGTAGTGTCCACTCTACAAGGTGTTACAAAAGTACCTAACTCTTTTTACAGGGTAATAGCACCCGATGATAGGGATCACCACCTAAATATTTTTTTTGCTCTATGACGATTTTTAAATTAATAAAATGTGAACGCTGTGGCGGGAGAAAAGTATTTTTTAAATATTGTTTTCATGACTTTCACAATGTTTTAACAACTCAAAACTATGAAAGTATTGTTAAATATTGTTTTCATGACTTTCACAATGTTTTAACAACTCAAACCTACACACACAAACATATTTTAAAATTTGAGCTAATACCAAAAACAAAAACGTTATGATTTTTTTTCAATTTTGAGGTTATAAAATAAAATTTGTTTTTTTCAACTTTTTATTTACAGATTTGACAACCTGTTGACCACCATCCACCAGGTTACACCCTGTTGACCACCAGGTTACACCCTGTAAAAAGAGTTAGGATGTTTTGTAACACGTTGTATATTTAAGCAACTCAACCTTGTAGGGTTCGGCCTACCTTAGTTTAGACTATTTAGCTACATGTGGTGTTACATTAGGTAGGTACCTACTCATGGTCGCGTCAAAACTGTAAGTTCCTGGACTGGGACTCCTTGACGACTAGTTACCTACACTGTAATTTCACATTTTGGGCAACCACTTTATTATTAACACTTATTTGTTTATCTACACTAACTACACTAATATTATAAAGAGGAAAAGTTTGTAAGTATGCATGTATTTATGTATTTATGTAGGTTTGTAGGGGGTAATCTCCAAAACTACACATCCGATTTTAAAAGTTCTTTCACTAATGGGAAGCTACGTTATCGCTGAGTGCTATAGGCTATTTTTATTGTGATAACGGGAAAAAAAACTAAGCCTGCGCGGACGAAGTCGCGGGCAAAAGCTAGTTTTCATTATAATTTCCCTGGATAGCTTTGGATTTCGATGTCGATAATATCGAAAAAAAAAAGACAGAAATATGTGAATTGAACATTAGGAAAAGGAATGGAACACCTTATCCGAGGTAACCTTGTCAATCAAGAAGGGAGGTATATCCTTGGGTACCAAACCGAAAATAAAGGCCACATTCCCGGGCCGAGCTGGCCCGAGAAATACTGAAAAAATCTACAAAGCTAAAAACTTGAAGACAGGAGTCACCTTGATAGACTTCAACTAGGTTCATCCTAGAAGAGCTCCCGTTACTTGACTCCGTAGGCTACCCTCGAAAGCCGACGACGGAAGAACCTTCAGCCCGTCCTCAACCTCAAATGGCTAACCTAACCCTTGAAAGCCGACGTCCGAAAAACTTCCACTTCGACTTCGAAACTGCTAACCCTTGAATGTCGACGTCCGAAGAATCTCTTTGATATTTTCCTTCTTTCAATAATTACTCCTTCTAGGTTCTAAATTTAAAAACCTTGATTCGCTTCCATCATATAGGGTCACGGTTCTCCATATCCCTCTGTAAAGTGACAACCTAAAAAATATTTTACAATAAGATCAAATGTTATTATAATTATTATACATTTCCTGATGTATATTGTTGTATGGAAGAGCGAGGCCTCTTGATACAGGTATTACTTACCTACTTAATAGGAGGTCCCAGCCCATGTAATGTTGAGTTTCTACATTTTGAAGAAATAAACTTATTTTGATTTTTTATTTTTTTTAATACCTAGCAAATTATCCCTTTGTAACGTCACAACCTTAACGCAAGTGTTTTATGAAGAATACCTAGTTATCCTCTTAGTTAAATTAATCCAGATGAAATTGCGGATTCAAGCCAACGTAAAACGCGGGTTTTCTTGCATTCTCCTACGTTATAGTGTGTTATGTAGGTACTGTAGCTAATTATCACCATTTTTTTTCACGGCGCACTTTGATTCGTTTTGATATAATTAAACTTTTTACACATAAAAGATTTGATTTTTGTTTGGCCGATTAGAATTTTAATATATTGTAATCAATTTACACGCTAGCACTCTACTCGGTTACGTTAGAGGCGAATTTACAACAAAAGTGTACAGTCTGACATGCTGTCGTGTGTAGGAGTAAAAGCAAACGTAGCATTTAATTTAGAAAGAAAATTGTCAGACAGAAATTGTGAAAGAAAATGACACATTGTTCCGGGAAAGTGTTGGAACATAAAGTCACTTTGTAGCTACATAAGTAACAAGTCAGAAATTACTGTCATTTCTACGATGTAACTACAACATTATAGGTGTAAATGGGCAGTTGATGAATAGAACAATAGACAAATTACAAATTGCCACATAACCATTCATCAAAGTGTTAGTTACCGGCATTGTGCTTAGCTTTTTTTTTTGTTTTATAGGAGTGATCATTGTACGATTATGGTTGCCATGATTGTACTGTTGAGTAGTCTTCAAAGGGTAAGTAAATAGAGTTACTAATCACGTAATACTTACTGCTATGGCGGCCTGTACAACAATGGACTCGGAAGCGAGAGACCCAGGTTCGATCCCGGTGCGGGCACCTATGACTTTAATTTATTTTAAAGTAACGTACCTACATATTTTGTGAATTTGTATTAGCAATACCACTTGCTAACTGTGAAGGAAAACATTTTGAAGAAACCTGTCAAGGGCCTAGTAATACCCGACTATGGAAAGCAAAAAGGCTGAAGAGTTTTTCTTTCAACACGATTTTCCGGATTCTTTATTTTGGTGAAAACCTTCTCTAAAACGTAAGAGATTATCTCAAAAGGAAAATGTCTAAATAGGCGTTTTGAAATCGAAAGTTGTTTGACGTGAATGCGTTCGTTCACATTGTGTCCGCAACGCGATGTATCTTGGACATGCTATGTTTTATGAGCGCTTTTACACTCTGTGGCTGCTTGTCCGTCCACGGCCCGGTAAAAAGTCCATGACGATTTACTCGGCCGGATGGCAGCACTCGGGTATCGTGTCGTTTCGTGTCAGCGCGGTGGACAAGGGAACATCCCGAATCCTTATCAGAGCAGCTACCACGAGTGTTTACTGTCACTGTCACTGAAAGTGATAAGTTGGATAAACAACCTTACTACTATAGTATTAGGATACTTGACAGACGTCCGGCAGACGTCCGGCACAGCTTTTTCGCACTCGTGGTAGCTACTCTGCACACCAGATTAGCACATCTTCCTTGAGAAGTTCGGCACGGAAACGACCTAAAAGCTAACCTCATTACACTATTAGGTACACAGTATTTAATTTGTATTTCATGGATTCAACGTGTGAGTCCAGAGCAGGGAGCAGCGCCTGTGACTTGCAACACAGGTGTATCTTTACAGAACCCCGTTACGATAGGCATCAAAGCTCACCTTTTTAATTTCATGTCGAAAACCGTTTAACAATAAAATTATCATTAACATGATTCAGTTGATGTTAAATTTACATGCATTTACAATTTGCTAAATGTTTTATTATAATTTACTTACCTTCAACTACTTACATAGATGCATGCTAACAGTGAACACTTACATAAGAAATATTACTCAAATATTGTCTTACTTAGGTACCGCGATGCTCTATCTTGCGTTTGTTAATTTATCTCCCGTCACCTTCGCTTTAAGTTTGATAAAACTTCATCAATTTCAATTTCACATTGGCATAATGTTGTAATCTATAATGATTTATTTTAAATAAAAACTGTAAAACGTATCGTTTATCGCATGGTGTAAACAGCTTCCGAATATCGCCTTGTCATGTGATCTATTGAACTTTCCTTATCGATCGATTTAACCAGTCATCTGAAAGATCTTTCTTCAGCCGATTTTCCACTTGGATTTACTGTTTAGATAGATAGATAGATAGAGAACTCTTTATTGCACAACAGAATTAATATTACAGATCACTTTTACAACAAAAAAGCTATCTCTTCCAGACAACCTTGAGATGGACAGTAACTATGTTATGTATCTCATACTCGGTTTACTGTATCTCATATTTTGTTCTCATTCCTGATCTACAGAGAATACCTATAGGGGGGATTGCTGGTACGTTTTACGTGTGTACAGTTTATAAACCTTCGACCTTTGTACGTGTGAAATCTACTGCCATACGTTACGCTTACTTTTAAACTTCGAAATAATAATGTAAAAATGTATTTTTTGAAAGCTTGCTGAGCCACCCTGGCAGGTTAGTCGGCCTAGCCTATTTACCGCACGTTTTGACTTAATCATGATAATTAAAACAAATTTGTTACATCGTGTTTCGGTCTATTTGAACGCTCGAAGCCCAAGTGGCAAACCGATTCATCTCGGAGCAAAGTTGATAACACTATAATTGCTGACCATTACATTTCGCTTTCGTCCGGCGATGGTATAGCAACAATAGTGTGGCTAATTGTAATGACTGATGACCAATCTATCTTTTGTTCTGTGATATGATGACGTAGATTGATTCGTGGCTTGTGTCTTTCCTCTGTCAAGCTTTGAAAAGAAAATGGTAGCTAAGAAAAGGTTATACAAACTGTTGTTTTGGTCAACTAATACCTGACTCAGGGAAGATAGTTTGAGTAACGCTTGAGACTAAAAATAAGTTTTATTTTACTATAAAAAAAACTTTTCACTCTCTTCAATTTGTTCTACAATAACCGCGACGTGCGGACACTCCCGGCTTTCCAAGGCGCGCGCGCGATGTGGCGCCTAACAAAGCGATTGCGGCCGCAAGCGTTAGTATAATAGTCGGAAAGATTAATAGTTAGTATAAAAACTAACTAAGGCCTTTGCATCTACGTAATGAGATGATTTATACAGCGTCCAGTGGCACCTTCACTCACACTAGATGGGTGAAGAGACCACTCCTATACCATCCTGACAGCTTAGTCGACCAAGCCCACAGGAAAGACAGGTCAATACGTGTGGAGCCAACTGAGCCGCGGGTTTCCTCACGATGTTTTCCTTCACCGTTAGCGAGTGGTATTGCTACTACAAATTCACAAATGTACGTAACTTTGAAATTAAACAAAGTCATAGATACATGCCCGCACTGGGAATCGAACCGGGTACCTCTTGCTTCAGAGTCCACTGTTCTACCCACTAGACCACCACCGCTTCCAATCCAGCTTACTTAATTACATAATTATAAATCCTCACATGTAGACACACGCTTGATTTCACATTTATAGTTTAAAAAAATATATACTGAACTACTACTTTTATTTTAACCGAAGTTTAATGATATTTTTTTTTATTGCTAGGAATATGAAATCAAAAGTGCGTTAACATGTCGATAGCTTCATTACCTATATCTGCAACTATATTTTATCGTCCAAAGTTGAATCATTCTCTTACAATCAATTTTACAATGTTGAAAAGTGCGAGCGAGAGGGCTGCAGAGCTCCAGGGGATTCTTAGGTAGATCAAAAGCTCGATGGGTCGTTGTTGTGAAGAAAGCGGAAAGACAATGGATTATTTAGCTTTTGACCGAAGTTGGCTTGAAACAGAAGAAGCTTTTCATTCACCAACAAAAAAAGCGATTTGAGTCGTTTCGAACCAAAATACGTTGTTGTTAACGTTTAATAAGGGCTAAATAGCGCCACCAATGATAAAAAAATCATGGCTTTTTTTATAACCTCCTTTTTGAAAAAGTTAAACAACAGAGTTTTCTATATTACTAATAGCAATTTTTAGAACCTACAACCTGCAATCTAGGAACAACAACTTAGGCTACAATTTAGTTTTTGCCAAAAACGGCCGTTTCTGCAAAAAGTTAAATTGTAGCCTAGATTCCTGGGTCTCATAAAATTGCTATCAGCAATAGATAGAGATAGAGATAGAGAACACTTTATTGTACACCAGAAATTAAATGTTAACAGGATTTTTCTTAACCTAATAGTACAGACGGCGGTCTTATCGCTAAAAGCGATCTCTTCCAGACAACCTTCGGATGAATATAGAAAACTTTGTTGTTTAACTTTTTCAAAAAGGGTGTTATAAAAAAAACTATGATTTTTTTATCATTGGTGGCGCTAGTTAGCCCTTATTAAAGCCTTAATGTATTGATTTTGCTTCGTGTAAGTACCTAAAAAAAATATTAAGGTTGATAAAAAATTATCATCACGCGTCCTCAATTCGGTGTTTGCGTATGCCTCATTCACTCAGGTTTCTTCGCAATGCTTTCCTTCACAGTTAACGAGTCGTATTGCTACTTTAAATTCACAAAATATACGTATCTTTGAAAATAAAGTCTTATGCCCGCTCTGGGAATCGAACCTCGCTTCCGAGTCCAGTGTTATACCAATAGGTCACCTCTGCTCTAATTTTTATGTGTGAATATCGCGACTCATTAAAAGTTACTAAGGTCTTTGCATTTATGGAATTATTTTTAATTTGCGGCGCTAAGTGGACCTTGTAATTTCACGATAATAGGTTAAGCTTTTTAGCGTTGGCATTACCACAATAGCAAGATGAGTTTTGCTCAAAAACTAGTTTTGGTGCAGTACCAATGGTTTGTCGAGCAAAAAACAAAAAAAGCCGAATTATTGTTGTTCTGTTGTTTAGAATCATTGTATTAACAGACTACGGTTTTTTTATTATTGTCAAAAAAATAATTGAACAAACCTGTGAACACATTGAATTTCCCGACACGCCACTTTAGTTGCACCTTAAAAGAAAATAGTTCTCCCAAGAAAACAACGCAAAGAAACTTGAGCCTCTAAGGAACGAAAATTGTAGCCCTTAACAACATCACACTTCTTATAACACTCCATGTTTAACATTCTTATGACGATAATTACATTTATTAACTCTCGTTAACCCTTTAAAAAACAAGAGTAATTTCACTATCCTTGACTTACTGTCTCTTTTACTTTCTTGAAAATCCAGTTTTCGATTCACTGTCACTTTACAACTGGAGTACATTACTTCTTTACTCTCATAGCTTTTGGTATAGATATGAATAGTCTGATAACAAAATTAGAGAACGTGTAATACAAGCTACTTACTTATATACGTAACACATTATTGAAATAAAACAACATTAACAAAATAAAATAAAAACCGACCTCACTGATGAAAAGGTACAATTGCACTGATTCAGAGTGATTAAATGCTGCTGTCCGTTGAGGACTTACGTTCTCCATCTCCGAAGTTCTTCATCAGTTCTTCTCCATTTTTTATGGGACTTTATGAGAAGTATACCCTTTCACACAAAAAAGAATGATCAAAATCGATTCACGTAGAAAAAAGTCATGAGTTAACAAACATAAAAAAGATACGCGTTGAATTGAGTACCTCCCCCTTTATTAAAGTCTATAGAAAATAACCACTTTATAAGCTTCTAATCGTTTTTGCTTTATAAGCGTCAAAAAAAAAGTACTTGGATACTAGCATGCAACGCAAATACATACATTGTTTGTTACGAAGGGATTTCTAGACTTCTTCGAATGCATAAGCTGAAAATATGATGAAAGTTAATGTTTAGGTGCGGACGTACTTACTTACTTACATACATTAGCTACTTACTTACATTAGCCTCTAAGCGGCAGAAAAAAAGTACTTAAGGGTAGACGATAGCAAGGTGGCGGAAAATTCAAAATTTTCACAGACTTTTACATTTTGTAGCTAAACT
Source organism: Zelleria hepariella (assembly GCA_949319315.1). Lineage (NCBI taxonomy): Eukaryota > Metazoa > Arthropoda > Insecta > Lepidoptera > Yponomeutidae > Zelleria > Zelleria hepariella. The sequence continues at coordinate 4,775,331 of OX439378.1, read as the reverse complement.
GAACAATTTTTGCTCAGCGATTTTTCGTTCGCGAGAATAAAATCGTATTCTTTTCATTATTGTAAACAACACAACAACAATAATTCAGCCGATTATGTGTTCTGGTCTACGAAGCAGTGGTAGTGCCCAATAAACTTGTCGTAGACATAATCGGCTGAATTATTGTTGTTCTGTGGTTTATAATAATGAAAAGAATACGGTTTTATTCTCGCGAACGAAAAATCGCTGAACAAAAATAGCTCAGTTAAGCTACAAAATGTAAAAAACTGTGAAAATTTTTAATTTCCCGCCACACTACTATCTTCCAGCCTTAAGCATGCAATGCAAACATTTTCACGAAGGGATTTCTAGACTTCTTTGAATGCTTAAGCTGAAAATATGCTGAAAGTTAATGTTAAGGTGCGGACGTACTATACTAGCTACTTACTTACATTAGCTCCTAAGCGTCAGAAAAAAGTACTTAGGTAGCAATGCATGCAATGCAAACACATACGAAGGGGTTTCTAGACTTCTTTGAATGCTTAAGCTGAAAATATGCTGAAAGTTTTTGTTAAGGTGGTTTGTCATCTGAATGATCTCTTTATCAATATATGGAACGTGATTCGAGATTCATTTGATTGGTGTGAACTTGAAACTGTATGAAAAGATGTGAGCTCTTGATAAAATCCACTGGGTCATTAAAAAAAACTAAGGCCTTAGCATCTACGTAGTGAGATGATTTATACAGCGTCCAGTGGCACCTTCACTCAAACTAGATGGGTGAAGAGACCACTCGGCGCTGCAGTGCCTGGGATATTGTTTTAGATGGGGTAGGCCAATGGCTGATGGTCATTTAAGTAATTATATAATTGTGATTCCTCGTTGATATAATTATTTTCTGATCTACGAGAGCGGTTACTTCACTTATCTAGCATGAGTGCCACCAAATGCTATAATCATTACTTGGTAAAGACCAAAGATATTCTGCCTACAAAACCTCCGCGAATGGTTCCAGCAAGTACCGGCTCATTGTTTCGTTTGGAAGCTTTGAAGGACGAGATAAACTCAACGCCAACCTTCGATATGTAGAAATAAGATCGCAAAGAAGAAGAAAAACCAAAGCTTTACCAATAGCTAATATAATTAACGTATTGTCACTTTTAGCGATAAGACCTCCATTTGTACTGTATTTTTTTAATGTTTATTTTGTAAAATGATTTCTATTGTGCAATAAAGAGTTACTTACTTATTTACGTATTTTTTTCAATTGGTAACATAAACTGTAAGTTAGCAGACAATAGTTTTCCAAATTACATTGTTATCCTTCTAACTTGTTAAAAATTACATAAGTTTGAAAAGTGAATACAATAAACCCAGTATCTACATGATTTATACAAATGATTACCGCGAGTTATAAAACGTAACTAATATTATCTTAGCTGATTAATAAAACTAACTTATTAATTCACAGTTTCATTCTCAAAATCAGGCGGCGTACCGCAGTAAAAAAAGAAATCACAATAAAAATCCTAAGTAATGTACGATTATTACTTAACATAAATAAGAAATATTTCGCACGCCTACGATTTTTTCTCAAAACCCAAAAGGCAAAAGCTCCGGATATCCGAAAATGTTATCTAAAGATTATGTATTAGCATAAACATTAGGGTCCAAAACGGATTTAGAAGAATTTAACCCAGATGAAGCTTACTCAGCGGAGACAAGACCGTGGTGGGGGCAAAATGATAAAACTCTATGGCGTGTGGCTCAGCACGCCAAACATAGTTTGACACCACTCGATGTCAGAAAAACATTTATAAGAATAACATCTCGGTGTGTTTATAAAAAATAATAACAAATAATAAAAATGAAAATCTTAGTTCTCATTGTTGCCCTTGCGGCTTTAGCTAAGGCGGAGGAAAGTGATAATACGATGGAAATGGCGCTCAGTTTCGTAAAGGATTGCCAAGGAGACTACTTCATGTGTGTTAAGGTTAATACGATTGTTACAATTTTTCCTCTAACCCATAAGTTACCCGAATCTACGCAACAAGTGAAAGTGATATCATCCGTAAACGGAACGTGCTGCAGTCCGAGTGGTTCCTGTCTCCGCTCAAAGGAAACAAACGACGATCGCCTAATCGAACTTCGATTTTCGAATCGTTGTTTTCTTTTCGAACGAGGATTTTGAAATCCTTTTTGCTGTTGCCACCGGCCAGCTTTTAAAAACAAAACAAAACACAGTCAACCACTGCATAACTTTTTATAATACTTTTCGTGTTCCATTTTCAAACCTAAAACGCCCTCTTTAATTTTCGCAGGAGAAAGTCGTGAGGATCGTGGACAACCTCCGCTCTTCAAGGAACATCGTCGTTGCTGAGGGCATTGTCTTCAAGGCTGACCCATCTCTGAGGTCACCAAAGAAACTCGACGTATTGCCCACTGACCCTGATGCGAGGGACGCCGAACTAAACTCCAGACTCTTCGATGGGGTCGTTGACCTGTTCCAAAACCACGCCTTGGAAGTCAAGATGAACTCTCAGGACAAGGAAGTCATCCAGAAGTCTCTTGAAGAAGGTAATTATTTACTTGGATCATAGAACAAATTATTATGCATTATTTGACCAAACTCCCTATGTCTTATTGTTTAGCCCTAAAGCACTAAAAAAGCACATGTTCGGATTATGAGTTACATTAAATCGATATTAGAATACGTTTCGTACTGCATACCTATTGGAATTAATTTATCGAATGAGTTTATTCAATGATTCAAAAATAACCCCATTAAAGCTAATGCAAAAGATAGCTTAACCCAGCGAGCGGATGATTTAAAGAAAATTTGTTATTTGTAAAATTGTATTGCAGGTTTGGAATTATTTATGTTACATTTTTAAAGGTCAAAAGTGTGAGAGTTTAAGCAAAAGATGATTCGTATACAATGTGACACTTTAGCACTTTCCAATCCGTAGGGTTTTTGTTCTACTGGTCATTAAGACCTTTTGTCATGTATGACGCTTTCGAAAAAAAGTCTCTTACGTGAAAAAATATGTTATGAAAACTTCTAGTTCATTAGAGTTTTTATTGTTGACTAAAATAAAAGTTTTCTGACGAAAACACTATTTTGACATTGACATTAACTAACAATGTTAAGGTGTAAGAAGTTACGTGAAAAAATTATGAAAACATTTCATAACTGCCAAAATCTAGATAGAAAATAATGCAAATATCTTTAGAAACTACTTATTAGGCTCAGAAGATTTCTAACACTGATGCAACATATTTTCTCTTACATGCATAACAATCATAGCTCCAAAAAATATCTTCTTAACCTTATCTTTACGGTGGATAGGTAGGAACAACACATTTCTAATTTTAGATGAAAGTATTCTTCGAAACGTACAATCATGATGAAAATTGGCTATGCCTTGTTGACTGTTATGCTTATTTCAATGTTGGAGTAATAATATAATTTTAGGTAATTATAATAATTGTTTGTCTTTTTCATATTGTTTAACTAACGTAACTTGTTCTCTTTAAATTCGTATTTTTTTTCTTTCATCTTTTCAAAAAACAGGTTCAAGCGTCGAAAACGGTGATGTCGTATTGTGATTATGGCTTCCTCTGGCATCAGAGTTTTTAAGGCAACCCAGGTTTTACCATTGACCTCTGATATGGCTTGATCGCAACTAAAAAAAAAACCTTTATTTAACAGGTCGTGGCAAGAAGAAGAACCAAGGCCTGGGCGCCATCATCGGTCTCCTCGGCGCCAAGGTGTTGCTCGGCAAGCTCTTCATCGTCAAGCTGATCGCCCTGAAAGCCCTGGCCACCGCGAAAATTGCCCTGGTGCTCGCCGTCATCCTCTTCGTCGCCTGGTGCTTGAAATCCGACCACACGAAGACAACTTACGAAGTCGTCCCACACGCCCACCACGCCCCTGTCCATGTTGAACATGCTCACAGTGTTGGCCACGAACACGGTGGTGGCTACGGCGGTGGCGGATATGGTGGCTCCGACTGGAACAAAAACCTTGACGAGGCCCAGAACCTTGCTTACAGCGCATACTCCGGACATAGCAAGTAGGAAAAAAGAAAGAAGCATCAAGAAACCAAATACGAAGAAACGAACTCTTGGGTTCCACCGAAACTGACCTCTGTTGTACATAGAACTTCTACGTTAACTTAATTTATTATTTATTTAAATTATTACTTAAAAAATAAAAACGAAAACGACGATGAATGAACTAATTTATTGCATTTAAAATAAAGAATTGATTAGTAGAGCTGTTTTTGTTTTTTGTTTTCCCATAATGCATTAATTGGGCGGAGTAAAAGTTGTAGAAATGAGCGCATTCATGTTACTAACGCATGACATGTGATATTTACTTTACGTAACTTACTGGACCGCCACATATGTGGCAGATGAAAACCACTTTTGCTTTTAAAAAAGAGAGTAAGACAATTTTCATAAGCGACAAAGATATCACTTTCTATTAATTTAATATACAGACCATCATTCATTCGTTTCCGCTTATGCAAATGACGACTTCCTACTTTTGGGTGTTGCAACCGAATTAGATGATATCGAGACGAATAACTAAGTAGCTAAATGTAAAAAATATCGACTACGTAGCTGCCTAAACGGATGCTCTTGTCACTATGTCGAAATAACCGGTGAACTTACGGCCAAATTCAATGGTGCCTTTGATTACTCTGTTTGTGATCCGCTGTACTGCAGAAACGCTTTCCGTTATACAATTTTTCATTAGTCAAATACATGGGAAAAGCATCGAAATGACATTAATCAATTCGAAAAAGAAATCTTTTTGAGACGCCGCGGTTTTGTGACCGTTGTTGTAGCATTCTCTCTTCTTTACCGATATTTATCGATGCTTCAATCTTTGACAGGCACTATAGAGAGAAACCCCGAGGCGGTTTAAAAAAAAACACTCTCTCTTTATAAATGTTTATTCATTCATACAAATATACATATATGTTCCAAATATATAATTAGGGGCCGGTACAGTTACCGGTCAGCAAGTTTTACGAAACAGGTAGGATCGGAACTGGTTTTGTTTACCCACTTTCATTGAATGCAGTTTCACATAATTTTACAAGTCCATCGTCTTGTTTTCTTTCTTATTTCGTGTCTCTGGTTTAATTTTATTAAGGCAGAGACTTTATTTTATTGCATTGATATTAATTTACAGACAAATAGAGATATGAATCGTACTGTGCCTACAATCATCTTGCAAAGCAAAAGTTACAGAAAAGACAACACAACTTACAAAAATGACGGATTGTAGAGTCGCTATACCTGCCAATTTAATCCATTACGATTCAGCATTTTCACTTGATTTGTCATCTGACCAAATATTCTTTAAAATAATCACCGTCAGTATTCCCGTTTTTGAATGTCAAAAAAAAGGTTGCTCATTTTAATAATGGCTGTTTTGTCGGTCGACGAGTGAGTGTTTTTTTAGAGAATAGACGCGCTAAACGCATATCCGTACTAAACATCTTTAAGTATCTATAATAACCATACAGCTTAGAACAAATTAAACTTTGCAAAACGTCACAGCTAGCCACCTCTTAAAATGGTCAGAACAGTGTTATTTACGGTTTAAACCAGAGGAACTAAGTAATTACTTGTCCTATTTTCTGAGGCGCAAGCTAAGCTATCCGTTGCCTGATAACTATAAATCACATACCTTGATCCTGTCACGGAAAACCAGTCTCTATAAGTAGAGATTTACGTCTCAATTCCGATATCGATATCGTATGGTATCAAAAGCGCGATTAAAAGACGACCATAGTATTCCGTTAGACAAAGTTTCTCCTTTAATATTAGTTGGAGGATTTCCCCCTGAGGAAAGCTGGCTAAAATAGAAATCCTATACCGTCCATAATGTAGCGTAATCATGTGATTTGAGACTAAGTGGTAGCGCCGCAATGGTGGGTATGTTTCGACCGCTAAATGCTCATGTATTCAGACTGGATCACACGTGAATCAAGTCTCTCCCGTGTGTATCATTACGAATTGGCTATGTGCAATGATTACAGAGGGTCTACCAGGAGTGTATTTGGACAGACGTCCGGCAGATGTCCGGCAGACGTACACGCGACGTGAAAACAAACGAAAGTGTGCTGCCAACTTGACCATACTTGCCATACTTGCCATAATTGACATAAGTCATGCGTCACTCACTTTCACTCAAGAGAAAAACTGGAAAATCTTTTGGAAATGAAACCAAACTAAATTATGTATTTACAGCCGTAGTACTTCTCGGCAGATGGTTACTCAGGTTCAAGTTAACGCAGATAATTATCCAACCTCAAACAAATCCATCGAGTCGATCATACAATGCGCCTTTAGTGCAGTGCTGTGGGCATAATTTATGGCACAAATCCAGCTGAATAGAAGGAGAAGACAAGGAAACCTAACCCTGCCAAGAAGCGAGGCTAAAATAGCAAGCATAATCTGCTCCGGCTCTTTCAAATAATACCAAGCAAGTCATTAAGTTACAAAGATGTTTTATAGGTAGGTAGCTTAAATGACCAAATAAATAAACATATCCAAAAGCACCTGCATGAGCCGCACGACCCTCCGATGGCTTGTTAGTGCCGTGATGTGGTGGACTTTTTGGGAAGTTGACGTTTTGCACCTAAAGAGAAACCGCAGTGACAGAACTCAATGGAGACTCCAATGAGGAAACCAAACGACTGGATGCCGCTGCGACCTGCAACTAAGTACTGCATCCTGAAATTGGTCCGTCAAGGTCGCGCTCCCGCACCCTAAGCCCGCCAAAGACAGCTGTTATCATCCAAAACGATTGTCCTGGCCGATATGAACTCTGAAGGCTGCATAGTACGGCACCATTGAAATCCATCTACTTCTCCCAGGAAAATAATAAGAAAGATCACCATATTGTACGCCATGTTTTTTTTTCAGCTCGTCCGTAAAATGTCTGTGGTGCACCATCGAATGCATGGGGGGGCAGGTGGAGAAAGTTTTCCGCCAAGCCAGAGTGTGGAGAGTGTGGAGGAGTTTGCGGTCCATCTGTCGCGCCGTATGTTCCACTGCGCCGACGACGGACCGCATCAATACCTCCACCACATCGTCCCCAAATACGACCGGTCAGAAAAATGACGTCAGTACCCGCAGCAGCTCCTCGAGCTGCAAGACTCCAGCAGCTGGGAGCCTGATAGACCATCGCCAAGAATGCACACCCAAGACCCGGGGACTGATGCCTCTGGAGAAGACGCATAAGACAAGAGTGCCAACTCAGAACCAGCACTTACTGCTGTACGGTCGTACGGGCAGCAGCAGACGACCCCTGATGATGATGATGCTCACCGGTACCATATCCAACAAGAAAAGAGCAAGAGCCTTCATCAGAGAGACTTTCAACGCAAAGGTTAAAAAAATACAGGGATAGCCATCTAGCTTCTGGTGGTCTTTTCAGGGTTTAGGAGAACCTCTGACCAAACCGAGTGGTATTCGACTTCCACAAAGCGAGACGGATAGCAAATAAACTTATATTATGTTGTATTATTCATTATTATAATATGATTAAAATATTATGCTTATACAGAACGTCTTTAACTAAATCTTTATCTAATTTCTTGGCACTAATTTCTTAAGAATCCATACCTCGAGCGTCAGATTCTTATACTTATCTATATATATAAAAGGCTTAGGTTGACTGACTCATCACGCTACAGCCCAAACGGCTGAACCTATAAGTATGAAATTTGGACAAAAGTTGCGTTATATGGTGGAGGCTTCATTTAAGAAGCGATTTTTTTTTATTTAACCCTTAAGTGGGTCAAAATAGGGCTGAAAGTGTGTATGGGAAAAAATTTTTTTTTGGTCTTTTGTTCTTAAATCTTGATTTTTGTACTTTTTTTTTAAAATGACTTGACACCTATTTCAGATTTTTTCTCATTTCTATGTTCTTAAGGGTTAAAATGGGTGCCAAAGTTTTTCGATTTTTTTCACCAGTTACGATCGATGCTGGAACAAAACCGCTAATGCCAAAACAATGAAAATTTGACAATAGTTGTAATTTGTGGACACGCTACGGGTTAAGACAGATTTACTTCAAGTTTAACCCTTAAGGCGGTAAAAATGGGGTCCAAAGTTTGTATGAAAAAAAAAATTTTTTTGTCTGTATTTACTTGCAACTAAGAATTCGTATATTAAATCAAAAATAATTAAACACGTGTTTCAGCGTTTTTCTCATTTCAGCCAATGAAGGGTTAAAATGGGTGGAAACGTTGAAGTTTTTTCCCTGATGTAGTAGCAATGCTGGGCCCAAACCATTGAAGCTACAACTTTGAAATTGAATGTGCAGTTGCATTTTATAGCATTACTACCCACCATCAAGAAAAAAATATAATTTTAACCCTTCAAATGCCCAAACCGGGGTTCAAAGTTTGTATGAAATAATTTTTTTTTTGGTCCGATTAACTTGAAACTTAGTATTTGTATATTAAATAAGAAACAATTAAACACGTGTTTCAGCGTTTTTCAAAATTCTGCCCACTAAAGGGTCAAAAGGGGTAGAAAAGTTTGAAGATTTTTCCTGATTTAGTATCAATGCCAGGCCTAAACCATTAAAGCTACAATTATGAAATTGAAACTGCAGTAGAGTTTTGTGGCAAAACTACCTACCATGAAGAAAAAAATATAATTTTAACCCATCAAATGCCCAAACCAGGGTTCAAAGTTTGTATGAAATAAATTTTTTTTTTGGTCCGATTTACTTGAAATTAAGTATTAGTATACTAAATCAGAAAAAAATAAACACGTGTTTCAGCGTTTTTCTCATTTCAGCCAATGAAGGGTTAAAATGGGTGGAAACGTTGAAGTTTTTTTCCTGTTGTAGTAGCAATGCTGGGCCCAAACCATTGAAGCTACAACTTTCAAATTGAATGTGCAGTTGCATTGTATAGCATTACTACCCACCATCAAGAAAAAAAAATAATTTTAACCCTTCAAATGCCCAAACCGGGGTTCAAAGTTTGTATGAAATAAATAATTTTTTTGGTCCGATTTACTTGAAACTTAGTATTTGTATATTGAATAAGAAACCATTAAACACGTGTTTCAGCGTATTTCAAATTTCTGTCCATAAAAGGGTTAAGAGGGGTAGAAAAGTTTGAAGACTTTTCCTGATGTAGTATCAATGCCAGGCCTAAACCATTAAAGCTACACTATGAAATTGAACTACAACTATGAAATTGAAACTGCAGTAGTGTTTTGTGGCAAAACTACCTACCATGAAAAAAAGAATATAATTTTAACCCTTCAAATGCCCAAACCGGGGTTCAAAGTTTGTATGAAATATTTTTTTTTTGTCCGATTTACTTGAAACTAAGTATTTGTATACTAAATCAGAAATAATTAAACACGTGTTTCAGCATTTTTCTCATTTCAGCGAATGAAGGGTTAAAATGGGTGGAAACGTTGAAGATTTTTCCCTGATATAGTAGCAATGCTGGGTCCAAACCATTTAAGTTACAACTTTGAAATTTGAACTACTGTTGCGTTTTATAGCATAACTACCAACCATGACGAAAAAAGTAACAATGTTAACCCTTGAAATGCCCAAACCGAGGTTAAAATTTTGTATGAAATACATTTTTTTTGTCTGATATACCTACTTGAAACTAAGTATTCGTATGCTAAATCAGAAATAATCAAACACATGTTTCAGCATTTTTCTCATTTCAGCGAATGAAGGGTTAATATGGGTGGAAACGTTGAATATTTTTCCCTGATGTAGTAGCAATGCTGGGCCCAACCCATTCAAGTTACAACTTTGAAAAACTACAGTTGCGTTTTATAGCAAAACTACCAACCATGAAGAAAAAAGTAATAATGTTAACTCTAAAACGGCCAAAACGGGGTTCAAAATTTGTATGAAATTATCATTTTATTGGATTCAGATTAACTTTAAACTAAGTAGTCGTGTATTAAATCAGAAATAATAATTAAACACATGTTTCAGCATCAAAAAGGGTGGAAACATTTTAAGAGTTTTCCTGATTTAGTATCAATAACAATGCCGGAACCATTAAAGCTACAACTATTCAATGAACATTTAACTACAGTTGCGTTTTATAGCAAATCTACTAAGCATGAAGAAAACAATAATAATGATAAACCTAAAACGGCCAAAAAGGTTCAAAGTATGTTTTTTTTTTGTTGGATTCATTTGATCTTTACCAATTTGGTCACACACATACACAACACATACACTTCCACGCTGAAACTGCACGACGGATTTGGATGACTTTTGGAATAGAGATATAGCTTCAAAAATACACACCCATGACTCTATTCATGCTAATTTGATAATGGTGAAAGATGTACCCAGGCAACTTCTTATAAGTCTTCGCGGACGAAGTCGCGGGCGAAAAGCTAGTCATCTATATAAAAAATGCCGTTTCCTTGTGTACCGTTGACACGAAAAGTGCTTCAAAGTAAATTCATGTAAGGGGCGCTAGTGCCTAGTAGAATTAGAATTTAGTTCGATATATTCAATAACAAAGTTCTAAAGATCCTATTGTTAGAATTTCTACCTAGACTTAAACACCTGGCTCGCGACAAAGACAAATCTGTCTCTCCGCCAAAACGTTATCACCTAACACCTGCACACTGGAGGACCTTATGGCGGCTATTATAGACGCAGTTAGCGTTGCGAAATTCTGGGCTAAAGCCATTTAATTTATGATTAGGTTAAGAAATCGGTCTGCCATCGACACGCAGAGAAGAAGAACGTTATGACAAAAGTTTGTGATTACGAATCATGAAATAACGAATGCACGCCATGCCAAAAATCGCCAAACCGAAACATCGCAGTCCCGAATAAATGTACAAATGTAAATGTAAAAAGAAGATTGTACATTTATTCGGGGCCGCAATGTTTCGGTATGGTGATTTTCGGCATAGCGTGCATTGGTTGTTTCCTAACAAATTCGTAATCACAAACTTTCGTTATTCGAATTTTCGAGTTTCGGCACCAAGTAGCGGACTTGTGCAAAATTCTCACAACCCTTTGACATAATATTTTTTATACTCAGTGTTAGCGATGCAAACTAGTCTTTATTGAACGAGCGAGCGAAGTTCTCCGAGTCTACTGGGACAATCCGGCGTTTGTATGTATGTATGTTTGTATGTATGTATGTTCGTTTGACGATAACTTGAGTAAATTTGGTCGGATCGTTATGAAATTTTATAGGCGGGTAAATAATTTTTAAGTTCGAACATGAGCCAAATCGGTTGAGAGAGATGCCGAGATATGGGGTTGTTAAGTTTATATGGGGTCGCGAGTTCACAGTTCGGGGCGAACCACTAGTTTATACTACTGTAAAACTGTATTTGAATTCATTATGTTTTTAATTCTTCTACTGCACAATAGATGGCAGTGGTAGTGGGCGCGAGCAATGGTCGCAAAGGCGACACAGGGGTAAGGGGATGCGGGCGGGGGAACCTTATGTCAATTCAGTCCAACTCGAGCCACTCGCCGGTGTGCGTAAATTTCTCGCGTTCCGAACCACATTTTGCCGCCGAAACCGAGTTTCCCTTTTATTTTACCGGCTTGTCCGCTTACACTCAGTTTACACGTTTGTAGTGGCTCAAATACATTCTATCTTTTTCACTCATGTGAAGTAATCAGTATTACCAATATTATAGTGATAAGAAAAAGAAGGAAGCTCATTATGTCATGGAGGTTTCAGGAGAAGGATCTTCAAAACATACAATATGATAAATGGGTCATAATAGGATACTTTTATTTGTGTCGTTAGGTACATATCCTCTATCCAAATATAAAATGTGCAGAGTGAAAGTAAGAAAAAAATAAAATGGAGGCACCAAACAAAATATCTTTTCGTTAGCATCTGGGGCCAAGCTAGTGGCCCCGCCAAGACGAGTAGCGAAGCTCAAGGGGGCACAACTATATTTTCTCGAAGCGCTTCGTCGTTTTTTTGAACCCTCATCTTGGGTTTGGATAATACACATCAACAAAATTTTCGGGAAATGATGTCTAGGACATATAAAAAGTTTCAATTGCATAGCTGTTATACTTTAGATTTTATTGATGTCCAAAAACCCCCGATTTCGTCACTGACTCACTGATGATCATCAAAACCTCTACGAACTCCTCTACGCTTCTACGCGCCTCTACGAAAACCTCTACGCGCAACCGTTACGAAGAAAATAAGAAACTTTAGTCCTCCTCTCCTAATGCCCGAGAGATGGCGTTACTGGTATGATTATATTAAAATAAACTTGGTATTATCCGATAACAAAAAGTAATAAGACAAAATAAAATAAAAAAATTAAATGCGAGTTGAGTTGAGTTGAGTTGAGTTGAGTTGAGGAGTTGAGTTGAGTTGAATTGAGTTGAGTCCTAACTCTACATACCCTAACTTCATAAACAGGGCGTTCAGAGCTACAAGCTTGGCTCAAGTTGGCTCTACATGAGAAATGATAACGTTTTGACAGTGCGGGGTCTCGTCTTGGCAAAATTATACATGAAAATGTTTTTGGTGGGATAACACTTTTCTTGATAACGTTACTTTTTATTGAATAAATTTTATAAACTAATTAAAAACTAAAACCCGACTACCAACAAGCTTGAAACCAGATCTGTATTCGTATTGCGTATTCGGAGGCCATCGATTTAGTTAATGCTAATGTAGGGTCCTCCGACTACGATTTACTGAATATTTAAGAGTCTAAATAATAAAAAAATATATAATAACTTTTTTGTTTTTTCTAAGGCACGGAAGGTGCTAGGGAATATTTTAAACATTTATTTATTTATAATTGAAGAAATTCGCATCGACAGTTACATGACTCGGTAGCTCAATAGGTAGAGCGCCTGCACGGTATGCGAGATGTTGCGGGTTCAAGTCCTGTCCCGAGTGAATTTTTTCAACTTATTATAAATGTTTAAAATATAATATAATATATTAAAATATTTTTTTTTATTATCAATAAACGAGTTTTTATGCCTTTTGCTCTATCGCAAATATATACTATAATACATACAAGCATCAAACTTACCTACGAATAATATGATTATAGCATTTTTCCTTTGGCCTTATTTTATAATATAACAAAAAAAATAAATAATAAATAAAACTGGCCAAGTGTGAGTCGGACTTGTGAACTGAGTATTCCGTACCACAATACAATTTGAAAAAATCTGATTGTACGGACCCTCGGTGCCTGAGTTCGACTCGCACTTGACCGTTTTTCTTATTTTTTGTTACACTATAAAGTAAGCCAATCATACCAATTTATCCATACCATACCAAGTTTGATGCTTGTATGTTTTACCTTTCACCACATTCGCATTTGATAAACCTATGGCCTCCGACTACGATTAATTATCTATGAGTCTATTTTAAGGATAAGCAGGTCTTGTTTTAAGCCTTTTAGTAGTCGGGTTTTAGTTATTAACTTCTATTTTTTTTATCTACTTGTTATGTTGACGCTACGTGTGTTACGCATTTGTGAAAATGTATTTTAAAGCCCTTATGGCCATGACAAAAGTGTCCGATCATTTTGATTGTTGGGTCTTTCACTTTACGGCGCACCACAACCGCCAGCTTAGAGTTTTCGAAAACTATCAAAAATCAACCGATTATTTTAGGCTCTGCGATGGAACAGATGAAAACACAAATAGCCTGAGCAACGAAGACCAAAAAATGCTGAATAGAAAAAATAATTCGTGTAAAGCCAAATTTTGGCACAGTTGTAGAGAAAAGTGTCCTGAACAACATACTAAAAGTACTGATGGGTAGGGGGGGAGCTAAGGGGGGGAGGGGGGTGTAAAGGTCCCTTTTTTCAGTTTTTTGTAAATAACTCGAAAACTGCATCCTATAGCAAAAAATGACCAATTACTGAATTAATCTACATAAAATTCTCTACAAAATACGTTAACTTTTTTTTTTCTTGGTCGATAGAATAAGGTATAATGGCAGGAAAATGATTTTGTTGTCGCTTCAGTATAGGCCCGATTGTAAGCGAAAGTGCGACATCGCTCTGGTGTCGTGGGTTTTGGGACCACGTAGCTGATTGGGGTGTCAAAAGACGCGTCTTGATGAGGGCTACACAATAAAACAAAAACTTTTGAAAAAACTTAAAAACTGTTGTTTTTTAATCGAAAAAATTTTAAAAATTCGGTTGTTTTTCGCCCGGTTTTGGTGAGAAAAAAAATCATATCTCAAAAACGAAACAATATATCGAAAAAATTAAAAACTCCCCTAATAGACATAATTTTGGACTATATAAAAAAAAATTTAGGTGCGTAACACTGATAAATTATTCAGAAGTTGTACCTTCATGACGCGGAGCTTAGTGCGTGAGCGCGGTAGTGACGGTGCATTTGACCTAAATACTTACAGATACAACAATGATTCGGAAAATCCCTACCACCTACCTAATGGGGTTGGACCAGAGGAGACGATGGTCCTAAAACCAGTGACCACCAACGACCCTGTGGCACCTGACTCCATTGTCAACGCCATATTTAGAGCTCTCCGCGCGTAAACTCTGCTTCACCAAACTACAACTTCTGAATAACCCATCAGTGAAACGCACCTCCAATTTATTTTTATATAGTCCAAAACTATATCTATAAGAAAAAATTTAAAAATTTTCAATTTATTATTTTGTTTACGAGATATGATTTTTTTCTCACCAAAATCGGGCAAAAAACGACCGCATTTTAAAAATTTTTTCGATTAAAAAACAACAGTTTTTAAGTTTTTTCAAAAGTTTTTATTTTATTGTGTAGCCCTCATTAAGACGCGTCTTTTGACACCCCAATCAGGTACGTGGTCCCAAAATCCACGACACCAGAGCGATGTCGCACTTTCGCTTACAATCGGGCCTATACTGAAGCGTCAACAAAATCATTTTCCCGCCATTATTCCTTATTCTATCGATCTAGAAAAAAAAAAGTTAACATATTTTGTAGAGAATTTTATGTAGATTAATTCAGTAATTGGTCATTTTTTGCTATAGGATGCAGTTTTCGAGTTATTTACAAAAAACTGAAAAAAGGGACCTTTACACCCCCCTCCCCCCCTTAGCTCCCCCCCTACCCATCAGTACTTTTAGTATGTTGTTCAGGACACTTTCCTCTCAACTGTGCCAAAATTTGGCTTTACACGAATTATTTTTTCTATTTTTCGTTCGTTTCCTGGGCTAAAACAACCAAAAATACATACCTACGCTGCTAAAATCATAACCCTACTCTTTTGCTTCACGTAGTCGGGAAAAAAAAATTAAATTCTATGACGTCTTTCTTACCATTCTAAAGTCACAACAATGTAAACGTCAGTGTATTGGAATGGTTTGAAGAATATCTTATTAAAATAATCTTGTTTTGTGGACAAAAACGTATGCGAGACTATGGCCCGGTTTCTGAGTTGAGAATTTTGCTTAGCGAATTTCTCATTTCAGAAACCGGCAGTATGAATATAAACTTAGGTACAGTGAGTATCCTATGTGTATGATATCACTCGGTTTTATATACATATAAAGAAAAAGCAGACAAACAGAGCATACAATGGACTTTATTTTGTCAGACCATGGTATTACGAGTACCTATAATGTTCTATTGTATAAAGTTCTTTCTTTTCACATAGCAGCTAAACGGAGAGCTTGTTGGACGCTGCTTGATGCAGAGGCTTGCTTGATGCAGAGATGTATGGATGGATGAAGTCACTAGACTGTAATTAGCTTTTACTGAAACTATGATTTCTTGCTAAGGTAACAAGAAATAAAATTTTAAGTTATTTAATATAAACGTAACATATAATACGGTAAACACACTCGCAATCACGATCTTTCATTGAATGAATGTCATACTCGACCATGACAAAAGTTTTTTTCTATAAGGTTTAAGAAGGCGTAACTAAATGTATCCGACCTCCGCTGACCACAGATTGATATAAAGTTTTTGATAAAGAGTATTATAATAACATACCATTCCTCCTTGATATCAGGAAAAGCGTGAGTGTTTGGCTCGCATACTATGCCGGACCTATGTGTAGCAGAATCATAACATGTCGTATGTACGTCGCTCACCGGAAGTTGCAAAATCATTGACAAATTTTACAAATAACCATTGGACAGGATGAGGGATGATGGCATGTTCCTTAGTTGATTTCTCCGTAATTGAGTCAAGTCAATGGATTGAAGTATTGATACTATGATTATACAATTCGTTTTAGAATTCTTTAAACCAAATATAACGATTTTAATTAGATATGCTTACGTGTCATTTCAAATGTATAAAAACGTGCTGCTAATTGAACGAGCGAGCGAAGCGAGCGAAGTTCTCCGAGTCTACTGGAACAATCCGGCGTTTGTATGTATGTATGTATGTTTGTATGTTTGTATGTTTGTATGTTTGTATGTATGAATGTTCGTTCGACGATAACTTGAGTATTTTTTGTCGGATCGTCATGAAATTTGGTAGGCAGGTAAATGAAATTAAAAGAATTTTTAAGTTCGAACATGAGCCAAATCGGTCGAGGGGTTGCCGAGATATGGGGTTGTTAAGGTTATATGGGATGAGAGAGGGCGCCACTGCTGCCTCTCAGTAACATTAAAATAGTGCTAAAAAGTTATTTTAAAAGTGATAAAAACGTAAATCTAATCAGTAAACAGTGAAAGCAGTGATAAAAACTAACAAAAGTGAACTATAAATACAAATTCTGTTTGGAAACAATATTGTGGATATAGGACGTAAAACTCAGTGGAAACAATAAAAATAAACTTTTACGGGTCGCAAAATAATCCGTAACAAGAACTCTATTTTAATCCAATAAATCCAAAAATAACCAAAAATCCAAAGTACACCAGATTAGAAAATTCAAAACAGCGCCATCTATTAGAAAATATATATATCATATTGTTATTCTATTTCCTAACAGAGGGCGTGACAAAAAAAATATCAGAGCCATCTAGTGTTCAAAATTATAAACCAAAAAGTCCTTATGCTCAACAATAGAGGTCGCTTTACTTCAAAACTACAAGAGAGTCCAATACAAAACTTAAAATGGAAGAAATACTAGGGTAAAGGAACCAGTAGTCGGCCACTTAGTGAAATGTGCAACTTCAAAGTCCATTATTTCTGTTGTTGGAGGTTCTAGGAGGACGTAACCAATATCAATTGAAGCTCCGGTTACTTGGGTTTCAGTAAATAAAACGATTATTCTTCCAATTCATACTGCGATAGAGAAAATTAGCGTTAAACAAAAAAACACCCATTTCTCTAGTACTCGGCCGCCTATCACCTAAAGTCGGCCATGAGGTAGCCAGTGGTCGGCCGCACCATATAAGGAATGAAAAAGCAATTGCTTATGGCCGACTTCTGGGTTGACAAAATTCCTTCGAGACTGAGTCCAAAAGTCGGCCACCTAATAGGCATTTTTTTTTGGTGGCCGAGTGTTGGGTTGTTGCCAAAATAATATTCCCAATACTTTGTGAACTCTATACAGAAGAAAAAGATATGTGCAACCTGTCAATTTGGGCTGCTTACGTGAAATTTACAGAAATTCCATAAGTCGGCCGGGGGGCCGAGTACTGGCATTTGTATGAAATTACTGATCCCAATAGTCGGCCCCCTGGTTTTTTTAATTGATAACACAAATAAGGGTTTTAATTATTTGAGTTATCAAGAGGTTAACAATTAATTAAAGAATGAGAATAAAATAAAACATGGCATACCACAGTACAAAATACAGCGAAAATCTTTAAGATTTGAGACTCCCTTCTACTAGCAAAAAAAGATGGCGGACCGTGATTCTGAATCGCAAGTTATTAAAACGTGTTTTTTTAATAAACACAAATAAGTAAAAATATAACAAAATATTACAGGTATCGCTAGTTAATCAATGAACCATAGAAAAATACAGATATAGCTATATGTTAAAAACTACACTAGTTATTGAGCTTTAAACCCGCAATGGCCGACTACTGGGGGGTGGCTGACTTTAGGCGCCTCTACCCTATATAAACTACAAAAAATCCATAAGAAAAAGCGGCGAACAAGTTACAGAAAACATTCAAAGAATGTTTGGCGAAAAACTAAAAATGCTAGAAGAAAAATCTGAAAATCTTGAAAAACGAGTGGAAAATCAAGAGCAAAGGCTGTACTATCTAGAAAAAAATGCTAGACAGAAAAATTTGGTTTTCTTTGGCGTCGAGAAACGTGAAAAATTGTAGTTTGAGTTGGAAATGATAATTGCAAACTTTGTAAAGGATTTTATGAATATTGAACTGGACCTGAAGGATATAGAAGCACTATAAGAAAGATAGGAAAGAAATCAACTCGCGTCTTATGCATCTTTCACTTCCATCCATGCGAGCATATAGCTCTTGCGCTCCACTCTGGACGGCCGGTAAAGGCAAGCCAGAGGTGAGGGTCCCGGTCCTCTTGGATTCCAATCCACTCTTGTACAAAGACTTGGATGCGAGGACCAGTTTTCGACCTTCGGAAGACTCGGATCCGTGGTACCGCCACATACCAACAGCTCCCCACAAGCTGCCCTGCGGTGGAGGAACCATAATGGTCCCTCCATTCCCTTAGTCGCCTTTTACGACACCCACGGGAAGAAATGGGTTGGTCCAATTCTGTACCTTCCGGGAACCACACGGGGGTTATTATTATTATTAAGTTTATATGGGGTCGCGAGTTCATAGTTCGGGGCGAACCACTAGTAACTTTCAATTTAATTGAAACGTGCTAAAAATACAAAAGTGCTTCTTTCAAAAGTAATGTAATGTTATAGAATTCATTTTAATCGCTACCGACTACCAAGATTAATAAATTCAGGAGCTGTCAGATTGAATATAAGTACTAGCAAATAGCTTGTCCAATTGTTCACTGTAAGTCTGTGACTTAAATCCAAAAGCCCTATTCAAAGGAAAATAATACCTATTAGCTTACATTAAGGTTACTAAATCAAACTAGTTAATCAAGGAAACACGTCACTGAAAGTGACAAGTTGGATAAACAACCTTACTACTAAAGAATTAGGATGCATTCTACATCAATTAGTGAGGCAGTTTAACCAACATTACAATACCAAATTTTGAGCAGACGTCCGGCAGACATCCGGCAGACAATATAAGCACTCGTGGTAGCTATGCCAGGTTTGATTCATAAATGCAGCCGAGTTTTTTCAATGTATGCGATAGAACAGACGGTTGTGGTGTCTGTATTATGGATATTATCTGTTTGGTTGATATTTTTGAAATAAGATGTTAGGTATCTCCAGTTGCTTTAACATTTTATTGTAACTACTCAAAACAATTGAATAATAATTAAATACCAATGCAGATGTATTAACTCACTCTTAAAATTTTACGTCAACATAAAGCATTTAACTTATTTTTAGTTTCACACCAATGCTTTGGCAAACAAATCAAGTATCATTTAAATTGTTAGTAGCAGCTGCTTGCATTGGGAACATTGAAATAGTAAGCAGAACCTACGTACGCAAGTTTGTAAACAAACCTAGTTAATGTAGAATGATTATAGTAGGTTATTTGCCTGTAATATAGACCAACGGGGTCCGCGGCGTAGATTTACCGCAAACCACGCTGCATTCTCAATTGTATCATAGCGCATTAGTGCAAGTCTATTTCATGGTATGTATGCCTATATACCATACCTTATACACCATGCTTGCAGGTACTATTGTACTTACGCATTTTTTCTTCAAATATACATAGCAATTTTTTTTATAGATTTTTTCCTCAAACACCCCAACTTCTAAATGTGATTTCCAACAACTTTTATTCTAAGACTGTTGAAACCGCACTTTTTTTTCTTTTTATTTCATTTTCTTTTGTTGTATTCCCATTGTGCAACAAATAGGAGCAGGGGGTCTACCGGCTAAGACGAAGCCGATTACCATTGGCGAAAATTGAAGTTCGATTTATGAAAAATGAACAGGGGTGGCAGTAAAAGTTATTTTCTACTATTGTCTATTAATTGTATTCTGTGTATTGGCAATTTAATAAATCTGTTATCTATCTATCTATCTAAAATAAACTGCAAGGCAGTACATTTTTCAAAGATCGAATTTCGATTTTCGCCAATGGTAATCGGCTTCGTCTTAGCCGGTAGACCCCCTGGAGCGGCTAGAGTTGGTAGAGAGTGGAGGGGTACGAAAGCGTGCCGCGCAGTCAGCGGTGGAATGGTAGATGCACCCTTTTAAAGAATAGGTACGAATCGTTTAATAATTGAAAAGTATCGAGCTTGTATTCTTAAATAGAATATTCTTTTTTGTACTAGAAAACATTTTAAGGATAGACAGTATTAATACATTAATGGTACAAATTGGAGACCTTATTGCTCTTATCAATCTCTTCCAGGCAACCACTGACGGAGAAATTGTTAAAGAGATGAGAGACGGGTAGTCGGTGCAACTATGAATATTTTAATTGATTACTAAATAGGCACTACTTAGAAGTAATTCTAAACATAGTCCTAATAATATTATATTATACACAGATATAAAAAAAACAAGCCCGATCTGTAACTAATATCGCTTATCTCAAAAGGGTTCATAGAAACGACTCTACGCGTAGTTATTACTAGTAGTTATTAACACTTACGGTTATGTTAATAAGCTCTCAATCATGTATTGTTCTGCCATCAAGCTTTCCTCTCAGATATTGATTGAGTAGCTGAGAATGACTGTCAAGACTCAGATCGACTTGGCGTGGCTTACATTTTTGATTCTACGTATATGCTGCTACTGGGTCCGTAAAGGTTTGAACAGACAAGGTAATTAATAGACGTGAGATAGTATTTGAAACGGGTCGAATGATGGTTAAAATGTGTTGGAAGTCAGAAAACATAAATATATATATTTGTGCATTGTATCCCGTCCAAATAACTCTTTTTTGCAACATTAAAAGCTCGTCTGCAATAGCCCTTAAAGATAACAACAACAAACACACAACACCACAATGATGAGTTAAACTTTCCTTATTTAGAAAATGAATGAATAATAATCCAGCTAACTGTAAATCCAGCTTTGCATGGTAATTATTATTGGTTCCCCCTACATTGCTGTAAAATAGGGCGTACAAAAGGCACAAAACATTGAAGATCTTGTTGACAAACCAAACCGATGGCAGTATAAAAATCCAACAAACCAAATTAGATCTACGTAATGGGTATCGCGTCAGGGAGCGTCCAGCCTCCCAGGAATCTTGCATTCGGCACATCTCGAAGGAAAAATGTCATCTCATGGGGCTGATTCTGGGGAATCTCGCATTCGACACATCTTGATAGATAGATAGATAGAAGATAGAATACACTTTATTGTACATCAAGAAAATCAGGTATTTACATAGAATTTTCTTACAACTACTTAATGGATATACAATGGGCGGCCTTATTGCTAAAAGCAATTTCTTCCAGACAACCTTTGGATGGAGATCGGGATATAATAAAATAGACGGAAGGTAAGTGTAAGTACATGGAACATAGGAACATACATAATTAAATATAGTAGCAAAATAAATAGATGTGATAATCATTACATAGTTAAACATTACCCATTTAATAATACTATAAACCTACATACTATATGAGTACATAAACTAATAGACGTAAATAACCATATGTAAAGATATATTAATACATGTAGTTATCATAAGCATACACATACACACATACAAAATAATATATACAAAATATATACAATGCAACAACAGTAGAAATGTACCTATGTATTACAATTTACTGGCAAGGTAGTGACTCTTTACCAATCCCTTGAAAATAGGTAAGGATTTAGCTTTTCTAACCTCCACAGGCAGAGCATTCCACAATCGTACTGCCTGCACTGTGAAGGAAGCACCGTAAAGTTGAGTAGTATAGGATGGGGTACTGAGGACAAGGGTGTGTGATGAACGGAGATTAAGGCTGTGGGTGGAATGGAGAAACTGAAAGCGTTCTTTTAGGTAGGATGGGGTAGCTGGATTGAACAGAATGCTATAGAGGAGAGAAAAAATATGAGCATTCCGGCGGAGTCGAATAGGGAGCCACTTGAGTTTATTGCGATATTCGGAAATATGGTCATATTTGCGAAGGCCAAATATGAACCGAATGCTGAAGTTTTGGAGACGCTCAAGCTTCGTTAGTTGCTCTTCAGTAAGGTCGAGATAGCAGGTGTCAGCATAGTCGAGAATTGGTAAGAGGAGTGATTGTGCTAGTGCAACCTTAGTAGTAGTGGGAAGAAAATTGCGAAGTCGCCTTAAGGAGCCAGCTGATGCAAACATCTTTCGGCTTGAAGGAAAAATCTCAGTTTGCGGCAAATGTCACATCTATTCTCACGAAGTCATCAACAAATAAATAAATAAACAAACAAACAAACAAATAATTAAATAAGGCACGAGGTTTCTGCGAGATGTTTGCCTTTTTCGCTCGACTGGTCGGGAGCAGTCGAGATCGAAAAGACATGAGATTTTTCTCGACGCAAGATTCCCGAGAATTCCTGCTGCCCTAAGAGATTCTGGAACTTTGAGATAATATTGTGATTTGTGTCTTTTCAACAATTTTATCATGCTATTATCAAGTTGCCCTACTGTACCTTCCTTTACAATTCCTACATTATCGCAATCAGTTGAGGTTTACATAATTGGTCAAGTTCACTTGCTATCCTGTCTACTTTAGCTTGATGCTTGTGACTTGGAACATTCGTATGAGAACGCCTGATGTGAAAAGCGTCATTTTTGACTGTTTGAGGTCTTATTTGGTAGCGCACTGAGCATTGTAATAGCTAGGTGTAGATCAGCGAAAGATGTAGTTAGACGTTTATTTAAGATTCAAGATATTTAACATGCATGAATCATCTTTTTATGCATATTTACAGCACAGACGGATCGACAGAGTAATTAGTTTAAAAATTGCATACCTAGATTTATAAAGATTTAATTTCTCATGCATAAATATAGGTACATACAATATTCACGTGGTATAATGCACGTGGGAAATTAATAGAGATTAAAAGGGGTCCTCTTTACTTTAACAAATTCGTTAGGTATAAAGAGATGCTTAAAAAAACATGCACGTGCTCTTTGCTATTTTTAATAACTTAAGTTGCCTCTAGTATACTTTACTATCCTCATTATTGATTTTATTTTCTTTATGTGTAAAAAAAAAGCACTTAGATAAAGTATATTTTTGATCATGATTGTAACTACCTATGAATTAAAAGATTACTTTCTCATGTGGAATATGTTATCTTCGTATCATCCATTGCAAGTTTCTAATTGTTCTGCTAAAACAAAGCCGATTACCATTGGCGAAAATCGAAGTTTGATTTATGAAAAATTTACTGGGTGGCAGTAAAATGAACTGGGTGGCAGCGCATTTTTCAAAAATCGAACTTCGATTTTCGCCAATGGTAATCGGCTTCGTCATAGCCGGTAGACCCCCAGGTTTCATCACGCTCGTGGAAAAAAACAAACGCCTGCAACAGCGTACTCAGCAGAAACGCAGAACGATGTTCTGAGAGCCTTACTTTCTCCAGGGGCTCGAATGAAAATATTGTTACTTTCGAGTTCTTCACTGCAACCATTTGCAAATCACTGCTTTGTTGCTCGATGGTTTTGGCCGGAAGGCTGAAAATATGGCTCTGTTAATCCTTATTATGGCCATTGCCTCATAATCATCTAATGGTGGCATTCATAGTCGTCAGCTTAAGGCTGAAAGATAGCAGCGTGGCGGGAAATTAAAAATTTTGAGTTTTTACATTTTGTAGCTAAATTGAGTTATTTTTGTTTAGCGATTTTTCGTTCGCGGCAATAACATAGTGTTCTTTTTATTATTGTAAACAACAGAACAACAATAATCCAGCCGATTATGTGTTCTGGTCTACGACAAGTTTTTTGGGCAGTGCCACTGCTTCGTAGACCAGAACACATAATCGGCTGAATTATTGTTGTTCTGTTGTTTACAATAATGACAAGAATACTGTTTTATTGCCGCGAACGAAAAATGGCCGAACAAAAATTGCTCAGTTTAGCTACAAAATGTAAAAAACTGTGAAAATTTTGAATTTCCCGCCACGTTGCTATCGTCCACCCTTAAGCTCGACTCTCGAGCACCTATTCGAGCTCGATCTCAAAATCACCGAACAACAACAAGAGCTTGAGTAGAGCTGTCAGCATAATATTAGCCACTTGAGCTTACCATTGACACTAGCCAAGGTCTCAAGACGGTGATTTTGTTTTCTAAGAACACCTGCTTGAGCTCGAGCTTGAGCTGACGACTATTAATGCCACCCTTATTATATTTTACTGACCTTGTGGTATAGGTGGTGGTCAAGCCCATTCCATCAAAACAATGTCCCGGGCATCGCAGCATACGAATGGTCACATCACCCATCTACAGGGTGCACTTTAAGTCGATAGCGGAACTTCAAGTAGGCTGTCTACTGATCAATACAAACAACTTCTACTAGGCGACGAAAAAAATAGAGCGAAAAAAATATCAGCTGTTCCATACAAAAGGTCGACTCAGTACTGCGCCAAATGTAAATGGAACAGCTGATATTTTTTTCGCCACCTAGTACAAGTTGTTTGTATTGATCAGTGGACAGCCTGCTTAAACTTCCGCTATCGACTTAGGGTGGTATTCTAGAACGCTACCTAAACTCAGTTCAAACTAGAAGGCTCCTTGAACTCTGTTTAAACGCAGTTTAAGTAGAGTTTAGTAGTGTCGACTGTCGGTAAAACAGTGCATGTTTTGATTTGAATATCCCTCCCTTCATATCAAAACATGCACTGTTTTATCGACAGTCTAAACTCTGTTTAAGGGTAGACGTTAGCTGTCAATTTCCATACTAACTTTCGTAGACCAGAACTAAGAAACTAAACCGAATTTCTCCAGAATTTTGATACATTCTGTCTTATCATATCATACCATTGCCGCGAAATTCACAAAAAGTATGTTGTTAATTCAGGATTATGTTTATTTTAGCTTTTGAAAATATCAATATTTTACGTATGTGTGGGTGCACGACATACTATAAAAGTTGTGTAGTTGTGTGTGAGAACCCACACACTCGTAACGCTGCTTTCAACATGGCGGCCACGAACAGCTGATACGCGATGACGGACGCTGTTTTCTTTTTTTTAAATTGTATTTTATAGCTTGGATACGAGACCTTTGAGCCAAGTCTTTTGTTTGGGTGGGCTTGCTTTATACACCAAGAAGGTATAATCACCTTTTTCTCCATTCCTTACCTACTCCTTGCCCAAAGGACTCGTGAAAAAAAAAACGCAGTGTAGCCGGGTACACACGACAGCACGTCAGAGTGTACACTTTTGTTTTAAAGTCGCCCGTAACTTAACCGAGTAGAGTGCTAGCGTGTAAGCGTCTACGTGCTGTCTTGTGTACCTACATTTGGCAACGCTGACATTTTGCGGCGTTGCCAGACCGGCAACAAATACTTCAGCGAAGCTCTGAGTAAATATTCAGAAATACAACTTTTAGTGCTGTCAGTATTGCCATGTTAGACAAATATAGCCGTTTAGGATATTTTGGGGGTCAGCGGGCGAGAAAACATGGCAACAATTCGGTCTTTTATTGCTTTATAAAGAGATTGGGTTCCCTAAAAATAAAGCGATGATATTGAATATTCTTATACTGAATTCTCAACAATAGTCTTACATACAGTTACAGGTCCATGTATTGTACGGTCGAGATTTTATTTATGTTATTGTTTGACTAAATGCAGCTCGTTTAGGTCATCTGGCAATGAAAACATGATATTATTTACTTTTCATTTAAAAAATATGGGCGTTTTTTAAAGTTCGGTACATTTTTTTCTCAACTGTTTGACAAATTCCTAGACTTGAAAACACCGATCGTCGCACCATCCAAGAAAGAAGTCTCACCAAAAGCATTTTGGTTCAAATACGAACATTTTGGTTCTTAGTACAATAGATATAAGGACCATTTTGAAGGTACAGGAGATCTTTTAGTCAGATTTAGTTGAAACTTAGTATTCGTAAATTTAATTAAAAATAATTAATCACGTTTTAGGATTTTACGAAGATTTCTACATAAGAGGGTAAAACAAAAAGAAACTTATTTCTTACTGAGTTAGGTACGGTCAGCCACAGTCACAGATACCCCATGGCAGCTCTTACCGCGCGCGGCATAAGGGCGTCCCCAATCGGACCATTCCATTTTCCCCTACCAGACTTCCCCCACTGGTGGGGGAAAATGGAATCGCACAAAAAAATATTCCATTTTCACCCACTGGCCACCTCACTAAGTGGCTGGTGGGGGAAAATGGAATTTTTATTCCATTTTCCCCCACCAGCTATTTATAGACAAGATTATTATTAGCGAGGCCGACTCATTACAATGATGCAGTCACTGTAGCCTAGCCTAATTTTATAATTAATCGGCTTAAATAAAACTAATTTGTTAACTTTACTAATTCGATAATTTGTATTTTAAAAAAATAATTTCGTATATTATGGCATTTAACATTACAACAGTTAACGTTATTAAAATAGTACAAAATAACACAAAGACCGCTTATAATTATTCTGAATAATCCTTTTTAAAAATATACAGGGTGGCCCTGTAGTATGTGGCACCTCACCCACACATTCGCATAGAGATAAGTAGCTTAACAGTGTATGTTGCGCTCTTCTCCAGACAGTCCAATATAGTACTTTGAACATTAAACACGGCCTTTCAATCAATACCTACTACGAGGACCCTATTTTACCTCAGCCCAAACATAGATGTCAAGCGAGAAAATATAAATAGTTGACACCGAGGGCTACCCGAATCACCCCCATGTACGTTCAGCTATTTTTTGTCGTTTAGAAGTTATGAGGCTTTTAAGGTTTTATTGAAAAAAAAAATACCTAGCATTCGATTTTATTTTGTAACTTTTTTTTCTTTCGTCTTTTCAGCAAAATTTTTTATTCTTTAGAGTCTCAGATAAATTATCTATCACCAAAAAAATCACTGAAATAGTTAATATGGGGAAAAAAATAAGTAGAGGTCTGAAGGACTTTTTATTGATTTCAAAAACTTTCCCAAAGCCTCATTCTTCGGAATAATACAAAAAACCTGTCACTTTATAGGACTTTTATTCAAGTAATTTGCGATCAAAGTCGAAAAACTGGAGTTGGAAGAAATTTTATTTCAATCGATTTTCATTTATTTTGGTTGATTCGGACAAAAAACATTGCAGGTAGGCTTAATATTGCCTGTCAGCACGGTCTGCATAGGAAATTCACGAAAAAAATAAAAAAAATACCATAAAATATTTTGTTTTTTTTTTGTTCTTTTTTTTTTCATTATTTGAATTTTAAATTATTTCATTATCGAATTTACTTAAAAAACATGAAGAAAAAAATAAATTTATAGAAAAAATAAATAAAATAAGTCTGAAAATTAAATGACTTTATTTTCTAATTTTTTCATGAATTTCTAATGCAGATCCTACTGACAGATGATTTTAAGCCGATCCGCAATGTTTTTGGTCCGAATCGACCAAAATAAATAAAAATCGATTAAAATAAAATTTCTTCCAACTCCAGTTTTTCGACTTTGATCGCAAATTACTTGAATAAAAGTCCCATAAAGTGACAAGTTTTTTGTATTATTCTGAAAAATGAGGCTTTGGTAAAGTTTCAAAAGCCTCATAAATTCTAAACGACAAAAAATGGCTGAACATATATGGGGGTGATTCGGGTAGCCCTCGGTGTCAGCTATCTAGATTTTCTCGCTTGACGTCTATGTTTGGGCCACCCTGTATAAATAGCTGGTGGGGGAAAATGGAATATTTCTTTGTGCGATTCCATTTTCCCCCACCAGTGGGGGAACTCTGGTGGGGGAAAATGGAATGGTCCCATTCTACTAAACTTGATCCCACGGATTGAAAAGTAAAGAAAATGCCTACATTTCGTATTCAATCAGTGCTTGCTGCAAGCTATTTATACTAAGTATGTGATGCTGCATAAATCATAAATCATCTCATTACGTAGATGCAAAGGCCTTTATTTATACTAAGTATAGCGTATTTACCTGTGTTACCTAGATGTTCAATAAATGATAAAAACATGCGCAATAATAAAATCTTTATTTGAGTAGTCTAACATTCCATCCAATAGCTTGAAACAACAATTTTCTATAAGTAAGCCTGTATTCTCCAGCAGATTTTAGGACAAAGACTGCCGCCGAAGTATTCCCAATATATGGGGCTGTTGGAAGTGAGGCAGGAAGTCTTCTGTGAATAGCTTTTCCCCCTAGTCTTGTTGTTCTCTAAAACATTTTGGTCTCTCTCGATACTCTCCTTGTAGAAATTGTTAGTAGTTACCTAGGTACTAGGTACGCAACCAAACAATTATTTCCTTGAATAATGTATCCTCCAAATCCTTGGGAAGGCCAAAGTCTTCTAGTACGCGATAAGTATTTCGTTGTCGATTGCATTCGCGACACAAGTCTGATTGAAATTATACTCTTTAAAAATGGAAATTACTCCTGTGACCACTCCCGTGATAGTCACTAGTTCACTCATAAGTGAGAATATATCCAAGTAAAGTCCAAATTATATCAACTGATTTCACCATGTTTGTTGTGAAAATCTGTGTGACATTTTATTTTTTTCAAGTACTCAGTTGCGCCTAGATAAATAGGTATGAGGGACCTACCAAGGAGGATATTCGATCCTCTTCTGTAGCGGTTATTACCAATGAGGGTTTTCAACTCTTTGATATTATAACGAGACATTCTATGTCCAGTAACTAAAACACCTTGCTACATACAATCCACTATGTGGTCAGGGGTCTTGATTGTTGGTCATCAACTGTCAAAAGTTCAAGAGACCTCGCTACATACAATCTACTACTGGGCCAGGTGTCTTAGTTCCTGGTCAGTATTTACTTCAGATGTTTTTGTTTGTATGTGTGAGTGAATGGATGGAAGATAAAATTGTCGTAGACCAGAACTTGGAAAATACAGCATGTTAATTAGATTTTTTTCTTCCCTAATACTTCAATTGCATAACAATGCTCGCGAACGGAAGGATAGTTTGAAATAAAAGCGATAAATATTGATAAATCTAAAAACCACGTTACTTTGTGCATGTGTGCACCCCAGCGCCGCCAGTGAGCAAAAGTTGGCAACAGCCGGACTAAGTTTCCACCTTAAACTGAGTTTAAGTAGCGTTCTAAAATACCACCCTTAGAGTGCACCCTGTAGTGTGCAAGGTCTTACTTTTATATAGACTAAAAAAAAAGGAGGTTCTTGATTAAAGTCTAAAGTCGTGGATTTCGTTGAGATGCTCGTTTCCTAGCAAGGAAGTAGCAGGTAAGTAGCATTTGAAATATGTGAAGGGGTTTGTATATCCACACAATATAGATATAATATTTTTGAGCCATGTTTTTGTCACAGTGGCACTGGAGGTACGGAACCCTAATATTTAATTGGTGCTTCTGTGCGTGGGTTTGTCTTACAATTCACCGGTTTTTTTCTTTGACATACAATACGTATTACCCGTTTCAGATGTATTTTTACCGAAACTACATACCTAGATATTGCTGAAAAGGTGCAGGATTTCCGGCGGGGTGGTGGATGGCGAGGGAAAAATGATACGTCGGCAAAATACACGTCAGTCTTCGGCGTTGTATTGGAAAAGAGAGCTTAAGAATCCCCTGTAGGACCGTGGGAACTCGGCGATGGCCAAGCGCGTGAAACACTGTTTTGTTTTCTATAGCTGTTTCACCCAGAGCGAGACGGGGCGCGGGAAAAGTGAGAGGCAATGCTCCTGTATGAGTGTTCGTGTCTTTTGGCGAGTATGTAGTTGTAATAATTGTAATGTAATATATCTATTTTCCCAAATTTGTTCGTAGTTCCGCTGCCATTTCTGCATTTTATTAGCTATTTCAGAAATCTTTTTTTTTCTGACATGTACAATACATTATTGATGTTACCAAGGTAGTTAGACTCCATTAGGCAGTGTAATAATGTAAGTAAATTACAGCTGTAAGTAACCCTTTTTTCGGCGCGTAAAACGCATCGCTCTAATTTCTTTCAGGCTATTTTATTTATTATAAAAACTATTTGCAAACCTCCGTATTGGTCATCTACTGATATAAACCAAGTTTCAGCAAGATACAGCTTGTAGTTTAGAAATTAAACCGGAACTACGTTTGTATGGGAAAATCATTCTCTCGTATCAACAACAGCGCCATATCAAACTCTCCAAACAGAGTCTCTACCATATTCCGAGGCTTTCGATATCTCTCGACATTAAGGGTGGTATTCTAGAACGCTACTTAAACGCAGTTTAAACAGAGTTTAGACTGTCGATAAAGCAGTGCATGTTTTGATATGAAGGGAGGAATATTCAAATCAAAACATGCACTGTTTTATCGACAGTCGACACTACTAAACTGAGTTTAAACAGAGTTCAAGGAGCTTTCTAGTTTGAACTGAGTTTAAACAGAGTTTAAATAGCGTTATAGTTTGAACTGAGTTTAAGTAGCGTTCTAGAATACCACCCTAAAACATTGGTCAGTCAAATATATCATTCAGTTTGACAAGAACATTTAGGTCCGCGTTGGAACCATCGGGTTACAGGTTCGCCCGGCCCTTGACCCAAATTAGTTTCTTGGAAGACCAGTTTTTCTTCTTTTGGAGAAGATATAGTGGGTGATGAAGGCATCTATTCATCGCTAGCTCTTAGCGGCTACAATATTAGCGTGAAAATGAAACAAACGACGGTGTCGTCAACTGCGCTCTACTGTACTTATTGATCAATCAGACAGGAATTGGTGATTGGTGTTTCTGTCTGGTACTTCAGAGATTAAGGTCGTAAGTTCGTAACCATTAGGCTTTCTCTGTTTTTGACCTAGTTTAATAATTTTATTCAAAGAACACGAAAAAGGGCATTCCAAGACTGGAGAATATGGTGGGTGCCCACCTCTGCCTAATTTATTACTAGAAAATGGTCAATGAGTAATGAGGCTTTAAAACGTGCTTTTATGGTACTTTGAATTTAGCCTATTATTTTGTTGATAGTAGGACAGTTAGGTATGTTTCTGAAACACTAACTATCAGTTTTTCGAGCATATTTACCATCAAAATACACGTGTACAAATATTAATTGTGAACGGTCAGTTAAGATAAATAATAAAATAAATAAATGAAGTTTAATTAAGTTAGTTATCTTGTTATCTTAAATAAAGCAGTGATTTAACTTGAAATAAATAAATAAAGTGAATTTTATTCATCACACTTTCAAACGTTAAAATTTAGGGATTGTAGGTACAATTTTATTGTAGGTATAATACCGAGGTACTTACACTATTACAATTATTTGAGATCAAAAGGTCAAAAGGTTCAGCATACAAGACTTGCTGTTTTGCAACCTCTATACTTATCTTAAGTGACCGTTTATTTTATTATTCTCATTAAAAAAAACGATAAAGGATTAGGCCGACTAAGCTGGAAACTGGGCCAAACCTACTTTATTTGAAACATGTCGCAGACTACAAAATCGGTTGATTGGTATTTTTTTCCAATAAAGAAAAATTTTAAGGTGCTACGATATGAAGAGAGCTTAAAAGTATGAAATAGTTGCACTTTATTGAAAAACAAAATAATTTAATAAATAACATTACAAACTACATAACAGAATTTGGTTCCTTAATTTTCACTGCCTATTTGTCAAATTCCCAAGTTGTCCTGTGACAAAAGTGAAAAATCTACGAGTGACTGATACAAAAAGCCAAAAGAAAGCCATCCCAAATATAGTTCTTGGACTGCTTTGGCCAATACTGAAAGGGAAATAATAAAGCCATTTTAGGTATGAATTTAAAAAACATTTGAGCGGGTCTTTAGCTTGGTGTTTTTATTTTTATTTTATTGAACGCAAAAATCAACTAAACCGACTTAGTTTTGGAGTTAAGACTTGAATTGTATGGTATTTGTGGTAAATGTAGAGCCGAAGGAATTAAAAGATTGGAGTAGTATTAAAAAAATCATAAAGTTTATTATTTCGTTGGCATTTACACAAAAAAAACAAACATATTCATTCACTCTCACAAGCATACAAATAAATAAAATATAAACACTCAGTCGTGATACACGATACAAAATTATTCTTTGCATAAAATGTTAATAATAATTAAAGCTTAAATATTAGTATACAATAAATACATAAATATAAATATGAAGGCGGAGATCCGATATTTTATATATATCATACGTATATACGAGTAAAATAATTTATAACTTAAATTAAATAATAATTATAATAAGTCTTCTTGAGTCTTTGTGGTACTGTCACAATATATAATAAATAAATAAATTTGTACTTAAATAAAAGTGGTCTTAATAGGTACAAAATAATATGGCGTTCAAAAATTAAAATAAATAGTATCACATAATAGGTAATTGTATTATAAATAAACAAAAATCCTTTTCAGTCAGATTATCATGTCACTAAAAAAACTAATTCATAAAATGACCGAAAAGAAAAGCCAAAAAATAAATACACAACAAACAAACAAAAAACATACACGCACGCAATCACACGTCACAACACGCACACAGGCAGAAACAAAATCGCATCAACGTTGTATTTTTGGTAAAATGCTGGCACATTACTTCCTATGTGCTGAGTATGCCATATTTTGGGCTTCGTTTCTGGACCTCGACCAGCCGCCTCCAGCTGACTCCCAGCCACCACCGTGATGCTCCTCCGCTGGTGGTCCCCAGTGCTCCTGGCCTCCTCCATGTTTCTTGGCGATGATGGCCTTGATGATCGAGATGACCTTGGCAATGAACGCTATCTTCAGGATCAAAGCGATCTTGTAGAGGGAAGCGGCCATGACACCTAGGAACAGAAGGACAAGGGCTGCCGCCTTGACCTTGGCTAGGATGGCCAGAGAGATGAGCAGTTTCAATTTCTTCTTCTTTTCCTTCTTCTTTTTGCTGCGGCCTTCCTCGGCTGGAAATAATAACAATTATTAGTTCTAAGTTTTTAAGATTCTTTACCCAAAGGGTGCCAAACGGGACCCGTCTGTCTGTCTGTCCTAACTTTAAAGGCCTGTATCTTTAAAACCGTACTATGAAGCCAGTTGAAGAGTTTTTACAGATTATGAGTTATTTTGGCGAATTAACCAATAAATAAAAAAAAAAAAATAACAATAAAAAATAAGGGGGATCCTCACACAACAAACTTGTTTTTATACTTTTTGGTCTATAGCCAAAATGGTAAAACATACAAGCATCAAACTTGGTATAATTTTATTATAGGGCTTACTTAGTACTAATATATTATAACAAAAAATGGTCAAGCGCGTGTTGGACTCCTTCACCGAGGGTCCGTATACCAAGATTTTTAAAAATAGTTTGGCAGTACCGAACCCTCAGTGCGAGTCCGCTTTTGATTTAGCGGGGTAGTCCGGTATTTCAAGAATTTTCGTAGGAAGAATTTACGGGCAGTTCCACGTTAGGATACTCTAGGTATGCTGGATCTTACGCGGCATTTAAAGTGCATCAATTGAACAATAAGGGGTATCTAGGCGTGTTATTAAGTTCAAAATTAAGTAATACGTTTGTAACTTTGTGATTTCAAAACCCGCAACTGAATTGGCTGCACAGTCCACATTAACCTTTTTTTATGGGCTTGGCCGAATACGATGAAACTTTTATCATAAAGCAAACTTAAACTAACTCTAGTTAGCTTCATTGACCCCTCACCTCAGACAGTAAAAGGGCTTATTACCTACATGAATAAAGATTCTATATGTTTGTACACCATTATGCCTTAAATCTTGGCGTAGGAGGTTGCCTTTAAAAGAATGGGTACAGTAAAGTTATACACTGACGTCATTTTAAAGAAAGTATCCCAAAGCTCACAAAGCTTCTCAATAAGGTTTACTGGTAAAAGTTGTTGTTGTTGCTTGATATTCCAAATTTGGGCAATGGTGACGTCAGCACTTTTCTATTGACCTACTTTATAAGATGAATTCTAGATTAAACTCTGTCCCATCGAAATAGGATTTAATTACCACGTGTGTCCACTATTTTAATTGGTAATTTTCTTATGATGTTTTCCCTCACCCTTAGCAACCATTTAGAAAAAAAAACTTGATCCTTTGTATCTACATGAGACGATTTATTCAGCATCCAGTGGCACCTTCACTCACACTAGATAAGTAAAGTAAGAACTTCGTATATTGCTTAGATGGGGTAGATATTTTTTGTATTTAGTCACGGTTTCACTTACTTGTCTACTAGTGTCGCTACACCAACGTAAATAAATTCAGCTCCATGATTAAGGTCCCTGAATGTGAACCAAAAATAGTCGGCTACACCGTCATAAATGCAAGTAAGTAAAATCGTGACTAAATAGAAAATGTCCAGTACTTACGAGAGTAGATCTGGGCTTAAGTTTGTAACGCAATGGCGTGTCGATGGTGTCCCGGTAGAAGGACAAAACCGGGCTTTCCCCGTTATTCTCCACCGAACGGCCTTTGCATCTACGTAATGAGATGATTTATACAGCTTCCAGTGGCACCTTCACTCACACTAAATGGGTGAAGAGACCACTCGGCGCTGCAGTGCCTGGGACATTGCTTTCCTACAAAAAGGTTAAAAGGACCGACGGCATTAATAAATTGTAATTGAAGCCGTCAACCGAGAGCCCGTTTTGGCACCATTGCGTTACAGACTCAGGCCCTTCTAAATAGAAACCACCAACTAACCTTCACCAAAAGCTCTAGATTCATCCTCTTCATCGTCATCATCGAAGCTGTATTCCAGATCGGAATTTCTGAACAGATCCGACGTGCTCTCCCAAAGTCTCTGCGTCACTTGTTGCTTCCTGACCTCAAGTTCTGAGGAAAGAGGTTCCAAGGACCTGGACTCCTTGGCAGCATTGTTGATGAGGGTGATCCTGTCAGTGATCTTTAGCTGTCGGACGGATCCGAGACGCTCCGCGGCTTTGAGTGCTTGCTCCTGTAAGAAGACATTCAAAGTCAAATCACACTGTGGATGTTTGAATGTTTGCTACTATTTCACACTGAAACGGCTGGACGGATTTGGATGAAATTTGGAATAGAGATAGCTTACACACTAGAATAATATATAAATTATATAAAACTGTCTTTTTCCTTTAATTTCGTCCGCGTTGACATTGATAACGGGGAAAAAATAAAGGTAACTTTTTATCTAATCTGTGCTTACGAAGTTGCGGGCAAAAGCTAGTTTATTTTTTTTGTTTTTCTAAAGCACTAACCCATGCAATTTTAAAGGTTTATTAAGTTCCATTAGACGAGACCAGTTGAAGAAATTCGCATTGACAGCTACTTGACTCGGTAGCTCAATTGGTAGAGCGCCTGCATGGTATGCAAGAGTTTGCGGGTTCAAGTCCTGTCTTGAGCGAATATTTTCAACTTATAAGAAATCTAGTTAATTTTTTTTTTCGGTCAATTTCATTATAATTTCTAGGATAGGACGTTTCGCGGACTTCTGATACATAGAGAAATCGTGTTAAAGTTATGTTTCTGAAATAAACCATTTTTTTATCAGGCTTTGATACAACTAGAGCAAAAAGCGCATATTTTGCAGTTCATCCTAAATGTTTCCTTTATAACCAGTTTTCTCAACAGCGACGATTTAATTTGGTCTTAGACCGTTAGGGTAATTGCTTTTTACTGTTAGGTTTAGTTGTATTTTTGGAAGAAACTGTTTTGAGCTATTTTGGTACCGCTTGAAATGCGTTTTTGTGAAGTCTTACTTTTTCCTAATTTTTGTTTTGAGGCATTGAGTTCCTATATTTTGCTCCAACTAGGATTTCAATGAGCAAACTCTGACTAGTTTTTGTTTTTTTTTTACAATTATTTTATGGTATTCCTTGATTAAATGATTACACCTTGACATTGAAAAACTGAAGGTCAAAAAACTGAATTGAATAATATAAAAATTATTAGTCCGATGCCACTAAGTTAAAATTATGTCAAGGTCACCCCTGGGCTAAAAGCAATGGTCTCAGCTTTAAATAATTACACTTTTATACAACATCTCCTCTAGATATTGTATGTAAGTTTAGTCCGGCAAGCATTTCGAATAAAACCCGCGAAAAAACACAAAACCACCACTGAAAAGAATCACTCGCGTACCTTCAAACACAAGCTCATATCACTGTTCATGCAGTTCATGAAGGTCCCAACGACCAAGCGCGAGACAGAGTCCTCATTGTCCACTAGACCACACTGGGTCAACGTAACCACACTAAACAAGAGTAGAATTAACTTCATGATCACTGCAGCGGTCACCCAGCTTCCCGAAAACCGATCGATGTTGTGTTATTAAGTTGGTGTATCAAGAGTTTTTTATTCAAAACCCCCCCACTTTTTGAAGCTTGTAGCATATAGTATTATATTTTCGAATCGCGTGCATACCTTATGAGATGTTGATATTGTACCGCCGTGCGTCTTAACACCGCTGACACAGATATCTTTCGTTGTTGCCTTATAAATATTTATTAATTGTGTGATCTGTGAGCGGTCCTATTAGTTTTGTTGTGTTGGATGGTGTTATGCTTTTTTATATGAGAAGTTTATTGTCATAGACCATCACTGAGCTTTTTTTTAGGAAATTTTTAAAAGTTCATGATTTAGCGTGTACCAATAATAATATGACATTGCAAGAAAATTTTCTGCATTTGTTATTTCAATTAATTAAATTATTGTGGTTTATTGTAGGTGTATCATCACACACTGAGATATAGCATTAAGTAGAAATTTTCTTACTCTATATATCTATCTCTCCACGGGATAGTTATGTGCCTACGGGTAGAAATTATTTATTTGAGATCAATTAAGGTTAGTTAATTATCATTAAAAACAGAAGCATTTTTTAATTATTTCACATTTTATTTCGACTTTATAAATAAACAAAAAATGAGGTAAAATCAATGGCAACTTCAATAAATAAACAAATAAATAATATATAAAACAAACAAAAAACAAAAAATACATAAACATAAATACGACAAAAACATTCACACAAATAAATACACTCAGAGCATTAGAACTTAAACAGCAATTTTTTTTCATGTCATTGCGGAGCAGCATAAACCATATAATATCTGTACGCCTGGCTTAACACTCCACAATCCAGCTGGCAGGACCTCATGGAGGCATCGCTCAGCGCTGCTGAAGTGGCGAGTTTCTAGGCGCGTGAAAAAAGAAGATGCTCTCGACACGAAAAGAAGAAGAAGAAGCTACAAGACTAATCTACTGCAGTTGGCCTGCGTAGGCCAAGCTTTGGGCATCGCTGGCCTTTCGGCTCCAACCCTGGCTGGCAGGCTCGTAGTTGTACCCAGGGTGTTCCTCGTGATGATGGGGGGAGTAACTCACGGCTCCACCACCTAAAGAAAACAAAAATAGAGCTCAGTTCTTTGGACAGATCTTCATGGCTTTGACACAGAAAGACGGCAGGAAGGTACAAGACGTGTGGTAATGTACCAAATTGCTTGACGTTAGAGACAAGAAACCTTTGTCCAGGAGAGCATATTAAAAGTTCTAAATTTATATGGATGGGTGAGGGCTAGGATAACTGTTACACAAGATCCTCCTCGTAATTCATTTTTCTATGTAAAAGACCTCTAAAAACTCTAGAATAGACATCAGCAATGTTAGACGTTTAATTTCTAACAAATTGTGAGAAAAAACTTTGCTAGTGCGATGTAGAATTCGCACCAACACAGTCAAATGCGCCTAGAGTTTGCAGTAGTTTGCCGCTAGATGTCACTACATTCCACCAAAGTATTACCTGAAGATCCTCCCTTGGACGACAGCAGTTTCCTGACGAGGTTCACGGCGTTCATGGCGAACATGATCTTGCCCAAGAAGACGGCCTTGACAGCGACGAAGGCGATGATCCCGAGGAATAGGGGGATCAAAGCAGCCAACTTCAGCTTTAAGAGGAGCAGGAGAGGGAGCAGCTGCTTGATCTTCTTCTTCTTCTTGCCACGGGCTGCAGGGAAATGCAGAATGTTACAGAAAGGTCTTTGCATACTTGACGAGAAGTAAAAAGAAGAAAAAGACGCATAATTTGGATATTCCCTCTTTGAGACTCATGTCCCGAACGGTACTCCGTTAATCGCATGAGGTAGTGGCCACCCCTGGTGTCAAATTCTCCCTAATAAGAGGACAGCTTAATAAACTTCAACTGTTATAACTGAGTAAACCCCATTATAATCTTTTGGGGGTAAGCATCTGCCACTTAGATTTTCCGATGACGTCAAATCATAATCTTTACGTCGTTACGACGATAATCATAACGCTTAAAATGATCTTAAGTTTATAACAACTTAATTAACATAGCATGTGACTTTTGCCGTACGGCGGCGTCCGGCCGTATGCGGCTGGTGACTGAAATCGACCGTGTGCATTTTACTCAGTCGCACGTAGGCGATTACAGTATATTTTAAGTCGACTTTCGATTTCTGTCTCCTGCAAGTTTGGTAGTGATGTATAAGGGGTGGATATTTGATTTTCATATGCGATTCGATTGGTGACTAGCCGTGCGGCGAAAATAGAACCGTGTAAAGTGCCGTAACAGAATTCAGAATCTATTCAGAGACACTTGAAATTGCCTAGAAATATTTAGGTAGGGTAAAAGACCGTATCGTTACCTATGACTCCGAATATAGGAGTGCTCAAGTAGCTTAGACAATACGCAATGAGTATAAACTTCGGCAGGTATTCTTCTCAGTTATGCTAATCTCTACAAAAAGTTTGGTCGTCCACCTACCCAATTAGGCGTTCAAAAGAATGTCAAACAAAAGCTGTTTGAATTTTAAATGCACTCGAAACAATGGACAAATTACTCGGGACGAAAATCACTTCATTCTTTGAACGCTGTAAATTTTGAGTGCCTTTATTTACCCCTTAGGAGATGGCACGAAGGTAAATGTTAGTATACTTTATGATTCTTCAGTAAACTTTGTTAAAAAGCTTTTAATTTTTACTGTGACTTTTTCGCACGGAAAATAATGTTTTTGTAGCAAATTTTTATGCAGAATTTTCAAGTAATTTCACTGATAGGGATGTGTAACTATGCCATAAATAGAGGTTACTCTGAGACACTTCACTTATTTATGTTAAATAAGGAAACATCAACCTACCTTCCTCGTCAAGTCCTCTCGACTCATCCTCGCTCTCAGACAGACGCAACTGCAGTACGTGGTTGTCCAAAAACTCGCCGACATTGTCGACAATCCTCTCCTCTAGTTGTGACTCCCTGGTCTTCGGGTCCTCAGCCAGAGGCTCGTAGCTGCGGGCGGAGCGAGCTGAGCCGGTGTTTATGAGGGTCATGCCTTCGAAGAGATCCAGGCTTTTCGCCAACGCGAGGCGCTCCG
The DNA here is from genome assembly GCA_949319315.1 of Zelleria hepariella. Taxonomy (NCBI): domain Eukaryota; kingdom Metazoa; phylum Arthropoda; class Insecta; order Lepidoptera; family Yponomeutidae; genus Zelleria; species Zelleria hepariella. The sequence goes on along the minus strand of OX439378.1, from coordinate 4,735,882 downwards.
TCATTTTGACTGCCTTTTCCTGGGAAAATTTTGGGGGATTGTTAGTTTTTTTTTTGGTTGGGATATTTGGTGGCATTTGGGGGTCGGGGCCTTGCCATTTTTTTTATGCTTAGATGACGTCTTCATAAATGCAATACCTATTGTTAGTGACGGTTGCTGGTACGGAGATGCAAAAGTTGCGGCTTTGAGTACTGTTTCGAGCTTTGAACTTCAGGAAATATTATTTTGCGGATAGGAATTACTTTGATGACGGTTGAATGTGTATAGTATTTTTTTAAGTAGTTGAGTTGATTTACGCTCTTGAAAGAATGTATAAACACTACTCAAGACCGAGTATTGAAACTCGGTTAAGTGATACTTTGCCTAGTAGTGCTATAATCTCAACGATGGTTATAAACACAGTGTTAAGAGAAATACTTGAGAGTTGCTCTCTCATCACTAGAACCTCGAACTTGGAAGACACTTCACGAAACACTGATAAATCCTCAGGTTAGAACACTTCAATAATCACCTTTAGGCACAACGAGGTATCTTTTTCAATACACTCCGAGACGGCACTGATGAAGTTTTCCGAAACTCCATTCTCACTCACTGGATTGCACTTCACTGTCGCCAAGACGGCCAACACTGCGATTTTTTTCCACATCTTTTTTGCGTGTATTGTTTTTTGTTCTGCCAGATACTTCAACTGCCGACAATGGGCAAGTTATGGTGTCTTCCCAAAAATCTGATTGAATTTATCCTTGGGCCCCCCCTACTGCTTTGGGCAATGTGATGTAAAGGTCTGTGTACATTTGACGTCGGCTGAGCAATGCTAAACGGTGCGCCGACGCTGTCATTTAAACACCGCACCGTTGTAGACGTAAGGATAAGTAGAAGAATAAATATTGAATGTTAGAAAGCGAAGTTTGCGCCATCTCCGTGGGTCTCGTGTGTCGTGTAAATGAAATGAAAGAAAAAGTGAGATTGTTTGGCTTTAGGTCCGCCTGTTGGTTGATGGGTGAAACTGATGGGCGAGTAGGTACCCGCCGATTGATGTCTTTGTTCATTTATTGCTTGGACCTCAATGGTACAACATATTTGTATGCAGCATCTTGTTGTGCCTACTTTGGACATTGTTATTAATATTCTTGACATTTCTTTGCTGTGTTTTGTGCTAACAACTTTAAGAGAAGTCACTTTGCTGTCCTCAACAAAAATAGTAGTAAAAGTGTGTGGTGCCCTCTTGCATTGGGTAGTCTAATTAAATATGTAGCTATTTTTCTCCCAAAGTTCGAGGTTGAATGCTGTGCCAGAACCGGAAACTATCGAAATGACCTCGAACGGAAGAACTTTCTGAGTCAATTTCACTTCGTTTTGGTGGATTTCCAAGGCCATTTCGATATTGTGTGTATGTTTATTCATATTTTGATTAAAGATGCACCGAAAGTAACAGTGATACTTTCAGTTTTAATTTCGAGTCCTGTGAGGATAGCCGCAAACTCGTGTTCTCGCCTTGTGTTGAAATTTGTTATTTAAAATTAAAAAATCCCTTATTAACAAATGAGAATATCACCCCCTTCTTTTTGCGACGAAGGTAAATAATGGTTAATAGAACTAGCTAGCGAGGAAGTTATTCTTGAAATTCTGAAATCCACATGGTTTTTTGTAGTTCCACAAATTCGGGTTTTAGGTGTAAGAAGAAGCTAGGTACACACGACAGCACGTCAGACTGTACATTTTTGTTTTAAAGTCGCCCGTAACGTAACCGAGTAGAGTGCTAGCGTGTAAGGGTCGACGTGCTGTCGTGTGTACCAAATTGATAAACGTCATTCTGTATAATATGATATCAATATTATTATGTATTTTTAGGTTGCTGTAGTAATAATTTTCTATGAGCAGTAAAGTACCTTCCATCTAACACAAATGCACCATCTTCTAAGAGCATAAAGAAGAAACGAACCCTACAGAAACATTAAGTATATTGTTAATTGCATCCTATTACGCTTGACTAAAGCAAGCCGGATGGCCAGTGGTTGACAATGTTACTAAACAATAGGTAAGGTACATATCACTGGAATGCCAACTTTCATACTTTGCACATACATCATGCATGTTCCCACAGCGGCAGGTTGAGAGAAATTGTTAATGTAGAAGTCATAAAATATTAAATGCCAAAACTGGTAAGGCTGAGTTCACACACTGCGATCGATAGCACGCGAGCGGCCGGTAAATTTGGCTCCAGACCCAACGGAAGCAAAAAAAAAATGTCAATCACTGATAAGCATACCTTATTTTGGGCACGCAGAGTCTTATATTTTTTTATTTATTTTATTTTTACTTTATTTAAAAAACCAACAACGTAACTCAGGCCCGGTTTCTGAGTTGAGAATTTTGCTAAGCAAATGGGTAAGTATCGTCCTGTCTCTGCAGATTTCTCACAAAAGAGCGTGACAGAGCGATACGTAAGTATGTGCTTAGTAAAATTCTCAACTCAGAAACCGGGCCATAGAGTATTAATTAATGTAAATTGTTTATAGTAAGGCCAATAATAGGTTTCTCTAGATATTACAATAACACGTCATCGTAACAGCCTATCTAAGCGCACATTAGACCAAATTAATTACTTGGAATATAAAACAAAATCAGAAAAAAAAGGAAAACAAATCAAGTAATAACAAAAAAGTCGAGAAATCTCAATCCTGAGAGAGCTTACGCAGGATACTTCTTCTTATTTTGTATTTTGTAATGAAGGGCGATACCCGGGTAATTTTATTTGATACCCATACCTTCCGTAGCTAGAGGTACAGTCGGCTACATGTTAGGATACCCCTTTTTGCTCGATTCTCGTGATTATTTCGCAGGCGGCAAGAGCTGCCATGGTGTATCCTGCAGTGTGGCTGACCGTACAACGATTTTTTTTTAAATTTACTTATATTACCAGTGACGGCAAATCCTTTAATTTAACAACTCATTCATCAAAATCCATCCAGTTAATCATAAATACCACGAGAAAAGACCATAAGATAGGTGCCTTACATTACAGTTTAATCTTAACTTCTATATTACCATAAAATTATACGGTGCAATTTTTAAGTAGCTTTATTCTAAAATCACGTCGTCAACTTTAAAATGTCATTTCCAACAACTTTTGTTCTACGACTTTGGTATTTTTTTTCCATAGGCATACACAAGTTTTTTTTTTCTTGCAGTGTAGGAGAGCATATAAATAGGAGCAGTAGAGGCTCGAAAGGTAGTAGAGAGTCAAGTGGAGGAGCACGAATTCCAACGTTTATAAGCATAAAAACCGTTCAATAATTAAAAAATATCGAGCTATGAGAAAAGTCGTAGAACAAGTTATTGGCAATCACATTTAAAAGTTGGCGTGTTTCAGCAATAAAGCTATTTAAAAATTGCCCAGCAAGCGTAGTACAAGGCCGGGTTACAGCGTATCTATGGGTTTAAAACTAAATGTTTCTCACTCTTTTGTTTGACGTAGAGCGGGGTGGACAGAGTTTTAAACCATTATATACGCTCTAACCCAGCCTCATGCTATGCGAGCTGTATTATACATACAGGTCTAAGATAACACCGTCCTTCCCCAGCCAGAATATCATGGCTACAAAACTTATGCCAGCGGTTTCAATAAACCACGAGCTTGACTTGTTTACTTTCGCAGTTTCAAAGGCGAGATTCGGCTGCATTCGCCGTGTGTGAACGAACCCGCCATCAAAACTCTAAAGTCACGATCATGGCTACTACGACGTAAGTATGTAAGACGCGACACGCAATTTTGGTAACGTTTACGACCAAACTTAATTGAAGTACCGATTCGAAGGTCAATATGGTTTTTACTCCATGAAATTTTAAATGGTTTGACAGCCATCCCTACAACTAATGTAGGTAATAGAAATTGCTGCCTTTTACTATGTTGCAATGTAATGTTAGGACATAATAAAATGGGTATATTACGGAAATTTTACGGGGAATTGAGCAATTTTGAACTTATTCACGTTTTATATGCTCGATATATATTTTTTTATGTTTTTAATCTAAGATAATATGCACTTGCAAATCTTAGACCTTTTTTATTATTTCAGTTGGTAAAACAAAAAAAAAAACGTCCTATCATCCCTCTTATATTATTATTATTACCTTTTGGCAGATTATTAAGTTATTTGGATAATTCATTCTTAAATAACATAATAATATGAAACTGGCTCGCTCCGTTTTTTAAAAACATGATTAGAATTTCTTAAATTAATTTCAAGAATCAAACGAACTTACGGGCAAATGTTAGTTTTCTCTAAAGTTCAAGATAAAGGTTTGTTTGTGTGAAGTCAAAGTTTTTAGGCCACACATAAATTAAGCCCTAAATCTTCAAGTAAAAGGTCCAACTAAGTATATTGTTTACGCACAAATAGAAAGGTTTCCGGCTAAGGAGGTCAGTGCACTCGTTTACTAATGCGTTGTTTACTGATATTGCTTTTAGGGGGCTATGGGACAGATTTGAAGATATTTTTAATAAATGCTCTTTCTAAAAGAAGGCTGGGCAGTTCTCGGGAATCTCGCATTCGACACAATATCTCGAAGGAACAATCTCATGTCATTTCGATCTCGACTGCTCTCGACCACTCGAGTCATGTCGAGCGAAAAAGGCAAACATCTCGCAGAAATCTCGTACCGAGGAGGAGGATGACTTCGTGAGAATAGGAGATGTGATCATGTGACATTTGCCGCAAAATGAGATTTTTCCTTTGCGATGTGTCGAACTGTCGAATGCGAGATTCCCGAGAATTAACCCCTCGTGCCCAGCTAGTGGGACATTTATAGGTTTCAGTTTCATCTTTTTAAAAGGTCAACATCATGCGTCACTTGTACGCTGTACAAAATTCTCACATTATACTTTACATTTTCAACAGGTGCTTCCACATTGGGGTCATCTTGTATCCCCACCAAACAAAAGGAAGGATGCACGCACGCTTTGTGAAGACTACATTGTACAGGGGGATTCATTAAGATCATACCAGGGTCAATAAAAGTAACGTGGCGGGAAAGCCCAAATTTTCAGTTTTAATTTATTTTATTGCTAAACTGTGATATTTTTCTTCAGAATTTTTGTTTCACGACTGTTAAATTGTATTATTTTCATAGATCATCATATGATAAATCACAGAATAACAATAATTAAGCAGATTTGTTTTTCCGGTTGATAAAGTTGGAGTTCAAACAAATCTCATTATCAACTGAATTATTGTTGTTTAGAATAATGAAATGAAAATTATTGCCGTAAAACCAAAATCGCTGAATAAAAATAGCTCAGTTTAGCTACAAAATTTAAAAAACTGTGAAAATTTTGCACTTCGTGCCAGGCTACTTTCGTTAAACCTTAAGACCTTGAAATTTGATAGGGCCCTTTTTTACCTAATCAGTATTGTCTGTATCTAATATTTGAATATCTAAGGGACTTTGCTTATCAATAGAAATAGAAGTGCGTAAGGTTATGAGAAAAAATATCTCGTGAAGATAATTAGTATTATTCTCGGAGCACCCTGTGCGTAGCGGATGCAGTATCCATACAACCTGTAGCCGCATTCTCGGGAGATGAAAGTGACGAGTCAACAGCTCACCTTGATGCGAGACACGAGAAGTTTTCGAATAGAACCTCCTCTTATTAAAAAAAAATAATATATGGAGCATTGTTTTACCGCGTTCACTCCCGTACAAACGTAGAAAACGCTTTGCTATATTTGAACCACTTTACATGAAGGAAGCATTCACCAGGCAGTTCATATGACGGAAGACAGCTCCCAATGTAAACGAGTACGACAAGGTCGCGATCCTCAGTCATGAGGAATCGATTAAGAAGAAGACACAGAAGAAGTGATTGACATCGAGGTAATATGTATCTCAAAAAAATAACAGGGAGGATGCAACACCGGATCGGAACCTGCAGCCGCATTCCTACGAGAAGAAAGTGGGAGATGAGTCTGTGAACACCTCGAGTCGCGAGTGTGGAGCCGTGGCCTTGAAATGCAACGTGATTTGACTAGGTGTCGTGGCACACTACTGGTGTTTTATAATGAGCTAAAAAATGTTTAGGTACATTGCGAGGCACAACTAGCAACAAAATTTACCATGACTGACTATATGTATAAAACGTCTGAAAAGACGTCATATAATGGAACTGGGCAGCGATGAGCAAGATGCCGAGTAGCCAAAATAAGGAAATAGAGGAGTTCCCGATGGGGGACCTTATGTAATAGTAGGTTCGAGCACAAAACGACTGATCGCAGATTCAACCAGAAACACAAAAAAAAGGTTCATTGCGTGCCACGAGAGAAGAGACTTGAGACATCATGTGGTTTGACGCAGTGACGATTTATAGGTTTCTTTAGCGGTATGAGGTCTGAGTGCGGGACGCGACCGGGCGTCATCGGGGTGGCGGAAAGAGGTGCGGGAGGTGTTTTGTACATTTCTTCATCATCATCAGTCCCCCTCATCACTAAACAGGGATAAAGAGCTTGAGAAAAGTTTTGCATTCTGGTCGATTTTGCGCCCTCAACTGAAGCTCGGATATGCTCATCCTGAGGCTGTTTGCTTTCTGTCATTTTATGTTAAAAAACAATCCAGTAATGTAGGAAATTGTATCATATTTACTGCAGTGCTACAAACTGAAGAATATTTGAGCTGTCAAAAGGATGGCTAAGGAGACATAAATAGAGAAGAAGGTCAATAAAACAGAAATTGTTTAACTAAAATACAAGTACAAGTGCGGAAAATGCAGGTACTGTACAAATCAGACAGAAATACAGATTGAAAGTAAAATAAGTAATTGCAAGCGATCATTTAAATTTCTGTTAAAGTATTTTTTTTAAACGACGCACAAAATACAATACCAGAACAGCCTTATGCTTTGATGAATGCTTTGCTAATGCAAAGGTCACCACGGGTAAAAAGATGATATAAATAGCAAATTAAAATACTTTCTCTGTACAGCGAAGATAATTCACACACAGATACAAATAAATATGATCTTTGATAAGTTGTGTTTCTTGGATAAAGACGTGATCTGGTGATTTAATATAACAAAGGTTTTGTTTCTTTCTGGGCCATTTTTTTTATTTTGCAATCGATTTAAAGTTTTCTATGACTCGACAGTATCAAAGCGAAAAATCCCCTGAACAGTATCTGCTGCTGAAGATTTTATTTCAGTGTTATTTTCATTTACGAACAGTTTTTGTTTTCATTAAAGTTCCATTATAGGCGTTCAGATACTGGTTTACACGAGCGAGGTAAATGCTTTTTATTTTAAAACAATATGTTTTACCCAAAATACAAACATAACAATATTCAAATATAGCTTAAAACTTGCAACTCGAGACATAGTCCCTCATTATTGATTATCAAGCTTAATGCGTAAGGTTATTGACAGAAGTTAATTTTTTAACTAACGCGCCACCTTTAAGTTCTGGTTTTGGAACGTTTCCCTCCGTTGCGAATTTTATCTGTGGTGTTTCGTTTGTGGCGTGGGGTGCATGTTGGTGTGTGTTGATGAGTCTGTGACTTTGACAGCTGACAGTTCCACTATTCTGTGCACACGGCTCACCACAGAGTTTTGTCAGTGTGGAGTGTGTGTTGCATTGCAATCAAATGAAAACATTTTATACATGGAACCAGTTATAGATATTGAGGAGTGGTTGTTAAAATATGGTTTAGCATTCAATTAATAGTCTGTCTTTCTGGTCCTTGTTTAATTTAAGTCTTAGCCTGAGCTCCATACTATCGAGAAACAACACCTTTCTTTCGAATCATTGTAGAATATTTTATTTTGAATTTTTCTCGATAATTGTTTTTATTATAATCTATCCAGCCCTCGATTGTTCCTTATCTACTGTTAGGCATAGTTAGGCCTTTCTTCCGTCACGCCAAATTTCCCAGTCCCTCCACAGCTAGTCATGTCCATCCACTGCTTTCAAGCCCCCTTCATTTGACTGTTTTTACCTATCTTCCCTCATCTCACTCACCATATTAAACGAGTCTGCAACTTGACTGCGACACACGGAACTACTAATAACGGAACTGCGACAGAACGCAACTTCGACATGAACTGCGAAACACGGTTGTGCGACAAAAGTGTTAATAAATGAACGTCGACTACATACTTTGACAAATTGAAGCTTGACAGCTAATATAACAACAAGAAAAAAAGGAGAGACAAACTTTAATTTATCTCTAGAATCAGGAAATAAGACGAATTATGCTCTAAAAGTCTGAACTATCTGCCCAGTGTTGTAAGAAAAAAACACTCGGTTTCACGTTACAAATTGGAGGATGACATGACATGTTCTAATGTTTGTAACCTCCGTAAGCATGACAAAGGAAAAAAGTCGTGACCTGCGATTTAGACGCGTCATAGTACTTTCACTTGTTTCCTTTTACACAACTGTTTTCTTATGCTGTGCCAAAGATACTAGTTCGGATCGATGTTTCTTGTTACACTAGAGATGGCGATAATTGACTATCAATCTGGTGTAAACTCACATTCTGGATCATTTACAATGTCGTTTGGAATATCAAAAGTATTATTATTCTCATTGTTTCCGTGGAGTGAGGGGCTGACACAAAGGCTTTCCAAGAAATCAAATGTATTATTAGTATTAATTAAATCCACTATATCAATTGTATTATTTCATTATATCAGTAGGCAGCAGTAGCTCATGCATTTTAATTTCAACGCACGCGGCGTCATCGGAGATCTTTTACGAGTACAAGTAGTACAACGCCTGCGTAACGTGGTTTTATTTTCTTGTGCAATTCTCTCAATATTAACTATTTCTTAAAAAAGCTTGTTTTTCCACTCAAAAAGCGACCCGTGTGACCCAACGCTGGGCGCGGCATGTTAACATAGGACTTTCGCGACGCACGCGGTCAATCGGTACCCACCGCAGCGCAGCGTTACGCACCCACCACGTGGTGGCGTCCCAAGTGGGACATGTTCGGTTATAAAGATATAGTACCTGACCAAGCTTCGGATGAATGCCACGAGATGGCGCTACTTAATACATTTTTTTTTGTAAATTCAGGGATCAACCCTATGCAGATCATCATCATAATCATTATCAGCCCATCTCTGCCTACTGTTGGATATCTTTTGGCTTTTCCCCTCGTGCCACCTCTCACGGTCCTAGCCATCCGCATCTATAGACCCTCCGCCGCTGTGACAATGTCGTCCAACCATCGGGCTGCTGGTCTTCCGACTGATCGTCGTCCAGTTTTCGGCCGCCACTCTGTCCCTATGCAGATAAACTTGAAAAAATAAACATTATCTAACTACTAAATCTAAATTCAATCCATTTTTTTTTCAATTCAATTCAATTTATTTCAGATTTGCATCCATATTTTTTATTATATTCCTCTCGGTCATACAGGAAACTGCTTTATACATTTAGGTAACTACTCTACTCGTTACCAATCTAACAAACAATAAAACCAACGCCAACAAAATATCTTATGTAGCTGAGTACATACTATACCAAATCCAACCATGGTTGGTTTTACCCGACCGATCACCATCAATAACATCAGGGGGATTACCCTTGACGCTATTGCGATCAAATGGCAAAAGTTTTAAAATTAATTTCTCTTTCAATTAACATAGTGATGCTTTGATTTTAAATACTTTGAAATCTTTATTCAAAGGTAAGGCTGTTTTATTCAATAAAAAATCAACATGCGTCTTAATTTGTAAAATATTATATATTGCGCCATATTGCGGCCGTATTGGAAAAATGCGTCAAGGGTAGAGGGGCTGCTTGGCAGGAAATTTCCCTCTATAGGGAGGAGCATGATCATCCACTCCTCCTTTACGATGTTATCAGTGCACCTCCGCATCGGCAAGAACTTGGTGTCACCTTGAAGCGGCAAAAAGAGGGCGTTAGAGCACCATTTTCCCATACAAACGTAGTTCCGGTTCAATTTCTAAACTACGGGCTGGATTTTGCTGAAACTTGGTTTATATCAGTAGATGACCAATACGGAGGTTAGCAAATAGTTTTTATAATAAAAAAAATGCCTGAAAGAAATTAGGATGATGCGTTTTTCGCGCCGAAAAAGGGGTTACTTTCAGCTATTATTTACTTACATTATTACACTGTCTATTGGAGTCTAACTACCTTGGGAACATCAATAATGTGTTGTACTTGCCAGATTTTTTTTTTTAAATACCTAATAAAATTTAGAAATGGCAGCTGTACTACGAAAAAATTTGGGAAAGTAGATCTATTACATTAGAACTACAACTACATTCTCGAAAAAGGACACGAACACACGTAGACTCATACAGCCGCATTGCCTCTCACTTTTCCCGCGCCCCGTCTCCGTCTGAGCTCTTAGCTGTTTCTGTTCTGAAAAGGAAAAAAATAATGCTTTCAAGTACATTGGCATCTAGGTGTAGGTACTTGAGTATATTCTATTGCCAGTTAGAACGCCAACTTTACCACCTGGCAAGTGAATTAGTGGCACGCATGTCTCGTGGATTAGTCATTACACTTGGCTTTGGCCGGAAGCTATAAACCGGACTTAAATTCGGCTGTACTCAGGCTGTTACGAAATGCCAAGTTTCAATTTGGGTTTCAAGATTTGATGTTTGACAGCTCTCTTGATCTCTCGATTTGTTTCATTTACCAACTCTCCTCCGCGAATTCGTTTCTCCGAATATTTCTCATACAAACTAGTTCTTATTAAATACAAATTCGCCCCTTAGAGGATGATACTTTAAAAAAAAATCGTGATAATGGGTGTTTTTGAGTCCAAATTTGACAGTCCTAACTTCAGTTTATAATTTTTCAGCGTGAGACTGCAGTACAATTTGATACTATACTCCAAATTTTGCTTTGGCAATAGTCAGATTTGTATTCAGCGGGGTTGAATATCATATTGTGTTAAAGTATTCTGGCTTCTATCTGCAGTGATTTTGGCTTTCAGGTACCTAGTTAAAATGGGTAAAACTTTACTATAAAGGAAAATACTGTGAGTAAACACAATACATCTTTCACCCTTCCTAATCTATGGTTACATTTTTTGGCATAGAAAGTGGCGCCCGATTGCTTCGGGCACTAATCGTCACTGTAGTGCTTGTCTGCTGAGTAGGACTGTTTTCTGGTGTTTGGTGTTTGTTATTATTTGATGAATAATAAAATAATACCGTTTTCTTTCATTAATACCACTGGTTTCATCCCTCTACGCAAAATCCTTTATTATTGGATGTTTTACATTCATTATGAAACTTACATGCCAAAGGTTTCGTTTCTTTCCGGGCCATTTTATTTTTTATTTTGCAATCCATTTAAAGTTTACTATGACCCCCCAATATCAAAGAGAAAAATCCCCTGAACAGTATCTGCTGCCTTAAAGATTTTATTTCAGTGTTATTTTCGTGTACGAACAGTTTTTGTTTTCATGAAAGTTCCATTATAGGCGTTCAGATACTGCTTTACACGAGCGAGGTAAATGCTTTTGATTTTAAAACAATATGTTTTACCCAAAATACAAACAAAACAATATTCAAATATAGCTTAAAACTTGCCACTCGAGACATAGACCCTCATTATTTATTTGCGTAAGTTATTGACAGAAGTTTAATTTTTAACTAACGCGCCACCTGTAAGTTCTGGTTTTGGAATGTTTCCCACCGTTGCGAATTTTATCTGTGGTGTTTCGTTCGTGACGTGGGGTGCATGTTGGTGTGTGTTGATGAGTCTGTGACTTTGACAGCTGACAGCTCCACTATTCTGTGCACACGGCTCACCACAGAGTTCGCCATTTTGTCAGTGTGGAGTGTGTGTTGCATTTCAATCAAATCAAAACATTTTATACATGGAACCAGATAAATGATAGATATTGAGGAGTGGTTGTTAGTAAGTGAAACCGTTAAAGCGATATAAAAATGTTAAAATATGGTTTATAATTTAAATAATAGTCTACTCTAGCTGGTTTATAATTTAAATAATATCTTTTCTGGTCCTTGTTTAATTTCAGTCTTAGCCTGAGCCCCATACTATTGAGAAACAACACCTTTAAAGTTTCTAGGACATGACATGTAACTTTTCTCGATTTTTCCTTAGATTATTTCCTAGGATTCTTACAAGTTTTCGAACATTGTACTATTCCTGCGACATTTAATACAGAGCAATTTTTAAATAGTTTTTTTCATTAGACACCCCAACTTCTAAATGTGATTTCCAAGAACTTTCATTCAACGACTTTGGTGAAAGCGCAATTTTCTTTATGCATACAAAAAATAAAAAGTATTGAGCTTTTCAAAAAGTCATACATAACAGAAAAATTGTTGAAAATCACATTAAAAATTTGACGTGTTTCAGGAAAAAATATATTAATAAATTACCCTGTATACATTGAAAGACCATGACGGACGTGGCACAAACATTACTAGATGTACAATACTAAAGCCACAATAAATAGATAAAATGGCCGTTCTTACTGCGTTTTATTTAAAGGTGTCAATCCATTTTTAGAAAAGCTTTTAACAGTAACTTTCAGTTTTTGCAATTTTATTGCCTACTATCTATTCGTTGTGGTTTATATATTGTTAAGGAAAAGTAATGGTGTAATATGTTTAGGTTGTGGGTTGCGAGAAAAGAGTTATACCAAAGAGTCAAAAATAAAATGGAATAGGTACACCATAACTTTTCAGTTTTCATTGCAAAAAATAAAAAGAGAAAATTTTTACCATTGTGTCTACTACAGATACTATGACGTATGCCACTTTTTTCTTGCTTGTCATAATAACTCGTTAATAATATAAACAAAATTAAGTTAACTCTTAGTTAACTAGGTACCTATCATGGGAAGGGGGTTAATTTTAAACAAGGAAAGTAAAAATAATGTATAAAAATTTTGTATTATTTTTTTATAATTCTTTCGTGGTCTTTATATTTGCCTCGATCTTAATAACAATATATTACACAAAACAACTTACATTGTATCGATTAAGTTTTAAATAACATAACATTAATTGACTTGATTGTACTCGCAACGAATGGTTGAACTAAAATAAAAAATACATAAAATATACAAAATAACATAAAGTAAAATTATTATAAAAATAAATCTTTGGATATACTTAAGTATACGTAGAAATTATTTAGTTATTTACCTTGTATAAAAGATAAATAATAATTATATAAATGAAGAGTTACGTAAAATACTTGTTGTTTTACAAATACTTGTGATTAGGGAAGTATACGGAAAATATATGGGTGTTAAGATATTGCATACGTAGCAAAATACTATACGTAAGTGTTAATACGCTTGATAAATTTACTACAAACTTAGATAATTATGAAGAGAGAGCATATTTCTTACTCTAGCTATAAAAGTTTGATATTTATAACTGTACATGTAATAATTATTATGTAAATACAAATAATATAAATAAACATATATTTTATAAAAAAGAATACTGTTAGCGTGCATCACAGATAAACTGTAACAATAATAATAAATAAAAACGGTGGTTATTTCAAATAACAAAATGAAATACATGGACGTAAATAAAAACGAATTAAAACTCAAAACCGAACTCAACGAAGTCATTTCCAATCGCAAATCGCATCAACTATAACCTAATATAAATAAATAATTTAGGTTCTTATTTACGGCGCTTTTACGCCTGCTTGGCGTGACCAGCGTAAGCCAAGCTCTGGGCGTCTTGGGACCTTCCCCAACCACCACCGCTTTCCCAGCCACCACCATGGTGTTCTTCGTGAGAAGGCTCCGACCAGCCTCCACTGGATTTCTTGGATTCGAGGAGCTTCTTGATGGCACCAAAGGCGGCGGCGATAAAGGCGATTTTCCCGAGCAGATAGGCCTTGAAGACAGCGAAGGCGATGATACCAAGGAAGAGAGGGATCAGGGCAGCGAACTTCAGTTTCAGGAGAGCGAGGATGGGCAGGAGCTTCTTCAGCTTCTTCTTCTTTTTGCCACGACCTGGAATTAAGAAACGGGGGTGTGGTTTAGTTTGGTGGAGTGATTCAGTGACGTAGATCTTAAGGGTGGTATTAAATGTTCATGGTTGAAATCTGCATGGAAAACGTCTTCCTTTATTTATACGTGGTAAAAAATATTGCGAAGATAGCGGGAGTGAATCCGATGACGTCTAAACATTTTCATGTACTGACAAATCTTCCTTTAATTTATTTTTAAAAAAATCCGCAAAGGTCTTTGTGTGTGAACGAAGGCCTTCAAAGCTAAGAAAGCTTGGAGAAAGTAGTAAATTTTCAAAAACAAAATTATATTAGAGAAGAAAACAAAAGCAAAAGCTCTCGTTATCTGACAAGCTGTGAGAATCAGACAGTTCAGTAATTTACATTTTATCAGTATGTCTGTATGGTCAGTTACAATAAACTCATTCAGTGTGTATTCCCAAGCTTTTAGAGAGTTATAATTATCATGAAAATTAACACTGAATTTTTTTTTTTACTTGTCGTCATAATTTCTCAGTACCTAATCTTACTCTTGATGTGCGAATGGAGTAAGATCAAGCATTGGTTTGCGTTGTAAAAGAGTATAATACGGACATTTTTCACAAGCTTTTATTTCAAGCGCCCTATCTACGCGACTTTTGACTTCTTGTGTAAGAATCAACGCGTGTTACAGAATTCTCGAGCAAAAATAAAAACGAAATATGCGTTAAGAGAACTTTAAAAATGCTGTAAGCAATTTATTGTGTTTTCACGCCCAATTTTATTCATTCGCATACTTTTTGTGCAAAACTATTTCTTACAAACTAAAACAATACTGTAACTGAAACACTATCTCAGAGGCATGCCCGCGCGGTTGACTACTTCTAAGTATTCCCTATTATTTGAATAATGTCTAATGGAGAGTTTTTTTTTACAATAGGCTTTCTTTTCCTCGACTCGCTTGACCCTAGGCCTGTGGTTTATGTGTCAAGTGAAACGTAGTTAAGGTCAGAAACAATGTGTCATTGGTGTTTTCTATTTGCTTCTAATGTAACTGTTACACACGCTTTCGGTATGGGTATTTATTTTATTTGTAACTCTATGACTGTAAAATAAAACATATTGAGGAAACCGACGGCTTCGTTCGCTCCGCACGACCGTGTTGATACTTGTCTTTTCTGTGTGCTAGGCTGACTAAGCTGTCAGGATGGTGCTTGACAAGCCTTTTCCTTCTACAATGTCCCAGGCACTGCAGCGTCAGAGTGGATTCTTACCGCATCTAGTGCGAGTGTGACATTCTGTACAAATCATCTCATTACGTAGTTGCAAAGGCCTAAGTTTAACTCTATGATAACTACGGAACCATGCACAAACAATTATAGATTAAGATGGATTAAAGAATGTCTTACCTATCTGGGATAATTTACCTACATTTCGTGGAACAATGTGATAATTTGGAGGAGGTTATTTAAATTCAAATCGGACACTAATCCTACACGGTTTACTTAATCAATTCAATTGTTTCACACCAAAAACGTATGGAGAAAGTTTCTTCAGAAAAATCACACGGATAGCTTTCTTAGAACAAATATAGCTAGTTATGAAATTATGCTTTCATTTAACACCACCAATGTGTTGTTAGTGCTTTGGACTAGATTTTGAATAAACTTTGAGGTACTCGATAAGATTTATCCAAAAACCTTGTAATGTGAACAAATAGAATTGACAGTTCTTTCTGACATCGAATTTTTTTTTTCTTCTGTCAGATATTTTGGTTGGGTTTATAATTTGCCCCTAGAACCATAATGTCGCAGCCCCTTATTATAAATCAGAGTTCAAACAAAAAATACCAGCTTGGAATCCGTCTGTCGATTTTTTCACATACCAAATGCAAGGTTTAGGCCGTAATTTAAACTTTAAGAGGAAACGCGGGTAGCCACTGCTCCGTACAAAAAGGGAGACCTGTTTCCTCCCTGGATAATTATTTTAGAAAAAATATGTTTATTCCATTCAATTTATATGTACCCCTGCCATATCCCTATGTTTTCCATTTTTTATTATTTTGATTATCTTTTTTTTTTTGCCAGGGATTGTGAGAGTTGGCGCGAGGGAAAAAATGCCTACAGTGGGCAGAGATGGGCTGATGATGATGATGATGATGAAATATAAAAAAAATAAGAAAATAAGGAAAACATACGGACATGGCAGAGGTACATATAAATAGAATGGCATAAACATATTTTTTCTAAAATAATTATCCAGGGAGGAAACAGAGTAGCTACCACGAGTGCGAAAAAGCTGTGCCGGACGTGTGCCGGACGTCTGTCATGTATCCTAATGCTGTAGTAGTAAGGTTGTTTATCCTACTTATCACTTTCAGTGACAGTGACAGTAAGCACTCGTGGTAGCTGCACAGGTCTCCCTTTTTGTATGGAGCAGCGGCTACCCGCGTTTCCTCTTAATTATCTACCGTCATTGATATTACGGGACATAGGATAGACTAATACATATTCTAAACACCTGACCTCCATAATAGTCCACCAAGTTAGGGTTACGTTTCAATCTCTCAACAAAAAAAAAGCAAAAGCAGTTTCAAAACAGCGCTAGAAAAAACGAAGGTGTACCACTCAGGCAGTAAGTGTTGATGTCTGTCAAATTACATACATTGTACCGTTGTATCGTGTGTAGTGTATAAATGAATGCTAATACGTTAGCTTGTACCATTGTAATGGTAAATCATGGGATGATACGTCTGGCGAGTAATCTGTTATCCATTCTTCAGACCGGTTTGATATGTTCCGACTTCTTTTGCTGTGACTCTCAAACTATTGGCTTTCTATGCTTATATTTGGTGAGACGAAAGTAGTAGGCTGTTGTAGTCTGGTTTCAGTCTAGGTGCTTTACAGGTTTGTGGTGTCATGCACTAATTTATTACCTTCGTATGGTATTCTATTTCAAATCCGTTAAGTACGGTTGGCCACAATCTCAGATACCCCATGGCAGCTCTTACCGCGCGCGGCATAAGAGCCCATCGAACAAAAAGGGGAATCTGAGACTGTGGCCGACTGTACAAGTGGTCAATTGGTCATGATAATATCATATTTAAAGAAACGTTATGATTTTGCAAACGGTTTAAAATTCCGGCAATTTAACGACATATGTTGACTTTATTTATTCTACAAAAAATATTACCTGATGAAAAATAAACAAACTAGCACATTTTTTTCTGCCTTGACGTCCTTCAGCACTAGGAGTTTAAGTTGAATAAAAAAAAATCAAGCGGTATACTGTTTTCACACAACAAAAACATAATTTGAGAACTGCTGGTATGTCGTGCGAAATTGATAGTCCGCAACTGAATTTTCGAAACTTATCGAGTCTCAACAAATTGCTTTTGTAATTGAGTTTTCACCTTATTAATTATTGCTAATTACCAATTCATGGACTACATCAATCTTTGCATTAAAGATTATCTGCCTCGAGACTGAATAATATCTAGGCGTTGTAGAAACAAGTTATTTTTCAAGTTGCCTAAGTTATTTGATTTTATCCAACTGTCACCATTTATTTTATTAACGTCTTAATCTATCAATGGCGGACTCTACCAGAGTATGGTTGGTAACCTACCCTTTCTAGTTCTTCCTAAGTTGTATGGTTAGAAAACCTCATTTTTGTATTCTGAATTATTAACGGCGAGTGATTTTGTCAATCGTAAAAGTGGTTGTCAAGTATTCAGTTTTTTTTGCTAACGCCTACTCTGAGCATGAACCCGCATGATTTGAATTGCAGTACCCTTACAGGGCTTATGTCATGGGACTCTATGTATTGTAACATCTTTAAAATATATTGTAAAACTACCACATGAAGCAATAAACGTTATGATTATGATTTTTAATCGGAGGAACTAGATGTGTTCCAAAATATTTAACTATTAGTAACAAAAAGGGTAGTAGTTGTGAGCCATAAGTAACTTGTTACTTCTAAGATTAACTGTATTCTTCAATAAATTATCGATGCTTTTCAAAAATCCAAGTTTTAACCAACCTTCCTCCTCAACGGAGTTATCCTCTGTGAAGGACTTGGGCATCCTCAGCTGGAGCACATGGTTGTCCAGGAAGTCTACCACATTGTCCATGATCCTCTCTTCAACCTGAAGTTCCCTGGCCTTGGGGTCATCAGCTAAGGGCTCGTAAGAGCGAGCGGAGCGCGGGCTGCCGGTTCCTGAGAGCGTGATGCCGTCCACCAGGTTGAGTTCCTTGGCGGATGCTAGGCTCTCTGAGTATTTCATGGCCTTTTCCTGGAACATAGGGAGTTGGTGGCTTACAGGTTTGAAGGGCATGGTGGCTTAAATGTGGATTGATAAATTTGGATGGGTTTCTTAGAAAATTTCGAGGGCATCCGTAATGATTTGGGATGGAAGGAAAACATACGGATTCTTAGATATGAACATAAAATAGGATTTTCAAAGTGTATTTAGCGTGGATTTCAAAACGGATAATTTTCTTCCTGTAGGTTTATTGAATACCCACAAGAAAATTTCAATTTTATTTTCTAGTTTAAAAAGTGTGAATCCTCACAAAGAGTTTGAATAATCAGAACTCAGGAGCATTTTCCTTTACTATAATTTATCACAATTAATTTAAAATTTGTATTGTGAATACTTGAATACTTGAGGAGAAGAAGAGAATCCACAATAGAAACCACTTCCTGAAAAAACTGAGTCGAATGTCAAATCTCAACTTCCGGTTGAAGCACAGAAGTTGAAATCTTGACCCAGAAAGTATATCCTCGTACCAAATCTCAATAAAACCGAGATAGAACGTCACAATAGCACTAAACCAGCGTAATCCAAAAGCCACTATGAAGTAACAAAACCGGACACTTTTTCAATTTTATTTATGCAACTCGAATAAAAACCGAATCCGAAATAACCGTAATTTCGTCGAAATAAAATCCTTTTTGCACTCCATAGTAGCTCCCGGACACTTCACTTCACTGAATCACTTCACGAACCTTCAAGCACAGCATGGTATCTGCCTCCATGCAATCCCGGAGTGTCGACACTATAGTGTCAACCGGGCTCTCTTCCCTAAGGGGAACAGCCCCCGCCATGGCAAGGAAACACAGAAGGGCAACGCACTTCATCTTCGCTCACTCACACTCAATTGTTGGAGATGCCTGTTAGGCCGTGAGTTTTATTTTGTGTCCCCCCTCCCGCCAAATTTCCATATGTCACGTCCGGTGCTTGGCTTTCGTTCGGGCTTTGTAGTTGGGAGCCGCGCGGTGCGAGCGAGAAGCGATTGGCGGTTTCGGTCTTTGGGCTGGGAGTTTTGAATGACTTTGGGATGAAACTGCTTTCGTGTACTTGTAATAATGCTTTTTTTTATTTACTTATCCATCACAGGACTGTCATTGTACTCCCTTGAAAATTGACCCATTTTAATTCATACAGAGCATTGAAAGCGCAATGGAGGCAGCCTTTTATTGTGAAACCTTCATCATAGAGAATTACAAGACATATAACAGATTTGAGACTCCGCCCATAAATTAAGTCTGGTTGAATGGACCTCTTTCTTTTTGGGCCAACCCTGTGGCCTGAAACTACTCTTGTACATTGTCTTTCTGCTGGCTGTACGACATTGTTATGGACATTCTGGACCATCGATCCAGGACTGTCCTATTAGAAAGTGATCCTAAGTTTTCGATGGCATATTTTTAGACTTTAATGGAGAATCCATAGATTTTGAAACAGAAATAAATAATTATTTCTTTCATGTCCAGGCAAAAAACACATTATTTTATCTTGTTTACAATTCATAAAATTTTTTCATGAAAAAAATATAAAAGCATTTTGTTTACAAAATCAATTCGCACTTTATTCACTTTCGTTCTCACACAATATTTCTTCGCAGTGAAAGTGTTATTTTCGTCATCGCTCTTCAATTAGACCACACGTCGTAACAAAATACATAAAGCTCGTAGTTTTAAGAGATCTAAAGAGTATTAGCACATCAGTATGAACGTCCATTGAGGGGAAAAAAGTGTGTTACGGTGACAATAATTTAAGGTTGGGTCGGTGAATCTATGTCGTGGTATTTGATGAATGGGTGACGTCAAATGTTTTAATTTTCAATTATTTTTTGGAAAATAAAACTAAGATGAAGATGAAACTTTAGATTTTAGAGTCTAGGGTGATTTCCTGAATTGCTCTTACATGAGATTTGGTTTGCAAAACAAAACTGTAGCAAAGAAGAAACAACCCATATTAAACGGGTCGGTTGCATTTTTTTACTCCGTAACACCACAGTGTTGCAGAGAATGAGGAAGAAAGTAGAGATCCATAAGACCATCGAAAAGAGGAAGCTAGAGTATTTCGGCCACATATTTAGAAATAAAAACAACAAGGTACAGCCTCCTTCAACTTATCATACAAGGCAAGATCATGGATGCAAAATCTGCGGGCAAAGACCGGCTCATTGTTTCGTTATCGGATACATTACAGACGTCCGGCAGACGTCCGGCAAAGCTTTTTTGCACTCGTGGTAGCTACTCTGATCGCCAACCTCCGGTAAGAGACGGCACGCAAAGAAGAAGATGTACTTTGTATATTTTGTGAATGTATGGCTCAAGAGTAAAATAGAGTAAAAAATGGTTTATATACTCATCTCAAGATATTCCCCATCAAACATAATACTGGTAAGACGAAAGTAAACGCCATAAAAAACAATAAAGGGTTTTTGAGAAACATTGTTAGTAAAGAAAGTTTTTAATGGAGGATTTAACTTGATATACCCACCCACAAGTTAATTACATAGCTCGTCAGTTTATGGCCCTTGATAAGCACAAAGCATCATAAAACAACAATTTCAAAAGCAACAAAGAGCATTTTAATTATAATATTGCACCTATAGCACAATAAAGTTAAGTCGTGCTTTAGAAGAAACGAAAGAAAAAGTACCTAACTTAATTACAAAATATTTTCATTAGGTATAATAGAAACAAATCATGAACTAGGTAGTTTGTTTTTTTTTTAACTTATAAAATTTTTCAAAACGCTTGTTTTAGATTAGCTCTTAACTCTTGGACCTATAGGTCCAAATCTCAACCAATTCCAACTACAATAATAATTAAATTAACTTCATAGAAATAGCAAACCTTACTGTGCGCTTTAAATCATTATCATCAATGTCAAATGGATATGCCATACCTACCTAATCATAAAAATCCTAGATGGAGGACAGCTATTATGACAGTAGCCAAATAATGTTTTCGATTATTATTTATTTCATCGTCATTTTCAGCCAACCTTTGTTGGGTAGGTACAGGTACACCCCCCTTTTTTATTATAGAGGCCCTTTTACCGACAACATAGGTCATGAAAAGGGCACACTAAATCGAAAGGGCATGAAACCGAGTGCCAGGACCAATGTGCGGTAGGTCTTGCCGCCTCCGCTTGCGCTTCGGTGCTTTGCGAGTGGCTCGTGGATGCATGTTTCCACTTTCCACTACCTTCTCTCCAGGAAGGTGCTGGAGCAGTAAGTCTGCTCATCACGCAACAGGTACAGGTACATACAATTATTCCCACGGTCTCTCACTTTCCGCATCCGTGGACCCTCCGATGTCATCAGACCATCGAGTTGCAGTAATCATCTCAATGCCTTATACTTGTATACTTTTTTCCACAATTGTATAAAACAAAGTTGATTACCGCGGCTGTCTGTTTATCCAGTAACTCCTCCTAAATTTTGTCATCCTTTATCATTGTATCAACATCTTTTTATTTTTTATCTGAATTATCGAATATCTTATTGAATACTTTGTACCTATGTTGTTGTTATTCAATGATAATAACCTTTTTCTATTCTAAATCACGCTAGAGATTTTGATGCGGTTTTCACCGTCAGTTAGATGGTTTTTCACGGGAGGTTTAAAGGGATATAAAAAGCAACAAAGGGCACTTTTTTATATTGCATCCGCGCGAAGCCGGGGCCGGGTCACTACAGGGTACACTCTAAGTCGATAGCGAAACTTTAAGTAGGCTGTCGACTGATCAATGCAAACCACTTTTAATAGGTGGCGAAAAAAATGGAGCGAAAAAAATATCAGCTGCTTCATACATTTGGCGCAGTACTGAGTCGACCTTTTGTATGGAACAGCTGATATTTTTTTCGCTCCATTTTTTTTGCCACCTAGTACAAGTTGTTTGTATTGGTGAGTAGACAGCCTACTTAAAGAGCCGCTATCGACTTAGAGTGCACCCTGTAGTATTAAACAAAAACATTACCATCAACCCAAACCTGTCTTCTTCCACATGCGTCGGCAATCAGCAAAGGTCTTCTGAAGAAAGCGCCCAGAATACAATATAATGTGTGACATTTAACCCATCAACGCGTTTGCAAGTTGTTCCAATTCGCTGCTCGGCAGATGTAAATAGATCACTGTTAAAAGATTCCGTTCATTCAAACACATTTTCTTTTAGAACCTCACGTAAAGAAGATGTAGACTTATTCATATTTTTTCCTTAGTTTTGAGCATAAAAATACTGACATGTAGTGATTGCACGGATACCGCGGCATAAAAATAGTGCCATGTGATGGTTAATTTTGAAATATTTTAATTATCCTGTTTTAGTATCTGCTATATTTATTTAAACAAGTTACTGCGACTCCAGGTTTAATTTCATTAGATTATTTTTTATTGAACTACGAAACACATAAGGACAGGCGGTATCAATATTTAGGGTACACTGTCTTGGCGACCTTATTGCTAATAGAAATCTTGATCCCGAATAATATGTGCCTACTTTCATTGATGTTTTGTTCATCATTGGAACATTGTATCGAAACATACGTTAGCCAGAAATTTGTCATACAAAAAAAGTCATAGGTACCACTCACTGGTATCGATTGAAGAGAAATTTCGACTTGCTATACGATTGTATAGGCCTCAACTCTCTCAATGACATGAATAGCTTTTATGACAAGTGTGTTGCGATGAGATGACTTACACTTTACCCTACCGCATCTTACATTGATAAGTAATAAAACGTTCGTAAGTAACTTCTCAAGCAAAACATGAGTTATAGTGCAATGGAGAGGCACTTAAAGTTTAAGTGGAACTGGGCTGTCCACGTTTACGGCATGGCAGCGCAGGTGGGTCAAAGTTACATTCAACCGATCAGATCCCACGCGATGAACACTGACACACTAAAGTAGCGGAAAGAATTACCTAAAAAAAATTTTGAAAACAAAAAATTGGGGTATAAACATATCTTAATACTTTTTTGTAAGGTAAATTATAGAAGTTTCCTACAATATCATCGAGGGTAAGTAAGGCCTAAGTCAACATTCACATTTACTACAATGGTATATGTACGTAGGACATGACAAGATCTAGAGCTTAAGGAGGAATGTGCAACATCCACACAAACCAAGCGGTTGAAGGGTGTAAAAAACCTAAGTTTTGTTAGAATTTTAAGATAATAAATAAAAAAAAAAGATACAGATTAGAGACTAGATAAGATAAAAATGAAACAATACATAAATCTGGCATAGTCAGTACCACAAGTAGGGCCCTTTCTTGTTTGTTAACACCATTTGTATTCCATACTGAGTTAACGTTGTTATCCAGCAATTTGGAGCCTGAACATGTGGCAAATCGATCAGAGTGTGGGCGAAAGTCTGGGTTGATATGAAATGAATCTAAACGGCGTATTAGGAGGAGCTTACGGCCTATTACGCGAATTGAAACCGGCCTAGCGGTTTAGTGGTCACTTTTAACATCCATCGGTAGCTTTTTTCTTAAAATTTTTTTGCTCATACTGAGTTTTAAGTTTAAGTCAAAGGGGTAGAGTTTGGGTCAAAGAGGTAGAGCTTGGTTTAAAAGGTAAGAGGTAGTGGTAGTGGCCACCGATGCCGTTTGTGTTTGATAATTCAAAATTAGTACCATACTACAGATTTTAAATTACAAATACAATGTGAAACATCGTTTTTCAATGTGATAATTAACATAAGAATTATCCTGTAGTAATGACGTATTAAAATAAAATAAAAAAAACACGAGGCATGGGCAGGGATCAACCGGATACCCCATGAACTCACCAAACTTAATTTCCTTACGATTCTTATCTACATTGATGTTTTATAACAATTAATACCCTAGTTCTCTCTAAAAATGGAAAAAAAAATCTGTTTCGACCGAATAAAGAAGGTTTACAAACGCAATACCGACCGTTAAATCCCCCCGCGGTTTCCAATTCATTCAGCGCTTAGGTAATGTCTCTTTTCGGTTTCGTAACGCATAACGGACTGATGTCCGGAATGTCACAAACCGGAATCAAATGTGTCACTTAGTAACAGCACGTCCGTTGGTGCGGTTCAGTGCAGACTCTTGACCTAATTTCTATCTACTGAATTTTATTATAACTTCAAAATATATTTCAAACCAATTCCTATTATTAACTTTAAATGATTCGCGATATTTACAAACCATTTCATTTTGTAATAATCGAATGTGTCGAATCGCGTTGGTAACGTTAATTTATCCTGTCTTGAATAAGTATCAATAATTAAGTTCAATTGGTATTAAAAACTTCAGGCATAAAATACTAAATTCACAGTTTATAAGACATAGCTTTTGCCCGCCACTTCATCCGCGCAGGCTTAGTTTTTTTCCCGCTATCACAATAAAAAATTGCCTATAGCACTCAGCGATAACGTAGCTTCCCATTAGTGAAAGAATTTTCAAAATCGGATGAGTAAGTTTTGGAGATTATCCCCTACAAACCTACATAAATACATACTTACAAACTTTTCCTCTTTATAATATTAGTGTAGAAGTATAGAATATTAGCTTATTTAAAAAAAAACCGGCCTAGTGTGAGTATGACTCGCGCGCGGAGGGTTCCGTATTATCTATAAAATGGCAATAAAATCACGTTGTTGTACGGGAGCCCCCTTAAATATTTATTTTATTCAGTTTCTTTTGTATTTGTTGTTATAAATACATCATCTGTAAAAATTTTAACTGTGTAACTACCGCAGTTCATGAGATACAGCCTGGTGACAGATGGACGGACAGACAGACAGACGGACGGACAGCGGAGTTTTAGTAACAGGGTCCTTTTACCCTTTGGGTACGGAACCCTAAAAAAACGACTCTTTTTCTTATGATATGCCATAATTTTATTGTGGTTATTGGCATAACTTTGTCTGTTTGTGGTACAGAATATTTACAATCAAACGGATCGTTTTTTCTATGATCCTGAACAAGCGATATTTATACGTCTTCTCATTTAATTAACAAGTGCCAATAAAAAAAAAACGATGATAAACCTAGGGGTACAGTTACGAGAAAAAGTTGCCGGAATGATGCTGCATAAATCATAGCTGTAATTTATGTAAAGGCCCTTGTGGATGATATTTTTTCTGATAAAGAAGATCGCATCGAAATCAAAACGCACCTACTTAGTTCTTTAATAATGGACCCAACAGGTGAAAACCATAAAACCGATAATCATTCAAAATTGCAAAAAAAAGGCAGCTTCATTAAAATCCTTACGACATCAGACTTTCAGACACAACCATGAGCGGTCGATGATCAAATTGAACAAAAAGAAAGTGATAACGTATTGCATCACTTATGAGGCGGTGCCGAATCTTTTTCACCATCCTACGATACAGGGAGACTGCGTTGCTGAACGCAGCACCTACAATACTCAAAAGAATACACAAACCAATCTAATAAAAATCTTTGAATGACTGATCGTAGATAAAAGAAGAACAAAAAAAAACCATCATAGGTAATTCATAAATTCCTTCACGTATAAATTGTTTAAGTAGTACAGACAAATTTGTTGAAAAAGCTGTCCCGCGTGTGCAAATACTGATCGATATGGGACATCCTAAAGAAAATCTACAATATCGAGGTTTCGTATTTTTTCAAATTTTTTACGTGACATCTGACATCAAATTTGAAGCGATACAGCGCTCGCAACTGAAACATACCCTTTATATAAATTACAGATTGATTAATTATCGACAGCTAGAGTTTAAATAAATTGAGCATAGAACTCTTCTTCATAGGAACGGGTAGGTTGGGTGACATAGAAGAGGCCTATGCCCAATCACAGTGGGCGACATTCATGGGCTGGATAGATAGATAGTATAGTTTAAATTGGGTTTTTGTTTTGAACTATGATTTATATATTTTTCTCAAAAGAATCCGAAGCAAAAAAGTAGCGCTACAGAGAGTGACGGAGTTGAACGCAACCATCAATCTTTGCGACCAACCGCATTCGAGATAAGATTGTAAAAAGACCTACGTAACGAACGAATAATTGTCAAACCTTTGTATAGGCTGGCAGCATCATAAAAGGTACTCCTAACCATTCCTATTGTCAATGATTCTCAAACAATGACATTCGAATCAGCAGAGAGAGTTCATTGTCCATATTCATCATGCATCTTAGCGTCTACTCAACAGATTTTCAGTCTTAGCTTTGGGGTTTAGAGAATCGTTTTGCTTGAATGGATTTTATCTTAGGAAGAGTGATTTCTAGCCGCAAAGTTGGCTTGGAAGGTACAACCAATGCATTGGTGGAATACTAAAGTGCTGAGGGTGATTTCTCTTTGCGAGCAAAGATGCGATTTTACTAATGACTCCTATGTTTTACTGGCGTCTCGTTTGTTTACATACAAAGCGGCACATTTATTTATGCATGCTGTCATGTCTGTCACTGAAAAGTAAAAGTCTTTTTTCGGAATATAAACAAGCGTTTGGCAGAAAATGCTGGCCGACTGAATACGAGAAGAAGAAAAAAAACTATAAACGATAGCAAACTATGTGAGGTTAGTTAACAAAGCTCATGTGACTGAAATAAATATCAGTAGGAAATGCTTTATTTTAGGGTTAAAAAATCGTTCGGAAAGGGTAAGTTCTTCAGAAAAAAAAAAGCTGAGGAGGTCCAACGAAAGCAGCATGGCCGGAAAGCCCATTTTTTCAGTTTTTTAAAGTTTTTAAGCTAAACTGAGCTATTTCTGTTCAGAAATTTTTGTTTCACGGCAATAAAATAGTATTCATTATTGTAAACCACAATAATTAAACTGAATTTGTTTAGTGGTCGACATTCCAGGGGTACTGCCCAGTTTTATGACCTGGGGATCTACCGGCTAAGACGAAGCTGATTACCATTGGCGAAAATCGAAGTTCGATTTATGAAAAATGAACTGTGTGGCAGTAAAATGAACTGGGTGGCAGTACATTTTTCATAAATCGAACTTCGATTTTCGCCAATGGTAATCGACTTTGTCTTAGCCGGTAGACCCCCAGAACCACACCAGAACACGACTAATCTGCTGAGTTATTGTTGTTTATTTATGTCTAATGAAAATAATGTACAATGTTATTGCCATGAAACAAAAATAGCTGAACAAAATTAAAAATCCGTAAAACTTGTGCATTTCCCGAAGCTTTACCTACTTTAGTTGAGCCTTAACTTCAAGTTATTAAAATTCGTCGTTGCATAACAGAGGCTTTAAAAAATGTGGCACACATGTGACATTGTAAACTCTATGTTAAAAGCATGATTTATGCAACACAGGTGTTATAATGATGTGGAATTCGGGTGTCAATGCAGGTTCAATATTTGTATTAAAATGGATAAAAAATAAAACCCTTATAAGCTCCGCCAAAGACGAGTAAAAAGTGTTATGTATCAATTTTTTTCACAATGTAGAGACGATAGGTATTAAGAAGCAAACTTTACGTTTGATTTCATCACTCGGGTATAATTATAATGCTGCGCTTGTAACCAACCTGGAAAAGCCAGTATTGTACTTTTACTTTCTTTCCTCGAATGAAATCATTACGGATGCCATACACATTGCACCGAGTTCCAAAAATAGCCTTAATGCAATTATCCTGCAACTTGTTCGTATTGATGGTTATTGGCCGCAACGCAGATTTACATCACTTCTCTTCGTTCCTCTTAAAGCCTTGTTTGGCCAGCCATTCTTGACTGATTGGCCTTTGGATCTACGTAATGAGATAATTTATACAGCGCTCAGTGACACCTTTTTTCACTTTAGATGGGTGGAGTGACCATTTGGACGCTTGCCCAGGGTTCAGTTCACAGCCATAAAGTTGGGTACATGGTGCCCTCTCTCCCCCACACCTCACCATCGCCCGCGCGTTGTTCACTCACCTTAACTATAATTATCTGACTTGATACGATGCAATTTTGTAGATCATTTAATGCCTAAACCAGCGAGTACTTAATTCTTCCGTATGTTCCCTGAACACCCAGCATCTAAAACATTCTTTCAGCTCATCCAAATGTACAGGAAATACAATGACAATTAGCAAAGTTAAGTAATATAGGCCATAGTCAGTCTAAGGCGCCTGGTCCGGAGTTCCAAGTACAGAGTTCTCAGATTTGCTTCACGAGAACTCCGCGTTCTGACCGCTTCAGTGTGAACGGTTCCAAGCAACCTCAAACATTAGAAAAAACGCGGAACGCAGACCTCTGAACGCGGAACGCAGAACTCCAGGCAGGCGATGTGTGCGGCATCTAATAATTTGGTGAACGCTCATGGTAAAATTATCGTGAGTGCCTCTTTTCGTTGGAAGGCATATTTAACCGCTGGTCCCCGATGTTGTAGATTATACCAATTTATTGTAAAACCAATAACTTGGGTGGCCTAATAAACTCAACAACTTGAAACTCTGAATATCATTTTTGTGATGCTTCTGGAGTAAATTAAAACATTTTTACTGACTCTGCGATCTAAAGTTGATTTTGGCGTCCACAACCAGAAATCGCGAGCTTATCCTGTCCTGCGATAACGCCTGCCAATTCTCAACTATGAGCTCGTATGGAGTTAAAATACTTAGGTATATTTTTCTTTTCAGCATTTTGTGGCATAGGTGCATTACAATTTGTATGCGGCACGAGGAATTTGTACCCCATCGGCCTTAAAACCGCAAAAATGCACGCAGCAAGTGTATGTTAATGACGATGATGCCCTGATGCTTTCTCTGTATGTATGTAACTGTGGGAGTACTCAGCGTATGTTACACAAGATCCGGCTACGCCCAAGGCAAAGTCAGGCCAGACTGAAGACTGCTTGCAAATATTCCTTCCCACGCAATTTTACCACGACATACTGCGTTGATGCAACGACTGAGGTTCCCGAAATGTTTGTAGAAGTCTTGAATTGTCAATCAAAAATTCAGGATAAAAAAATCGGCACTTATATGCCGATCAGAAAGCAATCGATATAGAATCAAGAATCAGCAGCCATAGCATCATCATCATCATCTCAGCCTGCTGACACCCACTGCTCAGTAAAGGCCTATTCATAATCACGCCACCTCTCACGATCCCGTGCCAGACGTTCTAAATTATAAGACATACCATTCCTTCGTACGAATATGAGGCATTATACCCTTAACGCGAAAATTACCAATCCGCATTGAGCACGCGTGTGATTAAGCTCGCACTCTCTGATCTCTCAGAGAGTGCGAGCTTAATCACCACGCTTAATCACCACGCCTTTGGCCAGCTAGTGGGACATGTACAATTGTACAGGCTACATCTTACTTACTTTTTATTCCTTCATACATCTTTACCTAAATCGCGCAAATGAGCTTGTTCTCCCTTGGTCGCAGCTGCCCTCGCATTCTGGTAAAAGATTCAAATAAGAATAAAAGTGGACGTGGCTAGCAGCCAGCTTGGCGGCGGCTGCGTTGCTGCGACCGAAATCTTGCATGTAATTATTGTATAACAGTCTTAATAATATCTTCTCTACTATCGCAAAGATGTATGGAGTGTTCTGTTTGTCCTTTTGTACATTGAATATTTAACAAAATTTGATATCACTGTGAGTAAAGTTGGTGTTTGGAGCATCTGATTTTGTGAAATGTTTTTTTTTTCGATATAACTATTTAACGATTTTATTTAGGGTAGTAAAAGTCAATAAGACCAATTTTAAACATTCACACTTACAGCCCCAGCACTTACAGTGAAAAAAAATCAGCTGTTCCATACAAAATGTCAACTCAGTACTGCGCCAAATGTATGAAACAGCAGATTTTTTTTTCGCTTCATTTTTTTCGCCACCTAGTACAAGTTGTTTGTAGTGATCAGTAACCAGCCTACTTAAAGTTCCGCTATCGACTTAAAGTGCACCCTGTAGTGTAGAATTACCTTTGAATAAACTTTACGAAGTATATGAAATCAAAGGATGCTATGCGATGTAAAAGAGAAATAAATTTTCACACTTTGTAAATATGAACGCAATGGCGTCAAGGGTAACCCCTCTGTACAGTAGTGTGACGAAAGATTTATTTTTTCTTCAGACGGTAATCCACTTATGATAGTTGAACAAAATAGTGTTTATATGCATTTATAAACTTCACACGACCTCGCCCGACTCTGATAAGTTGATCCATTTTTCATCCGTTTTGCTGGATTTTGGTCCTAAATCCGGTAAAGTACTAAACCTTATATCCTGTAGTTTTTTTCAAACTTTCAAAATGTAATCTCTCACTAAACATTTCCAGTTGTCTGAATACTCGGTTGGAGATCATTTTAATACCTACTATGCAAGCGGAGTTGCGGGCGTAAGCTAGGGTTCTTTTGCGGAATTGACTGAGAGTATGAACTGAACAAGTTTGGCATAATTGGGCTCAAGAGGTTAGCTTGAACTTGAATGACGGACAGCTTATTTGTTAGTAGGCTTCCTACATAACTTCCAGATATCTAGCCTAGCTTGTTATAATAAAATTTATCTAAAAAATATTCTTCTGATTGATGTGAAACTCAAGGAAACTCGTCGATAACTAGTGGTTCGCCCCGAACTATGAACTCGCGACCCCATATCTCAGTAACCCCTCGACCGATTTGGCTCATGTTCGAACTTAAAAATAAATTCTCTTGGCCTCATTTACCTGCCTACCAAATTTCATCACGATCCGACTAAATTTACTCAAGTTATCGTCGAACGAACATTCATACATACATACATACATACAAACGCCGGATTGTTCCAGTGACTCGGAGAACTTCGCTCGCTTCGCTCGCTCGTTCAAAAAATTCCGGGCTCTGCACGTATTGACGTCTTTTCTGTTCAATGGGAGAGTCTCCAAGCTCGCCGACTTAGTTACAAAGTTGCCTATACAGCCTATGTAATATAGTGTCCAACCTATTTAATTCAAATCCATCCAGTCATTTCAACGTGAAATAATATCAAACATAACTCATGCATTCGGTCACAAAGCCGAAGCTTTTATTTCTATAAAAAAGAAGCGCCTGGCAATTTCTTAGGAGCAGAGGTAACGTTTGATGACTTTAGCATCGAATTGAAAGGATTGCGTTGTGTGTGTCTGATTATTTTGTGATCAAATTAGCCAGTATAATTACTAGTTTTGATGATTTTTAAACTTAAACTTTCGTGAGCTTGAGCACTGCACATTTTTCTATTAAATCACGGTTTTACTCACTAGTAATTTGTCGGTGTAGCCGACTAGTTTCGGTTCTCATTCGAGTCTCATTCGGTTTTGATGATGGTGGTATCCTTTGTCAGGAACATATGGCTTGAATAGGGCTGTCAGGATGGTATAGGTGCTGGACAAGCCTACTCCATCTAAAACAATGTAGGTACCAGACACCAGCGCCGAGTGGTCTCTTCACCCATTTAGTGTGAGTGAAGGTGCCACTGGACACTGTATAAATCATCTCATTACGTAGATGCAAAGGCCTTAGTTTTTAGGGCTTGAATAATAAGGGATATGCTTTTATAGCGGTCAACGCAGCAGCCTTTAGCTCCTCCCAGCCGTTTCCAGTTGATGACAAGTTTATTTTTTAAATAATAAATAACGCTATAACTAAGCTTCTCTTTTCCTTCCCTTTGTTTATCTTAATCGTCTGGTAGACATCGGTTGCTGACATTTAATTTCGTTTCATAGATTTCGCTCTTAATGCTACAGAATATGATGGTCGTGCGAAAGTGTTAATTAATTCCTTACAATGTGTGAAATTGCGTCAAAATGTGAATATGCTTATTTAAAACGACGCTCTTCTAAAATTTTATTAAAACAAGTAAATAAGGTCCGTCATTATAGGTTTTAATAACCGTTAACCGTGAAACCGTTAAATCGATATAAAAATATTTTTATACTAAAGGTTATTTCAAATGTGTAAAAGCCATAAAGTTCTCAATATCACCATGCTCCAGAGCATGAGAAAAAACGTAGAAAATGATGAAAAAATTAAGACCATCAAAATACGGAAACTTGAGTACTTACCTATTTTGGCCATAGGTATAATGCGCAACACCCAGTAATAGGCTCCTTCAACTTATTATTCAAGGGAAGATACCAGGCAGGAGGAGACCTGGAAGGCCCAAGGTGATGGCTTGAGAACTTAAGGCGCTGGGCATAGTGAATTAGCCCGCGCGCAAAAAAAATGCACAATATCGATTCCTGTACCAAACACACAAAAAAAAACGAAAATGTTCACATATCAAACCCTAGAATTAGGTGAGAGCTATCTAAAACAGCCAGTTTTGTGTTGATACCCATAACAGATTGCGAGATATTTTGTTTGACAAAAAGTGCGCCGCCTATTTTTTTTCATCATAAATATCTTCAAAACGTTTACGAATCTCAACACAAAACTGGCTGTGTTAGATAGGTCTCACCTAATTCTAGGGTTTGATATGTGAAAATTTTCGATTTGTTTAGTGTATTTGATACATGACTCAATTTTGTGCATTTTTCTTGGCACGCGGGCTATTCACTATGCACGGCGCCTTAATTGCCTCCGATAATCCACGAGCTCCTTGTTCCGTTTGGCAGCCCCTGTGGTTATGCTGCGTTCTGCAGTTCCATGGCGCGATCTGCAGTCACGCGGATCTTCAGATTTCAGTTAGGTACTTTTTTATCCCCCGACCAAAAACGAAGGTCGTTATAAGTTTGACCGCTATGTTTGTCTGTCTGTCTGGGGCACTGTAGCTCTTATACGGGTGAACCGATTTGGTTCAGCTGTTTATGAGATGCTAAGCTAAAATGTCGGGGTAATTTTTTTTTGTATTAGTAGTTATATTAATGTCAGGATAGCCGACTATTTTCGGATCACATTCGGAGATCTAGTTGGCTATACCCCTATAAAAACAGAATGTTTTCTCAAGCTTCAAGCGCGCGTTGATGTCTTTTACGAGTATACATGCATGGCTTATGCATTGAACAACAGCTACAATGGACAATAATAATACCATTAATTTTTGATAAAGATCGTATGAGACATGTATTTCACAACGTATGTTTTAAAGTTGATTTATTTGGGCCGGAAGTGACATAGCATTTTAGGCTTAATAAACCATGACCTTGGCCCTTAATCCTGTATACTCCGTGCAATTTTAGTGGTTTTAAAGCCGAAGGTATTTTGTTGCACTGGTAATTCTGAGCCAAATTACAAATATTTCATTCCAAAACGCGCGAAAAAAAAATTCACTTCTCCATACAAATGGTGTCGATTGGCAATAGCCGTTTGTATTGGGAAGTGTTTTTTTTTTTTTCGCTCGTTTTGAAGTAAAATTTTGGAAATTGGCTCTGTATCACGAGTGCAACTAAATACCTTCGGCTTTAAAACCACTAAAATTCCACGGTGTATAAAAAGTGTCACTTATCATGTCATTGTCATGCCAGTATTCTGTTGTTCCAGCTATCATCGTCTTTCTTTTTTTTTTCATTTTGCATTTTTTTTTATCTGGCAAAGGCGTGCACGCTGTAGAGCGGCGTACGAGTACATGCTATTTTCTCTGAAAAAACACTGCAAAAAAATCTTCGAGTATTTTTCTTGTAATCCTTGAAGCCCAACCTCGAAACGGTTTTTTAATTCAGCTTCAAATTATTTTGATAATACAAGGTGTTACAAAAGATGCTAACTCTTTTAACAGGGTATAGCACCCGGTGATAGGGATCACAACCAAAATTTTTTTTTTGCCTTATGACGTTCCGTTGATTTTTAAATTAATAAAATGTGAACGCTGTGGCGGGAGAAAAGTATTTTTATATATTGTTTTCATTTACTTTCACTATGTTTTAAAAACTCAAACCTATGCAAATGCACCTACACACACAAAACATATTTTAAAATTTGAGCTAATACCGAGAACAAAATAGTTATGAAAATTTTTCAATTTTGAGGTAATAAAATAAAAATTTATTGTTTTTTTCAACTTTTTTTAACAGAATTGACATCCTGTTGACGAGTAGGTTACACCCTGTAAAAAGAGTTAGGATGTTTTGTAACACTTGTTATCGTCCATTCTTAATTTTATTTTTTTTAAAGTTTATTCTAATCTAAATACCTAATGCTCTTATTAAAAATCATCTGAAACAACAATGTTGCCTTGTTCAATCTGTCATCTATCCGTCTTTCATTTCTTTCTCTCTAATTTATTTTAGACTTCGTTATTTATCTGACTTTGTCTGAATATCTGTGTTTCTGGTTAATATAGGTATTAATCATAGGTATAAAGTAAGTACATAGTTTAAGTTGGAAAATAACATCAGCCATCTCCTCGGTAACAGAAACGTTTTAGCTAAAAAGGATGGGGGAGAAAAATAATATATTACGAAGTATATTTTGTAAATGTTTGTATCGTTTATTTTGTACAAATTCGATTTAACTAAAAAATAAATAACACGATGAGTTATGAAATGACTGAGATGAAACAAATAAAACTTATTAAAACATGAGGTGGAATATTATACATAATTATGAGTAACATACTAAATAGGTATACATACTTAGTTGAATATTATGTAGGTATAGATAATTATATTATGTGTAGATATTTGTATCTATTGTTTAAAATATTAATATCACATATACTTTTATAAAATAAAATAATAATATTTACACATTCATATAAAAAATATATAGTTAACAATGCCATAAGTATATTAGATCAAATACGATAATAATATATTATGACTTAGAAAGAAAGGACTAGACTGAGAATAAATAAAAATATACCACAATATTGTTATGTATAAAAAATAAAATAATGTATAAATATATACGTTAGCACTATATAAATTTGTTAAAAAAACAAATTACACAAATACGGATACCGTACTGGGCTCAAAAATACTAATATAGTATAATAATAATATTTAATAACCGGGGAGAGATGAAAAACAAAACAAAACAGAAAAATGACGTCATCATGAAATCAAACTCAACAATCCCTCTTCTCAAGGGATGCAAATCGAATAAATAATTCAATAAATAGACCTTACGCTAAGCGTTGTACCTGCAATAACTTAGAAACTTCTCAACATTTAATCAGACTTCACATGGGCGGCATACGCCAGGTTCTGAGCGTCATCTGCGGACCTGCCCCAACCATGACCGCTGCTGGGGTAGTGCTCCTCTGAATGGTGAGGGTGGGCGACGACCTCGTAGCTCTCGTGGCTCTTGTGGGACAGGAGCTTCTTCAGGGCGACGATACCAGCGACCAGGAGGGCGATCTTGGCCAGGATGACGGCCTTAGCGGCGGCGAAGGCGATGATGCCCAAGAACAAGGGGATCAGAGCGGTGATCTTCAGCTTGGCGATGGCAAGGAGGGGCAGGAGCTGCTTGATCTTCTTCTTCTTACCACGGGCTGTGGAAGTGTTAAGTTGATGTGAGAATACGTCGCATTTAAAAACCCTGGTCTCGCCTAGGGTCTACCTAGAATGATAAACGGATTATTAAATTGCATACGAATTTTCAATGGACATTTTTAATTTGAGTAGCTTTTGAGTTCGGACTAAGTTACACCGCGTTTCTTAATGCAGCCCTTGAAGAGCAAATAACCAATTTTAGTACCTTAAAACGTCTGTACAATTTATTGAAACTGGTCAGGTTTAGACTAGATAATGGTATGGTCGCTATCCTTAGCCATGAAAAACCGATGAAAAAGAAAGTAATAGACATTCTCATACTGAATGTAGTTATAGGTACTCAGCAGGTATTGTAAAATAAAAACGAGACCCCCATCTAACTCTCTTCGCTTTGATCCATTTGAAATTGAAATGGAAAAATAGTTTATTGATGACAACCTTGCCTTCACTTCTCCGCGGAGTTTAGGGCCGTACTAGGGTTTTCCATTTCTTTCCTTCCATGTGTAGGGAGAGAGCTCTGTTACGGTAGTCAGCCAGGTTGTTCTCTTTTTTTTCGTCTCAGAGAGTACGGATAAGTATACTACTGGAAGTATTAAGAAAATAGCATAACAAGTTATGTTAAAGATTGTTGACTATAAAATAAAGCTATTATTAGAACTGAAGAAACAAAGTGCTAGTCTGAGCTATCTAATTCGCTCCACTATAATTCTAAAGCAATTGAAAGCGCCACCTAAAACAACCACTTGCAGCCCATTCACTGCTGATAGCTTTCCATACCCTAAGGGCGTACAAGTTAATCACTCGCTACACGTATCAATTAAGGCTGTACGACGACTACTTTCTTTTCAGTCACGAAAAAAGTGGGCCCGGCTGTTATGGGTGAGATTTCTCAACTCCGAATGTGAAGGCGGGACAGGTTTTAAGAAAGTTTGACGGAGAGAAGGATACGGTTACGGATGCCTGGTGTAGGCACGGTGGAACCTGTATCAAATAACCGTACAAGGAATGTCGCCGGTACCCCGTACTTTCTCGCTGACCTACAGAGTGTGTTTACGCACAACCACGTACGCTCAAGTGTGTACTTAGCTTTAACACGGGCGATTTGTACCCCTGTCCTTGTTATGGTAATTTTGGTGCGGGAATTTGGGTTTCGGACACGATTAGTCTGGTAACCTAGTGGCTCATAGAAAACGACATCGGAATTCTTTCATGTCTGTAAATTATAAGCTAGTCAAATATATGTCTTAGTTTTGATGACTATAACAGCACGAATTCTCACTCAAATTTCAAATTAAAATGTTGATATTTTAACAAGATGCAAAAGTTTACTGCTATAAAAAATTATTAAAATGGTTGAATTTGTCTTCTTTTATCAAGTGATCAATACAACTGGCAATGCTTAGGTGCAAAATATTTGTCATTCAAAGCCAATGAAAATCGAGAAAAGTAACTCGAAGAAGTAACAAGTATTTTTTTACTTGAGATCGAATTTAATTAATTTGCGACCGCACGAAATTGTTGAAATTAATTTAATAAGCCAATGAAAAATTATTGTCACTAAGAAAGCAGACGATAAAAACGGAAATACAAATAGGTAGTCAAATGTATACTGACGATACTACTTATTGTGTAAAAATATAGGTCCATCAAACGTCCTTCATAGTACTACACAGGTAGTTACTGGTAATACAAAGAAAATCATGAAGACAATTGAAATAATTCAGTCAAAACTACATAAGCGGTTACGTAAAGAAATGACCATATTACAAGCAATTTGAGACAATTGAAGATCTTTACAAAAAGCGGGTCATGTTATGACCTAAGGTCATACTGACAAGGTCGGACGCAAAATTATTTGCACGGTGCGGTGTCAAAACTAAAGATTTTCTCTAGCAAAAGTGACACTGGCATTTGAGGTTACTTGGTATATCACACGTTCTATTATTTACAAACCTAACAAAACACATACCTAACAAAACACATACCTAACAAAACTACATAAGCAGTTACCCTTCTTCAGGAACCAGGAATTTAATCATTGTGACACTGGTTGTGCAATAAATTTTATTTCATTTATGTCAAAACAATTGACTTACGAATTTTGAATCCTTCAGTAAACAATTTTAGATTTAATTTTGTTAGAAGACAACCGCTAATTAATCTGTTTCTCTCTGAGAGAAAGCTTTTGCCCAGCTAGTGGGACATAATGTACACAAGGCTATTTCTTACTTTTCTTAGGGGCCAGATATACAGAAGACACATGGGACGAAGCCGCGGCGTGAATGTATGACACTGATGTCATGTCACTGTCATACAAAATGTATAGAAGCAACGTGACGCAAGACACAGAAGAGACGAGGCGCGGACAAAGCATAATATCAAGTCAATACAAAACGTCACGTCCACGCCGCGTCTTCGACCCACGTCTATTCTGTATGGCTGGCGCCTCAGCAAGACAATATTGTGACATTTGACAGTCGCTTTACAATCAAAACTTAAAAGTGGCAACCATGATACAGCTCTTAACATTGTGGTCAGCAAGAATAACAGAGGTTTCTATCACGAGAAAACCTCAAGTTATTACACCAGCGGACCCAACACGCAAGGGCTTTGACCGCAAATATGCAGCTTTACTTAGTATGTAAATGGTTAGCCAGTTTACAAGTAATTGATAGTGTAGTTGGGGAAATGTAGTCTTGACCCACTGCTCCATTTAGAGTAGCTTCTATCTGTCGATACGTTGTAGGCTGTAGCCCGTTATCGCTTGATACATACTTGTGTAAGTGAATGTTGAGATACAGAAATGTCCAATAAAATCAGTTGGGTCTAGTTACAAATTGAGTCCTTTATTAATTCATGAATATGACAATTAGCCCACCAGGCTTCGGACTTTCATAGGGAGATAGATCTGTCTTTGCATTGAAATTGCCCCACCGAACTAATTTGTTAGGTTAAAGGCATAATGTTTTAGTAGGGAGGGTTTGAATAAATAGTCACAAGTTCGACCGCCAATCTATGAGTTAAAAGGACTTGAAAGAGTGGGACGTCAAAAGGTTTGTTCCTCATTAAGTTTTACTTGAAGCCATATTAGATGTTTTTCTGTTACGGGTGAATCTGACCCAATACAGCCGTAACAAAAGTTCTTTGCCTAACCACATAATATTTACATAAAAAGCAAAACACAGGCTGTCTGTTAAATTTGTTCCGCTCTACTTGATATCATCTGACATTGAACGAAAGTTTCAAAGGCGGTAACATAACAATTCTTTTTGCTCTTTTATTGAAGTGAAATAATATCTGATTTGTGGTTTTATTTCCGAGTCATTGGGTCTTGATATTGGATTACAATGGGATGGATTGATTTGATATTCGATTGCGTAAAAAATATGATTGATAAAATTAGCAATTCTAGTCCTCTATTCTAGTTCTATTCTAGTATTCTAGTTATCGTACATGCTCTGAGATTTTTGTGCTTTATCACCATGCGACCCACCTCACAATAAGTTTCTTCAAAGTAAGCCTCTATCAGCAATATTATTGCTACCTCTCAAAGGCATCTGTTTAGTAACTTGGACTACTTTTTGGCGATTCTCTAATTTTTAGGTGATCTAAACCGATCGATCAAAATTCTCCTTACATCAATTATAAGGCTCCTGTGATGTTCTTGCTTTCGATCCCTAGGGATATTTAAGTAAAAATTACCTATTTAGCATGCGGATATACTTAGTTATCAAGTTTTGCTGCATTGGTATTCTTAATGAAAACCCAATAACATGGTTTGGTTCTTAACTAAGAGACGATAATTTATGATTTCGTTAACAACACATTATCCACTCTAAACATATGTCATAAAACATGATATGTGATTTGCACTAAGTCATAACTTGTTTGCGTAATGAAATAGAAAGTAAGCGGAATATTATTTAAAATCGAAAGTTTTAGCCCAAAATTTCGTTTGCCGTATTTTAATCTGAGATCTAAAGTCTAATTAATTATAATCTAATTCCGTTTAAAACATTCCGACGCTCTCTATAAATTATCTGTATATTATGGAAGTGTTACTTTCACTATTTTGGGATCTGGTTTAGATATGATATCTTATTGATTTGGTTCAGTGATTTTCAATCAGAGTATCTCCTAAAGTAGTTCAAGATTTAGAATTAAACATTCCACAACCCCGATCTTATCATTGCTATTTTATAGTCAACCATAAACACATGCCGTATAAAATGGAGCAACTTAATGAGCAAATAACTCTATCTATTGTGTTGGACTTCGTATTTTTTTCTTTATAATTATCTTTATAACTGACACGATTATGTATTGTGATACGAGATCAATTTAACAATTTTCCTGGTCTATTTTTTGCCAGTTATAACGCTTATAGTATTTTTACAATTAGCCATTGGTTAACCTTATTAGAACCGCGATGTAACTTCAAAATTAAGCTTTCAATAAAAAAAATACTCAAAATAGAATAGGTTTAGAATTAATAACCCAATTTTCACTTTAGAATCATTTTTTTTTAATGATTTATGATAGATAGGTAGGTTCTTGAACTAACATTAGAAATATATCACATACCTTCCTCAAGCGACCTCTTCATGCCCTCAACAGCCTGGGTTGGCATGCGGAACTGGATCACATGGTTTTCCAAGAAGTCGGCAGCCGAATCCACCAGCCTCGACTCGATCTGGGATTCCCTGGCCTTAGGCTCCTCAGACAGAGGTTCAAAGGACCTAGCAGATCTGGGAGACCCAGTCCCGACCAAGGTCACACCGTCAGTAATGCTCATCTCCCGAGCTGACGACATACTTTCAAATGCCTTCAATGCCTTCTCCTGCAAAGAGAAAAGGGTTGTTTTATTTTTTGTTTCAACTTCCACACACTGCGATTCACTGTTTCACTATTTGGCACTTCACTTCACCTTGAGGCATAGGGAGACGTCTCCCTCAACACAATCCTTCACGACACCGATGACCGAGCCGACGAGGCCTGGATCGTTGGCTTCCTTGTCAATAGCAGGCATGCCGCAGGCGGCAGCCACGAAAAGTAGGGCAAAAGCGAAGCTCCTCATCGTCGTATCAATGTAACAACCCCTAACGAAAGCTCTACACTCAATGTGATCACAACGGTATAAGACGGTCTGTTTTAAGCATGTCGCCCCCTCCAGCGGTCGCCGCCGTCCGCTCGAGAAAATTGAACCTAAAGGCGATTAAACTTGTCTTGGTACAATTTTATGTTAATAGGGGCAGTGGAAGGTGCGTGGCTTATGCACGTGTTTTCGTGAGTTCATTCACATTGGCGGCCTGTGTGGGTGCCTGGTTTGGCTGTGTGGGTGATGGACAGTCGGGTTCTGTGCAGTAAGTGGACAGTCCGCTCACTGTGGTGGGAAACCGGTCGGGTCAGCTGGGATCTTCTTTTTCTTTTACCGTCGAAAGCATTGTCAAGGAAACTAGTGTGACTGAGAACATTTTTTAGATAAATTAAGTGTGGCTGAAATCTTGATATTGTCTACAGGTCTAGGATCCCTCTATCCCTATCTCTATCCCTCTTTAAAAATTAGTTATTTCCATTATTTATACAGTTCTACAGTTCTTCTTGAAGTGCCTCTCCATCACTGGAGGTTGGCAGTCAGCTCCCTGCACCACTCTCTGTTCATGGCTGTCCTGAATAATTGTTCCATGGTTTTAATGCCGGTCCATTCTTTTATATTACACAGCCATGTCATTTTTCTCCTTCCTGGCCTTCTTTTTCCCCCTACTTTGCTCATCACTATTTTCAGTTAGATAGTTCATTAAGGCTGGAAGATTTCCCTTTACACTTTTCGGGCAGAGGTAGGCTGATGATGATTTCTTTACGCACTATTGTGCTTATAGACACACATCTGTTTTGACTCTTTTCCATATCTTTAGGCACGATAAGAAAGATACTCATCTTGAATACAAAGGCCTTCTATGTAGTAAGTTCACGCACTGCGGTGACATAACAGACCGGTGGACGCAGGACGTGGCTGAATGGGTGCGCGGGCGCACTTTCGTGCTCGCTCGTATCTCCGTAGGCTTTCGCGCGTGTGCGCTCCGCAGCGTTGTTACTTGTGCCTCAATAACGCAACCTGCTACACATTCGCCGGAGCGTAGGGTGTGATGGTTTATTTTGGATTTTTCTGTTTTACTTTTGCCGGATTTTTTCGAATTGTTTTGGTATGTTCGATAGGAAAGGATTAAACTATTGTATGTGTATAAAAGTTCTTGTCACGGTAGGTCCAACGGATTTTTTTTTCTTAAAATGTTTATATTTATACTGTAATACTTTAATTTTAATTCACATAATTAATTTATAATCTTGCCTTATAATTTCCCACCATAGTTTCAATGAGCTTTAAAGCATCCCAAAATAGCTAAACCACATGTTTTTAAAGGAAAATGGACAATAAAAAACGTGGCATTGAGACATCGATCTAAATACTTGAGAGGTAAAATAATTAACACACATTTTAATTGTGTAAAAGCATGACTTCCTCCGTGAGTTTTCCAAATACTTGCACTACTTTTAAATGCGTTTCCCATCTCTTTTCTCAGAACAAGGGCGAAGGGAGATGGAAACCATAATAATATGAGAAGAAAATAATGGTCTTAATTTCGTGCCTCTAGCTAGAACGTATAATTTAGTTCGAAACAAAAGAATTTTCACTATACATCGTTGACCTTACGATGGCTTATCTCGATTGTTAAGTCGTGAGACAGTAAGGTGATGGTTTATTAAAAACAAAGATTAACATCAAAGTTCTTGTAAAACGTAATTTCCCTTTGAACGTTTTGGTAACGTTGTTTGGTGAGAGATTTTATTACGAAATCGAAAAGTACGTCAACGTTAAACGGGAACGAAATTATGGGCGGACACTTTTTGTTCTCCGGTCCGTAACGACCAAATCTCAAAATGCCATGATTTTATTGTGACCAAATTCCAATTTTCCTTAGTCCCGTAATGCCTGAAATCCAAAATGAGTTTGTCTAAATCTCAATTTATCTAAGTCCCAAAATGCCTAAAATCTGAAATGGCTTGCCCTTTAACGAGCATAGGATTTTTAAATGTTTATTGCTTTTGCACTTTATCAGAGTTCAATTTCTGGTCGCATCTATTCGGCCACTACCAGACAAAGGGTTGAATGTCTTTAAAAACAAAAGATCAATGTCTATGACGTGACGTGAAACTGTACCGGTGGACAAGCAGCCATCTTTTAGAGTTATCACCTTTTGGTGACTTTTCGGGTGTGTTCACCCGATTTCAGGTTTTTTTACGACACTTTTTTAATTCTATTCTTCCCTGTAGTGTCTTTGAAGGGCAATCACCAAGCCTTCAAAGGCCGTGCAGTATCGTGAACAAAGTCGCAAGCAAAAGGCTATATTGAGCCAGCTAACTAGTTGCGTCGGACCTCACTGTAAAACTTGTTGAACTATGTTTCCATTAAGTAGCCAGTTGAAATAAAACATTGGCTTTCTCCCATCTTACTTAGTACTTAAGCCTATTCCTATTTGCTGAGTAATAGTAGTAAAACACAAGAGAAATGGGCA
Source organism: Zelleria hepariella (assembly GCA_949319315.1). Taxonomy (NCBI): domain Eukaryota; kingdom Metazoa; phylum Arthropoda; class Insecta; order Lepidoptera; family Yponomeutidae; genus Zelleria; species Zelleria hepariella. Next base: position 4,692,669 of record OX439378.1, on the reverse strand, counting down.
GTTTAGAGAACGTTTACTGCGAATATCGATCTTTTGGCTCGAAGTTAATGAGTACTAGGAACTTAACAATATTGTAGATAAATTATGCAGCATCCAGTAGCATCTCCACTCCTTGGGTGCTTGAGGCAAATAATAAGGATATTCTAGCCAAACACACAAAACATTGTGGTGAAGTAGCTAAAAACAACTAGACGAAGAAATGAAGTCGTGTTGGATATATTATCATACTCCTCCCTCCAAAATAGCACTGAAATAGTGTCCTACTGGAACAAAGAAGAGAGGGCACCCGAAACTACCTGGCGTCGATCAGTGCAACAGGAAGCAAACATGATGGGATGAGCATATCCGAGCTTGAGAGGAAGGCGCAAAATCAGCCAGAATACCATACAAAAACAGTTTTAAGATCGCTGTCTCTGATGATGATGATGATGATGGTGACGGATAAAGTGATAATTAGGACGCTTTAATTTTGTATGAAAATTAAGAACGACTAATTGAACTGTGATTTAGATAATATGCACTTATTATGAAGATACCTACTCGTATTACAAACGGTTGTAAGTTTACTACATCGCAGGATGTTACGTTTTTCTTTTGCTTAGATATTATATTGTAGAGAAAATACCAAACACTAAAGCCGCAAAGGTTATGACCAGATAAAAACAACAACAGAAGAGACCAAGAGACAGGCCCAAAAAGCATTAGATTGACTTTATCGACGAAGATCTCACAAAGATGGTTAAATACACCAACTGGCGCAGAGAGGCAAGGGCCAAAGACAAATGGGAATATATCGTGGAGGCCAAGACTCACAAAGTCCCAAAAAAGAAGAGGAGAGAGTGTTGTCAGATGCTATCTAATTATATTTGTAAAGAAACCTTAGCGGCTCCTCTAAAACAAGTCCTGATCTCCAAGCGAGACCAGTTCTGAGACCAAATCACGTATTCCGGCCGGATACGCGTAAATATTCTAATCGCCTTAATTTTTACGTAAAACGAGTCGACGAAAGCGGCAAATTTTTGGCCACTTTGCTTTAATCACTAACGGAAGTTGACCATTTTTATGCAACAAAAAATTGCTCAATTACGTGTTTGAAGTATTACACGAAAGAATGAATAGGCAGTAAGTAGTAACATTGTTATAAATTGTCTTGATGTTTTTCATCTAGATCTGTCCAAAACTTAGGGCAGGTTTCTGAACTGAGAAATTCACTTCTATCACGTTCTTTTTGGTGACACCTGCAAAGACAGAATCAGATCTCAATTCAGAAATCGGCTTTTAGTATTATGGGTATCGTATCTTTTTAATTTAGAGCCAGGCTTTCAACTTGCAAAGACCAAAGTACCAAGGACCAAGGACCTACATTAAGGGTAGACGATAGCAACGTGGCGGGAAATTCAAAATTTTCACAGTTTTTTAAATTTTGTAGCTAAACTGAGCTATTTTTGTTCAGCGATTTTTCGTTCGCGGAAATAACAAAGTATTATTTTCATTATTGTAAACAATAGAACAACAATAATTCAGCCGGTTATGTGATCTTTCATATAACTGACATAAATATTTTATTATGACAATTCGATGTTCATTGATAGGTCGGTTTGTAAACAAACCTTTTTTGTAATCTCATGTCAAATCCACTACGCAATCTATATCGAATTGTCATAATAAACTATGAATTGTATTTATATGAAACAGGCACCTGGTCTACGACAATCTTTTTGGGCAGTGCCACTGCTTCGTAGACCAGAACACATAATCTTCTTAAAAAAAAAGTGTTTTGAACTAAAATAATCTAGGCGTAAGATTTCGCGGGATACATGAAAAAAAAAACTTTTCTTAAAGTTTAAAGAGCATTGGCCTACAAGGTGCCTGCTTATTTTTAGATCGCTTCTCGTTTCTGTTTCACAATAAATACCACTTTCCGTTGCTTTCGATGATCGCGGCCAATGAGTAACATTAAAATACCAAAATCATAACCAAAGCGTCTGACTAAAAAAAACTTTTCCCCGGACTCGAGAACAAGTACATTTTTTACCAGTAGCATTAATGAAAAAAAAAAACAAAGTATATGTAGAACATAATAACAGCCTCTGCTGACAGTGAGAGCTTTCTTTTTTTAATAACACATTTTTGATGCTGGCCGCTCGTGCTACAGCCACCAGCCAAACTGGCAGGCGCTGCTCAACTCGACAGTTTTGAATATACGCCGATTTTTTTATTGTCAAATTTACTAGACAAGTATCGTTCTGTCTCTGCAACTTGAAAACAAACGACATACTGCAGAAAGATACTAATATGTATTTTTTTCTTAGTGAATTTCAGATATCGGCGTATGTATTTACGAGGTATTTTAGATTCAGTAAATATTTAACTTACATTAATGATTGATTTTGATTTTTAAAGATCTTTATTAGCATAATATTATTTACAAACTTTGACCCAGTGTACATTGACATTCCTAGGCTAAATTAACACAGTAGGTATTACCTAAACGTTTACTCGATTAATTTAAATCTATTAAAACTTATATCATGTAGGTATGGTTACAATCAATGACGATTTAGAAGTTAACATTAGAGTAGTTCCAGTTTTATGACACACCGCTTTGATTAGCTTGAGTGTTTTTGACAGTATGATTTAATAATAACAATAAAATAAGTAACAATAATATAAATAGCTCAACATTTACACTCGATTTACTTTTTTTTTTTTTTTTGTAAGAAGAGGTAGGTTGATGGTGTATCAAATTGTACAAAATAATTTGGCGGTGGCAGAAAGCAGCGCGAGCGAGCGAAGCGTCGTCAGCCGGCCGGCGAGCCGGGTCCGACCGGTTCCAGCGCCCAGCGCGACGTCACACCTCCGTCAGCGTGTAGTGATGGGGCAGCCGTGTCGTGTATCGATATCGACTATTGCCAATCGGTCGTGACTTACCAATGTTGGATACTAGTTCGTTTGGGTGATTTATTTTAGTATTTAAATAGAACGATTTGGTTAGTTTCAGTATGAACTCAAATAAGGTGGGAAATTTAATTTTCTTGTGGTATTTGTAGAGGTTGGTTAGAAACGCTGTTTTGTAAGAAAGTTTTATGGCTCTATTCTGAATAACTTGCAATTTATTATGATTGGTTTTGGAAGTGTTACTCCATACTGGGCAGCCATAAGTTAACATAGGTCTTATTAGAGTGGAATAAATGGAGAGCTTTGTGTGGCTACTCAAGTTGGATTTTTTATTTAAGAGTGGGTTTAGGGCATTAAAGGCTTTCATACCTTTAATACGAGCTTCTGAAACGTGTTCGTTCCAATTCAGCTTTTGATCCAAAATCAAACCAAGGTATTTGACCGATTTGCTCCACGGTATAGGATGATCTTCTATTTTTAATGTTTTGATAGGTAAATCTCTCTTACGGGTAAAGAAAATTGCCTCTGTTTTGGTACTATTTAGTTTTAGCTTCCACTTAGTAAAAAAGTCATTGAGTTTTTCAATTGCCAACTGTAACCGACCGATCACTAAATCAAGATCATTTGACGTGGTAAAACATGCGGTATCGTCAGCAAAGCACGCTAGGCTAGTTCTGGCTTGGGTGGGGATGTCGTTTAGGTATAGTAAAAATAAATAGGGACCTAAAATGGAGCCCTGTGGGACACCAGCTGGAATAGAAAGAGACTCTGACTCATGTTTGGATATCTGTACGCGGAAACTTCTGTTTTCAAGATATGATTTTATAATATTAATCAGTGGAGCAGGCACTTCTAATTTGATAAGCTTGTAAACAAGACCGTTGTGCCAAACTGTGTCGAATGCCTTCTCTATGTCCAACAGGAACATGCCAGTGGAATTACCTGAGTTAAGATTTTGGGCAATATGTTCCGCCACTCTAGCAAGCTGTTGAACAGTAGAGTGGGCATTACGAAACCCAAACTGCTCGTTTATTAGTTTGGAGCATGTGAATATTTGCAAACGGCTGTTGATAGTCTTCTCAAATAGCTTTCCCAAGCAGGGAAGGAGGCTAATCGGTCTGTAGCTGGAGGGGATGGATTGATCTTTTCCCGGCTTCTTGATGGCTATGACTTTTGCCACCTTCCATGCCGAGGGAAAATAGGCTAATAATAAACAGGAGTTGAAAATTTTTGTTATATAAACAATAGCTTTTTGGGGTAAATTTTTGATGAGGCAGTTGGTAATAAGATCGAAACCTGGTGCTTTGCGTAGTTTTAGGTTTTTAATATATTTTTTCGTTTCGCTAGGTTGTACTAGTTTCACGGGAATTGCAGGATCTGCATTTGTTAAGCCTGCCATTGCTTTGTGTACCTCAGACTCCGTAACACCACTGTTCCAATCAGTCGTAAGGCACATGTTTTGTTGGAAAGCATGGGCAAGTTCTTCACATTGATCTGCCTGTGAGGTTGTCAGGCTCCCGTCACGGCCTTTTAAAGGCGGTATAGATGCACTGGAAGATGTGGACCTGATACTTTTTGCAACGCGCCATAAATCTGACCTCGGATTGTCTATTTTCTTAAGTTTATCACTCCAGATTTTATCGTTGTGCTCCTTAATACCTGTGTTTATGGATTTGCTTAGGAAGTTAATTTGTGTTCGGATTTTACAGCGACTATTCATATCAGATTCGTGCAAGTGATGTCTTCGGAGTCGGTTTCTAAGATTTATGAGTCGCTTTATTTTACGAGGTAAGGGGAATGCATTTTGTTTCACGGTAACAGTAGGTACCGCGACGTCTCTAGCACAGGTAATGTTAGCTGTTAGATTTTGTATCGCTAGTTCTATTTCGTCTTTAGTCTTATGAACTGCGGAACCAAGTGTAATATTTTCATTAATTACGTTTCGATAAAGAGTCCAGTCTGCTTTGGCATAGTTAAGACGTTTTATTGCTTCTCTTTCAGGGTTTCCTCGGAGGCAGAAGAAAACAGGTAGATGATTAGAGCTAAGAGCAGGAATAGTTTGGACGTTATCAATATTGCAGATATTCTTGGCAATTATCAGATCTGGAAGACTCCGTGTGAGATTATCGCGATAATGAACTAAGGTGGGGTCAGAAGGTGCAAATATGGTGTATTCACGATTGATCAAGTGATTGAATAGAAGATTTCCGTTAGTGTTTCTTGCTCCTGGAAACCAGTGATCATGTTTGGCGTTAAGGTCACCCATAAGTATAACTTCTTTGTTGGTGTTCAGGAGTAGGTCAAGGTCACAAGTGGACATCGGAAGGTTTGGTGACTGGTATACAGAAAAGATATTATAAAAGGAATTATTGATCTTTATCTTAATCCCTATAGCTTCTAGATGCCGGGTTATGGGAACACTAACAATAAAGTGATTTAAGTCATTTTTTATGAGTATGGCGACACCCTGGCCCCTACCACTAACGTGCTTGTCGCACCTGTAGCAAGAATAACCAGGTAAGTTTAATATGATACGCTGAGTTAGTTTCGTTTCAGATATGGCAATTACATCGACTGATAGTTTACTCACCAGCTCTAGTAACTCGCGCTGCTTTCCACCAACACCGTCGGCATTCCAATGAATTAAATTTAAGTGTTGATAACTAAACATATTTGCCTAAGTGTGACAGGATTAGTGTAACTTTATCAATCATGGTTTTGCATTCTACAAATTCACCGCGTATATCCTTGATTATTGTCAATATTTGGAGCATCTCTTTGGTTGTTTCATCGAAATCCTGGTGTGCTCTTTTTGAGGCTTCTTGTTGTTCTCTGGTGGCGAAGAAACTACCTGACCATGGATTGCTGGTGGGAGTTGGGGCTGGAGCTGGGGCCGCGGCAGGGACTGGTCGAGGCAAGGCTGAGACGTTGCTGCTTGGTTGGTGGTTAGCCATCGTGGCGGTGGGCATTCGTACTGGGCGCTTATTGTTTGGTTGCTCTTTTAGCTTGTTTATGTACCGTTGACGCTCGGTACATTTCATGTAGTTGGCGGGATGTTCTTGCTTGCAGTTGCAACATTGAGCTGGCGTTAGACGGTCCTTCTTGGGGCAATCTTTGGAGGCGTGAGACTCTGTGCACTTTACGCACCGAGGTGGAAGATTGCAGTTGCGGGACGCGTGCCCAAAGTTTTGGCACCTGAAGCATTGAGTTCCCAGTGACGTATTGGATCGATATTTTTCAATCGCGACTGCACAGTTGCCAATATATTTGATTAGACGGAATTTGGCTATGTCCGTTGCTGCAGGTAAGTTGGCCAAGAATGGAGGGCAAGGCAAAATCTGGTTTGATTTTCCACTGAGTTTGGTAATAGTTACTCCGTCGAATCCTAGATCGGCGAGTTCGCTTGAAAGGGTTTCTTCAAAGTATGCCGGGAGACCTTTGATTACCACCTTTGACAGTTTTTCATCTTTCCTCGTGAAGGTGTGGAAGGACATTTTATCAGATCGTAAGCCATCCTTTATAGCTTCGTGCGCATCTGAGGAGTAACACTGGACAGCTACCTTGTTGCGCCCTTTGTACTGAAGGTGGAAATTCTTGTGGAATTTTTCAATGGTATCCTTAATTGTGCCGTGGGTCCATCCTTCTTGTATGGCAATGATTATAGGGGGGATCCTGTTTGGGTTCTTCCTTTTCGTGACAGCATCTCGGAGACACTCGGGCAGTTGGGCGGCTTGCTCAACAGTAAGGTTGATAAAACGGTTTGACGTTACCAATCCGGGTTTGCCAGGAGACTGGCTTTGAGGCGCGGTTCGCTTCGGTTTGTGCCACTTTTCGGACGAGTCTTCATCCTGAGGTAAGCGGCGTTTCGGAGTTATAGGCGCTCGAACAACGAATTTGTCCATGGTAACTAACGTCGACATCGATACTTCCACTTATCGAAACTTTTCCCCATCACTAGGTGATTAGTTCTATGAGGGTAATATCGAAATATTCACGCAGCGATAGGATGCGTACTACTTGGACGAGAACCGAACGACGAATGAAACTTAATCTGCAATAAATAATTAAAAATAATAATTACAGAAAACTATTGGAATAAGTAGCAACCTAACAAATTACATAACGACATGCATCTGTTTCTTTTATAAATATTTCACGCTGCAGCTGTTTCGGCTTCATTACGATTATTTCCTTTCAAATTGAGCCAGTGAGTTATGTTATGTAATTGATGCGTTTCGTATTCATCGGCGATGGGTTCGAGCAATGATGTTCGAGAAGCTTCTTTGATTAACCTTCAACCTAGATCTTTCTTACCAGACTTACCAAGTATTTCCTTCCTCATAACAAATCCCAGGTACTGCAAAGTCCGAGTGGTCCGTCACTTCACCCATCTAGAGTGAGTGAAGGTGCCGCTAGATGCCATATACAATGTATATAGCATATAATAACCTCGGTACATAGATAAAACAATGGCGACAATGTGGGAAGACCAGCAGCCCAATTCGGTGACATCATCATTACGGCGGAGAGTCCACTGATGCGGATGGCGAGGGACTGTGAGAGTTGGCGTGAGAAGAAAAATACCTATAACCGACACTGCGCAGAGATAGTCGGATTTCTGATTGTCTCTCTATTTCATGATCATCCGATGATCATGAAATAGTGAGACAATCAGAAAGTCCCACAAATTTATCCCGGGATCGGCGGATATAACCCCAACCTCAATGTTGAACGAGCGAGCGAAGCGAGAGAAATTCTCCAAGTCTACTCGAACAATTCTGTTCGACGATAACTTCAGTAAGTTTGGTCGGATCGTCATGATATTTAGTAGGCGGGTAAATTATATACGCGTAAAGATTTTTATAAGGTTACAAAATTCGCTCGGGACAGGATTTGAACCCACAACCTCTTGCATTCCGTGCAGGCGCTCTACCAATTGAGCTACCGAGTCAAGTACTGTCTTTGCGAATTTTCCAACCTCATTGAAACTCGTCTTACGGACGTCTTGGTAGAGCGCCTGCACGGAATGCAAGAGGTTGCGGGTTCAAATCCTGTCCCGAGCGAATTTTTTACCTTACAAAAATCTTTATAAAGTTCCCTAGCACGGGTTAGTGCTTTAGAAAATACGAAAAGTAAATACGTGTAGTAATAAAAAAATCAACACGAGCCAAATTGTTCTGGCCTATGGGTTGCCGAGATATGGTGTTGAAAAGTTTTTATGCAATGCGCGCGCGCCCGTTTCGGGGCGAACTTGCCCTACGGTAGGAAGCTAATACACACTACATTAAAAAAAAACATAATTTTGCTCAAAACGGGTCAAATTGCAGTTATTTTCATCTAATAACATCTAAGCTTTTGCCTGAATGGAAGCTATTTAACTGTAGATGAACATAGATATAGGTGTCTCATAGACTCTATCAGCGAGAAACCTTGACCGAGGCTGTAGAAAGTGGTCAGTCTAGTCTTTGAAAGGCCAGCGGCGGAGCAAAGGGATTCCTTCTACACAGAGCCTATTATTGTAAGGCATAAGTAAAAGGACGTATTCACACAAGCAAGATATTCGAAATTTGAAACTAAAATAGGGCAAGATTTGACCAACTTTTTGCTTGCGATTCTGGCTTCGTAAAAAAGGGAAATTTTACAGACAGATTATACAGGGTATCCCAAAATATAGTGTCGAGCGAAAGTCCAGAGATAGAGCACCCCTAGGGGTACCCAAACCACCCCCATGTACGGATAAGTTCTAAGTTCTAAGTCACTCAAGTGTAATCTCACCCTTAGACTCTTCTATAGTGTCAGAAAATTAGACGGTTCAAGCGATGGACGAGTGATGTAATTTTTTAACTGGTTGCTTGAAAATGGGTCACGCTTTATTAGGTTGTTTTTCATTTCTGGGAATGGAATAGAGAAAGTTATGTTGTTTGAGCCTTGTTTTGATTGATTGTTGGGAAGCGATGTATCCAGAAATATGTATACTGATTGCTGCTTTGAAAACCTTTATCTCTACTGATTGTTTTATTTTGATGAAAGTAGCTTTATTCTTTCAAACGCAAATAGTGATACTGCATAAGGTTTACATTTTTGGTTTTGAAGAAGAAAAGGCAATATTTTAATATTTTACAAATAAAACTTGACAAAACACATTCTCAGGTACAATAAAAAGGTTCACATTGTTATTAAGCTATTGCATTGAATCCGAGTGATTTGCTGCTGTCCGTTGAGGACTTCCGTTCTCCATCTCCGAAATTCTTCATCAAATCTTCCCTTTTTTTTACGAGACTGAGCCCAAATGGAAAGTATACCCTTTCAAACAACAAAAGAATATTATAAATCAGTTCACAGAAAAAAGTTCTGAGGTAACACACATAAAAAAAATATGGGTCAAATTAAGTACCTCCTCTTTTTTTGAAGTCGGTTTAAAAGTGTCATCGATTTCATAATTTACATACAGACAAGTCATACGCATGAAAATTTGTCATATTTTTTGGCAAGCCAGACGTTTTGTCCATTGAATTATGTATAAGCGAGCTATTGTGTATGCCATAATAGTAGCACGGTGGCGGCGGTGACCTGTAAAAGTGGTCTAAGAAAAGTGGCACAAAGAATATAAGTGAAAGTTTGTTTTCTGTGACACAACTCTAAAAAATACATTACTCACCGTGCGTAAGACGTTGGCCTTTTTTTTAAAGTACAAAACAGAAATATCCTCACGAGTTTTCTTTCTTCCCCCACTAAGTATACGCTAATTTTTAAATCAAGTCCACGGAATGACAGTTGCTAGTATGTCACTGCTACTGTCAAATAAAGCCTTTGTAGCAACTGTCATTCCATGAACTCGATTTAAAAATTAGAGTTTAGATATGAATTTTATATTTTTGAATCCCTTGCTCCATTCCGACCATGCAATAAGGTCAAATAGAAGGAAGCATTGTACCACATCTTGTTTCCGTTTTGGCGACTCTTAGGGTGTCCAATGTCCAAGTGATGAGATAATAGATTTTACGTAAGTTTTCATGGTCCAAGATCTTCAATATGGTATAATAGTTAAAAAATTATGCACTAGGTACATTAAATAAATAAAGTATTTTACGGCTAACCAGGGTATAAAGGAAAACATATTGAGTAACCAACAGTTTTATTGACATCAATCGATTATAAATTAAGTTATTAAATAAATTAATTGACTTGACTGGTCACACCATGACAATGGAAAAATAAATTAGGTTTATATTTACATTACGAAAATTGAGCACCAAAATAAATAGAACAGCATAAATATGAGATCCATTACGTAATATGATAGATAATATATTTTTGTAAACACCATTTAAGTATATTTAAATTATTATATTTGGCAATTAGCTATTAAACTTCCCTATATAATGATAAACTAAATAAATGCAATATTCAATATTTACAATATGTACATGAAAATATTACACGGGTATACATAAGATAATATTATATAATCAGCCTTTGGTTTTTAATATTATTTATAAAAAATAACAAATATAATATTTTAAAATAAATTAAATCTCATTTCATACGTAATACTGACACCATAAAAATATATATGATTATATATAAACAAAATAAATAAACAAAAAACGGGCACTCGCATTCAACCAAACAAACAATAAATAAATTAAAGCAATTCCAAAGTCTCCCAATAATAAATAACAATAATTAAATAACCATAACTGTTGGAAAACCTTATTCAACGAAGAATAGAATCCAATAACGTATATAAATCCATTTTAAACTTGCCATTTTCATTTTAGTTTGAGTATTCCGGGTACTAACTTTCATTTCTGATGTTCTTAAAAATTGCTAGCATCATTTTCCTTTTTAGATCATATTCGATTTTCAAATATCTATCTACTGTTTTAAATCTCGTTCTATTCTTAAACCTTCCAACCGTCGCAACCCTAGCATGTCCTACCTCCTTTCTTTTAATACTAATGTGAATAAATTACTTCTCATAATAATAATTATTATACCAAGTTAACTGTTACTGTAATCTAGTCAGAGGGTTTCAACTTGTGGTCCTTATGTCGCATTTTTAATTATAATTTCTGTGGGCTTTTTGGTGTAAGCATTGTACGCTAAATCTTGAGTCTTCTCGAGCGACCTGAAACAAAAAAACAAAAAAATGGTTATTGTTATGGTTTTGTCATAATTGTTTATGACTTTTATCGAGCTTATAACCAAGACACGTTTTACATCATGGCTCAATACGATGCTCAAATATTAACATTCGAGCCGTGTCCCAAGATAAAGAATAAAATTCCCAATTTAAAATTAAAAATTCCCAATAAAACCGTAGCTGAAAAGCACAAAAAGCGCGTTGAATTCGGTAATTATTATTTTTGGAACAATGACGTGACTCTCGGAGAAGAGACAGCTGATCAGATGAAGTATGACGTAAGACAGGGGGATGAAAACTTTGGGATTTTCCCGACGAATAAAAAGAAAGAAACTTGGTAGATTTACTATCTAATCGTGGGCTCCTGCCAGTATTGTGTGTACAAAGATGTGCAGTATTCCGTAACTATACAATTTGCTCTAGCAATTCAGACATAGATATTTAGTTGAGCATAGGTAGATAGTTGAGATTTCCTCAAAGTTTGACGCCCAAATAGTCTGGTATATAACGTCAATATAATAGGCACAACTAGCGCGGCCAATGAAAAAAAAATCACATCTTCTTTTTAGATGCGTTTTTTGCTAAAAACGCTTCATCAACTTTTCAACGCGAGGATTAACTATTTTTAGGACCTAAGATTTAGATTCCAGATCCTAGAACCTACGAATAAAACCCGCCGCCACCAAAAGTGGCAAAAAATGCATCCAATAAGAAGATGTGATTTTTTTTCATTGGCGGCGCTAGTTGTTCCTATATCTGGGCCTTAACAAAAACATTTGATGCAAATAAAAAGACAAATGATTACAAACTCACCTGCTTACCTACTCCAGCCTGAGCCTCCATGACCAGCCGATACGACTACTTCATGAGCCTCGTGGCCACCTCCTGATGGCGACAGCAGCTTCTTCAACCCAATGATACCAGCCAGGACCAGGGCCAACTTGGATACGATGAGCGCCTTGCCCGCCAGCAGGGCCAAAGCCCCGAAGGCCAACGGGACCATGAGGCCGCCAATCAGAAGTGGGATTGCGAGCAGTGGCGCCAACTTCTTCCGTCTGCTTCGGCCTTCTTCGGTGAGGTCGGAGCTGGTCGGGAACTTGATCTGGAAAGAGGAGAAGAAATGCATTTAGGATGGTAAGAAAATATATTCTGGCTACAAAATGCGAATGGTTCCAGCAAAGTACCGGCTCATGGTTTCGTTTGGCAGCTTCGAAGGACGAAGGAATAGCCAAACTGATCGCCAACATCTGATAAGAGACGGTACGCAAAGAAGATGAAGGCTTAGAAAGTGTGCCAAATAGGTAGATGTCCAGCTCTGGATACCGCAGACGAGGCTGGTCTACAAGAATATGGTGAGACGCAAATATTTACCGGAGCCGTTAGATTTCAAAGCATACACTATCAAAAAATATCCTGCAGCGTTTTAGTGGTTACTTTATACGTCTAGTGTGAGTAGAGGTGTCACTGTACGGAATAAAATATTCTTATTCGAAGCCAGTTTTTTTAAAGTAAGCTAGTGATATGTGCGTAGACGAAACTAGCTTAATTTTCAGAATGGTTAGACCGGTAAACGCATAGAGATTGTACTTCTTTATTGAAAGTAATATTATGAAAGTCAAAGTCAAAGTCTATAAGGTTGATAGTTTGAACAATAAAATACTCCAATAGAACAATAAACTCCGAGTAACATAATAAATGCATTCAAAATTATTTTACTAACAAGTATCGTTAGCAACAAACTGCTTTCAAATCTCCTAGGAAACCAGTTGAAATTCCTTCAATCATCATAATCTGCCGTAAGAATACTCAGCATTCCTACAAACATTCCCTCGACAGAAGAAAAACACCTCTGCGCATCGCAAATCAAATCGCAAACAAATAATTATCATAAAAACCACCACATGAGTGGTCAACTAGGACAGCGCAAGAAAACTGCTTAATAGACTGTGAAAAGTAAAAAAAAAGTGAAGATGCATTAATTGCATCTAATTGCAGAGAGATGCATCGAGAAAGCCGTCGCGGTCGTCACGCTGCGTTGCTGGCAATATGTGGCCATTTTTTTCTTCCTTTTTTCTCTGATTCGATCCAACGGCTTCTTTGTGGGCAGTAGGTATTTTATTTTTCAGGGTTCGGCCATTCAGGGTACGCTATTCGTCCGTTAGTCCAACCTTTAGAGGCTATTCTTAGTATAGGTAGCCAGTTGCAATTTTCCAGTCTATTAAGCCTCGATGCACGTTTGACCCATAATTGGCTATTTTTTTTTCAATTTTCCATTCATTGTGATTCACTTTATGTTTATATCGTTGTTTTTCATCAATTAGAGCTGTTGTTTTGTATCCGTTAGGCCTGTTAGTAAGCGCTTAATGGGGGTAATTCATTATGTAGAGTACAAAGAGATAATGCGTGATAAAAAACCTCTCTTAAGACTTGCGGTTCTATAGATGTTCAGAGATGTTGGTCGTGCGTGTAACCAATAAAAAACTATTTTGGTTGTGGTAGGTATCATATTTTTTTCTTTTGATTTGTTTGCTACAGTGAAGCAATATTCATTCGTTTTACGTTTAAAAATATAAAAAAGGAAGAAAAAAAACATGTTGAACTTAACAGTACCATTAAGGTAATAAAATCCCTACATCCAGAAAATCTAGTGAAAGTGAAATCGGTAAATTAGGGGTAATATTAAAATTTTCAGTGCTTACGAAAGTTTAAGTTGTAAAATTTATAAAATCCATTTTTGCATACAATTAAAATGGTATTGTGACACACTGACGAACAACCAAAACCTCAGTGGTTTTAGTTGTTCGTCGCGGAAACGCGTGGAACATAATTTAGATTTGTTTTGTCTAAGCAGAGTCTATGTAGTACATAAGTACTTAAACTAGTATTAGCAATTAGTCGTAAGATATTTTTGAACGAGCAAGCAAAGCGAGAGAAGTTCTCCGAGTGTACTGGAACAATGCGGCGTTTGTATGTATGCATGAATGTTCGTTCGACGATAACTTGAGTAAATTTAGTCGGATCGTCACGATCCGACTATTGAATCATGAAGAAAAAATGTAAGTTCGAACATGAGTCAAATCGGTCGAGGGGTTGCTGAGATATGGGGTCGCGACTTCAAAGTTCGGGGCGAACCACTAATGGTTTACCCCGAACTTTGAACTCGGCATAAATCGCTAAATAAGCAACGCCCCAGTGTTCTTCTTAGATTCCCTTATTAATGTAACACCTAATGTACGATAAGAAAGCTGAATAGACATTATCTTATCTAAACCCCTTTCTATACAACACAGCTGCCAATAAATCTCAGATCTACTAGGTGTTTTCACTCGGCCGTCTACTACATAGACACCAGACAGTGTGGAAATCATCGATCGATTGGAGAGAAATCAAATCGATCCCATTCGTCGCAAATTCTCAATTCATCAGAGGACCAATTATCTAACTTCAACCTCAATCTCAATGGCATTTAATTTGATATTTGAAATTAGCAGACTTAAGAGTCCCCTTCAGGACCGTGGGAACTCAGTGACGGCCAAGCGCGTGAAACACTGTTTTCTACAGCTGTTTCACCCAGAATGAGACGGGGCGTGAGAAAAGTGAGAGGCAATGCGGCTGTATGAGTCTCGTGTCCTTTCGCGAGTATCTAGTTGTAGTTGTAATGTAATACCTCTAGATCTATTTTCCCAAAATTTTTCGAAGTTCAGCTGCCATTTCACACATTTTATTAGGCATTTCAAAAATATTTTTTTTCTGACAAGTAAAACACATTATTGATGTTCCCAAGGTAGTTAGACTCCAATAGACAGTGTAATAATGTAAGTAAATAACAGCTGAAAGTAACCCCTTTTTCGGCGCGAGAAACAGATCGTTCTAATTTTTTTCAGGCAATTTTTTTTTATAAAAACTATTTGCAAACCTCCATATTGGTCATCTACTGATATAAACCAAGTTTTAGCAAAATCCAGCCTGTAGTTTAGATAATAAACCGGAACTACCCTTGTATAGGAAAATGGTGCTCTAACGCCCTCCTTATTGGACAAAAGCTATAATTTAACCACTTGACCCGTGAATAAGAAGAACAAATATATAAAAATGGCTGCGAGGACAGATCTGTCCATCTCGCTAGCCAACGTGCCAACGATTGTAATCGTGATGGTGTTACCAGCTCGTTCTTAGCTCTTTGCTTTGTGAAGGTCACGACGACAATTAGCGAACAATAACGTAAAGAGACAAATAATGTAGCCCAAGCTAGGTGCGTAATAGAAAAGTCGAAAAATCCGCTCAATGTCCTTCAATATGACTGTACGTCTGCTCTTTTATTATAGTTAAACTCAATGTTTTATAAATACTCTTTTAACATCGGTTATGTAGGTACCTATATCGAAACATAACAACACATTTTTTTAAACGAGTGTTAAATGCGTTTCATTGTAAATTGTGATAGTACAGTTTTTTTTTTTTTGTAAATTGGAAAACTTCTTAAGTCTTATTTTTTCTTAAGATTACTTAAATGGATCGTGATTGATATTAAAGTTAGACAATCAACTCCATAGCTAGCTTGACAATTTATTTTCTATAATGTCCGTAAGTACCATGACACAAGATGAGAATAGTCTCACTGATATAGTAATTTTATAGCAGTGTTAGAAACAGAAAATTAAATGGAAGAATGTCGTCATTGCAACGCCAAAATTAAATAAAAACGGTGTAGCATTTTTTTTTAACTTTACCTAGAATCCATTAAAACTACTGCTGTGTGTTTCAAACTTTAAAAGCATTAAAACTACACCCCTCCAAAATAGTACTGAAATGGTGGCCACCCCTGGTGTCAGAGATGTTAAGCCGCCCAAAGGGCCTCTGACATGGCTTGACAAACGAGACCTGCACGAAAGCGCTAAGATATCATTGCCACTAGCGGTCACCCATCCATAGTGTGACCGCGCCCGATGTTGCTTAACTTGGCCACTCGATTATGAATGGCCAGTCCAACTAGGCTGTGAGCGCTTCTGAAATGATGTCTACCTAAATATAACACGGAAGAGAGGGCGCCCTAAGACTACTTGGCATTGATCAGTGCAACCGGAAACGAACAGTCTCGGGTATTGTGGTATCGGGATGAGCATAACCGAGCTTGCTCAAATCAGCCAGAATGGAAAACTGTTTTAAGAAGCCAGGGACATATCCCTGATTACAGATATGGGATAGCAGGAAATAATAATAATAATGTATAATGATACAAAATAAATAAAAAAAAAGATAAATTATTGGAATTTAAAAAAAAAACTGGACTCGAAACCATAATAATATGTAGGTATTTGTGTCAGAAATTAAAAACAAAGCGAAGTTGAGTATCACGCTATCACACATTAATCTAGCCAATAAAGAAAAGTACAAGTTTGATTGATATTGCACAACACATAACCGTTTTACGTCAAATAGCGAAAGTGATGATTTAAAACGAAATAATAAATTACTTTTTGTATATCTAAAGCACTAACACGTACTAGATAACATTTTAAAGTTTTTTTTAAGCTTAGAAATAATTTAACCTTAAAACTAAGGCCTTTGCATCTACGTAATGAGATGATTTATACAGCTTCCAGTGGCACCTTCACTCACACTAGATGGGTGAAGAGACCACTCGGCGCTGCAGTGCCTGGGACATTGTTTTAGGTCGACTAAGCTGTCAGGATGGTATAGGTGCTGGGCAAGCCTAATTTAACCTTATAAAAATAATAAATGATTGACGTAATATTTTTTTAGATTTGCACGCGCACTTATAACAATAATAATGATCCGAGTGGTAACTTCACCCATCAAGTATGAGTAGATACTGTATAAATGATCTTATCTGGGGGCACGGCAGTGCCCCCGCCAGGTCGAGCGCGAAGTAAACACTGCCGTACCATCCTTTACTGGAACCATTTCGCCGCATTTTCAGCCCCCTATTTGAGAACCTCTGGATAAGACGAGAACGCAGAAATTTTCGTCATCTAGTAAGTTATATTCACATACTCAAAATCCAAAATTTCAAGTCTGTAGGTCATTTAGTTCCGAAGTTAAGCGAAAGCAAAGTTTCGCATTTATGACACACACTCACTCATGATCATCAAAATAGAACTAGTACTTCCCATAAACACAGAGAGCTGAAATTTGGTACAGAGTTAGGGTTTAATGGCCACATAAAGGGAAAACTATACTAGTGGTTCGCCCCGAACTGTGAACTCGCGACCCCATATAAACCCCATATCTCGGTAACCCCTCGACCGATTTGGCTCATGTTCGAACTTAAAAATTCTTTTAATTTCATTTACCCGCTTGCCAAATTTCATAACGATCCGACTAAATTTACTCAAGTTATCGTCGAACGAACATTCATAATGTTCATAAAAATTTTCAGGGGCGAACCACTAGTTGAACGAGCGAGCGAAGTTCTCCGAGTCTACTGGAACGATCCGGCGTTTGTATGTATGTATGTATGGTTGTATGTATGAAAGTTCGACGATAACTTTAGTAAATTTGGTCGGATCGTTATGAAATTTGGTAGGCGGGTAAATAAAATTAAAAGAATTTTTAAGTTCAAACATGAGCCAAATCGGTCGAGGGGTTGCCGAGATATGGGGTTGTTAAGTTTATATGGGGTCGCGAGTTCACAGTTCGGGGCGAACCACTAGTACTTACAAGTTAACAAGAAGAAATAGTCGAACGATTAACTGTATTCTACTCGAACATTACACAAATTAAAAAACTGTGTCAAATCAGAAATAAATCAATATGCCCACGTTTCTACAAAAAGAAGTGAAATCCCACCAAAAACATTCTGTAAAAAACTAACCAGGTCTCGATGGAGCTACTTGTTTATCTCTAAAAAGTAATGAAATCTAGACAAAGTCGTGCCAAGTCTAAGGTTCCTTACTACGATTTATTTATTATTATAGTTAATGTTGTGAGACTTGGCAGTTGAAGGGTACCCAAGGGTACAAAACCGCACCATGACGCAGGTGCTCCATGACACCATTGCACCAATCTGTCGCCAGAACCGCTTGTGTACCCTTCAACGGCCAAGTCTCACAACATTAACTATAATAATAAATAAATCGCAGTAAGGAACCTTAGACTTGGCACGACTTTGTCTAGATTTCATTACTTTTTAGAGATAAACAAGTAGCTCCATCGAGACCTGGTTAGTTTTTTACAGAATGTTTTTGGTGGGATTACATATACAAGATGTAACAAAAGGCTCTAATTACTCTTTTTTACAGGGTATTAGAGATCACATCCCAAACTTGTTTTTTACTCTATGACGTTCTGTTGATTTTGAATGTAAGCGCTGTGGCGGGAGAAAGGTATTTTTAAATTATGGTTTTCATTAATTTTTCACAATGTTTCATCCACTTTAAATAATAATGCAAATTCATTACGCACACAAGCATGGGTTTGAATTAGAACAAAATCCAAAAGCAAAAAACTATTAAATTGTTTTAAATTTTGGGATAACAAATAAAAATAAAATTGTTTGTATTTTTTCAGCGCCATACCTATGTGCAAAGTTAACTTGCGCGCAATCTAGAACCGACCTCTCATAGGAATACGGTAGGGAAGGTATACAACGTTAATGATGATAGATACATTTAGGATCTGGTTTTCAGGTCAAAATACTGTTAAGCCCTCGACTCGACTAGAGACGTACTAATTTGCATCCTTGTCAAGGTGGTTGAACCAGGGTATCAATTGTCCACGACATTACTTAAGTATTCGACAAGGCATCTCCCTCCAACACTACTAGATTTATAGCGACATAAGCGGCTTTGGTCATAAAAATGGCACACTACGTCCAGGCAAACAGGCCTAAAATGCTTTCTATCCATTTGTTCGTCCATTCATCAATTCATCATTCCATTATCCGTCCTTCTGTCCATTTGTCCGTCCATCCATCAGCAATTGTGCTGTGCATCCGTCGTCTGTCCGTCTATCCATCCAACTTTCTGACTACTCTATTTTTTAATGTTTTCATCTTATGAAGCGTACACAAATGCCAGGAAAGACAAATATAACCCACGGAAAATGACATAATATTGACAGAAGGCGACCAAGAAGAAGATGCCCGACAATTTTGACCAATAAACCCGCTCCATACATATGGTATGGTATACTCCATATGGTATACGATGCCCTACACTTAGCCGAAGATAATGTCAATGTCAATCTCAAGATAGTGTCTATTAATATGCTGACAGCTACTCAAGTTTGACATTCGCCAAGGATTGACATTAGCATTTGACTTTTATGAGTTCACCTACTTGAGATCGAGCTCAAGGAGGTGATCTCAGACGACTATGGCCCGGTTTCTGAGTTGAGAATTTTAAGCAAATGGGTAAGTATCGTCCTGTCTCTGCAGATTTCTCACAAAAGGACGTGACAGAGCGATACGTAAGTATGTGCTTAGTAAAATTCTCAACTCAGAAACCGGGCCTATTAATACCAACCTAAAATTATCTAAAATAATCATGGAAGCAACATGGAATAAAGCAACAATGGTGTAATTATAGCGCATATTGCACATCCTATTGACCGGATATCTTCACTCTGACACTGTGATAAAATTTATCTTAAAAGGAAAGTATTTATAAGGCAAATATTTCCAAGAACTACAGCAGAAGAGAAGTCGATAGAAAATTGTAATAAGGCGTCATTAATCTTGCTCTACATGTAACTACATAATATTTAATCGCGAATCAAACCCTCACAACATTCATTAGCAATAAATAACGCCTCTTCATCGGAAGTGTACCTACTATTAAAGTAGAAAATAAAGTAGAAAATTTCGCATGTCCAACTATAACTAGACACACTTTGCACCGCTACTTAGTTGTGGATGCTCTGTAAGAAGCCTGGAATCGGAAAATGAATGTTAGTGTAGCTACAGAAGAATAACTCTTCACAAAAACGCGGGAACATCCAAACACCAAGCGTAATGTTGTCCATAACGGAAAAAAAAAGAAGAACTTCGACACGACAGTTAGCAAATTCTACAAGTTATTATGATGGTAAAACATTAAAGTCAGAGGCGTATGAAAAGAACAAGAAAAGAACTCGTGGCTCAGAAATAAAGGAATAGATAGATGTTGAAGACCTTTTTAGCATGCCAAGAATAACCTCTATTAGTGGAACGACACGCCAATTAGAAGAAGGAGAAGAATCCAAGAATGACATCCACGATGGATTTAAGGCAATTTGAATGTCAAAAAAGTTAAACTGTAGTGGTTTCAAAAACTTGGAACCCTAACACTTAGCTTGTCTCTTTGGTTGAATAAGCGTAAGTATAGATTTTTTTTATTTGAGAAAAATCAAAAAGAGTCTACTTGAACCATCCGGTATTTGTATTTATGTATGTCATTGTATGGGTATATGCATGTATTTTTGTTTGTGTGTATGTATGTACGTACCTATATAAGAATGTTGAGTAAAGGTCGGACCGTCATTTTTCAGTTTGAATATGAGCCAAATCGAGATAAGGGGTCACGCGTTCACAGTTTGGGGCGAACCATTAATTTATACTATAATGCTTTCTATTTTAACGACTTAATAATGTGTTGGAATGAAAAAGTGTGGCAAAATTGTAGCGAGAGGCAATAAACCCTTTGGCTGTACAGACTACAGCACGTAGACGCTTACACTTTCGTTGCAAAGTAGCCCGTAACGTAAGTGAACAGAGTGCACGCGGGGGTACGAGGTAATGAGAAGTACATGGTAATGAGAAGGCGGACGAGCTGGCGAGAATGGGGTCTGAACAAGATTTTATCGGGGCAGAACCCTTCATAGGCCTTTCAATAGCTGGTTCTCGTACTATTAAAATGGCCCTAGCGGCAAATGCCAAAAAGAAAAATCTTTCTGAATGGTTTACTATGCCAGAACTGGCACATTCAAAGGCTTTTATTGGCACATCAGGTACAGTTTGGGTATCCAAAATCTGTAGATATAGTAGGTGTAAGGCCCGACTAATTGTTGGGGCATTTACGGGCCACTTTGGCACCAAAAAACACCTACTGAATATGGGGCTGTCTAACGACTCCCACTGCAGGGCCTGTAAAGAGGCGCCAGTGTCCATGGAACACGTTCTGTGTGACTGCGATGCTCTAGCAAGTAAACGCATGAGTCTTCTCGGGATATCCTAGACCGGAAGAATATAAGTTCCTCAACCTCGATGACGTTCTAAAGCTTATGACCTCGGTCTTTGCACGTCCTGAGCAGAATAAGGACGGGGGTGAAACAAACGACCCCACTGGGTCGAAGTGTCCCGGGCTCTTAGCCTGGCCCCATACTGATAAGATAAGATAAGGGTCTACTGTCATGTGTACGTTAGATGTAAATTTTTTATACAGTGACCACCCAGACGCTGGGAGATATTTAGACCTCCTGGGTTACAGGCGAAGTTGATAGAAAGAGCCTTCGAATAAAAGAGATCTCGTCCCATTTACTTTCAAAATTATAGCCACGTAACCTTGAATGATTCGGGATATTTACACATATTTAGGGGTCACTTAAGTCATCAAGCTATTTTTCAATACCTACAAGCAATTTTTACTATGGGGCCAAGTGCGAAATCTCGAAAAATATATCATCTGCTCCGTACATTTGGTGCAGTAGGTATCAAATTTTGGTATGGAATAGCTGATATTTTTTTAGAGATTTCGCACTTGGCCACATAGTAAAAGTTGCTTGTATTGATAACTTGTGACCCCTTTCAGTGACCTTTCTGTAATACCCTCTATAGCCACTCAAGGTTTCAGAAACTTACAGATCTATGCTGTTTTACCTGCATATTAAGTTATTGACTTACAGTGTGACTCGAAAGTGCAAAACTTTACACTAGAACTCTTCCACCTTAGCCTATTATGGTTTTCGCATGTAAAATTACGCGCACGCGTCCATGCGTGTGAGCGATAGCCAGTGTAATTGGTACTTAGTTAGGCTTCTGTAGCGTGTATTTTCCAAGCTTAGCATGCAGGATATAGAAAGTCTTGATCGATTATACCTTCCAATTAGCGGTTACGAGCACTGATAGCGCGTCAGTTGTACGGGGTAACAAATTGGCCGATTGGGCTTCTGAATTTCTTCCTATTTATTTGTCTACAAATACACGTGAAATGGCAGCTATGCTTCAATAATATACGTAAATTATATTGGCATCTTAGTTAATTCTTATGTCATATTATTCTTATTGTGCATCCTTTTACTCAGTATTTCTCAGTCTCCATCGATCTAAATAGAAAATATTCGTTGAATTGATCTGAGATTACTGGTACTAAGTGTGATAGTATGATAAAAAATGTAGTCTGCCTTTTGACGTAAGTGAACTGATATTTTCCCAGTCGATACTTGAGATCATTCCAATCGTAATTTAACGAGTAGGTTGAGGTTCCAGAGGGGTGACTAGAGGTAGTCACCCCTCTGGAAATAACATGTTTTGCAAACGACATTACTCATTTTGCTATAAACTTGCATTACCGATATATCAAATTTCACATAATTCACACATAATTATCATTTGATCTCTTTGTTGAAGCTTAAGTATTCATTTGGGTTTAGTAACTTCATAAGCTGCTAAGGCAGGAGCGTTAAATGATGTTGACGTCGTGACTAATGCGCCTAATATGAGTCTATTAATGCTAGTGACAAGAAAACAGAGTGTAAAACGACTCATAATAAAATAACTTAACTACCTGACATTCATAATTTACATGACGTTTTAAACGGTCTCAAACGAGCTATCAACATTCACGATACTATCTTAATTACAATCTTTATACTTGCAGCGACACCAGAAAGTTTGTTTCAAATTATTGTTATTATTAGAACTTCAAATTATTTTGCTTTTTATCACTTATCAAGTCGTTGTATGTCCACTTCACTCCTCAAGTGTGAGTGAATAAACCTGTGTGCACTGCAAAAATCATCATTGATAGTAAGAAACACCTGAGATTCTTATCACTTAAATTAGTAAACTGTCACCATGTCTACAAAATAAAAACCTTTAAATACTTTACCATGCTTCTTTGGAGTTTCTTTACCGTGAAACTTTTCCTAGATAACGACCTGTATCTAGAAAAGTTGGCCAAAAAATGGTAACTAATCACATCACTATTATAACTTATTTACTGCATTGTGAATGAAAACAATCGAGTTTGAAAAGTATCACTAAAGTTATCAATCAATCAAAATGAACAAATAAAGGTTGTCTAAGTATCTATCCTTACCTGAATGGTATGAGACTGCATGAATCCAACGATCTTGTCCAAGATGAGGTTGTCCATGGAACTCTCGTCAAGTCCTCGCGGGACCGCCTCTTCAACCACCACATCTTCAACCTTTGCATCCTTGTCCTTTGTGATCGTGACTCCACCAAGAAGCGAAAGCTCGTCGCTCTTCGATATCCTCGTCAAAGCCTTAGCGAGTTTCAGCTTCAGACAGTTGGCTAGCTCACCACCGGAGCAATCTTTGTACGTCTCGTAGGCAACCTTCAAATCACCTAATACTGAGTCCTCTGAACTTCTTGGTTCATCGATTGTGTTCTGGTTGGTGCTCGCTGTTCTTGCGCTGACAGCGGCTGCTAAGGTCAAAACGAGGAGGTAGTGTGGCACCATTTTGGGGGTGTCTTTGCCTTGAGACTGTTATAGACACTGTGTATAAAACTAGATCAGTTAACCGTTTATATGCGCTTTGTTTCACGCAACACTGGCTGCGTGCAGGTGAGGGATGCACTGCGCAAGTACGGCTGGTTAAAGAAGTCCATTTGTTCGGAATAGTTGATCTTTGTGGTTAGACACTTCAGTAGTAATGGCTTTGTTGTGTTCGCTAAGAACGCAGTAATACCTCTATTATCTGTAGATTGGTAAACAAGTAAACAAATTAGTTAAAAATATCGATAATTAAATTGCCAAATCAAACTAAAAGTGAAACTGTGTACAAAATGCAATATTTAGAAATCATACTTTCTGTTTATCTAGTTAAAAAACTCATATCGAGCCCAATTCTGCGAAATACAGTGTCATCAGTCACTTTGTCTTTTGTACATCGTATCGTCTTGAGTACCTTTCATTGGCTCTATAATTTTTTGTTTTTTTTTTTCTGTTATTCATGTAACTTATTAACGTTTAGACATCCTCTCGTTAACTTTATCTTTATGATTATCTTGAATTATTGCTTGCTTAAGAACTGAAACATCTTCAATACTCAATTGTTTCGCCCACAGTACTTGATTGCGGTTTGCAGCGATGGACTTGGCGCTAGACCTAACAAGTACTAAGTTCTATAATATAAATTGAATTATGTCTTTTATTGTAATGATTAAAAATATATGATAGCTAGGCACGTATGCTGATTAGGTGCACTTTCATTTCCTTCCACATAAGCTTCATTATTGTTTATAATTTATCAAAAATATAGCACCACATTACCGATAAGTACCAATTATTTGTAACAATAATAAAGGAGTTGTTTTACGGAAGTATAGAGACCAGGATCTGAAAGTCAAGATACTCGAAACATAATGGTCTTACGCAGAAGAGACTCTCAATAAACTTCTTGAGATAAATTTCCTAGTAGGTATGTTAATTTGTTTCATTGTTCATCAAATTTTTATTTTAATAAATACTATTATGTGTGCCGTTCATTGGAACCAAAACACTTACTTAGTTAAGTAGTTTAGTGCCTTTTTTTTTATTTTTTGTGGCATTTGTTTTTATCATTACATTCAATACCACCAGTAGAAAATTATAATTTTAAAACCTTATAACCTCCACAAAATCAAGCAATAATATATTGTTATGAATCACCGATTGAATCCCGCATGGCGTCCGCTTTGCATTCTAAATAACCAGATCGCAACAGACGGAAGTGTCACAGATATTTGTTAACATTCCTCCATACTGAGGAGTTGATTCAAAAGTGGGTCGCGGAGAATTGATGCGACTTTTGCTAAAGGATTAAGATTAATAGGTTTTGGTAGAGGAAGTGGGTTATAAATAGATATGTGCACATAATGTAGTCAATTAGATTGCTACTAAACAAGCAGCGTTGGTAGGTTTATGCAGATTATTTATTCAGGATAAAAATAAGTAAGATATAACCTGTACATACAAAGCACTAAGGAATGAGGCCTTCTCCCAGAGAGAGAGAGAGAGAGAGAGAGAGAGAGAGAGAGTTCGGGCGTATTAGTGGTCACTTCACGCATAAAATGAAATAAATAATAACTCAGATGCCATTTATCTTCAAAAATTCACATCTGCAAAAGATCTATTTACCAAACGTTTTACTTAACAATATGTACATGTTATTTTAACGTGTTTGTAACACATCTGTATATCTAGTCCAGTTAGCCCTTGTTGGTACGACTGATATGAAGTATGAACGATAATCCAAAAAAAGAATAGTGCAAGTGATAATTAATTTGCGTCTTGAATCTGAATGGCAAACGTATTGGTGCGTAAAGTTTAACATAAATCTGTCAGAATAATGTCTCTTTCACAATGTTTCAGATAAGTAGATATACTCACGTTAAAAACAAGTAACAACGGACCTATTCAAATAAATCATTGATGAATCTTGACTGAAAGTTATCATATTCCTTTCATCAAACCATTCTCTACTCAGTCGATCAAAAACAACCCATACAGTCATACTAACTAGGGCTAGCCTAGATAGTCAGATGTGTTACAGACAAGTTCAATTAACATGTACATAAAACCAGTGTTGCCAGAATATAAACAACAAAGTGAAAAATGGTGTGAGACGAAAAGTAACTTTTGTGTGCCAAAAAACAGCCCCCAAAATGGACTGTTTTTTGGCACACAAAAGCTTAGGCTCAACATTTCGGAACACGGATAAAAATGAGTTTTTAAGTCAACTCAGCCTATCCGAATGCGCATTGATTCTTCTTCTATGTTCCCATTACTTCTCCGTGGACTCTATCCATGGCTACGGAGGGTAGCTGCTGGCTCTTGCATCTGAGTGGTCAGCTCTGACAACGATAAGTTGGGAAAATGTAGGACAATTCCTTTGGCAACACCACAAGTCTGCCAGAGGGGTTCGCAGATGAATTCGCCTGCGTGAACGCGTGCTGAGCACGCGATCTGCTCAGCGGTCGCGCATTTTGCATTACCAAGTTAGATGAGGCAAAAAAACCGGCGCGTGCGCGCGTATCTATAGTCGTGCTCAGGATCCCTATGGGCAGGTAGAAATATAAGACAGAAGTTAAGCTACCTAGGGGCTAGGACATGTACTTTGCCATGACAGGTGCCGACTTCTTCAAGTGATCAAGTTATGTAAGATTGAGGGAATGAGGCGCGAAGAAGAAATTCGTTGCTAAGAAACATCAGAAAATGGACGAAGATTAGCCAAGGTTGAATATTAATTTCGCTTGGTAAGGAGAATATCTGACGGCCAATCTACATTTTTGGAGAAGCACGCCAATAAAAGAAGAAGAATGTAGAGATACCTTCTTCGCTGGCCACATACGACTACTCCCTGATATTTCTGAAGCCAACATTAGGTAAAGTCTGATTTCGCTTAAACTTATTTTGATTTAAAACTCCGATGCAATACGTTACTATTTCTAAACGTTGGCCTATGATGACATTTTCTACATCAGTGATCTGAAGTGGATGAAGTGGCTATTTTGATATTTGACCTTCTCAAAAGTATTGAATTTCTTGAGAATACTTTATGCTTTGGTGTACAGTCAAATGTTCTTTATCTGGCTGATAGCTAGGAAGCAAAATAATAATACCATTCCAATTTTATTGCTATTCAACAACAATAATCGATCGAAGTCTACATCAGATTGAAAGCCTCGACTATAGATACAAGCTGTTTAGTCTCTCGCTCCGATTTAATTTTCTAGACGGGACTCTAATATTAATTTCTCTCCAAAAGAAATGTAAGACTTTCAATACCGTTTAGCATAGTTTCTACATCACACGTTACATATGTACTGTTGGAAACACGTCATACCATAACGGCGTGCAGTCAGGAGAAGTCACTTGATAAATGGACAATCAGTCACATATACTCTCTAATCAATAATTGGAGAAGATTTATTGTAACTTAATTCACATTTTTTATCTGTGGAATCAAGTGGATGTACGAAATATCACAATACATGCCACAGATAAAAACGCGCTGTCAAAACAACATCTCGTTTAGAGTGTAAGCGTTTGCATTTTTATGTGGCACCTCTACTCACACTAGATGAGTGAAGAGACCACTCTTCACTCACCTAGTGTGTGAAGAGACGCTGAAGTTCTTGGGACATAGTTTTAGATGGAATAAGCTTGCCATCCTCTCAGATTAGTTGGCCTAGTCCACAGGAAAGACCAAGTTAATACGTCGTATAGAGCCAACTTCCTCAATATCTCTCAGAGAGAAAAAGGCTTAATTCGGGCTTAATCACTACGCTAGTCCAAGGCGACAGCCATACAGAAGAAATGCGGGATAAGAACCGGGTGCGGACGTGACATTTTGATTTGTCCGCGCCCCGTATCTTCTGTGTGTATTGCGTCGCGCGCATCGCTTCCCAGTGACCAAACTGATGTGAGGACCACGCCGCGTCTACATCCTATAAGCAGTAACAGACGCTCGAACCTGGTGCGGCCGAACCAACGCACTATGCGGTGCGCTGTTCACGCCACACGACCGTACCGAACCACAGACTGCCCATTCGTATCGTATGCGTTCGATATGCAAACGCTTCGAACCAACTGAACCGTATATGGTCCGACACCGCACCGCGTTCGTAGCTCAGCCGCACCAGGTTCGAGCGTCTGTTACTGCTATATGTCTCCTCTGTGTATCTGGCCACTAATGCAGATTAGCGATTTTGGTGTTGCCTTAGACGCTTTGGTTTCAAAACAAATGAATCTCACAAATAATGCAACTTTAATAAACCGCTGGAGACAACTTTTTCCAGCCAGGAAGTAGCATGTTTCTCTAAAAAGAAAGATAATTATGTCAAAAGCAATTAATCTCGCTCAAAAGGTACAATGCGGCCGTGATCACGCTAATTATGGTGGACATAACGGATGGGCCTAGTTAGTTGGAGTTCCGCTTGCTTTGCGCTGTGCCTCGTTTGCGATTTTCCAGCAAAGATGAGAAGAAATGAGCGTCAATTACTGTTCCATGTCGTAATGTTTGGCTTTAGTTAGACACGGGTCTCTCAAAGAGATACTCTTTGTATGTCAACTACGTCCTTTAATCCCTTATCAGCTTGGACCTTTAAACCACAAGCTTATCAGGCTCGAAGAGGGGAACTCCATTTTTCGCGGTCTCATTACGTAGATGCAAAGGCTTTATTTATGACTAGCTGACCCGGTGAACTTCGTATCACCTGAAATAGTTTGACTCTCCGCGTCAAAAAATGGCGATTCCAATACAAAATGACCAAAATGATTTTTATTTCTTCCGTTTTTTAGATAATCCTTTAACTTTTCCCATATTTCTTTGCTTTTAAACCTACCCTGAACTATGGTGAACTAAACAAAACAGTAAATATGCAAATCGGTCAAGCCGTTTCTTAGTTTTAGCGAGACTAATGCACGGCGATTCATTTTTATATATATATATATATATATATATATATATATATATATATATATAGATAGATAGATAGAAGAAGAAAGAATAAGATAGAATATGAAGATAAGGGTCCTGATTCATGCAATCAGGATTAAAACTATTATGAAGGAAACAGTTGCTTTTCTTTGACAAAAAACTTTTGGTACAAAGATTCGTATCTGCGATAAAGAAATTCTCACCAAAATAAAGTAGTACAAATGCGCCTTCAAGTTTTCTGTTTGCACAACTTTACTGAGACGCGTTGTTTATTTTCTATTCCGCACATTTACGGTGCAAAGCATTTTGATTTATCTAATGACCAGTGATTACTCGTATGTGATCATGAGAGTCTGTTTGGATCGGCTTTAATATTAGCCAATTTGAAAATAAGGTAAAGTATGTATGTATGGTTAAGAGGGAGAGTCTAGGTTCAATGATCACCTTATGACTATATTTTATTGAGGAATACGTGTTAAGATAGTTTATAGTTTTTAGTTTATACCTAGTTTTAAGATATTTCTTTTACCTAGCTTTTAAGTTTTGCCCGACAAGGTCCATAGAGTTCATCACATGTCACAATGTTATTTAAGAACTCATACACGTATGGATGCAATAAAATATTGAGTATTGAATAAATGGTGTGTCAGATTCCCTAAGTCTCAGACACTCACGTGTCCTTGTTTCTAAAAGTGCTACAGTCAGTAAAGCAGCAGAAAAAATCGTGGAACCTCTCATCTGAGAAACACAATTGTTCTACTTGCCAATTATAACGTGAGTTACAGGCAGTTAGTCAAATCAGTCATGTAAATCCTAGTTTGAAGGGTTTTCTGTTTAAGACCCTATCGAACTTATGGGACGAAATAGATTGATCATGATAACCCTAATGGTAACTTTCTTAAACCAAGCACTAAAAATAGCCGAAATTCACATGGTTGGTTGCGTGAGGGCAAGTTTATTAACATATTTTAGCATTAAGTCATCGCAGCCGCCAAATGCATAATGTTAGTTAGCGGATGTCACCTTATTGCGTAAACAATATTCGGCTTCTGCACCGGAACTTGTGGTATTCTGTATCTTGCTAATTTGGTTTCACTTGATTTTCTCTTTCATTTGGTTGTGTTTGCATATTGAAGTAATTGTTTTGCTTAGATGCTAGGTATATTATATTTGGACAGAGTGAAGCACAAACCAAGTGGATTGCCCGGTGTTTTGCTACCTCCCCGCATCTGAGCTGGATGCGGGTGGCCTACTTCTATCTCCATGCAAACTCTGCAAACAAGCAGTTGAAGATAAATAATGTTCATTTCCTTCAAGATTTTTACAATAGTTGCGTATTTTATGTTTCCGAGAATTTTCTTACAGCGATATTATCTGTTATACGTAGGTAAGTATTAAAAGAAACATGGTTTGGTAGGAAACACAACTTTAAGATAATGGTTTTATCCCACTATCGGATAGCGGCATCTCGCGGTGAATTAAAGCGAGATGGCGATAATGGGCTAACTGCCGATTTCTGAATTGAGAATTTTAAGCAAATACTTAACTATCGTTCTGTCACGCTCTTTCGTGAGAAATCTGCAGAGACAGGACGATACTTACCCATTTGCTTAGTGAATTTCTCAATTCAGAAACCGGCAGTAAGACTTTTATCGTGACATTGTCCTCAAGGGCTGATAATATAGGTATTTGCTGGGAATCTCTTGAGATCGATACGTTAAGGTGGTGGATTCAGTCTTGTGTCGTTTAACAAAGCGGAACAAACAAAACAAAAGTTTCTAAGAGGTCATCCAGGTAAACATAAATTAATTATATTTGAGCACTTCTGAACGCAACGATACGTGGAGATGTAGGGCTCAAACCCATACGCCTATGCCAAAAACATCGCCTCAATGGACCACATTACATGCAAACAATAAAATTGCTTAAGGCATCGTGAGCACTGAAACACTGAACATTTCCAAAAAAACATTGCTGTAAAAGATACACTAAACAAATTTAGGAAATGGCTGATAGCTGTTACCTAATTCTTGGATTCTGCAAGGCCATTTTATCGATAAGTTTTAGTCTTCGATCAAGGATAAAACTAGATACAACATAGAACTCTGAAATGTATATGGAAAAATAGATGCCCAAATTGCCTTTGGGAGCTTATTTGCTCGTAGTAGTCGTAGTCCATGCAACTAAAGTAAAACTGTACACTAATGCAATAAGGTTGACATTTGAATATTAGACATATGGTTGAAATGATGTTCCGTATTGTTCTATTGCTGATATCTTTTGTTTCTGTGGGGACAAGTTTTTATTGTGATTTTATACGTAATGCGGATTCTATTGGATTTAGTTCAGTGGTTTTAGTATATTTTCCAATAAGTCTATTTTGTAAATTTTCGGTGTCTCAAGAGTTAATCATGGCTTCATTGCTTTATGCATGTATCAAATTGCGTAAACATCGTAAATAATATTTTTTTTCTGTGTCTGAAAAGTGTAAAAATGGTTTTGTCTTATTTTTGTTTACACTGATACACTGATATACTCTATTTGGTGTGTATTTCAATGAGCAATGCATAGTTTCAAAATATAATAGATTTAATCTACGGTTATCTATATATCTATATTACGGTTATTCATTCTCTCAAAATGAGTCCAGCTAGCTTGCTCGATATAAATTCACTGAGTACTGTTTAAGTTTACAACTGTAAAAAAAACATTGATGATTTCGAAAGAAATTAAGTATTTACTAGAAAAAAAAAACTATATTTTGACAATTGACAACGGGAGCGAATTTTTAACAAACAGTTAAGCTGAAGGCTGTATGTGACAATGCCCAATGAGAGCAGTGTCAACGTAAACTCTTGGAAATATTACGTCATTCAAACAAAACTTTTACTTCAACCGGACATGTGGGAACGATACTTTCACTACTGGCGGCCGAATCTGTTTAGAGAATGCATTGTGTAAAGGCCTTCAGCCCAAAGAAGTGCTTACTGACGTAGTCTTACAGGTCAGTTTTGCTTAAGATAATTTTATGACTAAGGCGTTTTTAGAATGAGATGTGGAGTTTTTAGGTGTAAAATAACAAAAGAGGTCGAGCATGAAAAGGCGTTTTAAGGATTCCATAATGTGAAAAGTAAACTTTGAGTTTTGTCAAGGTAACGCCAAGGCTTACGCAACAGAGCTTTTCAATAAGAGTCCGCTACTAAATCTCGAAACACGGAGTCTCAAATCACGTTGGCTTTAGTGCTTTGAAGCCTTAAAGATTTTGAATAAATTACGGGTATTCGATTACTTTTAGGCTTCGATTTGATTTGGATTAGGGTTTGGATAATAAAAGTTATTTAGAATTTCAACAATAATTACTCTTAAAACTTGCATGTTGTAGAACAATATTAATACAGGAAATACAATTCAACATCATGATTGTGGAAGTGACTCATTGAAGACAAACGCAACCTACCAATTCAATTCGTACAATAATACATACATAACATTACGCTACACCAAACCGCCACTTACATAATATAACGCCACAATCGAGCCTACAACCATGCAAATGAGATAACTCTCACAAGATAATTTCAGCGGCAAATTACCGACGAATTTTCACCCCATTGTGCCATCAGTTTGGTGGGAACAGCCCGTGACGGAGTCGGTCTTTCCTTGGCCGAAACAATGGCAAAGTTCGACGGAGAATAACAACGAAAGTCTATATAACGCTCGACGACCTGCATTACAGTTTTATATGTAATATTGAACCCATTCTGTTCAGACCTCGTGTGACCTTTTGAAATGCAAAAGTGCAAATTCGAGCAAAATAATCAGTGTTTCAAAAATGTCATTGAAAGTTTCTACGGTTTTGATGTCTTTAGTTGTTTGCATAGTCAATCCGATACAACTGCAAGAAGGGGAGGAAATTAAACAAAATAATGTAGAGAGTTCAGAGTTAAATCAATGTTTAAGTGTACAAAGGAGTGCGGATGTTGGTACCTGTTTCGGTAAAGAATTGCTGAATAAGCTCAACAAGTTTGATGAGTCTGAAACCTTTAGTTTGGCAAATGGGATCGAATTCGTTAGAGATGAGAAGACACCAAGAGATTTCGGAAGCTTCCTTGATAAGGATCCTTTAGATTTTCGGTAATTTCCTTTTTCTGCATTAATTTGATTTTTACGTATTGTATGCATACCATTTTTAAAAGACTTAAAAATTGTGACGTAAGCTGGTAAATGAGTCAAGCAGAGACAGTTAATTTTCTTGAGAAATAATCTAAGGCCCGGTTTCTGAATTGAGAATTTTGCTAAGCAAATACTTTACTATCATTCTATCACGCTCTTTTGTGAGAAATCTGCAGAGACAGGACGATACTTACCCATTTGCTTAGCAAATGTCTCAATTCAGAAACCGGCAGTAAAGGTCTTTGCGCTCTTATGATTTTCGGAATGGCGTGCTTTCATTTGTTTTAGATCAATTATTGAAGACACTAGTAATTTGATCTCCAAAAGATCACTGCAATGGGACCTTAGTGTTGTGTATCCGGGTTTGACCATGAGGATCGGCCCAACATTGGCAAATGGGGTCTTGGAATTCGTATTGGACCCAAGATTGAAAGACAGGGCCTATAATGGCCAATACCAACATGGTGGAGAAATGTCTACAGGTTTGTGGTATCTTGTTTCTTGTTTTATACGTACTGAAATACCAATCACTCCTAGAAAGTTATACGCTAACGCCATCTCTTGATTGAAGAGTAAACTAAGGTAAAAGTTTAAAGAGGTAGCGTTCACGCAGACCTTGACTTTGAAACAGCACCATCTGATGTGTTATCTTGACACTTTTAAGTCTAATAGATCATTGAGCTGACTCATATTCTTTCTGTTTTTGTTCACAGGACGGCTGCTAGCTAGAAACCTCCTTGTACCATTCCTTCTAGGCTTCAAATTCCAACTTTCAACTTTACTCCCCTTAATTTTGGGCCTAGTCTTGCTGGCTAGTAAAAAGGCATTTTTGCTTGCTAAAGTAGCTATGATTGCCGTAACGTTGTTTAGTGGAGGATCGAATTTCGGATCAAGACCATCCTTTTCGGAGTTCAGTGGACCGGCGCTATCTTCCTACACGTCTTTCGATAGCCCTGGTTATTTGCATGGTCACGGTGGCGGGGGTGGAGGTAAGTGAAGTAAAGTATATTTTATTTCGTAGCATTTTCAGGGATGTTTACAAACTTTCACAGGGCGACTGACATCTTGTCGTTGCACGGTTTTGAACCCTACGAGGAACGCTTTTGGCACAAAGTCCAACTAAGTAAGAGTACATAATTGATTTGATGGAGGAGTTATTAACGCTAGTGGATAACTGTAAGTAAGTGTGCTAATCATAAGCCTTGGGGTTGGACTATATGGATGTTTCTCCTTTTTTCGGGTTCAATTAAAATATTCTGTGCCTTTCATGTAAATACTTATTATTTCTGTATTTTTTTATTTTTCTACCATAAATTTCGGTGGTGGCTGATTTGGTGAGAGCTGTGACTTTCCATCGAAGGGGTCGATTCCCGAGAAAATCTTGTACCATTTGAATTGACGAGCAAATCTTTGCCTTACTTATATGGGTGATAAAACTGACTAAGCTGGGAGACAAAATTGGAAGCACTTACCAATTTTATTCTAGTAGTAGAGTCCTTGCTGAAGCAAAACTATTCTTTCATACCTCTTTTAAAAACCTCATTTCGTTCGGGCTGATTCTCAAAGTGCCGGCCAACGATTTTTTTTAAAATTATGAATGTCTGCTGCTCTTGCAGCCCTTGCAATATCAAAACTCGTCCACCCTGTTTAGCAGTGCGGGAAATAACTCAATAGCTAGAGTCTTATAGTGATGTTCTTGTAGAATTGCGTGTTCTAACGGAATGTAACAACATCTTTGTTTTGCCGGCTCTTTGAGAAGCAGCCCAAAAATGTATGGATCAAAAATTATCCTCTTTCTATGAAAAGCTTCTTTTCCCAGGTTTCCACCACCACAGGCCGCATCAACACGAATACTATTACAAAGAAAAATCAGCAACAGTTGAACAGACTACGGCCCTGCCTATTACTCCAGACGAATTGAGAGATAGATTAGAAAGACTATTCATAACGAAGAAAGATATCGACGAACCTAATAAAGTGAGAAACGCAAGAAACTTTGCCTGGACGCCCATACATAATGGATGATAGAAATTGTTACATTTTTGTTCAAAACTAGAGTATTTTTTTGTCGATCTTATTGTAAATAAAAAGGGATCTCTATCAAAAGATCAAGTTCAGTGCCCTTGGAAGCAGTACAATCTCGGAGATGCACCAAAATCGTAGACTAAATAATATTAGTTAGTCTACGATTTTCGTAGAGTGGCAACTTAAGTAGAGGGGCAGAAAACCCCAAATTATCACAGTTTTTTTTTTCAATTTTGTAGCTAAACTAAGCAATTATTGTTCAGCATTTTTTTGTTTCAAAAGTGCTAGAAAACTGAAAAAAATAAAATTGTGCTTTTCACGCCACGGTACTTTAGTTGAACCTTAAACGCTTTAATGATGATCAATTTGCAAATCGAAAAAGTTCTCCTAGTCAAGACTTTTTTCGAAGATACGTTGTATCGTGGTTATAAATACGTCTCACCCGATACACCAAATTATAATTTATTTTTGGTGACTTTTGCAAATGCAGGTGTTTTTTCTTGTATTTCTTTAATTTTCATTGCACTGATAGTTTTGTGTACCTAAATAGGTGAATGGTTCGAAATAAATGTAAATTTTTTAAAAGGTTTTTTTGTGTCTCTTTACATAATTTTACGTATGGTAACAAATAAATACATAAAATTATAAGATCTAACGGATGAAAAAATCGCTAAGGGTTTAAGTTTCAGCAACATTCTATGGGCGCCATACCAGCAAATATAGATATTAATAAGGTTAAAGCTGTTTTACGTTATAAATCACTTTTTTGCAGTACAGCAAATACTCAATCGATACGACATTGTCGGTACCAATTACCATTACGTCTTTGATCGCGTATAGTCTCTTTGCAGTGTACACACGACAGCACGTCAGAGTCTAAATTTTTGCTGTAAAGTCGCTTGTAACGCAACCGAGTAGAGTGCTAGCGTGTAAAGGTCGAGGTGCTGTCGTGTGTACAGTGCAAAAAAATAAAAGGAGCAATACAAGGTTATATGTATAATCGCCGTGGGTAACCTATATTGAGAACGAAATATTTTTTTTTATCCAGCTATCGGTTTGAACTGTCATAGATACAAAACAGCCGTCAACCTAGCTCTAAAACTAGTGAGTGGAGTATAATAGAGCCATTATGTTTAATTTTCGCTTGATCTACCGACTCAGTAGCGTTCTTAGTTAATCCCGAAGAAAATTGCATGTAACTGAAAAAAAATGGCAATCAAAAAGTCCATTTGTTCTTCTTTGCGTGTCGTCTCTTTTCGAAGGTTAGGCTATCTTTTTTTGAAGCAACCATACCTTTTATAGCCAGGATATCTTGGATCTTCCAGATTTCCTTCAGCGTGGTATCTTGTAGAAAAGCCCGCAACATGGCAGAAAACCTACAGAAGCTTGTACAATTTCACATGCCCTCCTTATGGTATTGTCTTCACTACATTACACGCTCTGAATAACGCACAAGTGCAACGCGGACGCGCATGCACTAGGTTAGTTCCGATTAGATGCACGGCCTCTTCCTATTGAACTCATTAAGACGGAACGCGGGTATCCGGCTGCTCCATACAAAAAATACAAAAAGGGAGACCTGTTTCCTCCCTGAATAATTATTTTAGAAAAAATATGTTTCTGCCATTCAATTTATATGTACCTCTGCCATGTCCGTATGTTTTCCTTTTTTTATTATTTTAATTAAGTAAAAAAAAAATATTAAAATAATTAAAATAATAAAAACGTAAAACATAGGGGTTTTACGTTTTTATTATTTTAATTATTTTAATATATTTTTTTTACTTAATTAAAATAATAAAAAAAGGAAAACATACGGCCATTGCAGAGGTAAATATAGATTGAATGGAATAAACTTTTTTTTTTCTAAAACTAATATCCAGGGAGGAATCAGGTCTCCCCTTATGCATGGAGTTGAGGTTACCTGCGTTCCTTCTTAATGCCCTGCCCGGACTGTTTGAGACATATCTTTGGTAAAAATTTGAGAAATCTTATGTTTTCGGTTGAATGAAATCAAATACCAAATCGATTATGAATTCTCCTCAAACTGTTTATTTTAATTGTCAGTATATTTTAATACCCGGTAAAAGAAGCAAAAAAAAGTAGAACATAAGGATGTAAATTGCATTTCGCATAGTAGGAGTTTTTTATAGACCTTCGATGCGCGTTGATGTCTTTTGTATGGCCGTAGTAGATTGACGTTAATGCTTTGGATTTTCTACTTATTCCAATGAACTTGGTTTTAAGTCCTAAGTAAAAGAATATCTCAGAAGATAAAAGATAATGATCTTACACTATCTTTAACTTTACATTGTGCTAGGACAGCAGTCAGGGGCTTTTGCACCGCAAAGTACAATTTTTTTTTTCAAACACGTTTACTTAAAGCTTATTGAAATTTATTTCTTATTTTTGGCAGCAAAGTCACATTTTCATGAAGTATTTTTGCAATTTACAAGCAAATATTTCTAAATTTTACACAACAAATTGTCACGAAACAAAATCTTATGATTTGTCAGGAGCCGACCGTTTCTATTTAGCTGCTCTTTTTACAAGGGGCTATTAAAAATAACTGCTCTCACTCTTTTTGCATTAGATAGCAGGTTTTATTGTTGAGTTTTTGAGTGATTTCATTGTCCGCATCGATATAATTACTGCTTATGATGAGCAATAATCATAGGGGGGTTAAATGAGTTACCCACATTATCAAGCACAGACTTTTCGTATAGAGTTAAAACAGCATTTAGTAAAAATATTTTTTTTTGTTCAAATGGGAAACAAAATAGTTAATCCTAAGAATAATAATAATGACCCTTATCGTTTTAAAACTTAAACTTTCGTAAGCACTGCACATTTTTATATCGCTTTAATGGTTTCACTTACTTATCCCTTATCGTTTTATAGAAACTAATTTAAACCTTTTTTTGTTTTTGAATGTGCTAAAGATGTAACAGTTTGCGGTACATTTCGTTTCGTCGTAGGTATCGCATGTAAATAACGATAGCTCGGGTTTTCAACAATTGAAGTAACGATTAACAAGTTAGTGGATACAACTTATTTTTATACAAAATCGATTATTTGCGTTTTTTAAGGCCTTCCGTAGCGTACAATAAATGTATTAACCTTTCTTGGCCAGAAGTTATGGAAGCTTGTAGTTTAACTAACTTTAAACAGGTAACTTTGTATTGTATTTTTCTTTTTGGTAAATAAACTTATTGTATTGTATTGTATTGTAGGTTTGTAACGGTTCCAATTTGCAAAACTGACACAAATCACGACTTCGTGACAAGCACAGAAAGTCATACATAACTTTCATGAACTATGCAATTGAAAATTATTATTTTTACCTCTACGAAAATGGTCTTGACTGAAGTTGATTCTGTGACCAACATCTTAAGCAAAACTTATTTGAATAAATTTGTTTCTTTATTTTACTCTTTTACAGAAAATTAAGCTTCATACAAAAAACAAAAAACTAACGGAACTGCTAAAAATACTGACGCAAAACTAAATGACTGAAGTCGATCTAAAGTAAAGTAGTAAACTGTTACAATACGGTAGCTGCAGCAAATAAACAAAGCTACTAAATTATTCCTGTGCACCCCAAGAATTTTCATCTTATTCAGCGCGCTCTAAATATCTTCTAACCGAAAAAAGCGACCAACAATAGCGGATGTTTTCAGCCATCTATCTTTAACGCATAGCGGTGCATTCGTTTATATCGACCACCACCCACACTGGGTGAAACCATGGTATAGTAAAACCAAGTTTTTCTCTTGAAAGCCGACACTTTGATTGTTGAACTGTTTTACAAACAACATTAACTACGTAAGTACTAGGGTCCTATAGGCTAGGCCGACTGGAATAGGTGCTGGGCAAGCCTACTAAACATCTAAACAATGCCCCATCTAAACAACTTTTTATCTCACAGAGCGAGCGGTTATGTTAGATGCACCAAAAACAATAAACAACTAGGTAGGTATATAAATGTTAGTGAAATGAGTTTACACCTTCTTTGCTTTGACAGATGAGTCAAAGGAGTTCCTTTATTTTTTCTTTTTATACATCATAGGGCGTCGCGTTCAAATTTCGAAGGGCGCAATAAAAAAAATCTCATCGTATGAGTGACGGATCTACTTTAAATCGAATGACGTAACAGCATACTTTCCAAGCCGGGAGATGAAAAAAAAAAAATTCAAACCGCGCCACAACAAAGTATACACCACAGAAGAAAACTCCGTCTCCTCCACGGCACTTAGTGAAACTTTCATCCTCTCGTGTTGAGTTTTTTTCTTGAAATAGCAACTGCCCGTAGCTCGCGTGCTGCACCCGTGATGCGGATCGATGTGTGAGTTAACGTTACACTATGGTCCAATTAGTCGAGTCAATATAGATGCTTCAGATGTTTGAGCGTCATGTGAAATTTGTTTTACTGTTGGCTGTGTATATGATGTGGTTTAGGGGGTTCTGTAGTTTAGCCTAACACTGTGAACCCCTTGACTGGCAGAGAAATCTTTATTTTTAAGTGAACGAGCTAGTGAAGCGGGCGAAGTTCACTGGGTCTACTTGAATAATCCGGTGTATGTATGTATTTATGTATGTTTGTATGTTCGTCGAGGTCAAAACGTCATGAAATTTAGTGGGCAGGTAAATTAGTAATAGGTAAATTAGTAATTAGTAATAGTATTGAAAAAAAAGAGAATTTGAAGATCTACTCAGAGTTACGAGCAATGGTAGTTTGATTTTTACCCGACTACGCGAAGCAAAAAGGAGGGTTATGATTTTAGCAGCGTATGTATGTATGTATGTATGTATGTATGTATGTATGTATGTATGTATGTATGTATGTATGTGGGTATGTATGTTTGTGTGTTCATCTGTTCCCTCGCAGAGCCTAAACTACTCTGCCGATTTCAACAAATGAGGTGTCGTTGGATTCGTCTTAATCACCCAGGTAACATAGGATAGTTTAATTTTGAAAAAAACCAAGATGGCGGCTGTGCTGCGCCTTAAAGTGGTGGACCTAAAAATAAAAATTATCGGATACCATCGTCATGGGTATCAAATGAAAGGACTTTAAAAGACCTTTTCAAAAATGTATAACACATGTAGCGTCAACATAACAAATAGAACAAAAAATTCCAAAATGTGTTTTTTTTGCCCTTCTTGGTTCTATTCTGGGTGATCATCCAAAATGACTTACTAAAAAGCTCAAAAAAAAATAGAAGTTAAAAACTAAAACCCGACTACTAAAAGGCTTAAAACAAGACCTGTTTATCCTTAAAATAGACTCATAGATAATTAATCGTAGTCGGAGGACACCACATTCGCATTTGATAAACCGATGGCCTCCGACTACGATTAATTATCTATGAGTCTATTTTAAGGATAAACAGGTCTTGTTTTAAGCCTTTTGGTAGTCGGGTTTTAGTTTTTAACTTCTATTTTTTTAAAGATCTTTATTAGCATAATATTATTTACAAACTTTGACCCAGTGTACATTGACATTCCTAGCCTAAATTAACACAGTAGGTATTACCTAAACGTTTACTCGATTATTTTAAATCTATTAAAACTTATATCATGTAGGTATAGTAACAATCAATGACGATTTAGCAGTTAACATTAGAGTAGTTCCAGTTTTATGACACACCACTTTGTTTAGCTTGAGTGTTTTTGACAGCATGATTTAATAATAACAATAAATAAGTATAAAAGGAGCAATGGTAGTGATGATGCAGTTTCGGTATTTTCAGAAGAACTCTAATGAGTTTCTATTTTATTATAATAAATGTCATACTATGATTAAAATTCATAGCATGTTATTATATATTGTGATTGATGGAACACAAGCGGTGCATACATTTAAAATAAGTATCATGTTTATTATATATTGTGGCACTTTTCACATAGACTTATTTGTAATAAATATTTGACAATTAAATATTTTTATTCATATTAGATTCCGATCTATCCAGTCAATAGTGGCGTTTACGAGCTCACGTAGATTATTGGGGTTTTATTTATGCTAAAACAAAAGGCGTTTCACTTATCCTACAGTGAAAAACGTAAAAACGTTTTTGAGGCCGTCAGCGCAAAAATGGCCTTAAGATCACAATTAAAATCAATAGTGTCTGGAAAAGATAGGCCACTTTTGCGCTGACGGCCTCATTAATAGCTCTCACTGTTAAGAACCGTTGGATATGTGGTCCAGATTTGGTCCAACAGTCGCAGCTAATGATTATGTAGATAATTATTGTTTTTGCAGTCTACTTAGCTTGCATCTGCTTTGTATTACAAAATTGCGGTTTTATTTTAATTCTATACAGATTCACCCAAAATAGTAAAAAACGGTTGAGTATATTAAATGATATGTTCTACTGAATAATACAGGGTATTGCAGTTAGATTCTGTCATTCTTGAAAGGAAAACTTTGAAATCTCAAAAAAGGCAACCATACTGGTTCCATACTAAAATCTGATACATAATATGTATAATATTATTATTACGTGGTGTAGAAGGTGAAAAATATTCCTCACAGCTAGAGATGGGTAGTGGGTTATATATAACCCAAACGACCCAGTTGGGTTAAAACCGGGTTATAACCCAAATCACCCAGTTATAACCCATTATCGTCTTTTTTGGTGGGCGATAACTAAATACACTCTGTTACAAGAGGTAAAACGTATAACGCTATCAAAAATCCAGTTCGGCGTGCATCGCCCGCCTATTCTATGGTTTGGAATTATACAGGGTGGCCCAAACATAGACGTCGAGCGAGAAAATCTAGATACCTGACAGCAAGGGCTACCCGAATCACCCCAATGTATGTTCAGCCATTTTTTAGGGTTCCGTACCTTAAAAGGGTAAAACGGAACCATTATAGGATCACTCGTGCGTCTGTCTGTCCGTCTGTCACAGCCAATTTGCTCCTAAACTACTGGACCGATTGAGTTGATGAGCTTCCAACATTTTGTATGGCAAGTTACATAGTGACACCGCCGCCATTTTAAAAAAATCACGTTTTCTCAGCTTGTAACTAAACCTAGCTTATTAGACTGAGGAACAAAATATAAAACGAAAACATTCTTAGGAAAAATGTCTAAAACGATATCGTTATGAAGATATTAGAGTATTAAGATCCGCTTTTCTATGGAGATTGAAGTTTTCAGTCCGACATTTTCCTATGGGGTCGGAGATTTTGATTTGAAATAAAATCTTCCAGCTTAGGACGAAACATATCTTAATAGACGGAGAAAAAAAAAAAAGATGAAAACATTCTTAGGAAAAATGTCTGAAACGATATACTTACGGAGATTTAGTGGTTTCAAAATTCAGTTTTGCCTAGAGCGAAACTACAGACCGCCATGTTGATAAAAGAAAAGTCTTGAAACACAAAACCTCAACGAAAAAAAAAACGACGACACAAAACATATTGAAGGTAAAGCATGTGCGCATAGGCCCGTAGCAGCGAATAAAGCTACAATATGTATTTGGTTTAGATTATTAAAAGGCCAGGGATTTTTCTTTTATTTTTTTAAGTTTGTCCCTGCACGGGCGGGATAGCCGAAGGTCATCAGACCAAAAAGGCCAGTGATGAAAATTGCTCCAACTGACAGACAGCCCTTGCATCTACGTAATGAGATGATTTATACATCTTGTGACTTGCGACTTGCGGCTTAAGACTTAGGACTTAGAACTTAGGACGTAAGACCAAGTGCCTAGGACCTAGGACCTAGGACATAAGACCTACGACCTAGGACTTAGGACTTAGGACTTAGGACTTAGGACTTAGGACTTAGGACTTAGGACTTAGGACGTAGGACTTAGGACTTAGGACCTAGGACCTAGGACCTAGGACCTGGTACTTGCGACTTAGGACTAGGACCCAGGACCTAGGGCCTAGGACCTAGGACTCAGAACTTAGGATCTAGGACCTAGGACCTAGGCCCTAGGACTTAGAACTTAGGATCTAGGACATAAGACTTAGGACCTAGGACTTAGGACCTAGGATATAAGATAAGATAAAGATAAAGATAAAGATGAAGATGAAGATGAAGATGAAGATGAGGATGAGGATGAGGATGAGGATGAGGATGAGGATGAGGATGAGGATGAGGATGAGGATGAGGATGAGGATGAGGATGAGGATGAGGA
Source organism: Zelleria hepariella (assembly GCA_949319315.1). NCBI lineage: Eukaryota > Metazoa > Arthropoda > Insecta > Lepidoptera > Yponomeutidae > Zelleria > Zelleria hepariella. The sequence goes on along the minus strand of OX439378.1, from coordinate 4,649,666 downwards.
TGAGGATGAGGATGAGGATGAGGATGAGGATGAGGATGAGGATGAGGATGAGGATGAGGATGAGGATGAGGATGAGGATGAGGATGAGGATGAGGATGAGGATGAGGATGAGGATGAGGATGAGGATGAGGATGAGGATGAGGATGAGGATGAGGATGAGGATGAGGATGAGGATGAGGATGAGGATGAGGATGAGGATGAGGATGAGGATGAGGATGAGGATGAGGATGAGGATGAGGATGAGGATGAGGATGAGGATGAGGATGAGGATGAGGATAAAGATAAAGATAAAGATAAAGATAAAGATAAAGATAAAGATAAAGATGAGGATGAGGATGAGGATGAGGATGAGGATGAGGATGAGGATGAGGATGAGGATGAGGATGAGGATGAGGATGAAGATGAAGATGAAGATGAAGATGAAGATGAAGATGAAGATGAAGATGAAGATGAAGATGAGGATGAGGATGAGGATGAGGATGAGGATGAGGATGAGGATGAGGACGAGGACGAGGACGAGGACGAGGACGAGGACGAGGACGAGGACGAGGACGAGGATGAGGATGAGGATGAGGATGAGGATGAGGATGAGGATGAGTATGAGGATGAGGATGATAAGGATAAGGATAAGGATAAGGATAAGGATAAAGATAAAGATAAAGATAAAGATAAAGATAAAGATAAAGATAAGGACGATATAGGAACTAGGACCTAGGACCTAGGACCTAGCACCTAGGACCTAGGACCTAGCACCTAGCACCTAGGACCCAGGACCTAGCACCTATGACCTAGGACCTAGAACTTAGGACCTAGGTCCTAGGTCTTCATCAATTACTCGCTTTGTTTGAGTAAAGCACTATACACGCCTTGGTCTGCAATTAGTGCGCTGCTGGCCACGCTATGATGGCCTCGAGCTTAGCTTAGCTACGCTCTCGGCCCTCAAGCTTGGTCATCATTGCAGCCCTTGCTGTCCGCGCTATAAAGCTTGTCCATCAAGGGCTGCAATGCTGACCAAGTGACCACGCTGTAATGGCCTTGAGCTGCGCTACGCTGCGCTCTGTCGGCCATCAAAAGCGCGCCAGAAACGCACCCATTACAGATCGCGGCAGTAATGTACTATTAATGATTGTAAGAAAACGTGAAACTTGAGAAAAATGCGACCCTAAGAAATAAAACCTACGCACATTTTGGAAACTCTTTTGTTTTACACTAAAGCCGCGTTTTCACAATCAAATTACAATAAAACGAAGAGTACAATTAACTCTATGACGAGATTGACGAGCACCGTCCAAGAGAGCCGGGGCTTCTGATTGGTCGGTTCTTCTGATATTTTGTCTATGGGCGCAAAAACATCAACTAGGACAAAGCTCTAATCGTCAAAATTGCCTTGGATGAAATTAAATAAAAGGCCGGCAGATCAGAAACCTTGTCTTACTTGGACGGTACTCTCGTTATAAGTAATTTTACTGTGAAAACGCGGCATTGTTGATCTATTTTACATGCGTAGAGTTTTCTTACAACTAAGTTGTTTTATGCTTAAACAAATGTTTAAACCCTTATATTTCCCAAAGTATATCACTTTCGTATTTTTTACTAAGAATAGTTAATTTTTATAATTGCTTTCTCTGTCGATTGAGACATGTTTTAACGTTAGCCGAAAATATGCGATTTTTTTAAAATGGCGGACATTTGACTATACCATTAAGGTTGGATGGCTTTTGTTACACATGTGTAAGTCGGTGACCCAAACAAGGACGTGTAACGTAAATTAATAAATTTTAAACAAGGTGACCACTTTTGGAGGGTAAATTGGAAACTCACTAAAAAGTTTTATAAAATATATCGTGTGACATCAAATGAAAGGGCTCGTTTTAAGGATCTCAAATATATATTTTGTTATACTAGTAAAATGAACAGTTTTGAAGTTATTTAATACGCAAAATTTAAAATTATCCCCTTATCTCCTAAAATTTTGAAAAAAAAAACATGTAATAGGTATTTTTCCATAGATTACAGAAAAAAACCTATAAGAAGTTCATGGTGTACAAAATTACTAAGGAAAATATTAATTTTGTTCTAGTAGCATTAGTTCCTCAACTCAGTCAACAGATATCGCTCCACAGTCCTACATCGCGGATCGCGGTATGGTTCGGACTTTCGATTAATGTATCTTAGTAGACTTTGTATGAAGATCTTCCTAAGTTCGTTCGTTCGATCTTCCTCATTGTACGGAAACCTCTCAACACGAGTTAAACTCTCACTTGTCCGGTTTTTTTTGTTAGGTTTTGTAAGGTTTTGTTGTTTAAACTGACAGGATTTTTGTACTATTCTGATGACTAATGCTTTGCGGAAGTTTTGGAAGTCAATAAAAAGTCCTTCCGACCTCAACTTTTTTTTCCCATACAACTTCAGTGATGTTTTCTCGAAAATAACATTAATTGGGGCATAGCGGACGCGCGCGCAGCGCGCTCAAATTTGAAACGATCTCATAGAAGCGCGCGGACATGCGGGAACGTGTAGTTTAAAAAAACTTCTGACTTACAAATAAAAGTATGCCAATGAGTTCTCATCATTATTATATATTAAAAGTACGTCTTGGTAATTTTGTGTGAAACGTATGTTTACTTAGTTATTTGAGCATATGTGATTGTTTTGTATGGGAGCGAAAACATTTTATAACATTACTCTTTGCTTCAACTTGCTTCACTTTCTGGAGCGCAGCGCACTCAAATTTCCACTTTTTAAAACTTTTTTTCGATTTTTTACGATATTCTCGTAATGGAAATTTTTCATGTAAGTAAGACGAACGACGCGGGCCGAAAAATCACAGATTTTTCCCTTATATTTCAGGAACACTTTAGACAGAATAAACACACACTCGTAATTTCACAAATGTTTCCCGTAAACAATATGGTAATTACGATTTATCACGAGAATTGACAAATGCGCGCGCAGCGCTCGAAAATTTGTCGATTTCAGACCAAATTGATCAAATAAGTTTGTATAACATAAAATCATTCAGTTTCCACAATTATTTATGTTTGCATTGCCAGACCCAATAATGGGAAAGCTGACTGAGGTCTCTAATGATTAGCCGGACAAGTAGCCCCGTAAGAGTAACATATTGCTTTTTAGTAAAAACACTTTTTATTTTTAACAAAGATATTTGAAGGTTTTGCATTCGTTGGTTTTTATGTTCGGTCTGAACCACCATAATATTGAAATCTGAAGTCATTAGTGAGAGCAGATGAGCGCGCAAAGTGCGCCCCGAAAATTCACTCTTTCGTAAGCAAATAAATGAATATTGGTAACTATTACAATTATAATAAAGCCTAACAAAAGATTTTCGGGTGCTCATACTGTCAGTAACGTATGGGCACCCTTCATTTAAGTAGATGGACTTTAAGGGAGCCGCTCGTCTTGCTTTGCTCCGCGCCCGGCGGCGCACAGTAAAACGATCTCATAGAATCGCGCGGACACGCGAAGTTTAAAAAAACTTCTGAATTACAAATAAGAGTATGCCAATGAGTTCTAATGAACATTATATTTTAAAAGTACGTCTTGGTAATTTTTTGTGAAACTTATGTTTACTAAGTTATTTGAGCTTATGTGATTTTTTTGTATAGGAGCGAAGACATTTTATAACTACTGTTTGCTTCAACTTGCTTCACTTTCTGGGTTTAAAAATGGATATAGTATATTATTTACTACATATCACCCAAATATACTACACACCGCAACGGACCGCATTTGGGAGAAATAACATAGTTTGTGTTTTAATGTTACTTTTTTACATTTAAAACATTTTTGTAATCTTTTAAGTAACTTATTTCCCACCATAAATTGTATGATTATGAAGATGACCTGCTTATGTGCTACGATTTTCATCAGATAGAAAAGCTGGTTGAAACTTAAATACGAATAATGTCAGGTTATAAAAAAAACTTCTGAATTCCAAACAAAAGTATGCCAATGAGTTTTAATCAACATTCTATTTGAAAAGTGTCTCTTGGTAATTTTGCGTCAAACTTATATTTACGAAGTTATTTGAGGTTACGTGATTTTTTGTATGGGTGCGAAAACATTTTATGACATTACTCTTATTCTTCACTTAGCTTCACTTTCTCGTTTTGGAAAACGGAGTAGGTATATTATTTACCACATTTCATCTAAACATACTACATGCCGCAAGTACCGCATTTGAAAATAATTCAATTATGTTATGTTATATTGTTGTTTTTTCGGGCGTTGAATCTCTTAAAACTGTAGTTTAATAAGTATAGTGCTCGTGAAAACTTAAAAAACATCAGAACTACATTATTGAACAACTTTTGGTGAAAAATTAGTCAAGTAAAGTAAAAAAATAACAGTTTTTAAGGTAAAAACCACAATAAAACATAAACTATTTAATTTTTTGAATGCGGTAATTTGCGGCATGTAGTATGTTTAGATGAAATGTGGTAAATAATATACCTACTCCGTTTTTCAAAACCAGAAAGTGAAGCTAAGTGAACAATAAGAGTAATGTCATAAAATGTTTTCGCACCCATCCAAAAAAGCACGTAACCTCAAATAACTTCGTAAATATAAGTTTGACGCAAAATTACCAAGAGATACTTTTCAAATAGAATGTTGATTAGGACTCATTGGCATACTTTTATTTGCAATTGAGACAGTTTGGATATTTTATTGTTGTTGTTTTATTTTTTATATATCGTAGAACTTCCCGGAATACCTTCACAGTATCAGTTCTATTAATAAAGAACTAAACGGAAAAAAAAAACCGAATAGTTTTATCAGTAGAACTGGACGAGTAGAACAGTTCAAACAGACTTTAGTTATCGCCCACCAAAATGGGTTTTAACCGGGCGATAATAGGTACCAAGTGGGTTATAACCCACCGATTGGGTTATAACCCGGGTCGTTACCCATCTCTGCTCACAGCACCACAGTGTGATTTTGTGGTACGGTGGAGAAGCGTAGCTTTCAAGAAGTCCTGTTAGGTGATCAAGATGCTGCATTGGTCATCCCCTTCATCTCCAGAAACATTTATACCTTCCAGATACCTTCAGGAACATTCGGATTTCAAGTCTCTAGTAGGTATCTACGAGCAATTTGCACGAAGAGCAACAGATTTTTGCCAAAATTTCCCAGTTGGACACAAAATAAAAGTTGTTTGTATTGATTGACCTATTCAGGCACGATAGAACCTTTCTATAACACGCTATAAAATGTGAAAAACTATAGATAAACGTTTTCTCTCAGACTTTACTGTCACTAATTATAGTTTTTATGCAAAACTATAAACATTACGAGTACCATTTTATATCTATTTACTAGTAAGTATGTAGTGCATTCCATGGTTGCAGACGCCAATACCATATTTGGTATGGCTTCATGCTCATGAATCGTTAAAGAAAATAAGAAAAGCATTTCAATACGACTAGGAACATCGATAATGCAAGTAAAATTATTATATTATTTATCTTTGAATATCTTTGAATATATATACATATTTTCCGGATCAAAAAGATATTATGGAAGGCAATTTTTTTTTTGTGTACAAAACATAATCAATAGTTTGTATCCGGTGTTTGTATCATACAAAATGTATCCAGCACCTAGTGGCATTTTACTCACGCTAAATGCATGAAAATACCACTCGGCTATAATTATTGGCCGTAGTGCCCGGTGCATATTTAAATAGAGAACGAGTAAACATGTCCACAAACTCATCATCTCAATTTAGTAGGCCTAATCCTACTACAGAAAAGGCAAGGTCAAAACGTGCTGGCTCTGCATAATTTTAAATCTCTAAATAATTTAAAAAAAAATAAATCAATTAAATTGGACGCCGACCCAAACTGATTTCAATAAATAAAAGATATAATTTTAATATTCTACAATTTAAATAAAATTAGAATATTACTGAAATTACTTAAATGAAATACGGCGTCTTAATGAAATTCAAAAGGTAAGGTACGTATTCTGGGGGTCTACCGGCTAAGACGAAGCCGATTACCATTGGCGAAAATCGAAGAATGTACTGCCACCCAGTTCATTTTACTGCCACCCTGTTAATTTTTCATAAATCGAACTTCGATTTTAGCCAATGGTAATCGGCTTCGTTTTAGCCGGTAGACCCCCTGGATCGTCATTTAAATAATGGCAATCACAATAAAGGCATATTACTTACTTACTTATTATCGACAAAACTGTCATAACCATGGGCAAAGCGTGCATTTAATTGTATATTTCTGCACGGAAACAAACTAGCAACTTTCGTGTCTTTAAGCAAATCTAGGAAGTAAAAATAGTTTTACTGCATACTTGAACTCAGCGAAGCCATCCTCTATCATATTGTGGCAGAATGAGGCCGAACAAAAAACACAACAGAGAGACACAATAATGCATTTCCCTAGAGTATGTTACCGATATCATACATACCGATATCGATGCAAATTAAGTAGGAAATGAGTACGGAAGCAGGCCTTGTAATAGAGAAAAGACGACGTTTCCACATTGTGAAGAAAGATTCTTTATAGATAAGAAAATAGATAGTTGCACTGTTGAGATAAAACTTGGCTTTTGAAAGCATATGACTTGAATTCCTTTGTAAAAACTTTAAAGAAATGGCCTTGATTAAACAAAGAGTCAATATCCTGTCTGAGGTTTAGGATACTTGATAACTTGACATGCATGCTAAGCACGCACGTAAGCTAATAAAATTAAGAAAACATAAAGATCGTTTAATGTTACACAATATTATGTAATAATATGTTAAATTTAGGGGGAAGGAGGTTAAAAAAAACAATAAATTGAAAGAAAATATAATTATTTTATTTTTACTGACCGATGCAAGCAATACAATAAAACAACATCAAGGTTTTAATAAAAATTTAATTTGGACTCATTAGAATCTCGTTGGTTCATTCGCTTAGAATATTTTTCATCATCAAATAATACAAATTACGAACATAATATAAATTATATAAAAAAGCTTACATATAAAATTCTAAATAGTATTGCTTTTTAGCACAAAATTATATTTGTATACATAATTTTAATATGCGTATTCTTGTAAAGGTACTCGCGTAACCACCATGCCGTTTTATGCGACACTATAATATAATATAAATAAAAATATATTTTTGATAAAGTTATATAAAATATGGAAAAGGAATTGCGATATTATGTTGTTTATATGGTTTTATCCCTAACTTAGCACCTTTTTAAAAATAAATGACTAAAAGCTATTCTTAAACCTATTTTTACAAAATTGGACGATTGAACGTACGTAAAGAAAGATAAAAAATGCACAGTACCCGTCGACTAACCTAAACATAACACTAACATTACAAAATAAATACGTATTAATAACATTACGTTAACTATAAATAGTTTTTGGTGCATTTGATTACATAATTACATTTTTATACCATCAAATACAAACCTAACGATTATAGTCTAACATACATCAATAGCCATGCACCTTACCTTATCTATGTACATACATATTTAGGCATTCCACCCTAATATCTTACTTAATTATATTTTGCATAACCTTGAGCATGCAATAACAAATCTGTTGAAAACAGAAAAATAAATATAATTAAATAACTTTAATAAATTAATACCATTACATTGATTATGCTAGTGTCGTTTGATTAACATGCGTTTTTTTTTTCAATAAATAAATCTTTGTTTCCTATTGCCTAGCAAAAGGGCCAAAACTTAAATTAGCGTTTTGGAGGTAATACATTATTGATACAAGCCGAGTCGTCGTTGTATTCTTGATCTAAAAAGTCGTAAGCCTTAATCCCTTCAATCTATTGCTTCTTAGCATACGCGTTGTATGCCCTATCCTGAGCTGCCGCCTCATCTTCGACGCTTCTCCTGTAGTGTCCGCCGGGGCCTGTGGTATCGAAGTCATTACCGTAGTGGGACGACGAGTAAGTGTGGCTCTGAGACACCTGTGGATGCTTCACGATTTCGTACGTGGTCTTCTCGTGGGCTTCTCCGCTCGAGACTAGTTTCTTCAGTCCAATGATAGCTGAGAGGAGCAGGGCAATCTTACCGATCAGGAGAGCTTTGCCAGCAATGAGCGCGATGGCCTGGAATGCGATTGCGAGAAAACCACCCTTGATGGCGACACCAGCGATGATAGGTCCGATCATCTTCTTCAGTTTGCTTCTGGCCTCGTTCACCGATCGTCCCATGTCGACACCAGCACTCGCAGGCTTGATTTGCAACCTATGACTGTTCAACAGTCTTGACGTGGTAATTTCTAGTAACTTATCAACCTGTCCCGAGTTGAGGGAGTTGAGGTCACCTTCAGGGATTGATGTGGAGAAGGCACGTCCGACTTCGGGTCGTCGAACCAACGAGACTCCGTCGAAGATGGGGAGGGTCTCCATCCTTGCCGCGCGGTCGGCGAGCTTTGACGCCTGGATCTTGAAGCACTTGACGATCTCCTGCGACCGCTCGCAGTTGTCGTACATCCTCCGCAGCAGCTTCATGCCAACCCCGAGGTCGGCCGAGGAGGTAGCCACGAGCGCACTCAAACATAACAGGACCACGCGTCCGCGGTACTCCATCTTGCCTCTTACACCGCGGTAGCCCTGTGCGAGGAGAAAAAACCAGCTCTGGACCAGTGTCCAGTCGGCGCGATCGCGTCTATTGAAATGTGTGGAAAATACATGAACACTGCCATTTATCTATTTTCACCCGGGAACCTCGTTTATCTATAAATCTTTTAGAGCGTGCAATCGTTGCATCGTATCGCAGTGCACTGAGGCATGCATGTGCATGTGGGTTTTGTCCTTGTGTGCGTGAGGGGTGGTTGTCTGTGTGGTCAAGCGGTGTGGTCTTCTCTCGGTGGGTGAATTGATTGCCAATGTCAGGGTCGTAACGCGCCGCCAGCTATTGTTTCGAACGCCTGGGAATATTTCAACGGTAGCTAGTTTAACTAGCTGTATTCATCGTGGTTATGCTTTTTTCTGGAAAATTATGGTACTTTAGAAGTGATTGTGAGAGTGATGGTTGGGAATTTTGGCACTTATAACGAGATGAAAGAGAAAATTACACTTTTGTAGTTAATCTAAGAAATGAGTCCCAATTCCCAGTAGCTTAATAAAAAGCTTGTAATGGGGAAGATTCTAGTAGATAATGAGTAAATTGTGCTTAATTTGATGGCCGTGTGCCCTTAGCGCATCGGATATCGTAATTGAAATTATTGGCTTTGATTTAATTTTGGTTCCTTAATTTATAAACAATATAATTATTGCTAAAAAGTACTGATAAACAAAAAAAAAACAGGCGAAGAGCAGTTATTCTGCTACGATATGCCATTACTTACTATTTCCTTTTAGTTAAAAATAAAAACGGATTTAAGTAGTATTTTCTCTTACTGTGTGAAAATTCGTCAAAAACTTAAAAAAAAGCTCACAAGAAAAATTAAAACCCAATTTAATTTATGAGAATGTCTAATGGGAAATGGGCAAGCTAACTGGCGAGGGGGGAGGATGGCCGGTGGACAAGGGCATTGACAGAATGGCGGCCAAAAGTTGGACGGCGGTCGGTAGGAAGATCTGCAGCTCGATGGTCGGACGACATCGTTGTAGCGGCAGAGGGTCCATGGATCCTTCTATTGAGAATGTTCATTGTTTTGAGCTCCAACAACCTAGCTAGACAAAATTACTTTTCACTGATACCGCACCTGTGACTGCAACACCGTTTACGCATAATCTGTTCTCATTATGCGATGAGCGTTTCCGTTCTTAGAAATATTTTGTTACGCCTGCATTTTTAGGGTTCCAAACTTGAGGGCTAGTATTTTTAAATATCTTAGGTATTTAAACTTTGTTTCTGCTTTTTCTGGTTCTGCTAGTGAAGGTTGGTCATCAGCTCTTCATACGTTGTTCTGTTGTTGGCCGGATGAAAAGGATCTTATTCTTATTGCACAATTATTTCTTCTACATCCGTTCAATTTTATGAGATTAATTTCTGTATTTTTGTCCTCAAGATGATACTACGAAATTACAAGGCCAATTTCAGAGCGTCATCGGACTGCATCCATCTGCTGAAAAGTTGCTATTTGATGCTAAAAAGTTGCGGCGACCACAGATTGGAAGACGGGGAGATAACGCCCGTGTCTTTTTGCCAGGCGATGAGGCAGCCTTAGATCAGATTTCATCTATAATTTCCTAGAGATCTCTTCAGAGTAGTAGTTGTAGAGTTACGCGTACTAAAAGTGCTAAATAGGAAAATCAGGTGAAAATTATGTGCTTGATGAAGTTTCTTTCCAGTTGTGACTAGCTTATTGATAAACACAAAAACAACAAAAAAATCATCTACTCGTAGTAAAAACGGAAGTTATGCTAAGCTAAGCCGTCTGTCCGTTACTTTAATTCATCACGCAATTTCGTACTAATTAACTTACTTGTCATTTAGCCTAATCTAAATACCTAGCACGTGTCGGCTTGAAAAACAATGCCTCTATCCGTGATTGTTGCATACAGCAGTGCCAATGAAACAAAAATTGAAACCGACTTCAAGTTTGCACTTCCGGAAAAAGCTAGACACCGACTCCAATAGGCCTAAGTTTTGTTCTTAAATCTTTGAATATTATTTGGTTAGTTATTTATTTATTTTGTTCTTATTGACGATGCTTCCTAATATAATGCGTCCTGGCTTCTGTGTGTAACGAGCTCTCTACAGACATTCTCTCATACTTACTGTCTCACATACACACCCTCCCGTTCACGTACACACATCCTCACAAACAATAAAGTGTAAAAAGGAGTAAAATTGCAATAGAACGGAACCCTCACGGCGCGGCTCTTTTGTTGCACTTAGCGTTTTTTTCATCAATGAATATGATGAGGTTTTTATGGAATTCTTCAGTGCCATACTAGCAATTAGCCTACATTATACTCTATGTCTGGGGGTAAGTATTATTGCTGATTAGAGTTCGGATTAAAAACAGGAGGTGTTCTAGATACCTCTCTCTTTTTATGTAGGTATCAAGCGAGTAGCTGCAATGCAATTTCCCTTTCTTTCGGAGAGAGTGGGATGAGACGGAAGATTCTCTCATTGTCTGCCCCGCTTTTATTGAAGGAATTTATCAAAATCTGGAATTTACCAAAATGTGAACTGACCATCATCGGTCATTTCACATTTTCAGTGATATAAAATTAAATGCATTTAATCTGCCATCAAGTCGAGCTAAAAAGCGGCACGGCTGTACCATATATTATTTTTCTTCTCCTTAGATGTCCTATGTTATGTCCCTCTAATAGCCCTTAGATTGTAATTAACATTTGGTAAAATAGCAGCATTATTACATAATTAAATTTATTTAATGAACTAAGTCAATCTTGACAGTTACAACATGCAAACAAAATTAAATGTCAATAAATACAAAAATAAATCAAAATAAACTTCACATAAGCTTCGTCAAAAAAAAAAACAATAGTCAACTCCGTGGAGAGTAGAAAGACTGGAGAGACGAGACTCTGAAATCCTAAGTTTGAATCCTTATAGTGACATTTCTAACAAAATATATCAAATACATATAGCTACTTCTTAAATCCATTTTTGAGCCTCAAGGACCATATCTTTTCTACAAAAGGAAATTAATGTCTTGATCACAAATAGCCGTATAATGAAGCTTACACCAGCGACTATTGTACCGCCGCCGTAGTAAGGTAATCAGAAAAAAAATGTTTACTTCCCCTACGAGACAATGACATGCCTATGCCTAGTGTGGGGTCAGCAAATGTATAATGTACATAAAATGGCAATAAACTGTTTATCTACACTCATGTCGTAAGATTCGAATTATGATCTTAAAAGTTGACACATAAGACTGAGTAGTATTTCAACGACAACTGAAAAAATTAAAAAATTAAATTGCGATACAAGTTTTGTATGAGAATTTCCGCCAACCTGTATCGTAAAATAACTTTTTTTGTTATTACGATACACTTCCGGTGTAAATTCTCCTTGCTGATATACTTCCGGTTAAAATTCTCCTTGCAGTAAACTATTCTGTGAATCGAGCACTGGCTGTACGTAAGTAAGACTATTACCAAATGGAACAAATAAAAAAAAAGCGTCCGCTTTCTTTTTCTTTTTTTTGTGACATTTGTGTTTACTTTGGATTTGTTTTGCCGCCATTATTAGTTTACATTTTTTTCTGTGCGGTTCCGTGACAATTAAACTAAAAAAAGTTGAAAATGATAAATGAGTGAAGATAAAGTAGTGTATGCAACTGCATATAAGACGATATTAGAATACTCGTGTGATACTATTAAAATTAAACCCACACTCGTATTCTAAGAATCTCTCTTATATGACAGTTGCATAAACTGCTATTATTTATTTTTATTTATTACTACTGTTGGTTTAAGCTGATGAAAACATTGTAAAGATGCCCGCGAATTGGGCCGACTAGCCACGATGCCATAGTTGCTAGGATTAGATAGTAGACATGTGTAGGTAATGCATGTAATATTACAAAAGACATATTACACAACGGTGTCATGAAATATTACACATTACACGAGAGAATAAAGCATGGCACATAGCATTTCATTACACTAGATGACATGAAACATGACACATGGTATTTCAGCACACTGTACGTACTGCAATGAAAGTGTGCTGAAATGCCATGATGTCATATTTCATGTCTGCAATGAAGAAATACCATGATGTCATGTTTCATGTCTGCAATGAAGAAATACCATGATGTCATGTTTCATGTCTGCAATGAAGAAATACCATGATGTCATGTTTCATGTCTGCAATGAAGAAATACCATGATGTCATGTGTCATGTTTGGTGCCATGATATAAGGTAATATCACGCGGTATGAAATGTCATGAAATATATCATTACTTCGAAGTGCACTGTTTCGCGCATGTCTATTAGATAGCTCTGCACGTATCGACCTTGTTTTTCTTGTGGATTGGGCTGACATTCTGAAATATCACCCAGACACTGAAGCTTCTGCCAAAACGTGGTCACTTCACCGATTTACGTACATAGCTAACGGAACACTACTTAGTAATTTTCTTGGTGTGTGAAAGAATTCACAATTTTATTTTCAGCTATATGCAGTTTAAAAACATTACCCCAACACTGTCTTTTTGTTACCCTAGTGGTGGGATTAATAGTCGTCATCTCAAGCTCAAGCTCAGGTAGGTGATCTCAGAAAACAAAATCAATCGAGCTGGAGTAGCTGTCAGTATATGAATAGACCTTGAGCTTGACATTAGCCGACTTGCGACCTAATGTCAACCTCAAGCTAAAGTCTATTGGCGGTTAATATGCTACAGCTACTCAAGCTCGATTGATTTTGTTTTCTGAGATCGCCTACTTGAGCACGAGCTTGAGTTGACGACTATTAATGCCACCCTAGATGTCCCAGTGGCTATATTTAATCAAAGAAATGGAAAGAGAGGATTTTTTTAAATAATTAAATAAATTACTAAAACACCCAGACTTATGTTAGCAAAGGCTAAAAAAAACTTAGGCCTTTGCATCTACGTAATGACATGATTTATACAGCGTCCAGTGGCACCTTCACTCACACTAGATGGATGAAGAGACCACTCGGCGCTGCAGTGCCTGGGACATTGTTTTAGATGTAGAGTAGAGGCTGAATTCATCTGAATTTGACCATTTCTGTAAAAAAGGAAATAAGTTAGAGTTCAAGGAAATGAATAAACACATAATTATTCATCGATTTGTATCTTAAAAGATATCTATGATTATTGGGGAAGACAATATTCATTGCCTAATAAACTTCTGAATGTAACGAAAAAATATCCAGGAACCTATTCTTGTCATCGTTGTTATGATTAGTAGAGATTACGAGAAAAAATGTATCATCCATCACGAAAATCATGAGAAAATGAGACAACTTGTAGTAAATTCTCAACATCATCACTCATCACTCAATGATTTAGTGCTTAAATTGCGGGCGTGTCAAAATAGCATTGAAAAAGTTATTTATTTGTCTTAACAAGTGACTTTAGACTTTATTCTGATAGGTATATGAGTCTTTTCACGTTTCGTGAAGTTAAGCATCAATAGAGCGATAAAAATCGATGAAAATAATTATATAATCCAATACACGCTACAAAGATAAAGTATTAGTTAATAACAGAGTCGATGCACTCTCGCTAGCGACAAATTAATACTTTGCAGTCATGCAAATTATTATTGTGCTAATATCCCAATTTATATGAATCAGTCTATTGAGAAATGCACGCACTTTTATTTAATCTATGACTTTCTAGAATAGGTATATATTATTATCTTTTTAGTGCCTATTCACAAATTAATATGCCGCATTAATTTATATCTTGCGCACGGCATCTGCGAGAATATAATTATTATGAATATAATTTATGATAATATTTTGAACATTAAGTGAATCTTGTTCCTATTGAAAGTGCTTTTACTTGCAATTTTGTTTAAAAAAATAATGAGCGAAAATAATAAATGAGTTTTAGCTATAACAAGTGGAAATATTTATTGTTTTTTCCAAAGTTGCAGGTTACGGGTTTGGGTCCTATCCAACAATAAGTGAAATTCATGTCATTAAAATATACAAAGACCTCCACTCTAAGCCTCCACTCAACTTGTTCTGCACATCTAGTAGGTATACCTAGTAGTTCTGCACTTCAGCTCTCATGATTGACCAAAGTAAGCTTTGATAGCTTGTTATCTGTCTGGGTGTTAAAAGACCACCTACAAAGCGGGAAACCACATATTGTCCTCATCATAATGAACATATTTGCCTAAGGAACTATGCCTGGGAAATCAACGGTTTCCGAGATAATGGTGTTCAAAGTCAGACTTTTAAAAACTTTTTTTTTGCATAAATATATTCAGTATCTAGTTCTCAAAAAGCCTTCTCAAGAAGCCATATCAAAATTATGAATATTTCATCCAAAAAACGACGTTACAATTGCAACCCGCAATGTATTCTAAACATCGGCACTTCAAGCTTAAGTAACGTAAACTTATACCTACGCTTGCGCAATATGACTTCTGTGTGTCACACGTCCATTGCGTGATACAATATTTTTCAAAATTATAACCTAAAATACCAAAATCATTTCCCGAAAAAGTACTTTGTTTTGGTGTCCAGTATGCGTGGCTTTCGGGTCTGTTGGCGGTCTTTTAACACCCTGTTTGTAGAGAAAAAGAGCGAGAGCATACAGTAGTAGACAAAATGCAATAACACAGGCTTGCACTTGACTGGCACCTAGCGGCAACAAACGAAACTTTTTCAAGGTTGAAGAGGATGTTTTACGGTCAGTCATACCTTCTAGCCGGCATATTGAATACCTAGTAAGATCGATCGATCAAGCTTGGATTGTTCAATTAACAGTCCAGTGTAATCTACCCCACTCTTACCTTTGCTTCCGCGCAAAATACTCCTTCTTTTTAGGGGAAGTCATGTTAGTGTCATATCTTTCCGCGAAACGCGACTGAATAAAACAGTACTTAGAAAGAAGAACTATACAGGGTGTTAAAAGACCGCCAACAGACCCGAAAGGTACGCATACTAGACACCAAAACAAAGTACTTTTTCGATAAATTATTGCTGGGAAATGATTTTGGATTTTTAGGTTATCATTTTGGAAAATATTTTATCACGCAATGGATGTGTAACGCAGAGAAATCATATTGCGCAAGCGTTGACATAAATTTTTGTTACTTATGCTCGAGGTTCCGATGTTAAGAATACATTGCGGGTTGCAATTTTAACGTCGTTTTATGCAAGAAATATTAAAAATGTTGATATGGCTTCTCGAGAAGAAATGTTAAGTAAAAGAAACTGAGTACATTTCTGCAAAAAAAAAATTTGACAAGTCCGACTTTGAACCTCATTATTTCGGAAACCGTTGATTTCCCAGGCATAGTTCCTTGGGCAAAAATGTTCGATATGATGAGGACAATACGTGGTTTCCCGCTTTGTTGGCGGTCTTTTAACACCCTGTAGTTAGGAAAAAGCAAGATACGCAAGAGAGTGAAGTCTAGAAAACTAATCAGCCGCGGAGGGCAGATTAAACTGTGATTGATGGTCTGAGCTTAAGGCTGGAAGATAGCAGCGTGGCGGGAAATTCAAAATTTTCACAGTTTTTTACATTTTGTAGCTAAACTGAGCCATTTTTGTTCAGCGATTTTTCGTTCGCGGAAATAACAAGTATTCTTTTCATTATTGTAAACAATAGAACAACAATAATTCAGCCGATTATATATTCTGGTCTACGACAAGTTTTTTGGGCAGTGCCACTGCTTCGTAGACCAGAACACATAATCGGCTGAATTATTGTTGTTCTGTTATTTACAATAATAAAAAGAATACTGTTTTATTGACGCAAACGAAAAATCGCTATAAAAATAGCTCAGTTTAGCTACAAAATGTAAAAAGTAAGATGTAGCCTGTACAATCAATTGTACATGTCCCACTAGCTGGGCAAAAGCCTTCTCTCAGAGAGAGAGTTCGAGCTTAATCACCACGCGTGCTCAATGCGGGTTGGCGATTTTTGCGTTGAGGGTATAATGCCTCATACGCTTAGGTTTCCTCACGATGTTTTCCTTCACAGTCAGCGAGTGGTATTGCTACTACAAATTCACAAATGTACGTAACTTTGAAATTAAAAAAAGTCATAGATACATGCCCGCACTGGGAAACGAACCGAGAACCTTTCACTTCAGAGTCCACTGTTCTACCCACTAGACCACCACCGCTTCCAAAATTTAAAAAACTGTGAAAATTTTGAATTTCCCGCCACGTTGCTATCATCCCACCTTAAACTGTGATTTATTGTACGGCCATAGTTTAGGAAATCTAAACATGACTATGTGTTTTAAAAGTTTTTTAAAAATTAATATCTTCAATATATGTAAAAGATAGCGTCGAGGGTAGAGAGGGCAGAATGGTGTGAGAGAAGAAAAAACCGGCCAAGTGCGAGTCGGACTCGCGCACAAAGGGTTCCGTACCATTATCTATAATAACGGCAAAAAATCACGTTTGTTGTATGGGAGCCCCCTTAGGTAAATATGTATTTTTTTCGGTTTTTTAGTTTCTTGTTATAGCGGCAACAGAAATTACATTATCTGTGTATTTCAGCTGTCTAACTATCACGGTTCATGGGATACAGCCGTGACAGACGGACAGACAGACGGATGGACAGCGGAGTCTTAGTAATAAGGTCCCGTTTTACCCTTTGGTACGGAACCCTAAAAACAGCGAATGTTATTCGCCGTTAGCTATGAACAAATCTGAGTCATTCCTGTGGGCTAGGCCGACTAAGCTGTCAGGATGGTATAGGTGCTGGGCAAGCCTACTCCATCTAAAAAAAATGTCCCAGGCGCTGCAGCGCCGAGTGGTCTCTTCACCCATCTCGGTGAAGGTGCCACTGGACGCTGTATAAATCATCTCATTACGTAGATGCAAAGGCCTTATTTTTTTTTTGCACAAATAAGTCTCTCACCTTGCAGTCTAGCTCATGCAATGAATCATCGCATACTACGACTGCATAGCACCGTAACTGGTGCAGTAGTGGCAAGTTCAGTGCCGCTAGCGGCTTTATACCGTTGCCTAATCTAATGAAAGTGCGCACGGACGGCAGCAAAGTTGGATGTTGTTAAAGTATACTAATAAAAAAGAGGGGTATGGACTAAGTATTTGTTTTTTTTTTAATTGTTGTTGCCTAATCCAATGAAAGTGTATACGGACGCCAGCAAATTTGGATGTAGTAATTGTCTAATAATAAATGAAAACCCTGATTGCTTCGTTCAGAAATTATAGGCATTTCTTTGAAAATTGTATAATGGTCACCCTAGACCACAAATATTGAGGTACTGTGGTTGCATATTTACAAATTTTACTGTTTTTTTTACATAATCCTTAATAATAATGCTATCAAATTGCATTGGTAAATCAAACAGTTAAAACCTTCAGTAAAGTTGACTAAAAAAAAAAGTTTGATGGAGTCTTAGTTTGAAGAATATTTTCGCTAACTTTGACACTGCATCTTTTAAAAAAAATGTATGACACTACCGTTAGCAAGTTGTCTGAAAAATTGGCGCATTAAGTCAAGATTTCAATATTTTCTTCATTTAATCTGTCGAAACCAATACAGTATATTTAACTCCAAACGAACTGTTGGGTGTACCCAATTAAACAGTCTCGCTAGCTTGAATGCATAGCGCACATTTAAAGTACAAAATTAACCAACCAGACATCTTCATGGACCCGTGATAGTGAAATTAGGTACTTTCTGGGCTGACCTTAAAGGTCAATTAAGCTCGTAATTGAAATAGGTTTTTTTCGCGAAAATTTCCAAGCAATTTAAGTTCGAGCTGGTACACGAGAAGTTATCAATGCCAAAACTTTTTTCACTTCTTACTGTTTTTATTAAATAACTTACTTTGTTTTTATTATGCTCTATTTTTCTTCGTTTGGTTTAAAATACCTAATGGTCTTGGTTCCAGTATCAATAATACCTTTCAAACCTTAAATCAGTACCTACACATTATACACCGACAATGCACAGTCGAAACTAGTGAAGGCAGAAACGTGAAGTTCATTTGCGACGATTTCAATACAGATGTTTTTTTTTAAAATCTGTCGAAACCAATTTAATGTCCTCGAAAAAATATAAAGCAAGTAAAGAATAACAATGTCATAATTCAACTGATATCGCCTTGCCCGAAAAACCGGTGAAACTGTTCCATAACTAGCTTTTCAAGCAAATCGCGTAATCAGCTGAATTATTGTTTCTGTTGTTTAGAATAATGTAAATTATTAAGTATGTTCTATTGAATACTTCGTAGCTAAAGCAAAATAGCTCGGTTTAGCTGCAAAATTTAAAAAAATTGCCACTCTACTGATTGTCGTGTTTCAACTTGCTGAAACTCAAGAAAGGATTTCCTGAAAAAAAACAAAACAGAGTTCACAACTTTCCACGAGGAATTAATAAATAGGTAAGCATTATCATCATCAGCCAATCTCTGCCCATAGTTGGATACAAAATCCTTTGGGAAAAAAATACTGATAGTCATAAAAGGTCAAACTGAACTAATAGCATAAAAGCACACTATTTTATGTAACCACCAAAGCTCAGCGGAAGTCATGTAACTTTTAACGCTTTACGTCAATTTCCGTGCGACTAAAATAGTCAAAGAGATGATAGCAGCGTGGCTAAGTGTTATTTCAACTTTGCTATAATAAAATTCGGGCTTGACTACGCAGACTACGTGAAGCAAAACTTTCGCATTTTATAATATTGTACGATCCTACGATCCAACAAAAGCTAAGTTTTTCCCAATTAGACCCCTTTAGAGAAGGATGTTCCTAAAATCCTTTCCTATCGGATGCTTATGCTATACAGGGTGGATTTTTGAGACGGGGCAGTAAGGGCAGGTACCTTAACCGTTATACATAGTTACAGGAAAACGTTCGTAAGAGACATATTTTATTTTTGGTGTTGTAGCATTTTTTTCGCTGTCTTTTGTTTAGTCAAGCTTTACCTACCTATATTTCTGCTGACCCAAATCTAACTGAATTGGGTATATGTTTAGAAATTCCAAAAGTCAAGAAAGTTATCAACCTTTAAGTGGATAGTAACATTATAAGCACAAATATGTCTGTAGAAGGCACGTATGTCTACTTCATTACATTAATGTTATTATGGGGGCTAATTCTGGGGAATCTCGCATTCGACACATCTAGAAGGAATCATCTCATGTCATTTCGATCTAGACTGCTCCCAACCACTCGAGTCATGTCGAGCGAAATAGGCAAACGGCAACATACTCGTATTGTACAATTATGACAATAGCTTGTAATTATTTAATTGGCAAAATTACTGGGCTGCGTATGGGAATTGCCAATGTCACGGGCAATCTTTAAAAGGTGAAAGCCACAGCATTTCTTACTCTTTTTGGTCGCAGTTAGATGGGTGTCTATTTTATATAACAATGCTGGGCCTAAAAGTAGTTGCTTCTCACAGTGTAGAGGTGAGTGACCTAGAATATTTGCGACACTTTTACTTGTCCTTACTTAGTGAGGTAGATTCTGTGAGACTGAAAACCTAGTGAACGGTCGAGTTGTATGAGCTTGTATGCCATCAGACTCTTAAGCTGGGTACTGACTGGGCGAGCCGCCTCGCGAGGCAGACGTTCGTCCACCGTAAACAGATCTACCGTCACGCCTTGTCACGAGGCAGACGCAAGGCCTGGTAACGCCAGACGAGCGCTTGCCTCTCGAAAACGCTCGGCCAGTCAGTACCCGGCCTTAGATTTCATTCGTTATACAGGGTGTTAAAAGACCGCCAACAGAGCCGAAAGGACTAGACTAGACACCAAAACAAAGTACTTTTTCGATAAATTATTGCTGGGAAATAATTTTGGTTTTTTAGGTTATAATTTTGGAAAATATTTTATTTCGTAATGGAAGTGTAACGCAGACAATTAAACTTAGGCTACTTACGCTCGAGGTGCCGATGTTTAGAATACATTGCGGGTTGCAATTTCAGCGTCGATTTTTGTAAGAAATATTCAAAATTTTGATATTTTTCCTTGAGAAGAAATTTTAAGGACTTAATACTGAACACATTTCTGCAAAAAATTTTTTTTGAAAAGTCCGACTTTGAACCTCATTATCTCGGAAACCACTGACTTCCCAGGTATAGTTCCTTGGGCAAAAATGATCCTTATGATGAGGACAATACGTGGTTTCCAGCTTTGTTGGCGGTCTTTTAACACCCTGTATAACCCGTGTCATTAAAGAAAACATTTAGGATGAACTTCAAAACACTCGCCCTCTCGCTCTAATTAATACAGTCAAAGCGAGACAACGCTAGGTTTTTAACTCCGTCCTAAATGTTTTCTTTAATGACACTGGTTATACACAGAAAGCGAAGGCGTGACGTTGTAGTGATGGCGCCGAAGGGGGTGGTAAATTTTGACTATTTTGTTAAGTGAGCTGCCAGCTTCCCTATAAATTGAAATAAAATATATAAATATTTACCGATGATTTTGACGCGTAGCGTCGCCCCATCGCTCCCACTTGTGTGGGTAGTTGTTCATACAAATCTTAAACAATATAGAAAAAAAAACGCATTCGGTTCCGCTACGCCTTTGGTTTATGTATTTAACGAGCTTAAACGTTAGCGAGTGTTATTGCTTCTTCAAAATCATAAATAAATATAACTTTAAATAAAGTCACAGGTACATGCTGGCTCCGGGAATCGCACCTGGGTCTCCTGCTTCCGAGTCCCACTACCCACTAGCTAGGACACCACCGCACCGAGGTTTAATTTATTGAACTACAGTTTCAACGTAATCCACTCACGTATAATTATTATACAGGGTGTTAAAAGACCGCCAACAGACCCGAAAGCCACGCATACTAGACACCAAAACAAAGTACTTTTTCGATAAATTATTGCTGGGAAATGATTTTGGTTTCTTAGGTTATAATTTTGAAAAATATTTTATCACGCCATGGACGTGTAACGCACAGAACTCATATTTCGCAAGCGTAAGTATCAGTTTATGTTATTTAAGCTTGAAGTGCCGGTGTTTAGAATACATTGCGGGTTGCAATTCTAACGTCGTTTTTTGTAAGAAATATTCATAATTTTGATATGGCTTCTTGACAAGGTATGTTAAGAACTAGATACTGAATGCATTTGTGCAAAAAAAAAGTTTTGAAAAGTCCGACTTTGAACTTCATTATCTCGGAAACCGTTGATTTCCCAGGCATAGTTCCTTGGGCAAAAATATCCTTTTCATCTCCCATGCTCGGAAAGTTTGCTGTTACTAGCAACTTACAACCGTGTAAAACCCGAATTTAACCAATCTGCATTTTTGTGCGCTTCGAAATTTAAACGCCCCTGTTCTGCACGCCCCATGATGTAAAAAAAGAAAAAACACTGGCCGTTTCACTAGATGCCATAATATAATTTCATAAAAGCATCAGAAAGAAGAGCCTCGTTTAGACGCGACTCTCCACGACAGTGCCCATTTTCTATACAAAACTGTGAATGCAAATGAGGCATAGACATCTAAAGTCATGGAATAGAACATTCAGAAACGCGGTTTCTTCTTACAGTCTTTTTAATATTTTGTACGCTATATTTATTTTTAATTGCAGTACATTAAAAAAATGCTCCGCTTCTGTTTTATCAATTAGATAATTATGGGTTGGTTTGTTAAATACATTTTTTCAACCGATAAAATTGAATTTACTTTTTAACTCTAGAAATTTTAAATTTATATGGTAAAAGTTCAGAATGCACCCGGAAAAAAAAACATTCTTTTAATTTTCATTATTTTTGTGTCTGGATAAATAAACTTCAGGAAATTATTAATAAAACGAATGGTTTTAATGCCAACGAAGCTGAAAACTTTAGTGCGGCAGCCGTAACTACAGTAAATTATGCTTTTAAAAGGAACTTATTTGACTCACCTATTTTGACTGTAAGTAGTTGTCTACTTTGTTTGTCCCGCTTGGCTAACAAAGTGATTTCCTCGCTTCTGTGAGATGAAAAGTTTTGTGTTTCGCACGAATGCAATATTATTTGCGTCTCGTGCTTCTGAATACCTCGCTACGCTCAGGTTTCTTTTTTTGAACCACTCGCTACGCTCGTGGCTCAATTTTAGAAACCTTCGCTAGCTCGGTGTTCAATACAAGCACTCGCCGCAAACAATAATTTTGCATTCTTGCATAACAAATAACTATTATTTTGAGGACAATACGTGGTTTCCCGCTTTGTTGGCGGTCTTTTAACACCCTGTAGGCCAGTTATTAAGTTTCCCAATTAATGTCTTAAAACAAATTACCTACGCAGCGCTATGTAACATCTTGAAGTGTTATATATCCATCGTAATTAGTTTTCAGGAAACGCCTAAAAATAAATATCTTCCTAGCTACATAACGAAGTGTTTAAAAGTCACGCATTGGTAAAGTTATGTTTTTTGTTTATCTATTATGGTTGAAGGATGGATGAGTTGCATATAACCACAACTGGGTTATGCGTAAGACAAAAAGAGTCTTATGAAGGAGTAGTTTTTTTTAAAGGCCCCGAATTAATTAATCTTTTAATAATTACTGTTCGAATTAATTAACAGACGTGATAGGACTACAAGATGCATTCAAATTCAAGAAGACATCACTTTTTTCGTAGCTTTTTACCTCATCGTCATCATCAGCCTGCTGAGTTATTATAAGATTATTTATACAGCGTCCAATTGTACTTTCACTCACACTAGATGGGTGAAGAGACCACTCGACAAGCAGTGCCTGGGACATTGACTTTGGGCACCAAAAGCTGCACCAAAATGTATGAAACAGCAGATTTTTTGTTCATAGCAGAGGTAGAAAGCCTGCTTTCGACTATCGAATTTGAGTACACTCTGTAGAGTTTTTTTTGTTCAATACACATTAGGTATTAATACAATGCAGCTAGGTGTGCCCTAGGTGTAACAATCGCTTACATTTGCAGTTCCTGAAACTTGCCTCTCCTTTTTAGGCCGATTTCCGCAAAAAAATTGTTCCGTTAGCAATCGCTGCTACTACTGGTCTGATAGTTGAACGAGCGAACAAAGCGAGCCAAGTTCTCAGAACCATCCGATATGTCTGTATGTATGTATTATGTTTTTTCGATGGTAACTCAAGTATTGTTGACAAGAACGTCATTAAAATTGACAGGCGGGTTGCAGAGATGTGGGGTTGTAAAGTACATCGCGAGTTCACAGTTCGGGGCGAACTACTAGATATTGTTAACTGACTTCAAAAAGGAGGAGGTACTCTATTCGACCCGTATATTTTTTGTTATGTGTGTTAGGTACCTCAGAACTTTTTTCTTAGTGAACCGATTTTGATGTTTTTTTTTTTGTATTGGTCTTCCCATGTAGTCCCATAAAAAATGGTGAAGATCTGATGAACAACATCGGAGATGGAGAACGGAACTCCTCGACGGACAGGAACAAATCTCTCGGAATCGGTGCAATAGCTTACTAACAGTGTACCTTTTCACAAGTAAAGTAGTTTTTCTTTATTTTGTTCATTTATCGTTGCTAAACTACGTCTCCAATAAAATTTTGCGACCCCGCAGATGCGAATGAACGAAGTAAAACATGGATAGACTAAACGTTCTAGAGATACAAACTTTCGGTACTGCACTGTCGTCTAAAAAGAGAGCCGACTTGATATCAGCTGATATTCTACAGGGTGCACTCTAAGTCGATAGCAGAACTTTAAGTAGGCTGTCTACTGATCACTACAAACAACTTGTACCAGGTGGCGAAAACAATGGAGCGAAAAAAATATCAGGTGTTCCCTAGAAAAGGTCTACTCAGTACTGCACCAAATGTATGAAACAGCAGATATTTTTTTCGCTCCATTTTTTTCGCCACCTAGTACAAGTTGTTTGTAGTGATCAGTAGACAGCCTACTTAAAGTTCCGCTATTGACTTAGAGTGCACCCTGTAGACTAAGGTGACTCTAGGTCCAAAAGTCATGGTTAAGAGTAGACGATAGTAACGTGGCGGGAAATTCAAAATTTTCACAGTTTTTTACATTTTGTAGCTAAACTGAGCTATTTTTCGTTCGCGAGAATAAAACCGTATTTTTTTCATTATTGTACACAACAGAACAAAAATAATTCAGCCGATTATGTGTTCTGGTCTACAACAAGTTTTTTGGGCAATACCACTGCTTTGTAGACCAGAACACATAATCGGCTGAATTATTGTTGTTCTGTAATGTTGTTTACAATAATGAAAAGAATACGGTTTTATTCTCGCGAACGAAAAATCGCTGAACAAAAATAGCTCAGTTTAGCTACAACATGTAAAAAACTGTGAAAATTTTGAATTTCCCGCCACGTTGCTATCGTTTACCCTTAAAACGGAAAGTGAACCGTAAAACTCGCGATACGGGCCCGAGTATAAAACTCATGAGTAGATTATAAGTGCGGATGTATATCGTAAGTTGTAAGGTAATCATCGGATGGGTAACACAGAGTCATTGATACCACGGAACGCAAACGGGGGGAGTGGAACAATAATTGATAGATAGATTAGCACTGAAGTGAAGATATTGCACCGTACATTAGCTGCTATAAAAAGACTGGCATACTTACTTACTGTGCTAGGGAAATGTATCTATGTCATGTTTGTGTATGGGAGTATTTAGCCAAAAACAGCGCAAAGTAGAGAGAGAAGGCTGACCCTATCACGATTGACCATGTGGAATTAAAGTAACAAATTGTAGCGATGCTAGATTAAAAAAATATATAAAAAAAATATGTATTCAGTAATTATGGTTTACAATATTTACTGAGTACTAAAATAAAGTGAAAAAAAAAAGTGAATATTACTGAGTACTGTCAGCCCAATTAATAATTCTAATAGAAAAATACTCGAAATAGGCTTAGGGCACTCTATGAAAGTGTCTGCTGCCATAGCTAGGCTATAAAATAGCCTGTATTAATGGCTCATAAGCCCGAACCACGTCCGAGCTAACTGCTAACTCTGAAAAAATTAAATATCGTGAAAGTACCCGCGACTTCATGGGCGCATCTATAAAAGATAATTTGTATCACAATAATTATAAACAGCGCAATGTTATGGAAAACCTTCCCTAGTATTTTCCTAGTATCTTGGCCTTCTTGGCCAAGATACTTGCCTTTACTTACTTGATATTTGGAGCGGTGGTGGTCTAGTGGGTAGAAAAGTGGACTCTGAAGCAAGAGGTACCCGGTTCGATTCCCAGTGCGGGCATGTATCTATGACTTTGTTTAATTTCAAAGTTACGTACATTTGTGAATTTGTAGTAGCAATACCACTCGCTAACTGTGAAGGAAAACATCGTGAGGAAACCCGCGGCTAGTTGGCTCCGCACGTATTGACCCGTCTTTCCTGTGGGCAGGGCCGACTAAGCTGTCAGGATGGTATAGGTGCTGGGCAAGCCTACTCCATCTAAAAAACAATGTCCCAGGCACTGCAGCGCCGAGTGGTCTCTTCACTCATCTAGTGTGAGTGAAGGTGCCACTGGACGCTGTATAAATCATCTCATTACGTAGATGCAAAGGCCTTAGTAGTTGGCCATTTGAAAATAACACATGCTTTTAGATCGAGTTGTTTTGCAGAAATTCTCTGAAGAGTGTTCTACGCAGGCAAAGCCTCTGGCGATCACGAGAACTCTGTACTTATCAGACTAGCTCTACGTGTAGAAAATAGATAAACAGTATTTTATTTCGTTTCCGATGGCGTTGTCTGTGGAGAAAGCTTATGCCCTAACTCCTAGAAATAGTTGGAGAGCTGGTGACCAATCGAGATATTTTTTCGTACAAGGCTGGGAGTTAGTAGGCTGATAGAGTAGACTTTGCTGAGTCTGGGAAAAATATTTTTTTGGTCCGGTCGCGGTTGAAAGTTAGATTTTTTCGACTTTGAAAGTTTAAATGTATGGGTTGAGTCATTTATTTTTTGTCTACAAGGCTGAGAGTTTTTAGGCTGCCTTTTTAGTCTCCGCTGATAACGAAATCACTATTTATTACTAGCCAAACGCGGTAGAAATATTGTTTTTTATAACCTAGAAAGTGTGAATTTTTGGGTTATAAAAATCAAACTTTCAACCACGCTTGGCCAAAAAAACAAAGTTTTTCTTGTTCAACGGAGTCTCAACAACTAATCTAGAAGTTTCTAGCCTTGTACGACAAAAAAAATATACTGAACCCATACATTTAAACTTTCAAAGTCGAAAAAATCTAACTTTCAACCGCGACAGTGCCAAAAAAATATTTTTCCCAGCCTACCAACTCCTAGCCTTGTACGAAAAAATATCTCGATTGGTCACCAGCTCTCTAACTAATTCGTTGTATCGCCTAATTTCTAAGGACCTACCCCCACCACCTAGACTACCTAGACCCCTAAATGGGAACATTGGTAAAGGAAGTTGATAAAAATGTACCGCGTAATTTCACGAATAGAAAATAAAAGTAAAACTGTACTAATTTAATCTACTTAATTGAAATAAATAAAATATTTCACGAATTTAACTTTAATTCGATTTGTCAATAATAAAATTTTAAGACCTAATAGAAAAGTACCTACTACCAGTGCCTCCAGTTTTTTTTTATTAGCCTGGATAGTGTCCCGCTGGGCAAAGGCCTGGGCAAAGGCCTAGGCAACGGTGGCGAGATGACACAAGGTTTTTCTTATTTTCATGGCCGGGGGTATAGTATAGTAGCTCAGAATAGAGATTTATGGAGGACATGAGAGTCTACAATAAAATCAAAATTACCTATAACTTACCTACGAATAACCCTGAAAAATATTTCATGTAAATAATTAAATTAAAAGTATTTATAATCAGTGAAACCACGCAAAAACGTTCCTATTCACGACAGCTCCATAACTAAAGTGTCACCTGTGACATGGGAGCCACCCAACTGATGATGTTGATTGACGACTCTCTTGCAGACAGGATTTTTTTCTCTCCAAAGCCCGTGGGCGATGCACGAACTTCTCTGTGAACTATTAGTTTAATTTTGCACTGAGCGGCTAGAACAATAACCCTCATTTTTGGGCAGTCAGGTAAAAAAACGACCAAAATGATGTTGTCAGTCAGTTCGACATGAAAGATACAGACAGCTGCCTTCTAATAATGATGGGAAACGCTAACAAGACACGCGTTAGCTGAAGGAAAAATTCTTCGCCAGGAACAAATAAAAAATACGTATAACCCGTGCCGACGGACACTCTCGCACCCTCTCGCTTTAATAATATCTCCGTCTATACTCACACGTAACGTTAGCAAAGTCATTTTGGGCAGTCCTGATTAGTCACCTACGCTTGGCTAATAAAACACGCCAAAATACGTTCGCCTCTTATTGATTTTTTTAATGTTTGTCGATTTATTTCAATATTGTAGTGTTGTTATTTGTTGAGGTTTGTATTATTTACTACGTTTTAATATTTTTGATCTTATTTTCATAAAGATTGTTGTTTAATCACAAACCCAACGTAGAACAATTACCTAATCAATAAAGAAAGCCTCGTAAAACAATATTTCCTAACCAAAAATGTAAGAAAGTTTTAGGTATGAACCGAAATCATATTTTCGTAACCTCTTTTTCAGACCTTACCATAGGTACCCGCCGCCATTTTCATAACGTTTCTCTATTGGCACGGCTTATAGTAAGTATGCATCGTAGATTCGTAGCCGCACCCAAAGAAGAATGAAGAAGATTCTGTTCGGTGGCCTTCAGTGGCGTAGCTACATAGGGGCAAGGAGGCAATGTCCCAGGGCCCCCAACCTCAGGGGGCCCCTCGGCTTAGAAAAAAATGTTAAATCGGTGAATTTTGGGGCGCGCTGCGTGCGTTTTTTTTACAAGTAGAACAAATAAAGTGGTTTGAAATGATTATTATAGAGATTCTTCCGTTTTAGACTGAAATTTTAGGGACCCTTTAAGTATTCAATGTACCTGAACAGTTTAGTTGGGACCCCAGTTTGTTTTTTGCCCCAAGGCCCCCGGTTACGCCACGCCACTGGATCCCTTGCTCGGTTTTAAAAAGCTTGAAATAAATTTAATGCTTCTTAGGGTTCATTAGTGTCTTTTACGAAAATATTTCGTACTCAAAGAGGAGGTTCAGCCATATTAAAATATTATAATTCTGATAAAAAGGAATTATAATATTTTAGGCCAAAGGATCGGTGGGTCGATGTTATAAGGACAGGGACAGGGAAAACCAATATTTTACTGAGGAGGTTGACATGATATTTGTTTTCCCCATACGTTTTGATCATATTATTTAAAATGAAAACTATTGAGGGCGAATAAGGTGGGAGCAATTCGACCTTTCTATAGCAAGCTTGTAAGCTACCTTCACCTTCAAGTAACTGAAGTGAATCTCTGATCGACAGTACTAAGCTATTATGTTTTTAACAGCTTGACACCATAACTCAACACATCAATGTCAAGGGCCTTTTGTCAAGATGTTATTTAAAATTTCTCCAATGTTATCTTTGGAGCTTTATGAATAAGAACATTGTTGGTTAGTTAGGTACATTTGCATTTACGTATGTGATTTTTTTATGAGGAAATTCGTCGTAGTTTCTTTTGTTCCGTACGTGTTGACTTGTCAGTTGATTTCTATTCGGTTTTCGTACCTAAAGGGTGCTAAAGGGTGCTAGAGGCTTGCTGAAATATAGGGGCTTGCTGAAAAACAGCGCTTTGTATGTGCTTACAAATGCTTAATGCTGAGCCTGCTCCCTTTGATGCCAAAGCATACCTACATGTAATATAACTTATTGTTTAAGTATACAATATTACTTTAATTGAACCAGCGAGCGACGTTCTCTGAGTCTACTGGAACAATCCGGCGTTTGTATGTTTGTATGTATGTATGTATGTATGTTTGTATGTATGTATGAATGTTCGTTCGACGATAACTTGAGTTTTAGTCGGATCGTCATGAAATTTGGTAGGCGGGTAAATGAGACAAAGAGAATTTTTAAGTTCGAACATGAGCCAAATCGGTTGAGGGGTTGCCGAGATATGGAGTTGTTAATTTTATATAGGGTCGCAAGTTCACAGTTCGGGCGAACCACTAGTATTAAGCTCTATTTTTAAGTTGGCATCAATAGAGTGATTTGTATTTGTATTTGTAAAAACCCTTACTTACGTACTCGTAGCTATCTGATTCTCTATACAACAGACGAAGGTATTTCTTTGAGGTTTTCTTGTTGGAAATACATGGAATTACTAGGCACCCGATTTGGTATGATTACAGGGCTTCTTCTATAGTATACCAACAAACTTGGGGTCCCTACAGCCAGTTTTTTTCTTGCAAATACATACAGAACACAGAATGGTGGTGCAAGAATCCAACTCGTACTTGGCCGGTGAATATTGTTGTTTCACAAACACAATCGTAGGTTTATGACAAAAAAAGTTATTGTGACGTTTCTTGCGTGTCATATTGGACGTGCTATACTTACACTTAACACCTTTCATTGTTTACTTTGACAAGCTAGTTAAATGTAGTAGTTTTTGTTGCTATGTGATAATAGGGTTTTTAACCCATTTCTGATCATCACATAATACAATTAGCAAGTTTTCATTTTCATTTCACTAAAGAAGTGATTGACATCTGTATGGTTATACTATGGTTAGAGTTTTCTGTTCTCACTTTCAGTAAGTTTTTCGTTCCTTTTGTTCAAATATTATTGAATTATAAAGAAATACCTACAGGGTGTTAAAAGACCGCCAACAAAGCAGGAAACCACGTATTGTCCTCATCATAATGAACATTTTTTGCCTGGGATGCCTGGGAAATCAACGGTTTCCGAGATAATAAGGTTCAAAGTCTTTTCAAAACTTTTTTTTTTGCAGAAATGTATTCAGTATTTTAAAAATTATAACCTAAAATCCAAAATCATTTCCCAGCAATAATTTATCGAAAAAGTACTTTGTTTTAGTGTCTAGTATGCGTGGCTTTCGGGTCTGTTGGCGGTCTTTTAACACCCTGTATATCTCATTGTTATTATTAAGTTCCGAACTTTATGGCATGCGAGTGAGATTGTTATAGAAATTAATAATAATTGAAAGAGTGGATATCATTGTTAAATGCTTCTAGATTCAACTCTCCTTACATGATATACCCGATACAATACATGCGTTACAGTTTACTAATGTTAGTCAAATGTAACGGTATGCAAAAAGTTCCAAGTTGTAATACAAATCATGTTTTAAACCAAAAAATGTGAGAGATAAGCGCGTAATCAGTGTCAATTTTGTTTTCAAATGTTTAGGTAATATACTGACACTTAACAAATCTGAAGTAACAAACCTGAAATAATAAAATGTTATACGATTTTTGTGGATTTCAACTAAACGACTGGGTCTTTTTAGTAACTTTTGCATTAGATCAGTCTATTAGATTACATTTATTTGTTAGTCACAAATTGACAAGTGACACAATGCATACTGCATATTTAGATTACAATAAATTTCACTTCAATTACTATAATTATAGGAAATGTCAGCCGATAGAAATTAACGTATTCATACTGTCACTGTAACATTGTTGCCATTCCAGCAATATATTTATAGCATGCAAACATTCATCATACACTTCAGTCTTATGAGGACGTTATACCTGAAACATGATTTTATGTATAAAAGAAACAAGAGCAGATAAAAAGAAATGTAAAATAAATTGGGCAAGACAGTTTTTGGAACCACTTGTTAATAGGTCAACCATTTTTTTTAAATATTTTTCCTGCGAAACAACATTTTTGAAATCATTGAAAGGTTTGCGAAAATAGTCGATCAACTTTTACATTTGCTGAAAACGAAAAAAATACAACTAAAAACAAACGACAACCGCCATTACGTGTTTAGCCAACATTTGTCACGCAAGTCATCTCAAAGGCTGTACCATCAATGAAATTCCTACTCATAGTACAATCATCAAATTCGCCACATCCCATCCCTGAGCCCCTTCCATTCACGACCTACCAATACACCGAAGTGAGCGGCGTCGGTACAAACCCGCACTAGCGTAAACTAAGCACGCTGTATCCCCGATCTCGACATCTGTAACTCTTTTTGCATCCACTTCATAGGCTATAAATACAGTGCGCGCCCGCTTACGCCTAAACAGTCTTTTTTTACCTTCCGCCCTAGGCACATCGCACAAAAATTGTGTTTCTAACAACAACATGCATAAGTTCATTTGTTTAGTCCTGTCAGTTGCCGCGGTCAACTGTGCAGTCACGAAAGACGACTTTGGAATGCGGAATGTGATGAGAATCTACGAGGAGTGCCAGCGTTCGGATGGGATCCTTCCCTGTTTGAAGAAGAAGGCGATTTTGTTCTTCGACCGTGCCGCGAGGATGGACAATATACCCCTGATTGAGGGGGTAGAGGTTGTGAAGACTTCTGAGCCAGAAGTGCCTGTTACTAGTGAGAAAGAAATTGAGGCGTCACTGGCGAGAAATTATGAGGATAAGGAAGAAGCTCTGAGCCAAATGCTGTGGGACAGAATTGCGGCATTTGCGAACTCGAGGACTATCCAGCTATCCATGCCTAAGATGTCCGGTCAAGAGCTCAACAAAGGAGTAGAAGAAGGTAACATGAGTTGCATATTTTAATAACTTATGCATGTGCAAGTTTTCGGTCACAACTGCGTTTAAGTTTCGTGAAAAAGTAAGCTTAGAAGCGCTCAAAGATGAACATTACTCATTCGAGCTTTGACCCAAATAACTGCGACTACTTTTAATACTTTTATTAAAACTAACTGCATATTAATAGCTGTAACCATGACTTGACACATTAGTTCTTGCCTATCGAGTGTTGACTTATCCTAGTGCAGCAGGCCTAGCATGGAATGCCGTATTAAGCTCGATAGCTATGCATCTGACTTTGATGATAGGGCATAGAAAGTCTATGTTCAAAACATCCTGCAAAATCAATTTATATATGAATTAAAAGTATACCAATAAAACCGAATCTCTATGTTGTAAACTATAAGAAATAGGACTCATCTTTCTTAAATGAAAAGGTCTTACTGCCGGTTTCAGATTTGAGAAATTCGCTAAGCAAGTACTTATATATCGTTCTGCCTCTGTGGATTTCTCACAAAAGAACGTAACAGAACGATAGTTAAGTATTTACTTAGTAAAATTCTCAATTCAGAAACCGGGTCTAAGTCATGCTAAAAATCCATTTACATTGTAGGTAAAAAAGTACATTAATTTGTCACAATCCCCATTTTTATTTAATTCAGTATATTCAGGTATGAAGTAAATTTACATACAAGACTGTTTAAGAAACAAAAGTAATCTATAATAATTACATTTACAAATGTTTTCGTTTGTGCAATAAAGAGTTACTTACTTACTTACATTTCCATACTAAAGAAAACCTAAAGCATTTGTTTTCGGACAAGGAGAGCAACCAACTTTTACATGTTTTGTTGCATTCTTGAGCTTTAATTCCAAAGAAAAATCTGTCAAAAGCTAATAAAAAACAAATCGTTTGTCTGTAACTTTGAAAAAAAAACACAGAATTAAAACATCAAAACATATTATCTCGCTTAATTGGCACTTCAAAAATGCATTGGTCACGGTCACGGACCCTTAAGCACCTAACTGGTGCCTTAACAAATAATGCACCTTTTTATGGTCATTTTCTAAAACCAACGGCTACTATAATGAGAAACAATGATAAGAAAACTCTTTGAAGCACAAATCTGATATTTATGTACGAGTATGAATCTAAACTTTTACTCTGAAAACTTTAAGCTCAATAGATTTCAGTAGGAGTCAATAGAATATTAATTCTCATTTGTAACTTATTTCCAATCCAATATTAATTATAGAAGGATGACTTCTAGGTTTTTCTTATCATGGAGCTACTTTGGAAGCTGCTTGGTTCATTAATACTGGATCATCCTTGTATTATTGAATCATGAAAGAATGACTTCTAGGTTTTTCCTATCATGGAGCTACTTTGGCAGCATAATAAATGGATCATCCTTATATTATTTAATTAATGAATCCTACGTATTATTTGGATTGTTTTGCATATTGGTCATGGATAAATTATCTAGAAACAGATTCATGGCTGCAATTTAGGTCTATATTTTCATGTGCCAATCATTATAATGCTGTCTCTATGTCTCTATAGAGGTACGAGTAGCTTGCACGAACTTAATTTTAAGAATTAAAGCTCTATCTATACTTTTACTTGGTACTTAGAAGTGAAATCAGCCATGTACATTATTTTATGATGACTTTCCTCACTATAAAGTTAGTTAATTATTTGCCTAATTGGCTACAAACTGTGGCATTAATAAATAGGAGCAGAATAAAAAGCTACTTACTCAGAAAGAGTAAATCTTTCCTTTTAATACAGATACTAAACATTGTTTACATTTTATAGTCTTTTCGATTTTATTGGGTATTTGTTTATGACTTTCTGTACCATGTTCTGATAGTTATCGACTCTACTTTGTAAATAAATATTTTTCGGGACTTCTAGCTTAGCATTTAATTTAAAAAAAAAAACTACACTGATGAGTTCAACGACTGCCTGAAGTACTAAAACATGACCTTTTGGTAACAGCCTATACAGGGTGTTAAAAGACCGCCGACAGACCCGAAAGCCTCGCATACTAGACACCAAAACAAAGTACTTTTTCGATAAATTATTGCTGGGAAATGATTTTGGTTTTTGAGGTTATAATTTTGAAAAATATTTTGTTACGCAATGGACGTGTAACGCACAGAAGTCACATCGCGCAAGCGTAGGTATAAGTTTATGTTACTTAAGCCTAAAGTGCTGATGTTTAGAATACATTGCGGGTTGCAATTTTAACGTCGTTTTTGTCAGAAATATTCATAATTTTGGTATGGCTTCTTGAGAAGGTATGTTAAGGACTGGATACTGAATACACTTTTGCAAAAAAAAAGTTTTGAAAAGTCCGACTTTGAACATCGTTATCTCGGAAACCGTTGATTTCCCAGCCATAGTTCCTTGGACAAAAATGTTCCTTATGATGAGGACAATACGTGGTTTCCCGCTTTGTTGGCGGTCTTTTAACACCCGTATAACAAAGTACCAAACATTATGTCAATTGTTAAGTCTTGCTCTTTATTTTGACTTTGAACAAATTATATAACCTTCCTTTCCTATTTAGTTAAAGACATTGGTAGTTACAGTAAATGGGTGACGTGAATACCCGAGGTATGCTACAGTAACCAGGACGCATTTCAGATAGACCTAAAAGAATAGCGGATAAGATTATGGCACTATCATTATAGTATTAAGGTAAATTGGCTATCTCACAGCCAATATACCACAGTATGAATCGATTTATTTTACTAACCATAACCGTTGTACTAGCCGTTCTTAATCGATTGGCAAAGTTAAGCAACAACGGCCGCGGTCAGTCCATGGATGGGTGACCGCTAGTGGCAATAATATCTGAGCGCTTCCGTGCTTCGGAAGGCACGTTAAACCGTTGGTCCCGGTTGTTGTTCATTAATAACAATCGTTAAGCCATGTCAGAGACCCTTTGGGTGGCCTAAAAACTCTGACACCAGGGGTGGCCACTACCTCATACGATTACCTACCCCCCCCCTACTAACCATAACAATTTCCTCTTCGGATATCCAAAGGAAAGTATTTGATACAAAAGAGATAAAGCGTAAGGTCTAGTCTAGAGTGTTGACCAGGGGTCACCAAATGGCGGACCCTGGTCCGCATCCGGACCGCCGACCCATTTTGTGCGGACCGCGAGAACACAGCAACTTGCACAACAGAGTACGTGATTTAATAAAAATGCATTATCTTTTTGACGTCAATTCCAAGAAAACACAGTTTTAAAACACAAACATGCGGAAGTTTCCAGTGAAGAGTTCTGGATAAAATTTGAGTGTAATAAATATCCAGAACCACAAAAAATTTAACTTCTTACGGTCCAAATATTTTTGTGAAGCAGCATTTTCGAAGATGATCTTCATTAAGAAAAAGATTGTTAAGGAACAACGATAGCAGCGTGGCGGAAATTTAATTTTTTTCACAGTTTTCGTAATTTTGAAGCTGAACTGAGCTATTTTTGCTCAGCGATTTTTCACGGCAATAGAATAGTATTCTTTTCATTATTGTAAACAACAGAACCACAATAATTCAGACGATTATGTCAGCGCTTCTATTATCTAAAAATTCCACTCAACCTCCCTCTCAGAGTCAAAACACTCGAAAATAGCCCTTATTTAAATAAACAATCTTTTTCATTTCCGTTATTACTTTTTTTTTTTCTATAATATGTTGTGCGGACCGCGATGGTTATTTTTTTTCTTAAAACGGACCCCGAGCGAAACTAATTGGTGACCCCTGGTCTGGACTAAAAACTATCAAGTTCATGATACCAAACTTGCGCAAACATACATGCTACTTATGTATTATTATTTTATAAGACAGCCTGCATTAAAATGTTTCTTTTCATGTAAGTAAATGAAACAGCAAGTCTACATACTGTTTTTGCAGAGTATACAGTATTGTGCCAAACCTTGTAATTATCTCAATTTTATATGCAAATCAAATTATTTCTCCCAAAGAATTTAAGCTCTAAACTTAATCTCTAAACTTAAGCTCTAAATCTTAATCTTAAACGTACTGAAGTTAAAGCTTTACTGAGATTGCCTTCAATATAACACATATTACACTCCTGAATGATAAAACCACCAAGTCATGGAGGTTTTCTCTACACCATTGTGATACGACGAATTACATGTCATTTAGTGTGACCAAACGATAGTCTTCGGTGGCTGTAATCGCCCTCTTAGCGACAAACTTTCATACACACGTTGACTCTTTATTACTAGAGATTACTTTAACTCACCATCACGCGATCCTCTATCTCAATTGCCCATTATTTTCGAATTTGATGCTCATGACCTCTCTTTTCGAGAGAGCGGACGAATTTTCTCGGAATGAAAACGTCACTTCTCAATTTCGACTGTGAGTGTAGTTTGAATATAGAATTCGCTATTGTTGTTACTCACTCGGGTGTGTAGCGGGAAAACAAAACAACATCATACTTAGAATGTGTTTTAGGGTTTTTATGACGTTTTACTTAAATTTGTCAAAATTATAATGATAACATTCGATAAAGTTATCCTTGGTAGACAAAGAAAGTTTTGAACGGAAATGACCATGAACATTATCAAGGCATGTTCATTTGAAGTTAGAAGTTCACATCACTAACAACTTCGCGAGAAAGTGCAATCAAATGCCAAGTATAATAATTGAGGCATTCGAACAATATTCAATTCATCTGCCAAAGGTACTACGGGCAATTATTCCATCACGCGTCGAAAATTGGGAGAAAGTTTATGTGTATTTAAACTGCGGAGTAATTATTATATCTATTTCTATGAAGGGTATTCTATAATTGAAATTTGCAAGTCGTGACGCTAAGTAAACTGCGCAGGAATAAAAAAGAGTGGTTTCGACTGCTCAAATGTTAAAGGTCCACTTACTTTGACCTTTGTCTGCGATCAATTTTTTGCATTAGTTTTGAGAAAGTAAATAATGATAGGTTTTTAAAAAAAACATAAAATCCAACGTCAGAGCCTATAATCTGAAGCGTTCTCTATTATTTGGACACTGAGCTTTATTAGGAAAATGTCTGCGTTTATTAGCTACATGTTATTTAAATGTTACGTTAAGTTGTCTTATAAAAAACGTACATTCATGCTTTATTCAGTTTCGTTTCAATTCAGCTCTGAATTCCTGAAATAATGGCCGTCGAACATGATAGAATATTGAAAATTTGCATCGAGTCTACGATTTTTTCCCCGACATTTCTCTCCCCAGCAATCGTGTCTCAGAAGGCTAATCCTCGGGAATCTCGCATTCGACACATCTCGAAGGAAAAATCTAATTTTGGTGCACATGTCACATCTCCTATTCTCAAGAAGTCATCCTCGACATAAGGCACGAAATTTCTGCGAGAAGTTTGCCTTTTTCGCTCGACATGACTCGAGTGGTCGGGAGCAGTCGAGATCGAAATGACATGAGACTTTTCCTTCAAGAT
The DNA here is from genome assembly GCA_949319315.1 of Zelleria hepariella. Classification (NCBI taxonomy): domain Eukaryota; kingdom Metazoa; phylum Arthropoda; class Insecta; order Lepidoptera; family Yponomeutidae; genus Zelleria; species Zelleria hepariella. The sequence goes on along the minus strand of OX439378.1, from coordinate 4,612,010 downwards.
GTGTCGAATCTCGCATTCGACACATCTCGAAGGAAAAATCTAATTTTGGTGCACATGTCACATCTCCTATTCTCAAGAAGTCATCCTCGACATAAGGCACGAAATTTCTGCCAAAAGTTTGCCTTTTTCGCTCGAAATGACTAGAGTGGTCGGGAGCAGTCGACATCGAAATGACATGAGATTTTTCCTTCAAGATGCGTCGAATGCGAGATTCCCGAGAAGTAGCCCCTTAGCTCTCTTATCCCTTTCTAACATCACCTCCACGGGCAATTCCAGGTCGAGGCAAGATGAAGAAGATGATGGGAATGATGGCGATGGGCTTCGCGATGAAGATGGCTGCCATGATCCCTCTGGCCATCGCGGGACTCTTCGTGCTCGCAGGCAAGGCCCTGATTGTCTCTAAGGTATGTATGGTGTTTTTGTTTGAAGCTTTTTAATGGAACTTTATGGCATTGCGATTATGAGCTCACATATTTTTTTTTCTAAGCCGCGGGTTTCCTCATGATGTTTTTTCTTCACCGTTAGCGGCTTAGTTGGCTCCGCACGTATTAACCTTGTCTTTTCTGTGGGCTAGGCTGACTAAGCTGTCAAGATATTAAACCTGACCGCTTAGTCTAAAACAATGTCCTATTTAAAACAATGTCCCATGCACTGCAGCGGCGAGTGATCTCTTCAAACATCTAGTGTGATTGAAGGTGCCACTAGAGGCTGTATAAATCACCTCATTACGTAGATGCAAAGGCTATGTTGTGTTATCTTTTTCTGATAATTTCGGGGCCCGACTTACAACCTAGGCCTTTGCATCTACGTGATGATTTAGATGAGTGAAAGGACCTATCGGACGCTGCAGCAAGTACGTTGTTTTAGATGGAGTGGGCTTGCAACCCGTTTTAAGCGTTCACCTAAACAACTATACAAAAACAAAAGTGAAATTCTCCAGAGGCCATGCAAACAATTTTTTCTCACAATTAAATAATAGAAACTCTCGAATCAAAGCCACACACAGCGCCGCCGGTTCAACAATCACCCGTACTCATTACTAAAATACTAGATACACGAAGAAGGGGACTGTTTTATAGAAAATTAATTGCCCACTACTAACAGCGTACTTACATTGTTATTATCATTCCCATAGCATCTTCTCATTGTTCGAAAAACAAGTTCACGACGCGTACGTGAGAATTGTTATATTAGGTTTAGAATCTCTGACTTTGTGAGAAAAGAGTCACTGCTTTGATTTTGTGCCGAGATATTTTCGTGCCCCAGTTGTGGAGTGAAACCATTTCGCCCTTTTACTATTACCCTGTACTTTAGCTAGAGAAATCTAGTCCGGTTTAGTGTTCTCAAATCATAAAGGCTTGTCGTGGAAACATCTAGCTTATTAGATATACCCTGCAGTTAGAGACGTAGATATAAAGTTTTACGACGAACATGGATGGATGGAGTTAGTACTCGTATGAAATCAGTTGATAGAATGACCGTTATTATTGCGCGGAGTAGTTAAATCATAGTACGTGGAAGAATTTTATTTAATCCTCTACATTTTATAGCCAGTAAAATAAAGCTCTTTTTTCCATCGCTTAATTGCAAAATTTCAGTTTGCTTATCATAAGCAGATAGTTTTATGGGTTGGTCTCAAACTGTCAAGAACGCAATTCGGAACTAAATAATAAAGAGGCAACAATATCCTTATAAATAAAGTCAGAAATTTTATTATTCTCTCTCTACTTCATAATGTTGCTACAGTCAAATAAAATTAAAAAAGTCCTACCTCAGTCTGTACGATGCTGCTAAAAAGAAAAAAAAAACCTATAAATTGCAAATTATGATATGATTGCGCCGCGACAACACGAGTCAAGAGAGGATGAGAGTCAGAGTCAGATGCTAAGTGCAAGATAGAGTCACTCCTAGAATTCATAGTATAGAACTTATAATTATGGGCTTTATTTCAGTGCAACAAATAACAAAACTTTTACTCGGAATTTCTTATAGTAGAGTCAAATTTAATGACATAACAATCAATTGTAATTTTTAAAGCACCGTCATACACAAATAGGTATAGTTTTACATACAATTTTAAAACGTTTACGATCATGATGATCATCTATTGTAATTGTATTGTTGTGATTACGTGCAGAGGCTGGTTTATGTCCGTCAATGTGTCACTGGAATAAAACTCTTTCGGCCGTAAAGCCGCTACAATGTAGTGGCGTATTGTGGTAGCACCTAAAGCACCTTCCACGGTTATTGTTACAACTTAAAATTACAGAAGAAAATGACAAGTTGCGTTCCGAGGGAGACAAAACCGTTTTGATCATGAATTGCACTGCGGTTGAAGCCAAGGTGGAGGGTAAGGTTAGCAGATGAAGTGCCAAAAATGTTATAGTAATAAAATGGTACGAAGCTATCGAAAATGGCATATTGATAACCTTGTTGTGGTACTTTCTGCTTTTTAAACATAAAATATGTTGCAAGAATGTTCAGTAAACAACTCAGGTCTTTGCATCTACGTAATAAAAAATTAACTTTTGTCACGTACGCTGGCGAGGTTCCAGTTTCATTATAAAATTTATAACTACCTATGTATTGTACAGATTAAGGTATTTATCTTAAGGGGCGTAAAAAAATATGCCTAAAATAAAAAATATTATTTATTTAACAGAATGGGGTATCCTAGAATGTTGCTTACTGTATTTATTGTTTTCTTTTGAGACCCTGCTGGCGATTGTCATAAAAAAAATCCAAATCCTTCCTTCTGAGTTTTCCTCCACAGTAGTTGCATACGAAGTCGCGGGCACAGCTATATTATAAATTGAGGCGTATTTACACCAATTTTTATGCCCGTATGTCTAAAACTTGGTGTACGCAAAAATAATAAAAATGAGGATATTTTTATAAATACCTACCTATTACGTCTTGGCGTCTGGCTAAAATGACAAATAATGAATATTTAAAATTAAAACGTAAAGTTGGAGTAGAATATGTTCCAGGGATAACCTAAAAATAATCATCTAAATGCAGGGACAGTGTTCCCAAATTCGTATGAGAAACTTTTACGGGGTCGAAAGTAGAGAACGGTAGCTAAAAAAAAATACGCCTGTGGCAAAGACACGGTTGATATATTCTGTAGAATTGTAGATACTGTAGACTTTGTAGTCAAAAAATCTTCGTCAATAAAATCAAAGTATCATAGAAAATCATATTATTATAACACATACATTAAAAAAAACAAGGTGTTGTTATTTTAAGTGACACCCGACGGGATTTTATTATACACGATACTGAAGCCAAAGAATATTGAAAAATAAATGAAAATCATTCAGTGAAAAATAGCAAAAAATCATTAAATTGGGGCATTCCTTATTATACTATCGCTTGCGGCCGCACTCACAATATTGGGTGGCACCTCGCGCGCGCACTATGTAAAGGCCGGGGGTGTCCGCACGTCGCGGTTATTATACTCCGTGCAATTTAAGTGGTTTTAAAGCCGAAAGTATTTTGTTGCACTGGTGATTCTGAGCCAAATTACAAAATTTCATTCCAAAACGCGCGAAAAAAAATTCACTTCTCCATACAAATGGTGTCGATTGGCGATAGCCGTTTGTATTGGGAAGTGTTTATTTTTTTCGCTCGTTTTAAAGTAAAATTTTGGAATTTGGCTCAGAATCACGAGTGCAACTAAATACCTTCGGCTTTAAAACCACTAAAATTCCACGGTGTAGAACAAATTGAACAAGGTAATTGATGTATCAAAAAAATAAATAAAAAAAAGGTTGTTTTTTGTTTCAAGCTAGAGTCGGCTGTCACTAACAAAATAAACACCCTGTATTTAATACAATCAATGCACTCGTCACGATAAAGCTTCCATTGTCATTATTTTATCGATAACACCACATAAACAAAGATGTTGGCCATGAACGCCTCTCCATTACTTTTTGCTTGACGCTACATCTTGCAGGCTATTATGATGATACATTCTATTCTATTTAGAGATGCTAGCAGCGTTGTTTCCGTTTATATCTGGAACGATATTGTATCTTACATGACACCCTTTCCCCTTTACCTTTTCTAAACGGAAAAGACGCGTCTCAGAAAAACACAGCTTTTACAATTATCGCTTTCAATCAAACATTGTTGACGTTTATTTTTCGCCTTCTAATTAAATAGATATATTTCATAATTTGCTTTCTTTTTCTTTTCATGCCATCTCTGTATGCTCAAAAACCACACAGTTGCTAGTCCCCAAAACCGGTTTAATTGCGGGGACATATAAATAAAAATCAATTTTTCGACAAATAACAGTATAATTTCGAAAAAAACTAAATAGTTTTTACGATAAGAGCTATATTCCCGCAAATAAACCGGTTTGAGAATTACTAGCAACAGGTTGGTGGTCAATGAACTATCGCGTCCTTTGAAGTTGCCAAATGAAACGAAGAACCGGTACTTTTGACCATAGACCATTGTTTTGTAGAGCCCAGGGGCCTTAGCCTGTAACACAATGGCGTATCAATGGCATCATAGGAAGAAGGACAAAACCGGGATTTTTTCGTTGTTCTCCTACAACCAGCGAACTAATCCTCTAGAATTAGAATCATAATATTCTTTCCTGGATACTACAAAAACATTAAAAGGACCGACACTGGACCGACAGCATTAATAAATCGTAATTAAAACCGTCAACCGGGAGCCCATTTTGGCACCATTGCGTTACAGGCTAAGGGCCCTGTTAGCTTCCAGTATTTTTGAACCCCCAACCCAAAAAGAGGTGTGTTATAAGTTTGACCGCTATGTGCCTGTGTCTATCTGTCTGTGGTAGGTACCGTAGCTTTAAACGGGTGTACCGGTTTGGATGCGTTTTTTATTATTTGAAAGTATTCTGACGATTGTTCTCAGATATGTTTTTAGCAAAATTGGTTCAGTCGTTTTGAGATATTATTATGCATATTTGAAGGTAAAACGTCGGGGGTAATTTTAATTTAGTTGTTATTGAAAAATTGTATGCGCCTTCAAAGCATCATATTATTTATAGGATAACTTTACTTGTCTTCTACTAAGAGACAGAAACTGAACAACATTAAAAAAAGGTCGGTCTTGAGCGCTTTTTAGCAATCTTTCAAAAGTTTTTTATAAAACAAAAATATATCATTTTCTCCAAAACGCATACTCATTTTTTTATATTAATGATGATTCATCATTAATATAAAAATGAGTATGCGTTTTAGAGAAAATTCATTCAGGAAGAAAGAGCTTTTAATTTCTGGTGTCAAAAAAAAACGGACGATCGCAATCCTATAAACATTAGAAATGCACCTCGCATTAGCCCCGTATTACAGAAACCTAAAAGCGCAACACACGCTGAGAATGATGAGTACGCCCCCATTTATCATAAGGGCCCGTTCACACTCACCACTCACGCCTTCGCGACTCGCGTCATTGCGGCGCATAGCATAGCAAGGATTTTGTATGAGACCGACCGTAGAAGCGTACACGGTGACGCATTGACGTGCGGTGCGACTATGCGGCACGCGGACATATCCATCCTATCTAAAAGTTTCACTGACGCCACGAACGCGTCATACCTAGTGTGAAGAGAGCCTTACATTGAACTTAATGCTTGACTCGACATAGATAACATTATATGCAAAAACAGACACAATAATGAGAATCTAATGCACAGAGCACGCTCTGAAGACAATATTTGAGAAAACGGAAGATTATAATCGAGTTCTACTACCCTCCTATAAATTAATTAGCATTCACTAGTCATTGTAGTAGTTTTTGTGTTGCGTGATTTTCACATTTGATCAAAGTATAAAAGATAACCTTAATATAAAGTAACTTCTTCACATTATCTGTAGTTTATGTCTTTCATTGTAATAATATTGTGTTTTGGTAAGAAAGTTTTATTGCAGTTTGGGATCACCAATCATTGTAGAAATGTGGTAGGCAATCAATTACAATTGTTTAATTGAACTTTCATATAATTAGTGATTGGTGTAGCATGAGAAATTTAACATCCATACAGTGGTGTAAATAATGGTGTTAATAATGAACGAAACGTTTTATAGCAGTGTAAATCAGTTATTATTTTCACAAAAATAATATATTTGGTACGTTCATCATTCTAGCCCACCCTGCCACTTATATGTACGTAGAGTTTCAAGAAATGCTTTCACACACATTCGACAAAAATATAACTAATAGATCATGCACCATAAAACACCACAAACTACATTAACCATCAAATTACCACCATTTATTACTCGCCATGGCAATACTCCCTTTCCCTTGTTAAAAATGATCTCTCTAAAAAAATTACGCCTATAAAATTGCCCACACTTTCTTCCATAATTTCCATCTTCAAGTTAAGTGTCATAGCCGAGACTGTGTCATTATCTCTGACCAGTACATGGGAGCAAAGGTCATAGAGGCTCTTGCGTGATTTATCCATCATGATCAGCGAGGAAAGTGGAATGTCTGTCTACCTGTCAACGCATAAATGTTGTATTATGCTCTATGTCTTGTTAGTATGCAAAGATTTTTGCTTATTTGCTTATTTACACCTACACAAAAAACCTTGCCACAGAGCGTGTGGAAATGTTTTTTATTTTTTTTATTTTTGACGATGCTACTGTGACAATCAAGGATCTGTTCAACTATGTACATACATACTTAATTTTATTTTTATTTAATAAACCAATATTAATAAGTAACACTAACTATGACATTATTGGTCGAAAATCCTTGCAAAGAGCGTGTTGAAATGTTTTTTTTTTTCCTTTCACGATAATACTGTGACAATGAGGGTCTGTACAATTATATACATACTAACCCAATATTTTTTTTTATTTAAGAATACATATAAATAATAATTACACAAACTATTATTGGTCGAACTTGGCATTACGGTGTATTCTTAGACCCGATTTCTGAGTTGAGAATTTTGCTAAGCAAATACTTTACTATCGTTCTGTCACGCTCTTTTGTGAGAAATCAGCAGAGACAAGACGTTACTTACCCATTTACTTAGCAAATTTCTCAATTCAGAAACCGGCAGTTACTGTTGCAAAAGGTGCTGACTCCATTGTGCTGGGGCAGTGAACCTACAGCAGTAATTTTCAGTCAGTTTCATTCACACGTGCCATACGAAATATGAAGGCTAGACGGTTTTTTTGTTGCTCCAAAAAAACAAAGCATAATGAGGTATTAAAATGGCCCCAAGCTGTAAATAAAACTGAACTATACTCCGACCTCCACATCGTGACTGCCTTTAGCAATTTTCATTTCTTTTTCAATTAACTTCTATTGACCGACCGGTGAAAGTTGGATATTGCTATTAATCTAAGCATTTCTACAAAAACATTGATTGACTGACATGACGTGAATAAAGGATCATTGTTGTTTTGAACTTTGTTAATCATTCATCATTAACAGAGTTTGAAGTGTTGGAAGATCTTCTAACTCAGTTTTAAATGTTTACTAACTAAACACAGATTCATTTATAAGTATCTGTTTTTTATTAGTAAACATTCAGCACTGTGTTAGGCAATCTTTACAAACGTCAGATGTTTAATTACAAATTTTCTCTATATTCTGGGGCCTTATTTATTATCCTCATGTATTTTTATCTATATAGTATATTATTTATTATCGCATGTATCCTCATTAGTCACTGATGAAGAAAATAATTATAAAAAATAAAATAGTACGTAAAAATAAAATCGTCAATAAATTAAAATTTATATTCCTATTTTGAGCTTGCATAACCCTAGATGGTGTTCCACTTTTGAGCAAAGGCCTTCCCTCTAGTCTTCCACGTGTCTCACGTACCTGATAATATCGAATTTGTGTAACCATTATCAAGTAAATAAATCCAAGCTGATAATTTTGTCCAAGTTCGATATGTCTTTATTTTACATAGCCTCCTCAAAAGGTTATGACCCTACTGTGCTTCCACAGTTCTTCACATGGCTGTTTTCCATATTCATTCATCACATCATATTCGCCATTCATTCTGAACTGAACTCATTCTCTGAACAACTTCTCACGCACCCATACCGACAACCGATTTTACTCAAGAGCAAGCTTTCCCTCACAGTATATGCTATCATCGGTAATCTAGCAACAACAGTCAAGGCAACAGGTACTATACAGGGTATTCTAGTCGCAGATAGAAGGTTTGCTTCGGGAAAATGTATTTTGAGGCACTACAAAAGAGATCCTTGGAAGTCTTTCTTCTTCTTCTTAGGGTGCCTCTCCGATTCAGCGAAGGTCAGCTCTGCATATCCCTCTTTGTCTCTCGCGAGGCGAAATAGCTGGGCAGCACTCGCGATCCCAGTCCACTCCCGTAGGTTTCTTAGCCAGGATTTTCTCCTTCGGCCGACGCGTCTCTTGCCAGCGACTTTTCCCATCATTATAAGTTGCAGGAGAAGTCTTTGCCTTGCTTCTTTTCCAAATAAAACAATCCGTACTTATTGAAGCGAACAAATTGTGGCTAGATAGTATTTAGAAATTTTAATATACGTTCACGGTACGTTACAGGTTGACTGCATAGTGAATAAAAAGTTTGAGTTTGAGTTCATCATTGTATTTCATTACATTGGCTTTCGTTCGCGACTTCGTCCCTAAGGAGCCGGACACACTGCCAATTTTATTTTACTAAGTAATACTAGAGTATCGTTCTGTTACGTTATTTTGTGAGAAATCTGCAAAGACAGAACGATATTCGCTTAGCGAATTTCTCAATTCAGAAATCTGCAGTTATAATTATAGTCATTGACATCAAATAAATAAAGTGCCATGTTTCTATCTTCACTGAATTTGGCTGTCGGTTGTCTGTCAATCACAAAATATTTACTTAATAGTCACTTCCAGTGGCAATATAATTTTTTTTTTACAAACTTTACATATTTTCCCATTATTTTATTTTATCCTTTTGCAGTTAACGTCACAAGATACTTTTGTTTTTCTTTATGGTATGATACCAGGGAAGGTTCACTTTCACCTCATTTGACCCTGAATACTAGGCATTCTAGTCGTGACCTGTGCCTTGGCTTTCTAGGACTTGTGGGGTTATTAAGGGCTTGATGCATCTTTTGTTGGTTTTGCTGGGAAAACGTCGTGAGGAAACCCGCGGCTCCGCACGTGTTGACCTTGTCGTTTCTATGAATTAGGCTTGGAGGATGGCATAGAGGCTGTGGAAAACAAAGCCATCTAAAGGCACGAGTGTCTGAATGGTAATTTAACTAATCATCTATGATTGGAGGTGCCACTAGATGTTGTATAAATGGAATTGTAGCAAACATTCCGTTGACTCTAATATTCCTGTTGACTTAAAATTTATTATCATGTTTAATACTTATTTATTGTTTAGCATTCCACTGTGTAACTACCACGTTCAAAGCAAATAAATGTCTTGTATCTTGTACACACGACAACACGTCAGAGTGTACACTTTTGTTGTAAAGTCGCCCTTAACGTAACTGAGTAGAGTGCTAGCGTGTAAGGGTCGACGTGCTGTCTTGTGTACTATGTTACAAAGTAGAAAATGAGTTAGGTATAGCGATACTGTCATTTGATCGGTGATTAGTATGGTTAATGTTTTATCGTATTTTATGGTCTTTATTTCAGTAAGCTCGTGATAGTTCCACCTTAATGATTAATTAATCCTCATCCTCCTCTTCCTTGCATTGGTATCCTCATTACTGACGGTCGTGGTCGTTTATTTGGAGCAATCCTTGTCGTACGATGCGTAATACTATACGCTAAATAAAAACTAGTGGTTCGCCCCGAACTATGAACTCTTGACTCGAGAATTAAAAATTCAAAAGTTCAAATTTAAAAATTCTTTTAAAACCAATTTTCCGGCGAGTAATTGGTTTTGAAAGAATTTTTAAGTTTGAACATGATCCAAATCGATTGAGGGGTTGCCGAGATACCTGGTCGCGAGTTCACAGTTCAGGGCGAACCACTAGTTTTTGTTCACCAAATTTCGTGATGACTTTATTTACTCATGTTATCGTCGAATGAATATTCATACGTACAAACATACATACAAGCGCCGGATTGTTCCAGTAGACGCGGAGAACTTATATCTCGCTTCGCTCGCTCGTTCAATAAGTCAACACTTTCTAGAATACCTACACTCGTTGCTAGTAATTTATCAATTCACCATGCGTTAACATTAGAGCGTGATGATCGCAAAGACAACTAAATTAGTAAGTAAGTTAAATTATAAACGGCCGTTAATAAGTTTTCTCCTCCACTTTAATTGTTGGTTTTTCTCATTCGTAATTAAATTGTAGTTTAACAGCAGCAGAATTTTCTTTTCTGCTTTAAATGGCTTACGTTAATAGCCATGGGAAGGCTCATTTGTGCTTGAAGATTAGCTAACAAAGCTTATAGGGAGTTGGGCTGGAATATCTTCTAACAACCCTAGTTTCTATGATCTGGCATTTTCATGCTGCTTACGATGAAGGAATTTTCAAAAAATTTTTACCTTCGGCAGACTGTAAAAAGAGCTGGACTGTGTCCGGAGATTGTGTGATAATAATTTATAGAATATGATCTTCTTCTTAGCGTATTGATGGCAAAACCGACCAACATGTCCGCTCGAGAAACGTACACATGTGTACGTTGGCGCTAGGGTCATCACGCGCTTTCGCGCGCTTTTACTTTCTGCCGGTTACTGAGTCAGGCATAAACCGTAGAGCGTGATCGTCTATAGACGAAATACAGAGCATAAAATTATCTCTTTATTGATACCAAACACTGGTCGCACTGTAAGAAAAAAACAAAAGGTTTTTTTTATTCTAAAACATTCAGAAATCATAAAAAGCCGTCGCGCGGAGCTGACACACAAAGTGTATTGTTTTGAAAATTCTACGAGAGGTAAGTAAATTTACGTTGATTTACGTTATTCTTTGGTTCTTTAGGTCCTTACTTCATAAGAAAAACTTGCATTTTACAGTATAAATTCATCATGCTATAGAAGTCTGTAACGATTTCTGAATGTTCGCCCGCTCTATGGTTTCTACCGGATATTGCGTCACGTCGTGAACTGAATGTCTGATCGTGTATAGACGAATCACAGAGTATAAAATTGTCTGTGATTTGATACCAAATATCGAAGAAAAAAACAAAAGATTTTGACACTGACAGTCACTCGTCAACTTCGTTCGGCCGCTGGAATTTGCATCGATTGTTGTGTAATGTTTTCTTAGAATTTGGATGTTGTAGGATGAAAGAAACCACTTATGTGTACTAGGCATTTATTCAACATTGGCTTAGAAACGATTTCAGTTCCTAAAGGTTTGTATTTTTACCTCAATAGACAATTTATTCCACAAATCTGGAATTTATGCCTACATTTTCATTTTGCACAGAGAATTAAGACTTTTTTAACGTAGAACCATATATTTCCGTACCTACCTCAAATAATGTCGTTTCTAAAGAAAAGATTACTTCTTATTTCACAACATTTGGTTGAGTAAGTGCGGAGATATGAGAGATTTTGTCAACGGTGGAAACTCCATTTTCCGCGTTTTCCGCGTCGCGTTAAAGCCTCCCCGAGTGGAAGGGTTAAATCTAAACGGTTTTGGCTCAGAATTCGGTATACAATAGGATAGATTTCATAGAATAGAATAAACAATGTAGAGTACTCGATAGCCTGGAAAAACGAATTATAAAGGGAAAAGGGCAGGGGAAGAGTGCTCAAAGCAGACCACCTGCTAGATCAGTGGTTCTTAACCTTTTTTGGACCACGGACCACTTTGATAATTTTTTTCTTAGTGCGGACCACCAGATCCTAGGTACATCGTGTTTCACATGAAATTGTTTCACCTGTGACCTAAAGTATAATGTATGTAAGTAAGTTGAATACAGGAAATTAATATGAATCGGTTTTGGAACAATGGAACTAACACGCGAAAATTCCCCAATTTTACTAAAATTATTATGGAGATTTAATTGGTAGGCGATATAGCAATGCGCGCGCAGCGCCCCCGAAAATTCACCGATTTTACCCTTTTTAAGCCGCAAGATGGCCAGATAATCTTCCGTCAATATCATCAAGATTTCATTTGTTGGTAAAAGCGCGCGCAGCGCGCCCGAAAATTTTACGATTTAACTCTTAAAAATCAAGTTTACCTTAGCACGTGTAGTAGGTGCGTGAAAAATGCGCGCAGCGCGCCCGAAAATTCACAGCTTTTTCCCTTTTTAATTATATGATCAAAATTTATTTAGCTATTATTTGAACAAACGCACCCAGCGCGGCTGAAAATTAACTTATTTAAGTCTTACATTTCATAATGGAGAATCCCTTTGTTTTGAATAGAAGACACGCGCGTAGCACATTTGAAAATTCACCGATTTTAACCTAAATATAGTCTACGTGCGGTTTGACATGGGCTAACGACATACTACGAGTGAGCACTGATTACTCGATTTTTAAGGGTTTTGATACTAATACAATTTATTATTTTTTGCGTATTGAACTGAAGACTTTACATCGGACCCTGCCACAGGTTACGTATAGGCTATTTATTATATTATCCTGGCCAAATCTGGCGCATTCGGTAATTCCTTGGCGCGATCTGCATTCACGCGGATCTTTGGAGGTTAAAAATATTTTTCAATAGGGAGTAAGAGCGCGCGCCAGCGCGCACGAAAATTTCAGTTATTTTATTCATTGGGAACTTATTCAAACATGACTTTCAAAATCAACATTAATATTTATTGACAACTATCGCTATGTGCGCTGGACTGCAGGAACCTCCCGCGGACCACTAGAGAGGCCCTCGCGGACCACCAGTGGTCCGCGGACCATAGGTTAAGAACCACTGTGCTAGATGAACGAATATTATGACCAAAGCTATGCATGAGCTGATCCGTACAGCGAGTGATAGAGCGCAATGGAAAACTCTACTCTCCACCACCTTTGAGTGATGGTCACGTACGATCCTCAGCATTGAGGGGAACGACTTCATGGAAGATAAACAATTATCGTAACGTTGATTAACATAACTTTGTTGACAGAAGTTACAATCGACCGAACATTCTATGGTTGCAAACGAGGTACAACTATTAGAATGATTGGACCGGCATTTACCCACACTGATCCGTGTTAAGGAAATAGTCAATAAACGGCTGAATAGATTTTGAAAAAAAACATATCTAAAAACACTCGCTACAAAATCACAACAATCGAGATCTCTAATATAATAAAACTAAAACAGCCATGCTATAACAGCTCCTATTTTAAGCGTATAAAGGCACTTTTGCTTCGTTATCAGATTAGAAGGCGTGCATATCGAAATGCTATTAGGAAATACCGCTCGCACCGTTTCGCTTATACAACGCTAAAGCCTTTTCAGTGTTGCCATTGCATGAAAGGATTAATAAATTATTATTATTAAAAATCTTGACCTTTAGCGAAAACATGAAACGCAAAAGAGAACTATGTGACAGTAAATTGTAGTCTGTAGTGATCACATCACATTTTTGTATTACTACTAGTATTAGTTATGCCTAAATACTTGAAAAAGTCTTAAAGTGCCTTAAGTCTTTTTTAAACTTAAAATTTGGTAACCAGTTAACCACTGCATATTTTGTATCTTATAAACCAGTCACTTGCTTTTATTCATGCCGCAATAGCTGACTAGTTTCGATTCTCATTCGGAGACCTTAATCATAGAAGAGAGACTGCGCTCGTGCTAAAAAGTATTGAGACCATTTAATTTAAAATAATTATGCAGTATTTGCGAAAGTTTAACTTAATAAAGTACACAAATACATCAATAGTAAAACTATGTGGTTTGATCATGCTGTCTCAAGTCTAGACGTAATCATTAGAAAAACCTAGCCTCATTCATCCCACTAAATTAAACAAGCAAGTGATTATTATTCTCTCAACGCCTGGCAACCCGCATTATTGAGGCAGTTGCCAGCTCTAACAATATAGAGTAATACAGAAAGCTCTCTTTTAAAAATAAAAATATTATATTTAGTACAGGTATAACTAAGATAAACGTGAAAAGGTTAACGTGTAAAAAATCCAGGGAGTCAGAGAAACCTCGAAGTTGTTCGTGTAAATAGTACACTGGCAGTGCTTGGCTGTTTGAGAATTTGACCTGAGTAGCTACCACGAGTGCGAAAAAGCTGTGCCGGACGTCTGCCGGACGTCTGTCATGTATCCTAATACTATAGTAGTAAGGTTGTTTATCCAACTTATCACTTTCAGTGACAGTGACAGTAAGCACTCGTGGTCGCTGCTCAGCACACGCTGTGAACTGCAATAAATTAAAATCACCCAATATGAATTAATCGTGAGCGGTGGTGGTCTAGTGGGTAGAACAATGGACTCGGAAGCGAGAGACCCAGGTTCGAATCCCGGTGCGGGCATATACCTATGACTTTCATTTATTTCAAAGTTACGTATATTTGTGAATTTGTAGTAGCAATACCACTCGCTGACCGTGAAGGAAAACATCGTGAGGAAACCTGAGCGTATGAGGCATACCTTATACGCAAAAATCGCCAACCCGCATTGAGCACGCGTGGTGATTAAGCTCGAACTCTCTCTCTGAGAGAAGGCCTTTGCCCAGCTAGTGGGACACGTACAATTGTACAGGCTACATCTTACTTTATTAATGAATTAATAAATAAAATTAACAATCATTCGTGGCCTCGATTGATAGTAACTTCTGTCCTAATCTACAATACGGCAGCTCGCTGCGCTAAATAAAAGCCGTACATTTTAAATCTCATTACATCAGTTTGTTCACACTAGGCAGTCGCGTGCTGGCAAGAAAAAGAAAAAAGAAAAAGAAATCGGGAAAAGGAAAAAAAAAGGGTTTTCAACGTCGCCCTAAGTAAATCTCGTGCGGCTGTAGTTGCCAGCACAGCCGCAAGAGATTTACTTGTGGTGATGTTGAAATAACAACCTATTTGGCGCCACGTGGCCGGAAAAGTTCAGGAATTGAGTAAGACCTTTCGTTTTTTATTTATAAATATAAACTCTACATTGCCTTATCGGAAAAAATAATCGTTCAACTCTTGAAATTCAAAGTAAGCTATTGTAAAGAGCAACTTGCATATAATATTCAGAAGAAAACGCTGGCTGCAGTAACTTCTTAGTTTTATGTTTTACCAACACTAATCAAGAAGTACCAACAACTAACGTAGTTTTTCTTCCTTAGAATTTTTGTGTAAAAGAAAACTAAGCACTATATTATTTTAGAAAACAATTAGGTTTTTAGTGAAGTTGCAATTAATGTTGGTATGTAGCCATGCGGTGCGGTTTCTTCACGCTAGATGCCAAGGTTTTTTTTTTAATAGAGACCTTGAATGTTAAATACGTCCTATACAATTAAATAATGGCGCATTTTAAGAATCAAATCAGACTCTATTCCAAACCGGTCTACAATTTTGTAGAGCGACATAATTTACTGATACATATAGTTATAAACTCTGTTAAAGGTAAATACCTGTAATATGTCCAAGAGCGGAAGAGAGGGCCTTCCTGATACAGGTATTTTCATACCTAAAACTGTTTTGTTATTGAAAACCTTTTATGAAAATAAACGATTATTATTATTATTACACCACTTGGGATGACTGAAAATGCAGAACAAAAACCTTCAATAACAAAAATAAACTATTACTTCAAAATCTTCTGAGTGCGATGTCATAAAATATTATGTTATCATCTATCGTAATGTGATTAATTAAGCCCATTTAAATTCAAAACGTAGCAAGTGGAAAGTCGGGCGTTTTTAAACTGGTATAGTGCGTTTCACGAAAGAGTTCCCTTGACGAAACTTTTACTACAATGTAATAGGGACTATTTTTGTTTAACCCAGGGGAATTATTTTGTGACACGCACTGTAGAACATGGTTGGAGAATGATTCTCGCCCTCTTTACTTAAACCTATTTCATAAAATAGTCAAGAAACTCCATGGATCATCTTTTCGAAACAAACAGTTTTGTCTCTTTCATTTGTATCGCATTGGGTAGTTTCTCATGCCAATGGGCCATTTTTTATAACCACACTTAATTCATAGTTTAGACAATTCGATGTACGGTCGGCCACAGTCACAGAATAATAACCCATGGAATCTCTTGCCGCGTGACTGCATAAAAAGTCTATGGATCTACCATACACATGCGCTTTTTTCCACCCGGAATTTTCATAGGTTTGTATTCAGTTACTGTGTTCGGAACCTCCAACAGATCTGTCTCTCACCCGAGCCAGGTGGTAAACGCATCTTGTAACACCTCTTTTCTCTTTCCACTTCCAGATCGCTCTCCTACTCGCTGGCATCATCGCGCTGAAGAAAATCATCATGCAGAAGAACAGCGGCGGCGGCCACGAAAGCCACGGCTGGTCTTCCGGAGGCGGAGGCGGCAGCGGCGGATGGGACCGCCGGTCTTACAATGACGTCTCCGACTTGGCTTACTCGGCTTATAAGCAGCAGCAGTCTTAGGGCGGTGCCAAGTTGGCACGGCGCTCTCAACGAACACCTCAAAACTCGCTCACTTTTGAGGTGTTCTAATTTTTTTCTCTATTAAATCACGGTTTCACTCACTACAGGGTGCACTCTAAGTCGATAGCGGAACTTTAAGTAGGCTATCTACTGATCAATACAAACAACTTTTACTAGGTGGCGAAAAAAATGGAGTGAAAAAAATATCAGCTGTTCCATACAAAAGGTCGACTCAGTACTGTGCCAAATGTATGAAACAGCTGATATTTTTTTCGCCACCTAGTACAAGTTGTTTGTAGTGATCAGTAGACAGCCTACTTAAAGTTCCGCTATCGACTTAGAGTGCACCCTGTAGTAATTTGTCGGTGTAGCCGACTAGTTTCGGTTCTCATTCGGAGACCTTAATCATGGAGAACGAGACGGCCCTCGCGACGCCGCGGCTAGTCTTTAGTCTACACCGACAAATTACTAGTGAGTAAAACCGTGATTTAATAGAAAAAATGCAGTGCTCATGAAAGTTTAAGTGTAAAAAAAGATGTTCTAATTGTGAATTTTTTAAACAGCATCTCAAGATGGCGAGCTCAAAGCTGAGGGCACTTTATCAATACAAGCTCGAGAGCTAAGGCTGTAGAAGCTTAGACTTATGGTTAAGTCGTCGTACGTACTCAGAGTATTTTCTGAATACAAAGGCTACGTGTTGGTATGGAATAGGGTTTACTTAGTTCTTTAGTACAGCCATTGTAGATGTTCAATTACCTACCATCTGGTATTTATCTAAGCTAAGCAACAAATAAATTATGAATGATCGAAAAATAATTCTACAGAGCTTTATATGCTGAGCTTGGCTAAAGGCATTGAAACGCCTACTCGGCTAATCTAAGAATAGTTAAACAGTATTATGACCTTACAGAGATTCCTTAACTTTTAAGGGCTACCTATCGGTCTCCAGTACAAAATTACGTTTACAAAAACCATAGGTTGGCAGTACTTATAAGTTATGAAATCTTTGTGAGAATTCTAAAGCGGCGTATAAGCAACAGTCTAAGCTTCTCAGTTAAACTAAAGGGCGCTAGCATAGCAGCAGTATTTTTTTATATTCTAGACCTCTATTAATTTTTTTTTATTTGTTCTGGACTTGCGATCTTTATTGGGTTTCATAGCGCACAGTAAGATCACACTCCTAATTTCACATGAGCAAGTTTTTTCGTTCGTTACCTATTTTTTTCCAATTCCTTTGTTGGTTTTGTTTTATGTTTAGTATGTTTTTTTTTGTTTTTATTTTCATTTGAATAAGTTTGTTTTTGTTCTCAATGCTCAAGCTAAAATGCTAGGAATAAATTACATTCTGGTATAATTCTCAATAGTGTATAATAAGTTAGTAGAGCAAAAACTAGAGTGACCTGCCGACTTTATAGTACATAGTTTTAATAATTTATTTTCCGAATAATTTATACATGAAAACTACACTAGACTTACGACCTTATTTCGCAAGAAATAAAGTCGTATGTTCAGTTTGGAAGAGGGCGTCATATATTTTAAAGTTAATTTATATGACAAATTAGTAAGTGTCCAATGTAATTTGGATAGTTCGTGTACTTTTAATAAAAGACCTTTAATTTGATCTTAACTTATTTATTTATTCTAGACTGTAAGATATGACTGTTTGATTTAAAAGTTTAAATAAATATTGCCATTTACTTTGTTGTATTTTTTATCCCATTAATGAGCTGAATTAAAATTATAATTATTTATAATTTATAATAATTATAATTGTAGTCTAGTCGTTTAGAATAATAATAAATAATGATACTGTTTTATTGTCATGAAACAAAAATCGCTGAACAAAAATTGCTCAGTTTAGCTACAACATTAAAAAAACTGTGAAATTTGTTCATTTACCTTACGTTTCGTCTTGAGTCTCTACAATAACTAGAGTTCCAAAAATGTCAACTCGCGATGTACTTTACGACCACTTATGCCTAAACTGATTCGGCTCAGTTTAAATAAGAAAAAAATGTCTTATTAACTCGCTTACTAAATTTCATGGCGTTCTGATCAACGATACTCGTGTTATCATCTAAAGTCCGCATGCCGAGCAGAAATAATTTCGGCCATTGACCTGTTACACGCGTCTCTGCCACTCCCGCGTGATGTCACTCACTCCTCTGTAACCTATTCTTATGCTACGCTTGCTGCTCTATGTAGAGCAACAGAATGAGGAAGATCATGGTATCGCGCTGCAACAAGCTCGATGATGAGGATTTATCATCCACTAGCATTTGCCTCGGTAATGAATGAGTTCAAAATAAAAAATGCAATTCTCCACCATCTGCATACGTAGGGTCCTCGAATACCTAGAAAAACTGATTTTCACTAGTAAAATCGACGGAAACTGTCCAAGAGGATGACGCCCGACACGTTGGACCGACCAAATCCGCTCCACACCCAACATCACAGTACGAGTATACGATGCGATGCACTTAGCCGCAGATAGGAACAACTGGCGACGCATCGTACGACATGGATTGCTCCGATTGAATGACCACTGGTAAACAGGATGACATTTTTGTAAAAAAAAAGTAAAAAAATCAAATTTTACAAAATGTTTTTTTTTTTTTAAATAGGTATGTTTTTGTTATTGGGTCTTAGACCAAATTCAAACACATGATTGTGTGCAAAAGGGCATTTGCATAGTTTTTTTTATGAAGCATTGTGAAAATAATTGAAAACATATTTTTAAAAATACTTTTCTCCCGCCACAGCGTTTACATTTTATTAATTTGAAAGTCAACGACATAAATAAAAAGTACATAATCCCTGTAACCGGGTTCTTTTACCCTGTAAAAAGAGTTAGGACGTTTTGTAACAACTTGTATTTTAAAAGAGCGCCATCTTTCAATTGGCTCCTGAACTAACACGCCAAGCATGGTAGTTTACCTAGCTAGATCACACTGAGTAGAGCAACACAGCTCTACTACTAACTGCTACAGTTACAACTTGATCATTCACTCACTATAGTTACTTCGCACAACAGTGGCATCTGTAGATTGAGACGAGAAGTTTTTACTTCTCATTCACTTGGGCATTTGCATCTAAGTAAATGATTTATGCAGCGTCCAGTGGCACCTCGACTTATTCTAGATGTGTGAAATTACCAATAAGACACTGCAGATATGGCTTTCTTTAGACATCGTAAGGATATTTAGTGCGGTTTAGTTGACTCCACACATATTGACTGTCTGTCAATTGGTCAATTGTATTTCCTGTGGACTGTCCAAGGGATAAAGTTCCAAATCGAAAGCAAAGCATCCAAATCGGTTCACCCGTTTAAAAGCTACGGTGCCACAGACACACACACACTCACCCCTCTTTTTGGGTTGGAATTATAAACTTAAATTCTTTTTTTTTTCACCTTTTATATAACTGAGCCGTAGTTTTGTTGTAAAATTTCCCGTAATGCAACTAAGTAAAGTGTCATCGTGTAAAGGTCGACGTTCTTTCGACTGTACCTATTTTATTACACTATTAAACGGTCAATGCCAATGTCGAATAAATAACCTGCGAACGCCTTTACGACCCATTATTATAATAACATTATCTTTATGATCGCTTAACATTCTTTTCAATAAAATAAAATTATTTCCTAGTTTTCTTCTTCGACAGTTCATTAACTAATTTGTTATAGTTCTATTGACGTGAAGTGATCGATGCATATTGTGCATAAGCTAATAGCGAATGTATAAGTTAGGGAACGCCTTGCGCTGAGTAAGATACAGTTTCAGTGACTTAATAACTTTCATTTATTTTCAAGGTCAGTTGTCAGGTTCAGGTCTACCCCGTCCACTATGCCAATGAAAAAGAAAAACATACATTCTTTTTTAATTCGTTTTTTGCTTAAAACAGGCCGTCGAATGAGATTCCCTAGGCTTAACTATTTTTGGGGCCTACGAACTAGATTCGGGTTTCCTCACGATGTTTTCCTTCGTAAGCTCATTGTATTGCTACTAAAAATCACAAATGTACGCAACTTTGAAAGAAACTAAAGTAAAATGTATCACCGCATTTTTTTCTCACTGGGCTACCACCGCTAAAGGCACGGGTGTTACTTCTCGACAAAATACTTGTACCTACCTAACCGCCAGTGAACCTATTTCCGTTCCCCTTCGTGTTGTTACGCGCAAACGCTTCTAATGTGCACGCACCAGTCCGTTTTCCGCAACGTTCAGTGTATCGGTTTTTTTCGATTCAAACTTGCGGGTTTCCGGACGCGCGTTTATGTCTTTAGCATAGATCCCACCAAAAACATTTTCATGTAAAATGTTGCCATACACCTCGCACTGGCAAAAAGCTAGATCTCATGTAGATCTCATGATCTCATGAAGCTTCTTGCTCTACACGCCCTAACTTTACAATCCCTAACTTCACAAACTCCAGCTCACCTTTTTCACCTTAGTCAAAATATGTGGCTTGGGGTATAAATTATAATAATATTTCCCTATTCACCAAAGATACCTACTGAACGTTTTTAAAACCGCTTGTTTGTGGTGTTAATTAATGTGTGCTATTGACCGCCTATCGTGCCTCTCGAACATGGAAATGATCGATTGGAAATAAATGTTTGTCAATATTTGCCATTAATTGCAATTTATCACTGTGCTATTTAGTTTTTTCGTATTTTCATGCCAGTAATGAATCGTGAAGCATCTCGGTTATTATTTGACATGCTATATACCTCAACAATGTATTCTTTAAACTAGCTAAATAGGTACATATAGGTAGTTAAGTCGCCCGTATCGGTTTAATTCACGTAAAAGGTTACCGGCTGCCCTTTTGGTAATAATGTTGTAAAGTTATTATTTTTTATTTTTTTATGTAGCCTCCATAGTGCCCCACTGCTGGGCAAAGGCCTCCCCTTTTTTCTTCCACTCCTCTCTATCCTCGGCTGCCTCTTGCTACCCCTGCAAAAAGGTTGTGAGGTCGTCCCGCCATCTCCGCCTCGGTCTGCCGATTATTATTAGTTATTACGACACCAAAATTAATAAAAAAAATTGTAAATAAAATAATAATAATAATGGTATTGTGGCGGGTTGGGAATTGTACGGTGCAACCGCACGGTTCGCTAACGGAACCCGAACACACCGCGCGCTCTCAATAGCATTTATTCACTTCTATTTAGTTAAGACCTTGTAGCAACCTTTTAATTTAATATATCGTGTTAAATAAAAACAAGGACTTTTATTAAGTGATAACAGCAATACAATCCTTAGCAACCAGTTACGGGCAACAGCAACCCTGTGACTGGCGGTGAAGACTCTGGCCAAGCAGGCAGGGCCTTTACAGGAATGGTTAATAGGAATGGCGGGTTAAGTTGCAAGACTTAGGTTTTTTAATGCAGAATTACGTACGTTATAACACAAATTAAAAGGGTAACTCGTAAACTTTTACGTGAATGAAACCGTTACGGGCGACTGTACAAGTTACAATGTGTGTTTCACTGAAGCGTGGTACTTTTTTGCGCTGTCGGAATAACACAACGAAAATTAATTTATGGACGAATTTTAAACCCGAATAATATTATACGACTTGGAGTTTGATCGCATGAAAACTGTTGTACAAACGGAAGTGAATTTCCGAATTTATCATCGTACTGTACGGTTTAGGCCTCGTCCTAATTGAACGCGATTATCGCGCGTATAAAGCCGCGTTTTCACGGTCTTAGGACTGCTACGAGTGCTCCTCCGCCTCCTTGCGTCGGTATCCTCATCACTGAGGGTTGTGGTCATTCAAACGGAGCAATCCGTGTCGTACGATGCGTCGCCAGTTGTTCCTATCTGCGGCTAAGTGTATGGCATCGTATACTGAGGTGTTGAGTGTGGAGCGGAATTGGTCGGTCCAACGTGTCGGGTATCTTCCCCTTGGTCGGTAGTAGATCCTTGGTAGACTTAGGGTGGTATTCTAGAACGCTACTTAAACTCAGTTTAAACAGAGTTCAGACTGTCGATAAAGCAGTGCATGTTTTGATATGAAGGGAGGAATATTCAAATCAAAACATGCACTGTTTTATCGACAGTCTGAGAAACTGAGTTTAAACAGAGTTCAAGGAGCTTTCTAGATTGAACTGAGTTTAAACAGAGTTTAAGTAGCGTTCTAGTTTGAACTGAGTTTAAGTAGCGTTCTAGAATACCACCCTTAGGGTGGCATTAATAGTCGTCAGCTCAAGCTCGATCTCAAGTAGGTGAACTCAGAAAACAAAATCACCGACTTGAGACCTTGGCTAAATAATGTCAATGTCAAGCCCAAGCTAGTGTCTATTAACATGCTGACAGCTACTCAAGCTCGAGCTTGAGCTTGACATTGACATTAGCCACGGGGTGATTTTGTTTTTTGAGATCACCTATCTGAGTTCGAGCTTTAGCTGACGACTATTATTGCCACCCTAAAATGACATCTATGTCTCTGAGAGGCTAAGATGGTTTAGGCACGTAAAGCGGAAGCCACCTGACTACATCGGAAACGAGGCGCTGCGTCTATCCATACCCGGGCGGAGATCCAGAGGAAGACCGAAAACTTGGTGGATGGACGTGGACAAGAAAGACCTCATAGAATGCGGAGCCCCCGAAGACGACACCAAGAGCAGGGCAAATTAGAGAGAGAAAATTAGGAAGGCTGATCCCACCACCAGTATTATAATGGTCCCATAAAAAAATGGTGAAGATCTGATGAAGAACTTCGGACGTGGAAAACGGAACTCCTCAATGGACGGCAACAGATCACTTGGAATCAGTGCAGTAGCTTAGTACAAGTGTAACTTCGTGTAGTCGTTTTTTTTTTTGTAAATTTGCCCTGATGCAGGGATTGCAGAGAGGCTATCAGGGTCCAGTCATTATGAGTAGATAGTAATTGCCAAATACAGTGGTTAAAATCGCTTCCGCTAAATATATGTCACTTTAAACACAGTCGCATAAAAGTCGTAATAAGTACCCAAAGCTATATTTCAGAATTACCTAGTTTCTAAACTTAAACTTTCGTAAGCGATATAAAAATTGCCTAGTTGGCAATAATTAAAGAAAAGTAATAGCTTACTTTCAACCAATAGAATAAAATGTATCACGCAATACCGTTTCGTCATCTGATATAATTACATAAATTACGAAAGGAATGTATTACATTACATTGGGAGTTTTTTTATTATTTTCTTATTACGAGATGTGAATCTGAAAACATGACATCATAAAAACTTGTTTCTATCATAAAATAAGCTCTCTTTGATTAATCAAGGAGCGCAAAATTTTAAGGAAATAAAAAAAAAACTAATTCTTGCAAGCGCTTTTACATAATCGTCATCAGTCCCTTTCATTCCTAATCAGGTTCATAAGGAATTTTCCTTTTGAGCTTCAGCTCGAATATGCTCATCCCGAGACATTTTAATTTCCTGTTGTGCTGATCAACCAGCCTCCGTAAAGCCAGCGGTAAAGGAAGGACATGTTTCGCCTTCACTCGATGGGTTAATTCAATGTAATTAGTCAACTAACACACGTGCTGTGTGTGACTCTAAACTGTCGTCTACACTAATATTATAAAGAGGAAAGATTTGTACCTATTTTTGTATGTTTGTATGTTTGTAATGAATAGGCTCAAAAAGTACTGGGCCGATTTAAAAAATTCTTTCACCAATAGAATGCTACATTCTTCCAATTTGACATAGGCTACTTTTCATTTTGAAAAAAATTAGGGATCCTTGGTAAAATTTGAACAATGTAACCAAAGGTGTAGAAAAATGAGTCTTAAAATGTATTTTTCTACCCCGTGCGAAGCCGGGACGGGCTGCTAGTATTTAATAATTTAACATCAACTGCAACATTTTGTGGCGACAGCAATCATACTCGTATTAATTTTGATTTGAAAGACTGGAATTCACAAGATCTAACAAAACGTAAATAAAAAACGCCTCTGGTTATCGAGAATTGAACCCAAAAGTCTCGTGTCTGGCAAAATTACAACCACTAGATCCAATAAGTAATTATACAGGGTGTTAAAAGACCGCCAACAAAGCGGGAAACCACGTATTGCCCTCATCATAAGGATCATTTTTGCCCAAGGAACTATGCCTGGGAAATCAACGGTTTCCGAGATAATGAAGTTCAAAGTCGGACCATTCAAAACTTTTTTTTTGCCGAAATGCATTCATTATCTAGTTCTTAACATACCTTCTCAAGAAGCCATATCAAAATTATGAATATTTCTTACGAAAAACGACATTATAATTGCAACCCGCAATGTATTCTAAACATCGGCACTTCAAGCTTAGGTAACATAAATTTATACCTACGCTTGCGCAATATGACTTCTGTGCGTTAGACGTCAATTGCGTAATACAATATTTTTCAAAATTATAACCTAAAAAACCAAAATAATTTCCCAGCAATAATTTATCGAAAAAGTACTTTGTTTTGGTGTCTAGTATGCGTGGCTTTCGGGTCTGTTGGCGGTCTTTTAACACCCTGTATTGTGGGCAAATTCGAGAACCTTTCGTTCAAAATAACATTGAAAAGGTTTCCAACTAAAATGCGGAAAAGAGGACACACCCTGAAACTACCTGCCCCCGTAGCACACCCCAGTCGCGCGCGCCTTTCTTCATTTGTCATTCGTTTTAAGGCGCTGGGCATAGTGAATTAGCCCGCGCGCAAAAAAAATGCACAAAAACGATTCCTGTATCAAATACATTTAAAAAATCGAAAATGTTCACATATCAAACCCTAGAATTAGGTGAAACCTATCTAAAACAGCCAGTTTTGTGTTGATATCCAAAACAGATTGCAAGATATTTTGTTTGAAAAAAAGTGCGCCGCCTATTTTTTTTCATCAAAAATATCTTCAAAACGTTTATGAATGTCAACACGAAACTGGCTGTTTTAGATAGGTCTCACCTAATTCTTGGGTTTGATATGTGAAAATTTTCGATTTTTTTAGTGTATTTGATACAGGACTCGATTTTGTGCATTTTTCTTGGCGCGCGGGCTATTCACTATGTACAGCGCCTTAAGGCTCGGTATAAGGCTAACTAGCGCCACCAATGCTGCCCCCGTTAGTTGAAAAGGCGCATCTAACATTTTTTCCAAAATTGAGTTATATACACCGTTGGAATCAGAAAAAAAAGGCGCGTCGGCCAGTATTTTTTATTTTTCGCTATCTCGCTTCCTAGCAATTTTACATAGTCAAAATAGGCGCTTATGCATCCAACTTTTCTACTAAATGGAAGATGAAAAGCCGAAATCATCATAAACTTAGAAGAATAGCCGCATTTACACACATACGCCTTTGATCTTCATAGTATTTTTTTATGATCGGAAGTTTAATAGGCGCTTTTTCGATATCGTTTCTAATGCTTAATAGATAGGTCGCAAGTGACCATTTGCGTCCTAAACGCTAGTTGAAAAGTATTATACTTACTTAGTAGAAAAGTCAACATCTGCCACATGCGCCCTTACTACTTCGTATTTTATATTTTTTCGATGCGCATCTGCCAAATACGTCTCAATTCTCTATAGGGGAAATAAAAGTATGGATGGTACTTAACTGAAAAGTCGCAAGTGTGCCAAAGCGCCTTTTTAACTACCGCTTCCTTAAGAAGCGGGGCTTGCGGGAGGGGAATATGTACGGGGTGACTGATCAGTTGCGTCTTGCGTCGGAGAGGCAGATAAGGCGAGGCATGTTATGCGCCGGCATCATTTTGCGACATTGCACATTGTCTTAGGTAAGATTTATACAATTTTATTTCATTTACTATTTGCATTATTCAACTCTCATTAACTTTTGAATTAGTTAATTAATTTATCACACATAAGACTTAGGTGAAGCCGTTTATTATTAAAAATGGTATTATACTTCTAAATTATCTACCTAACGTGTAATGTCGATAGCTTGCAAAATATTGGAGCGGGCTTACCTACTAGTGTTTTTGTTAGAATAATGGTATACCTAGTAACATTTATTTATTAACACTTTTAATGCACTTAAAAATATTTTACATTGCGGCGGACCTTATATTGTGTAGTGTAGACATTGCAAAAGTTATCTGTCAAACAGGTAGATGCAGGTAGGTAACTAAAAAACATTAGGTACTGTAACCTACATTATAACACAATATGAAGCATGGTCGAAGTTTAAACTTAGTTCACAAAGTTTTGTCTTCCACAAGTGTTCCATGTACACCAGGTAGTACTCCACCGGAAATTCACGCTCGTCATTTAATTACTGACAACCGTCATTGTGACATAGCGGGATGTGGTTACAAAACTACGCAGCAAGATTGCGCTCTGAATGCCTGCGATGGTATCATCACCAACACCAATAAAGACTGCACCATCTCCGGCAGAACCAGCACCGAAACTACGCAGCAAGATTGCGCTGAGCAATGGTTGAGATAAAGACAGTCTCTTATATCATTTAATGGCTTTAGACAACCTGTAAACCGAACACACACTTAGTTTGAATGTGGTATAAAAAAACGTGAAGTAGAATTAGACAAGCACCACTAATTGGCAGAGTTGCATGGCAAATTATACCAAAACTCTCTCCGGTTTTCGAGCATTAGAGGGACTAATTTACTGATTATATCAGACTTGCGCTCTTGACTGAACTGATTGTTTTCTGACTTATTTACTCATTATATCACATCTGAATTGATTTTTGGTCACCGGTCTTGGGATTCCAATCTTGATATATTTCATTCTGAGAAAGTCAAGTACTATTTCGGTTCCATCAAAATCCGTTTGCGTAAATTATAGTGATACGACCGCTTTGAAAAGTTGCCTGACACATCTTGTTCAGATAGGCTCGTGGTGTTACTTGTGTAAGTTTATAGGCACAAAAGCCAAGTCAAATTTGAGGATGTTCACCGAGCTGTCTCTGACACACGTCGCTAAATAACTGTAAAGAATATGGATGTCAGAAACGTTTATAAGTTCGAAGATTGCTCTTCTGCCTATAAACTAGACGTGTTACACATGTAACGCCACAAGATGTGTCAGGCTACTTTTCAAGGAGGTTCTTCTCTTCTCTGTACCACTATAACGTCCAAAACGGACTTTGGTGGAACCGAAATATTACTTAATTTTCTCAGAATGAAAAAGAACAATATTGGAATCTCAAGACCAGCGACCAAAAATCAATTCAGAGGTATCACTCAAGAGCGCAAGTCCGATATAATCCGTAAATTAGTCCCTCTAATGCCCGAAAACCGAAGAGGATTTTGGTATAATTTGCCATGCAATGAGAATTCTGCCAATTTATTTAATGAATACGAAGAATTGTAGTGGTGCTTCTCTATTCCTACTTTACGTTTTTTTATACCACAGTCAAACTTAATGTGTATTCGGTTTACAGTTAGTCTAAAGCCATTGATATAAGAGACTGTCTTTATCTTAAGCAGCGCTCAGCTCAATCTTGCTCCGTAGTTTCGGTGCTTGTTCTGCGGGAGGTGGTGCAGTTTTTATTGGTGATGATACTATCACAGGCATCCGGAGCGCAATCTAGCTGCATAGTTTCGGTGCTGGTTCTGCGGGAGGTGGTGCAGTCTTTATTGGTGATGATACTATCGCAGGCATCTTGATGCGTAGTTTTGTAACTACTACATCCCGCTATGTCACAATGACGGTTGTCAGTAATTAAATAACGTGCATAAATTTCCGGTGGAGTACTACCTGATGTACTGGGAACACCGAATTTATCAACTATCGGGGGCAGTACAATAAATAAAAGATTGAATTATTATTATTTTTTACTTTCAAGTCAAGAATAAACCTAAAAAAGATGATCATAGGTACTTTTCAACTTAGCTAAGGGCTATTAGATTAATACTGGATATTGTGCAAAAAGTCGCATGTGCTTAAATGCGCCTTTTCTTCCTAGGAAAATAAATAAAATTATACACTTGGTACTAGGGTTAAAAGTAATATAGAGCACATTCGAAATTGAAAGGGCGTATGTGGCGACATGCGCCCTTTCAATTGATTATTTCTCATTTCTTCAAATTTTTTAAACTAAAATGAAAAGGATTTTTTGAGATTTTCCATATAATATATTTAAAATATACCTATTATTATATAGCAATTGAAAGACAATAATTTTAACCATTTTTCGACATTTTCAAACATATATTATTTCGTTTAAATAACTGACAGCAAACAATTTAAGGTTTCATTCACTAAACATTTTTTTTCTCGGTTTTAGGTTCTTGTTACATGCGCCTTTTCAACTATCGGGGGCAGAATGTTAAAAAAATCATATCTTCGTTTAGAAGAAGTTTCTGAAAAAATCCTAAGATGAGCCTATACGCCATGCTTTTCTAGATTTTTAAGTGTAGATCCTCCTCCTTGCATCGGTATCCTCATCACTGAGGGTCGTGGTCATTCGATCGGAGCAATCCTTGTCGCACGATGCGACGCCAGTTGTTCCTGTCTGCGGCTATATGTATGGCATCGTATACTGTGGTGTTGAGTGTGGAGCGGACTTGGTCGGTCCACCGTGTCGGGCATCTGCCTCTTGGTCGTTTTCCGTCGATTTTGCCAGTGAATATCAGTTTTTCTAAGTTGTCGCTGTCTTTCCTGGCAATGTGACCAAAGTATTCGAGGATCCTACGTGTGCAGATGGTGGAGAGTCGCGTTTACCCGACCCTCTTCGAAATTTACTTTTAAGCTAAAAAATTTTCGATAACCGCCAAAAGCGGCCATTTTCGCCTTTTTTCGTGGCGCCGCGCCCCGTGCACGCCACTTTGAGTCGCAAATGCGAGCATGAGCTTAAAAATATGCGCGATCCAAATTCTTGCCCTTATCATATTTTCAATTCAGTGACAAAAAATCTCTTAAGAAAAATCGCATTTGCTGTAGGAGTCGCGGCCTCGAGAGAAGTTGATATAAACCGGTCTGTTCGGTTCTTGCCCCCTTTCTGGTTTTGCTTCCTTAGTGTAATTTCTAGAGACCGGATTATATGCAAATGCATATTGCATAATTGCTTTTGCATATTTAGTACCTTTTCAGCGGTAGTTTCATATTTTAGAAAAAAAAAGCATATTTACGCTCGATCTCGCTCATCAATGATTTCCATAGTCTTTGTAGAGATTTGATGCGTCAAAATGTCAAATAATGTCACAAAAAGTCGCGCACACGTTTTTTTATCTCTGTATGCCCAACGTGCGATTGGTTCAGCGCGCGCACTAGTAATCGATAAACTTAAAACGAATGACAAATGAAGAAAGGCGCGCGCGACTGGGGTGTGCTACGGGGGCAGGTAGTTTCAGGGTGTGTCCTCCTTTCCGTATTTTAGTTGGAAACCTTTTCAATGTTATTTTGAAGGAAAGGTTCTCGAATTTGCCCACCATACAGGGTGTTAAAAGACCGCCAACAGACCCGAAAGCCACGCATACTAGACACCAAAACAAAGTACTTTTTCGATAAATTATTGCTGGGAAATAATTTTGGTTTTTTAGGTTATAATTTTGAAAAATATTTTATCACGCAATGAACGTGTTGCGCACAGAAGTCATATTGCGCAAGCGTAGGTATAAGTTTATGTTACTTAAGCTTGAAGTGCCGATGTTTAGAATACATTGCGGGTTGCAATTTTAACGTCGATTTTTGTAAGAAATATTCATAATTTTGATATGGCTTCTTGAGAAGGTATGCTAAGAACTAGATACTGAATACATTTCTGCAAAAAAAAAGTTTTGAAAAGTTTGACTTTGAACCTCATTATCTCGGAAACCGTTGATTTCCCAGGCATAGTTCCTTGGGCAAAAATGTTCCATATGATGAGGACAATACGTGGTTTCCCGCTCTGTTGGCGGTCTTTTAACACCCTGTATAATTACTTATTGGATCTAGTGGTTGTAATTTTTCCAGACCCGAGACTTTTGTGTTCAGAGGCGTTTTTTATTTGCGTTTTGTTAGATCTTGTGAATTCCAGTCTTTCAAATCAAAATTAATACGAGTATGATTGCTGACGCCACAAAATGTTGCAGTTGATGTTAAATTATTAGATAGTACGTCAGTTTAGAGTCACACACAGCACGTGTGTTAGTTGACTAATTATATTGAATTAACCTATCAAGTGAAGGCGAAACATGTCCTTCCTTTACCGCAGCATGCTCCGACGATGCGTGTAGCATGCCTCATGCAACATAGTAGAAACATCGAGATTAATTATATGACACTCGTCATGAACATTTTTTACACCTGTTGCCAGGCTGTGTACGTATAGATTGAACTCTATTGCTTCGGAACAGAGTTCAAAATGAATGAAAATTGTATAGTAGCACGGCCTGGCTAAGGATTAAGGTAATGGTCAACGCACACGAGCGCCGTCAATGAAAAAAAAAGCGTATCTTCTTTTTGGATGCGTTTTTTGATAAGAACAAGCCGTCAAATGAGAATCCCGAGGCTTAACCATTTTAGGACCTAAGGCCTCGATTCCAGATCCTAGAACCTACGAATAAATCCCGCACAAGTCAAAAGAGCCGTTTCTGTCTTCATTGGCGGCGCTAGTGGATAAGGTAGGCACACTAGTACCATCTTCTCTTTTTAGACACAGATTAGGTCCTAACGCCGAACTAAATCCCATAGAATCAGCATTACGTATAAAATCACAATAAAAACTTGTCCCCACAGAAACAAAAGATATCAGCAATAGAACAATACGAAACGTCATTTCGACCATACGTCTAATATTCGAATGTCAACCTTATTGCATTATTAGTGTACAGTTTTACTTTAATTGCATGGACGACGAGCAAATAAGCTCCCAAAGGCAATTTGGGCCTCTACATATTTTTCCAGACCCATTTCAGAGTTCTATGTTGTATCTAGTTTTATCCTTGATCGAAGGGTCCTAATTACCAGTAACCAATGAATAAAACGTGTTACCGCCAAAAGTGGCCGTTTTGACTTGTGCAGAGTTTTCGATAGGTTCTAGGATTTCGGATCTAAGTCTTAAGTCCTACAAAGAGTTACTACTATGGTAAAGTTATAATAGGGTTGTGAACTTAAAGGCACGTTTTTTTAAAAATTAGATCCGAAAAGAAGACTTTCTGGCGGCGAAGGTTAACGTCACTCATTACATCAAAATTAAGACGGCGACAGCAAAATTGCCCCAAAAGAAACAGCTCACTTTCATCGAAAATCATCTTACCAGTCAATCCGGGGAGTCACGTTAATACCATCGAAATTAACCGAATCAGTACCATTTCAACGACGAGAAACCGGCAGCCAACGTAACGATGGTGATTTGCTGGATATTAACCTATCAATTTTGAAAGGAAATTGTCTCCATATTGTTAGGCGAACGGGCCACGCGTGATACGTCTCTAATGGCATACGATGTTTTTACTATATTTTCGGGTCCACTTTTGTTTTTCGCTCGTATCGGTGCGGTGCGCCCGCGCTGTGGTTCCGCAAACCCGACCGACCGTGAATGACTCGGGAAAAACGCAAGTTTATATAGACATGTATAAATATAACGACTACAAACAACCGTGATTCAGTTTTACGCGATCGCTTGCAACAAAATGGTTGTACTGACGGGTGGGATACCGCAATAGAGGACTTTAGAATTCGATAATAAAGAAGGAAAGTAAATAGAAAAGTGAAGTGATCCCGCTTGTGTAATCAGTGAATTATAGCTCTTATAGTAATAATTAGAAAAATCTAAATGAAGATCACAATGACCCCGTTTGTTGTACTAGTGATTAGTTGCGTATTAGTTGTAGGTGCCGACAGCGATTATGAAAATAAATTAACGAAACTTTGGTCTCTTTCGAGCTCTTCGAGAAGTGATGGTGCAAGGACTGCCGTTGTTAACGTTACAAGTGCTTCGATCCTGATCCAGCCAACAAGCTACAATGGTGAAGAAAGTGAAAAATCGGAGAGGAAGCCAAAAATGGCAGCGCAGTACCGCCCACTAGAATACAAGAGATATGCCTTCAAACCACGAGCGATCCCGCTAAAGAGGGACGCAGAACAACTCGACAGAAGTGTGCACTATGAAAACAGTAACCAATACAAATCAGACGTCCTTTATCCCGGTAATTATTTCCCAATTGCCGCTGTGAAAAGGGAGAATTTGAGTGAAGAGACGACGTACAACCCACTGGCTGGTGGTCCGTTCCACCCGAAGCTTATACCCTTGCTGAGGAGTCAGGAGTTTCAGCGCAGATCACTGGATCTGGATGAAGAGCCCATTATCGAGAAACCCAATGGATTCGTGGAGGCCGCCGCGCAAAGAAGATCATGGCCAGCATGTAAGTATTGACTGAACATAACTAAAATTTTCCATCGATCCCGGGAACAGATTGATGTATCCACGAATCCCGGCGAATTGGTTCCACAGATACCGTGATCAGTTTCCACAAACCAAACGAGTAAAGTTAATGTTTGTATCCGCTGATCCCGGGATCGGTAGACTTAACCAGTAACGACATGGTGTTACACATACATGTATACCTGAGATATGAGTACGTGTGGGTCATTGAACTCATAAATATTATGAAGCCAACAAAAAATGATTTTGGAGGTATCGAATGAAACATCAGCTGACTTTTATTTTAGTGTTCTATCATAAAAAGAATATTTTTTCTAAAAGGACCTTTTTGCTTCACTTCGTCTGATTCAAAACCTAAGGCGCCAGACACACTGCATCGGCGTTCCGCGTTCCGCGGTCTGAATTCTCAGATTTGCTTCATGAGGACGCCGCGGTCTGCAGCGGTGAGAATGCCGCATAGATTACTGTGAACTATTGATGTTCCGTTCCCGGGAACATTGCCAATCACTGGAAATATTGCCGGCAATGTTCCTCCAACTGTGAATTTAACGGGAACTTTGCTCTTAACTTTGGATATTTCAATATTTGTTTACTGACTTGTAAATTGTTTTGGATTCTTTATACACCAAATAATAAGTTATTTAACAAAAAAATCATACGAATTTGATAGGTAGTCCGGATTTAAGATGTTTTTTTTTAATGAAATACCCATTTCATGCAGTCTCAATTGTGGCAACACTGCAAGGATAAGACACTTATGCAAATATGCATGGTACGTGACTAACCAACGCGATACTTTAAGAATTAGCATGAATTAAAAAAATATATATCACTGGTAATTTATGGAAACATTGGGAAACTTTTGGAAGCTTTCCGGGAACATTGCCAGTGGAAACATTGCCGGGAGTGGGAATATTTCCAAGCGTACATCAATATTGTGAACGCGAACGCGAAATTCTAACCTCGGAACGCGGAACGCCGGGGCAGTGGGTCCGGTGCCTTATATAGCTCTCCAAGTTCAGAACTTATTATGTAATGCAAGGAGAGCACTTACATTCCTGAAAAAAATAAATACAGGCTTTTAGATCTTATTAATTACAGCGTCCACTAGCACTTCCACTCACACTCTCACAAAAGTGAACCCTCGGATATTTTGTTCAGCTTAGTTTGCCTAGTATTTATAAGTACTTTAATAATTTAATGATGGGACTATGTGGGACTAAGGGTTTCCTCACAACATTTTCCTTCAGAGAGTAGGTTGTATTAAAAGGTAAACAAAGACACTGACTCAGTGAATTGAAATGCCTAGGAATCAATTTAGGACTAAGCGAATTGCCTCACTACAAAATGTTTCATAAAAATAGTATAATGGATATACATCCTTAGGAGTTTTAAATCTTATTTTAAAACCGTAAACTCGATCAATACTTTTCCGTCATTATTATTGTCATCAACATTTTCAGTATCCTCTAAGTTATCATTTTGTTTCCCGTTGCTTCAATACTATCAGCACTCTCTCTAGACCAGTGATTCTCAAACCGTACAAGAGGTTTCAAAGTTAAGTAGTTGGGGAGCGTCGTCCTGGGTCCTTAGCCTGTAACACAATGGTGCCAAAATGGGCTTCCGGTTGACGGTTTTAATTACGATTTATTGATGCTGTCAGTCCAGTGTCGGTTCTTTTAACGTTATTGTAGTACAGCAAAGAATATTAGGATTGTAATCCTAGAGGATTAGTTCGCTGGTTGTAGGAGAACAACGAAAAAATCCCGGTTTTGTCCTTCTACCTAGGACGCCATTGATACGCCATCGTGTTACAGGCTAAGGCCCCTGCTTCGGGATCGGTGATTATGGCCCGGTTTCTGAGTTGAGAAATTCACTAAGAAAATGGGTAAGTATCGTCCTGTCTCAGCAGATTTCTCAGAAAAGAGCGTGACAGAACGATACTTACCCATTTGCTAAGTGAATTTCTCAACTCAGAAACCGGGCCTAAGTATCCACTGGAACTCGCCCAATTTGAATCATTCTCTTATAATCAATTAAAATGTTGAAAAGTGCGAGCGAGAGGGCTGCAGAGCTGCAGGGGATTCTTACACCCCTTAGATGCCGGATCTCAGTTGTCAAACTTATAGGGAATTCGGAAGGCAAAGTTTTTTGTTCGAAAGTCCGTTATTGGCTTAATCTTATCTTTAGACAATATTGAGAAACTAATTTCAATATTTTTTATTTTGGTTCAGTAGTTGGATTTTACAACGTTTCAAAGATACGGTTTTATGACGTCACGCGACGGTCTGCATACTGTTGGCGGTCATAGGAACAAAACATTTTAGCTCATAAAAACAAAACTACTGGACCAAAATAAAAAATATTTAAAATTAGTTTCTCAATATTGTCTAAAGATAAGATTAAGCCAATAACGGACTTTCGAACAAAAAACTTTGCCTTCCGAATTGGCGTTTGGCGTAACGGTGAAATTTCCACGTCAATAAAAGTAGCGTGGCATGCACAATTTACAAAGATTTTTTTCAAGTTTGTAGCTAAATTGAACAATTTTTGTTCCACAATTTCTATTTAGTACAATTTTTATTCTCAATACTTCCTATTTTCAAAACTATTTCTTTTTAAAATTATTTTAAAAAAAAATCCTTTGAGTATTCCAAGATCTTTTATTTGATATGTCACACGATACAGCATGTTTAAAATTATTCGGTTACGTTATTCTACTCGGTTACGTTACTGGCGACTTTGCAACAAAAGTGTACAGTCTGACGTGCTGTCGTGTGCACAATTGTACACATAAATTGTTTTCATTATAAAAACTAAAACAAAATATTTTATCACTTCAATCCTGTTGTATTCGTTTGGTCACTTTATGCATCATGCAAATGATACAAGTAACGCCATCCCGTATTGAAAACAAGAACGTCTGTGTCACTTTTCGATGGGAGTTCGCGAAAGCCTGCGTGCGTGTTAGTAAGTAAATATATTTTATTTCAAATCAGTGAAAAAACATGAAATCTGGGCAAACATTAAATTTGTTTGAATAGAATATCATTTGGAGCATTAAATGCATGTATATTTTTAATGTTTTTGTAGTAATTTGTGCCAAAATTGAGATATTTTCGTAATGTGTTCAATTGTAGACATACGGTGCTAGATGTTGCTTAATATTGTATTCCCGCGCATTTTTCTTATGCCTATTTATTATTCGTTTTGGACTTTGTTTAGTATATTTTTACCCGACTACGCGAAGCAAAAAGGAGGGTTATGATTTTAGCAGCGTATGTATGTATGTATGTATGTATGTATGTATGTATGTGGGTATGTATGTTTGTGTGTTCATCTGTTCCCTCGCAGAGCCTGAACTACTCGGCCGATTTCAACAAATGAGGTGTCGTTGGATTCGTCTTAATCACCCAGGTAACATAGGATAGTTTAATTTTGAAAAAAACCAAGATGGCGGCTGTGCTGCGCCCTAAAGTGGTGGACCTTAAAATAAAAATTATCGGATACCATCGTCATGGGTATCAAATGAAAGGGCTTTAAAAGACCTTTTCAAAAATGTATAACACATGTAGCGTCAACATAACAAATAGAACAAAAAAATCCAAAATGTGTTTTTTTTGCCCTTCTTGGTTCTATTCTGGGTGATGGTCCAAAATTACTTACTAAACAGTTAAAAAAAAAAATAGAAGTTAAAAACTAAAACCCGACTACTAAAAGGCTTAAAACAAGACCTGTTTATCCTTAAAATAGACTCATAGATAATTAATCGTAGTCGGAGGACACCACATTCGCATTTGATAAACCGATGGCCTCCGACTACGATTAATTATCTATGAGTCTATTTTAAGGATAAACAGGTCTTGTTTTAAGCCTTTTAGTAGTCGGGTTTTAGTTTTTAACTTCTATTTTTTGGTTTGTTTTATACTGAATTGTATGGAAAAAACGAATAATGATATCGCGGGAAGCTTTACTGTTGCTGGAAAGGGGCAATCTTTCAGATATTGACTTGTCTTCTTCTGACGATGAAGATGATTTGCCAGCATCGTCGTCATCTAGGGATGTGCGTTTGGGTGCAGATCGCATAGCTCCAAGCCAGAGTGAACACATTCCTCATGATGCTGATACCGATGATGCCGAACCAACCCCGTCCGAAGATTTATTGCTGAACTTACCATCTTACCATTTTCCATGTGTCTGATTTAGCAGTGGTTCAATCCTTCAGGAAATACCAGCTAGAATGTGATGTGCTTGGTATTCCAAAGAAAAAGGAGACTAAGCTCCTGGGTTTCAGACAACGTTTGGCACCAAGCTTGGTCCATAAAAACAAATACGCCCCAACAGCCAAGAGGAGAAGACCCAGCTCCAGTCCTGTGCCACTCCCTACAATAATACCCAGAAGACTGGGAGAAAAACACCCCTACTCGGAAGTTGCTAAGGATGGCGAAGGACTTACCGGCACATGACGATAAATTACCTACTCCCTGCAAAAATCCTAGATGTAGTAGAAAGTCTCACATCAATTTCATGAAGTGCAATGTTCACTTATGTCTAATCAAAATCAAAAATAGTTGCAATATTTCGTATAATTATTTAATTTTCTTAAGTTCATAATGTCAAGACTGTTAAAAGGTAATATGTAAATACTTTAATTTCATAATAAAAACATGATGGTACATACAGTGCCCTAATAGATTTTTCTTTTCATTTAGGCCGGTTGTGTTCAATTGTACACATTAAAAAAAAACTAAATTTTCCTACAAAAATATTTCTTTCGTTTTTCTTTCGTATTCTTCATAAGTGTACGTACAAATAGACAGAAAAAAAATCACATTGCTAGGTTCAAAAACCATAATTCAGGTCCGAAAGGGATACAATGTGTTGTTGTGAACACATTATATTCATTGTATTATAGTAATAAAATAACAGTTACCTAGCTAAAAACCAATGTTTGAGAGCCACTAGTCTAGAGCGATCAATGTAAACTCTATGATAGTACTGTCTAATCTTTTCCGCTTGCTTGCTCGGTCCAATGTAAAATTACTATTTACCTAAACGGTGTATTCAGTGTTGAATACAGGGTGTTTCTAAAATACGCATCAAAGAATCAATAGCAATTAAGTATGTGGTTAGTTGGTGCTTTAGAAAAAAATGTAGTAAGAGTAGTATTTTTTGTAATTTTGTCAGTTTTGACAAACATTTGTCATTTTAGCATGAGAATCATACTCGCCTACCGAGCGTTTTATTTTGGTATTTGAAAAAAAGGTAAGGGTTTCCAGTTCCAGGTACAGTTTTCCACAATGTCAAAAAGTGCCATATTGTATCAACATTATTCCTAAGCCAATCAATCAATCAAATTCTGAATGAAATTCGGTTTTTTCAATCTCACCGAATTAAACACCCATAAAACCTATCCAGTCCAGTAACTTGGATTTCTCCAATTCACACTGCATAGCCCCATCATCGTCAAAATTTTGACGGGTTTTCCGATTCATGCCAAAATTATTATTTATAGCATTAATTATTTCAATTTTAGCTAGTCCTGTGTCAAAAAATAATGTCAAGTAACTAACAAACACAACATTATTGTCTGATAATCCTCGTTTTCTTATACGCCACGCCACGCCACCACGTTCATACTGTATGTCAAGACTATGACTCTTTTTTGAAATGATTAGAATAATCATTTATTTAAGACGCCATACGTCTCACAACTAGCGCCGCCAATGGAAAAAAATCATATCTTTTTTTTAAATGCGTTTTTAGCAAAAAACGCTCCTGCGATTTCTCAACGCGAGGCTTAACTATTTTTAGGACCTAAGGTTTGGATTCCAGGATTGGATTTCCTACGAATGCAATCGATTCTCGCCAAAAGTGGATTCTTAAGTAAAGTTCTAGGATCTGGAATCCAAACCTTAGGTCCTAAAAATAGTTAAGCCTCGCGTTGAGAAATCGCAGGAGCGTTTTTTGCTAAAAAAGCATCCAAAAAAAAGATATGATTTTTTTTTCATTGGCGGCGCTAGTTGTGAGACGCATTTCATCACACACTAATTAAAAATATATCAGATAGAACACAAACCCGTAGATTAGAATTTCGGTGACAGTGTACTGTAGTCTCCAAAAGGGTCACTGACTCAGCATTGTGTCAACGGGGGAGAGTTGGTCAGTCCGAGACGCTGGCATTCTGTCAGTGGCCCGAATGAGTGACTGACGACACAACAGCAACAGAAATATTAGGTACTCTAAACTGAGAAATAACTTAAGGTGGGACGATAGCAACGTGGCGGGAAATTCAAAATTTTCAAAGTTTTTTAGATTTTGTAGCTAAACTGATCAATTTTTGTTCAGCGATCGCTGAACAAAAACAGCTCAGTTTAGCTACAAAATGTAAAAAACTTTGAAATATTTCCCGCCAAATATTTATTTATTTTAATTTCCTGCCACGTTGCTATAGTCCAACCTTAAGTTAAACTTAACAATTTAACAATTACTTACAAAACTTAAAACTCTTTTGTGTAGAGTCAACCTAAGCTAATTAACATATTAAATTCATGATCAACAAGTACTCAAATAAAATTTAAATTGTTATAAATTATAAATAATTATTGCACTTCCTGGCACACCCTGTATGATCGCGTGCTCGACTGATCGGCCAAATGCCTCGAACGATACGCTACAATGAAACAAAACTTCTAAGACAATCAAGTAAAACATGTCAGTACAGTTACTAAATTTTTTGGGATTCTTCGTTATGAGAAATACATTTTGATTTTCGCTTTTCTTCTTCAGATGATTTGTATTATTGACATACAGTATGAATTAATCATTACGTATGTTTCACTTGTATGCACCTAGCGCTTGAAGGTTACCTAATTGATTTACACAGCATCCATAGTCCAGTGGCATCTTTCACATATGTGGGTAAACTTGGACTAGATTATACCAGCATCTTTTTCCTCTTAAACTGAGAAAATTATAACTAAGTACTTAAGAAACAATAGAAAGAAAGAAAATCTTTAAATTTTCTGAACTTGTATGATAAAGTCATAAACTTTGCATCTTCGTAATGAGATGATTTATACAGCGTCCAGTGGCACCTTCACTCACACTCGATGGGTGAAGAGACCCTTCGGCACTGCAGTGCCTGAGACGATGTTTACAAAATATGGGTACGAAACCCGATCGTGCATTGCTCGGTTTGCTCTTTGCCATTTTTTTTTCTTCAAATAATTAGTTATGCCATATGACACGTTCGATTAATCGCAGCAAATTGTGGGTGGCGATTCGCTATGATGTTCGATGATTTTTTGCGTCATTTAATGCACTTCGATGGAATGCATAAATTATGCATTTGCGAAAGCCTGTATCGTAATACTGTTGCATTTAGAACATTAACAGCAAGCTTGAGTGAGTACCCTCGCTAAAGATAGGATTAATGCAATTCGGAACCCAAAGTTTTTTGTTCGAAAGTCCGTTATTGGCTTAATCTTATCTTTAGACAATATTGAGAAACTAATTTAAATATTTTTCATTTTGGTTCAGTAGTTTGGATTTTACAACGTTTCAAAGATACGGTTTTATGACGTCACGCGACGGTCTGCATACTGTAATGTTGGCGGCCATAGGAACAAAACATTTTGGCGCTTAAAAACCAAACTACTGGACCAAAATAAAAAATATTTAAATTTGTTTCTCAATATTGTCTAAAGATAAGATTGAGCCAATAATGGACTTTCGAACAAAAAACTTTGGGTTCCGAATTGTTTTGGAGACATACACTAAAACAGGGCAATTTTTAAATAGCTTTATTCCTGCTTTTCAAGACATTATTTTTTTCTAAAAATAGATTTTCCGGAAAGTTGGTGGAGTGAAAGATAAAAGCTCGTCTGAATGGAACAAATTATCACATTACGTAGATGCTTTTAAAATAAAAGAATCGTTTAGTAAATAAAAAGTATAGAGCTATGCGAAAAGTCAAAGAACAAAAGTTGATGGCAAGTATTTAGCAGTTTTCGTGTATCAGGAATAAAGCTATTTAAAAATTGCCCTGTACAGAGTTCTTTACTGAAACCTGCAACTTTGTTAGTCTTTCGACAAGAGAGAAGTAGAAAAGTTGAACCTTTTAGTTATCTTCTAGAAAAAGCCGATATCCTCTCAGTTAAGATACTCTATATTTTATGCAATCAATAATTTTGCATCCTTGAATAACAAATAACTATGGCGTCTCGTGCTTCTGAATACAAGCACTCGCTGCAAACAATAGTTTTGCATTCTTGGATACTTAATACAAAATATCTTAATTCTAAGAACCCCATAATTTGTAGCTCTCATCTTTACGACTGTTTTAGTGTTATGCGTGCACGATCGTTACGATACAAAAAACGCAACGTTTGAAAGTAAATCTCTTCTTGGTACCTTTGGCTAATTAGTTGGCGTAAAATTGTCACTTACGTCTTATGTGCGAAGTTTCGATCTTAATCGGTATTTCGCTTAATACTGCGTGTTCTGCACTGGCTAGTTAATTGTTGTGAATTAGCTATACATTACAATGTAGGTTGTTTTACGATTATCTATCGTTATTCATGGAATTGGTAATTTTCTTGTCTTTTTACGTTACATTAATTTAGCACCTGAAATCTGAAAACCTGTGTCAGGTACTCAACCTATAATAGATACTTGTGGTGGATCAGTACGGTTTCTCTATTTCTCTCTCTGAGAGAAACTTTATGGTTTATTCTTTTTCTTCTAATTCAACCTATCGATGGCCTAAAACTACCTGGCGTCGATCAGTGCAACAGAAAGCAAAGAGTCTCGGGATGAGCATAACCGAGCTTGAGATGAAGGCACAAAATCGGCCAGAATGGAAAACTGTTTTAAGAGCCCTATCTCCCTGATAACAGAAATTGATGATGATAATGATGCATTCAACCTATGGCCACCCAATACTGGATGAAGTTCTTTTCCGTTGCACTCTATTCTTTTCGCTCTCGGGCTTGTCTTATCCTGTCTTTTCCTGCCATTTTGACCAGGTTGTCAGTCTTTTTTCATCGGTTGCCTACTTATATTTCTACGACCCGTTATTGCTATACATTTATATTTTGACGTCAAGTTGATTTGAATTATTTGGTTCTGCATGCAAATAAAACTTTACCAAAGTAATGAGCAACATTAACGGTTGTAACTAAAAGTTGAATTTTATATCGCAAAACTACAGGGTGCACTCTAATTCGATAGCAGAACTTTAAGTAGGCTGTCAATTACTATATCTACTGAATTACTGATTGATAATATACATATACTGAATAAAGTTATATACTGATCAATACAAAAAACTTGTACACACGACAGCACGTCAGAGCATACATTTTTGTTATAAAGTCGCCTGAAACGAAACCGAGTAGAGTGCTAGCGTGTAAGGGTCGACGTGCGGTCGTGTGTACTAGGTGGCAAATATATCTGTTGTTTCATATATAGATGAGAAGGAAGAGAGTAGAGAGTATACGTAAACTTAGGCTTTTGCATCTATGCAATGAGATAATTAATGCAGCGTTTAGTGGCACCTTCACTAACACTAGATGGATGAAGTGACCACTCGGACCCTGCAGTATCTGGGACATTGTTACATTGCGTTGCCCAAAAATAAGTCACAAACACATTTCAAAACAAAACAATAACATACCTCTTTCTCTTTCTATTCCAGCTCTATTTGACGAGGACGAGGATGAAGACGACGACGCCGACGCCGACGACGTCGAGCTAGAGGAGGACGACGATAGCGGCCTGGAAGGAAAGGGAAAGGGACACAAGAAGAAGCACACCAAGATCAAGGGCAAGAAATACGCCAAATACATGCTCCCGCTGCTCCTGGCCTACAAACTGAAATTCTTCTCGCTCATTCCTCTCATGATTGGTGGACTGGTCCTACTGGTTGGTGCGACAGGGATGGCAGGATTCTTCTTCGCTCTGTTTGCGGCCGTCATGGGTCTACAAAAAGGAAGTTATTAGGAAATAAATGTTTTTTTTAAATAGATAAAGTCGACAGACTCGCAGTGGCCATCAATGTTTCTTTTAAAAATAATGGAGTTTTGTGAAGCTTCCTGCATTTTTAGTCCGATCAGCATTTTGTGATTGTATTAATTTTATTGTTTGTTTCATATCAGTCGTTTCGAACATGTTTTTGTTGTTCGCGCTGTTTCATTATTTTTCGTGCGTTTGAAGTTGGTAGTTTTCCACCAATGTTTATTTTGCTGTTGTAAATAATTCTTCTTTAGATACTATAGTTGTTTCGAAGCTAGCTAATATTTCGTTATTAGTGATTATTAATTGAATAAGATTATTTATTTAATTTATTCTAAGTTAACTGTGTAAGTGAGACCCAGCCGAATGATTGTAAGCGTTGATTATGTAGTTACCAAATGAAATATCGTTCACAAAAGAGTATTTTGATTTACAAATAAGTGTTACTTTGTTTAATTTAACACTTATCATCAACATAAAGTCAGTAGGAGGATGACGTTACAAAGAAGAGAC
Source organism: Zelleria hepariella (assembly GCA_949319315.1). Classification (NCBI taxonomy): domain Eukaryota; kingdom Metazoa; phylum Arthropoda; class Insecta; order Lepidoptera; family Yponomeutidae; genus Zelleria; species Zelleria hepariella. Next base: position 4,568,681 of record OX439378.1, on the reverse strand, counting down.
TAACAGTAAGCGTCTATCCTGCAAACGTAGCATAACATTAAGTTAGAGCGTATCCATGGGTTTATAACTCTAGCTATCCCACTCTACGTCAAACAAAAGCGTGAGATAGCTGGAGTTACAAACCCATGGATACGCTCTAACCCAGTCTTATGCTACGCTTGCAGGATAAGCCAATGGCTTTACAAAACACGAATCATTTTGACTCACAGAAAAATTATGTCAGACTCGGGTGATCATTGCACCATCGACACAAACTAACTTTTATGATTAGGTCAAATGACTCATTTGATACGTAGTATATATTTAGTATGGAACAGCTGATATATTTATTTCGTTTCAGTGTTTAAACTTGTTTCTATCAATGAGTAGGAATTACTGTATTTTTATAGAGGGAATGAACTTTTTATTAAGGAACTTACCGTCCTCAAAACTGGCAAAATAGGAGACATAACATTGGTTTTTATTCTAAACCATTCTACGTAAAGTGGCAGAAATGATTAAAATTATCTCTTTAAAGAATTATTATTATTATCAGAGAGGTACCCCTAAGCCGTGATGCCGCTATCCAAACAAAGTTAGTGAAACTTCAAAAAGAGCTTGCGACATTTTTAAATCTATTAGGTTTCTTGGCATTATACATCATTGCAATGCAATGCAATTTCCATGATTTTAGACTAATACACGCTAAAACAATAAGTCAATTTAGCCAGCCACGCTCTACTTCGCCATTCTATTTAAAATAGATTTTCTCATTTTGTATTCTGTGGTTTTACAATATTGTAAGCAATTTAGCCATCGACCAAAGATGCAAATTGATTTTATTCGTTTTTAACCAGTCTATTTCCAACAACTCAATGAAGACCTTTTTAACACTACAAATACGTTAAATCAAATAATTATTTAGGTTTCTCTTACAAAACTGAAGATTTATCTGGTGATTTAGTTCATTTTATTATTTTAATCAAAACAATTATTTCGAAAATCTACTAGACATTTAGTTAATAACACTATTAGTATTTTTTTGAAAACCACAATTCATTTTGGGCTTTCAGTTCGGCTTTGCAGTTTCCGTTTCGTGTGGTCATTTTGTGTGCTCATGTTTTCGCACATTTACTTATTGAGCAATGCCCGGCCTTATTCAGTCGAGATATTTGGCTCTCCTGTTAGATCTTCAACCAATTATTAATTATTCAGTTTCACTACAGGGTGCACTCTAAGTCGATAGCGGAACTTTAAGTAGGCTGTCTACTGATCACTACAAAAAACTTGTACTGGGCGGCGAAAAAAATGGACCGAAAAAAAAATCAGCTGTTCAGTACTGCGCCAAATGTATGAACATTTGGCGCAGTACTGAATCGACCGTTTGTATGGAACAGCTGATATTTTTTTCGCTCCATTTCTTTCGCCACCTAGTACAAGTTGTTTGTAGTGATCAGTAGACAGCCTACTTAAAGTTCCGCTATCGACTTAGAGTGCACCCTGTAGTAAGTAAAAACAGTCATAATTTGCACGATACTCGCCTTTCGGCCTAGGCTACTTTCTATAATAATTTAACAAAATACTGACCAGCACAATATGTGTACCTAAATGTTATAATTACTAAGTAGGTAAATTACCCTTGTTCACTGGGTCAAGACTAAAATGATATCCTACCAATTTTTTGCTTTCACCGTCCATAGGTAGCTTATTAATTACTTAATTACCAGCACTAATGTCTGGTCAGGTATGAATGTTACACTTCAGAGGTTCAAATTCCGTATGACACTGGTATAAAATGACCATAGCGTTTCAACTTGCTTTCATAGCTAAGTTAGAGTTGACCTTGATAACAGCAAAAAAAGTACAGCCTTTTCTGAGATATTTCACCAAATCGCTAGCACTGAGTTTTTAATAAGATAGGAAAGGATCAAAATTTTGTAGTATGGAGACGATCAAGTAGGAGAATAGTTGAGAAAAATTACATAAACGTAGAGGTGTTAGGTCATAGAAGCTTCAAAAAGGAAAGAATAAAATAAATATCGAAACGCAGTGAAGAAAAGGGCTAGCCCCGTTTGAACAATATCGCCCATAACAAAAAAAAACGGATTCTCTGAAAACCGTGATCCCTACGCGACATCGCAAAAGGAAATCTTGCAGCCGCTTCAAGTATGCTACCCTATTCTAGGGGTCTGATACTTGACAATGGAAATAACTACGGCATAGTGAAGACTGAAGCGGTGTTCGGGTTTGGAAGGCGCAATTCTAACAACTTTGTGAACGTTGGCTACAATGATACGGAGCCTATGGAATGGCTGATTACACCTGTTAGTTTAGAGCGGAGGAGTTTGCAAGGTAAGTTTTTTTTAATTATTATAATCTCTGACGCAGGGTTAGCCTCATATCGTTCAATCATAAACACCGTAGCACTGCATCAGTAGCTGATTTACTTTTTTACCAGCCAGACTTCAAATAAAAAGACATAAAATTGTAAGCCTAGCTCGATACGAGACGTGAATGTGACTTGAATTAGGGTATTCATCATCATCAGCCTGTTAACACCCACTGCCGAGTAAAGGCCTGTTCATGCTCACGCCACCTCTCACGATCAGGTGCCAGGAACAAACACAAATTAAATTCAGGCTAATTATTGCGTATTATTATCTAATAATGACTTGCATCGGTTCGAATTACATTATTCATCCCAAAAGTCAGCAAATTGTCTTACTGAAAGCTCTGCTAATCGAGGCCCAGTAAGATGCACAACTAGAGCCGCCAATGAAAAAAAAAATCATAATATTATCTTCTTTTTGTTTAGTAACCTAAAGTTTAGAATGCAATCGATTCTCACCAAAAGTGGCCACTTTTGGCGAGGTCCTAAAAATAAGTTAAGTTAAGCCTCGCGTTGAGAAATCGCAGCAGAATTTTTAGCAAAAAATTAGCATAAAACACATCCAAAAACAAGATATGATTTTTTTCATTAGCGATGGCGGCGCTAGTGCGCATTCTATTGGGCCGTAATGATATTTCTTTTTTTTTCATAGCGGTAACAAGATCACCAAAAGCAATAAAAGTCAGCATAGAAACCACAACAGAAAACCCCAAAGCACGGCATGTGAAAAAAAAGAAAAAATCCAAGAAAGGTGCAAAGAAACGCGAAGGCAAGGGGAAAAAGTGCGTTTTCAAGATACTGAAAAAGGGAGACAAGAGGAACCGGAGAAAGGGCAATAATAAAATGAGCATGAAGAAGAAGTTTCTACTGCCAATGATGTTGGGACTTTTAGCGGCTAAGGCCGTTCTCATACCAATTGCTTTGAAGGCGCTAGCATTTATTTCTGCAAAAGGTGAGAAATATACAAGGATAATGTAGTTCTACCAATACAAGGAGTTAGAAAAGAACCTTAATTTTTTTACAACCCATTTATAGGGATCATATCCAAAACATTTTGTTTTGCTCTATGAAGTTCCTTTAATTTTTAAATTTTATTAATTAAATGTAAGCGCTGTGACGGCAGAAAAGTATTTTTTAATTAAACATGGTTTTCATTGATTCTCACAATGTTGTATCAACTCAAAACTATTCAAAATTCACCTACGCACACAATCAATTGTATGAATTTGAGTATTTTTTTTTTAATTTTTATGTCATAAAATAAAAATTCAAATAAAAATGTTTATTTCAACTCTTTTTTTATAGAAATTTCATGAACAGAAGGTTACATCCTGCTAAAAGAGTTAGGGTCTTTTGTAACAAGTTGTTTAAAAAACTTAGTAATCATCATACCTACAATGAATTTTACCTGAAAACTGAAAACTCTCCGTTAACTTCTATTCTTATGTACCTAAAGTTTAGTCTCACCTATTTCATTAAACTTTTCAGGTTTCCTAATGGGTTTCTTCTCGACCATATTAGCTTCCTTTCTAAGCATCAAAGGCATGTTCGACCACAATCACCGATACCAAGACCGAAAAGATGAGAAGACGCAGGTCGAAATTATACAAGTTCCGACCAAGGAAACCCATTACTACGACGACGATCACTACAGGAGAGGCGATTATATACCTATGATACCGTTGAGTGAAGCTAATATGAATGGATGTTCAGGGAATGGATGTTACAGCCAACGTTAAACACCAGCTGGCTTAGCACAATGAATAGGTTAGACCCAGCTAACGCGTATACTGACTATCTCACTATTTTGATCTACTTCGAGTAGGATTGATATTGTAATAGTTATAAAGTTATAAAAACCGAAACTATTCTTGTGCTAAGCTTGTGGTTTCGCTTGGCAAGAAATGAAATAGACAAGAGTATGAAAGATTAAAGAGAGCTGAAAGCAACCAAGAGTGTAGGAACCTAACGATAGAAATATGATAATAATGAATTTATTTTCTACCATTTTGTTTTCAATCTGTTAGTTAAAATAAAATACTAAAATTAAACTGGAATATTATTTTATTGTTTGGTTAGGTATGTTAAAAAAAATATACTTTTAACGCTTTGAGCTAGCTAGCATGAGCACCATACTTTAGTTTATTGAGCTATAAAATATTATGGAATATATGTTTGAACCGCTTTAAGTAGATTTTAAAAAGTGGAATACCGACATAGTATCCATGAAGATATTGCACTCATTCTACGCTAGCAGTACAAAAGGCATTCACTGGATACTACATCGATCACAATTTTCCCGATTTTTATAATTACGGTGTGAACGAGAGTGACTCTCTTCGATTCTATCCTTCGACCTTATTGAGCGCGTCTTCAAGACATTCTTTAGTTTGTGCTTCTGTAGAAACGTTTTGATCGTCCCCTGTTTCTTGTTATCAACCGTAGGTAGATCACAGGGTATTGATTTTGTGCATACTTTTCTCTGCTCCGGTTCTCGCCTCTTTTGAAGGTCACCTTCCGAAATAGAAACAGCTGTTCTTTCCCGCTTCTTCTTGCTTAGTTCTTTCTGGTAGGACACTATCAGGGCATCACGCAACTTGTTTGTTTCATCAATATTTTTCGCAACTGTTTTCTTGCTTTGGTAATTTTGGTATGGACTGAAATGCTTTTTTGAGGGCAACGAATTCATGTTGCTTGGTTGAGTTTGATTTTACGGTGTTCTAAATTATTTGTTGATGGTAAAGATAGGTTTCACTTGTTATCCATTTTTGCTGAAGGCTTGAATTGATCAAGATTTTGATGAATGTACCACAATAAAATGTTTACAATTTTCTGTCAACTTTGTTTGTTGCTTTTACTTAGACTAAAGGAAAAAGACCGTTTCACAGATTATTTGCGACCACGTAAGAAGGTTTGCGTTTTTACTTTTTTCGTGGTAAGAGGTATCATGAAAAAAGTAAAGACACCAATGTAAAATAACACTGGCCAATAAAATAGGGTAATAACTTTTTATTGTTACGGGATTCCTCTAGTGTTATAGTCTCGAATGCAAAATTATTTTATGCCTCATGTTTTTAATTTTTTCCGCAATCAGTGCCCCAAGAAGGTACTCGGTACCGCCTTTACCTAATACCTACAAAAAATCAGTTTTTAGGGTTCCGTACCCGAAGGGTGCCAAACAGGACTCTATTACTAAGACTCCGCTGTCCGTCCATCTGTCTGTCTCTATCTGTCCGTCCGTCTGCCACCAGGCTGTATCTCATGAACCGTGATAGTTAGACAGTTGTAATTTTCAGAGATGATATTTCTGTTGCCGCTATAACAACAAAATACTTAAAATAAATATTTAAGGGGGCTCCCATACAACAAACGTGATTTTTTTTTGCCGTTTTTATAGATAATGGTACGGAACCCTTCGTGCGCGAGTCCGACTCGCACTTGGCCAGTTTTTTATGACTAGATAGTTTATTGAAAACGACCGTAGACCAAAATAGAAAGCGATCGAGTTAACCCGTCGACCTTGGGTTCCACAGGAACTGTCAATGCCCTTAGCTTAGAAGGTTTGGAGAAAGTTCTCTCTCCTGGTCCACCTTCTACAAAGTGCCCTTCGATCTTCATCCTTATGCCGACCGTAATAAAGGATACCTCTATTACGTCCAGCCTTGACCCTTTTTACGTAAGAATAGTCTTTAGATACACGTGGAGATTAGAAAACTGGATGTTCTGATGATTTTGTAATAAAGCTATAACTTACATTGGATTTGTGTCTTAATAATGATGTTGATCTATCATTGAGTAGAAGCTAATCAAAGGGTTTTTAACGTTTCAAAAAAAAAGAAGGAACAATAAGTTAGGTATGCGTTGTGTGATTTTTTCCAATAAAAAAGGCATACCTACAAGGAATAAGGCGCAAAATCGGCCAGAATGGAAAACTGTTTTAAGAGCCCTAAGTCCCTGATTGGGCATCATAGGAATCGATGATGGTGATGATGATAAAAGAAATAAGGACACGTTACGACACGTACGTCATAATGATCGTTAGGTATTGTTATCGAGTATACACCAACGAACCTGTTAACGTAACGATAACTTTCTTTTACAATGCAACTTGGCAAGGATTTTTTTTGGCTGATTTCATCAACAGTTCAATATAATGTTTTCTATATTATAATTTAAATCCGAGTTTTCACAGACAAAGTAAAAAAAAAAACAAATGGGCCATCCAAGAAAATAGACGCTTCTGATTGGTCCATTCCATCCGAGCCAGAGACAAGATTTTCCATTTTATCGGATGGAATCGGCCAATCAGAAGCGTCTATTTTCTTGCATGGCTCATTTAGGTATATTAAAATATAGAAAACATTACAATTATAAATTATCTGTAACACCTCCTACACTCACACAGGATGTGTGAAGTGACTATTCTGACATTGCAGTGCTTGTGGTATGCCTGACACAAGAAGAAGAAGAAAAAACTCGTATAGTTTATGTCAAAAATACAACAAATGGGCGGTAAAGTGTAAAAGGAAACCCGAAAAAAACCAAAAACGCTGGTATGTGAGAGATATTTGCAAATATGTTATTCTGGACCTATTAGATACGCCTTTTTGTTGTTGAATTAAAAGCGTGGTGTTACAGGCGTACGCGCAACCGAACCGTATGAATGAACGCTTAAGATTTGTAGCGTGACCGCAGCATCTTGATAGTTGATATATTTTGTCGCATGTATGGAGGTGGGAAGGTATACAGGGCGGACTTTTGAGACGGGGCAGTAAGGGCAGGTATCTTAACCGTTATAGTCACAGAAAAACGATCCTAGGAGACCATCCAAACTTTTAAAATGTGACTAGGCGCTGGTGTATGCAGAAGCTACCTACCTCTTTTTCCGCTTTCGGTCTGGACCATTCAAAGGTTTTACAGTATGTTTGTAAATAAAGCCGTTTTTGTTGTACTAGACAGAGTTTGACATCAATCCAGAAGTAATTATAAGGATTTTTTTTTGTCGAGGCACAATATTGAATCACCTTGTTGTATCATACCTGACGCTTTGATTGCCCTGAAAGCGTCATGTTTAATAGCGCTGCTAGTAAAATCAACCTGATCCAATACTTGGTGGAAGCAAGTATCAACACCACACAAGCCGACCACAGTTCACGGAACAAACCCAAGTGAACACCAAAATCTTTGTAAGAGCATTAGTGTGTCCCGCCACTCATATAAACGGTCGTAGCATCCTGGCCACCTCATTCTACCCTCGACCTTCGCAGCGACCGTTCCAAATTTGAATTTTAGAGTTTTGAAAAAAGTTTTGGGACTCCTTTTATAATCCAGCTAGGATTTCGGGGCTTAGAGATAAAAAGGAAAAATTTAATTCCAAATTCGAAATGAGAGTGTTGTGTGTCCTAATTTTGGTGGCGGCTGTCTGCAGTGCAGCCCCCGGACCCTCATCAGAAAACGATGGACGGATCGAGTTGTTTTCAGGAGTTGCTATTGAAAAGTAAGTTTTTTTTTGAAAACTTTGGTAGTGTCTGTAAGCTCGGTAGAAAGGTTGTCTGGAAGAAATCGCTTTTAGCGATAAAACCGCCATCTGCTACACTCTTAGGTTAAGAAAATTCTTGTAAATATTTTTTCTGGTATACAGTAAGATAGAGAGGAGTGGAAGAAAAAAGGGGAGGCCTTTGCGCAGTGGGACACCACGGAGGCTACATAAAAAAAAAACAATAATTCTCTATCAATATCTAGTCCATTTTCGATGGAGCGCGGTCTCTATATACGGCTCTTACTATAAGCAGTTCGCTGCTATGAGCACAATCCTGAAATTATGAAAATCAATCAGCTGTTTCTTCCATTAGGAGTACTGTAAATAGATTGATAAATTCACGATTTAAGTGCAATAAAAACCATGGTAGTATTAACTTCAACTTTTATAAGTATAATTTTTTTAACAAACATAACAGGTCTAAAATAAAAACAACACACGACAGCACGTAGATGCTACATTTTCGTTGCAAAGTCGCCCGTAACGTAAGTGAATAGAGTGCACGCGTGTAAGGGTCTGCGTGTTATCTTGTATACCAAAGTTAGTAAGGGAACCTAAACGACACCCTTTTGATTTGGAAACCACCAGTTTACCAACCGAGCTAAGTACGAGTATCACATCGAATAAAGCAACATACGTAACAACGTATGATGGATTTATAGGATTAGTTATTTACATACAAAAGGATTTAGCATCATATCACTTTCACATCTCAATTGTCCCAGACAATAAAATACTTAACACATGTTATAATAAGAATAATATAATAGAATTACTAAATGTTAGATTAAAATCTGTCTAGAAGGAAGTCTGTGGGGACTAGAATTAAGTTTTTTTTAGTTAGTCAGTATTTTTATGTCCCACTGGTAGCCAAAGGCCTCTTTTCTTGTCTTCCAGCCTGTATCCAGGGCCACCTCTAGCCAGAATTTATTTAGAGCATTAAACAATAATTAATATAACAATGATTTAAAATTATTAAACATTTTAACGGATTTTTAACTCTTCTCAAAATTTTCATTTTCATTGGACATGTTACCCTCCACAGGCTTTTAGAACATTTTTTTTCCTGTACTCCACGTAACGCTTACAAGTAAAGTTGAATACTAAGAAATAGGTCAACTAAAAAAAAAACAACCGAACCGAACCTATAGTCTCAAAAACGTTTTAAATTATGAAGAGAGCAAAGTAAAACGTTTTCCATCAGTGACTTGGTGACGGAGTATGCGAGCATGACAGATGTGGTCATTTGAACACACAGTGGTACTCATAAATCGAAAAAACAGAAGAACCATTATGTCACACTTTAGTGCACAAACAAAATTAAAACTATAGAGATGAGATATTGAGTTAGAAAGCTCCATGACAAGGAATAGTGTAGGTTTGTAAAATATTGCGTACAGATTTTTTTTTAATTTTAGATAATTTATGGGAATAAAATGCATATTATTATTTAAAAATCCATATTGGTTGAAAACTATATATTTTTTTTATGAAAAGATTTTCTATGATGGAAATTGATAATGGGGCCTACGATACAGCGAGTTTACCCAGTAGATGCCGACAGAAAAAAAACATACAAAATAAAATACCAAAAAAATGACCTTTGTGCACATTATAGAGTTATCTTTTTATGGATATCCCAGGCACTTCACCCAAATTACATTAAATTCATTCAAATACACTAAAGTTTAGTGTATTTGATACAGGAATCGATTTTGTGCATTTTTCTTTGCGCGCGGGCTATTCACTATGCACGGCGCCTTAACTTACAACCTTCTGTCTATTTAGTTTACAATAATTTAAACACGCATTTCTCAGAAAAGCATTTGAACGGTGCCCTATTGTTTTCCTATAGAGCGTTGCAAAATTCGTGAAAGTTTTTCGTTTCCTTTTGCCCACTTGTGTGAGGCAACGATGATGGAATGCGTGTGACGAAAGGTGTTTTACTTACTGGGTGTTTTCCAAAATGATTGGCAACGTATCAGCTGCTTTGTCACCAAAATTTTTGGCAACCTTCGATGCCTTTAGGGTTCCATACCCGAAGGGTGCCAAACGGGACCCTATTACTAAGACTCCGCTATCCGTCTGTCCGTCTGTCCGTCTGTCTCTCCGTCTGTCCGATCGTCTGTCACCAGGCTGTATCTCATGAACCGTGATAGTAAAGTTAGACAGTTGAAATTTTCACAGATGATATATTTTTGTATTGTCGCTATAACAACAAATACTAAAAAACTGAATAAAATTAATCTCCTATACTAGTTCCTATAAAAAATACATTATTTATACAAATGATTTTTTTAAAGAACCTAATAAAAATCTAGTTTAATTACCTATGTATTGTATAGTGTCCGTGCAAACCTAGAAAACATTACATTTCCTTGTCAAAAAATGTAGTCTCTACTATTTTAATTATAATATATTAGTAAACTCCAAAAAAATTGGTCGAGATCGGCTCCCTATCTTCTTTTTTATCCTTTTCGAATAAATAAAAAAATAAAATAAAGGTTTAGGTAAAATACAAAATGTTATAACTGAACTGTGTATTTTTTTTCAGGGATGCTACGGGGGAAGAAAAACTGAACGTAAAATTTGAACCTGGGGAATTGAGGGAAGCGGCCAGGACTTTTGAAGAAGGTTAGCGTTGTTTTTAATCTTCATGAATATGGAAAACGGCAATAATATTAGTTATTACTAACATTACTAAGTCAAGGTAACTAACGCTAATAATTAAGATAAGATAAAGATAAAATATTCTTTATTGTACACCAATATAAATACAGGCTAGGAAAAAAAACGTAACTAAACAAGGTACAATTGGCGGCCTTATTGCTAACAGCTGTAATAATTCTGTTTGTGAAGAATTTAAGTAGGTATAACATTATAAAGTCAGCTTTCATACAATAAAAATGTCTTCACAGCAAACTTGGAGCAAATTTTACAAGCACGGAAAAAAAAGCATACGACCTTTTTGTTCACCTATCATCGAGCCATTTTTGCTACCGGCCAACAAAAGCCACTTGAAAAGAAAAACAAAACACGCCGCATCAATGAAACGCAGCACGGCAGACAGCGCGCATGCGCGAGGTCTTTAACCTCTTACGTCAGCGAACGTAACCGGTCAAGGTTACTATGCGCGCGAGTAGGCTGTTTACTATAGAAGAACTCGACCAAAATACATGGGGACTTCCTGCCATAGATATTGAGCTAAGAGAGGCGTCCGAATGTTTTGGTCGGCTGGACTCTGGTCGAAGCTCTGGAGGAGGTCGAACTTGCATATTTTAGGGATAGTTCATTTTGTAGATCTCTAATTAATTAGACATTTGAAAGGTGTTTCTAAACTCAAATACCCCATTTATTTGATACGAGCAGCGATTTTTTTCAGAATAGCAATCACGATTCGCGAATTGTTTTTTTATTATTTTATTATGTGCATCAAATCGTTACTCAATGCGATTGGGTTTGAAAACTCGGACAGTTTTATTCTAATATATTAATCATACTAAAAAAACATTGCTAAAAGGGTTTGTGATACCTACTTATCTACTAAATAAAAAAATTAAATACCCCCATTATTTTAGCTTCAAATTAGCATTCTAACTCATAAATGGCTAAACCCATTTTGATAAAACATATCTAAAAACTCGCTAGAAAACAAGCTTTCCAATTTTGTAAAACCGCATCCAAATCAGTTCACCCTCTAAGGAGCTACGGTGCCACAGACAGACACACGGAACACACACACATAATTATTAGCGGTCGAACTTATAACATCCCTCTTTTTTGGTCGGGGGTATCGTGAGATCGAAAAACTCTCCCAATACAGCACTTGAACTCTCAACCTCTGGCTAAACGAATATTTTTCACGATGTGTAGTGCTGGGAAAAATAAATTAAAGGCTGCAAGTTAAAATACTGTCTTCAGCAAAATATATACATCGTTACTGCAAAATATTTTATCGTAAATTAACCTCCTTCGGAGACCTTTGCCCTGCAGTGTACGTTACTGCTTGTCCTGATTATAAACAAAGTGTGAAGAAGTCCTTCCTCTAATATCCCCATTTTTTTCAACCAACAGCACGCGGCAAAATCAAGAAGTACACGCCGCTCCTAGCCGGCATAGGCGTCAAGGTGGTGGCGGTCCTCGGTCTTCTTTTCGGAGCCCTAACGTTGCTGGTGACTAAAGCCCTGGTGGTGGCGAAGCTGGCCTTCCTGGCTGCAGCCGCGCTGGGCCTCCAGAAACTCCTGAGCGGTGGAGGGTTGAATAACCTGAGTGGGAAGGTAAGTTTTTTGATTAATTTCTAAAGCACTAACCCGGGGGTCTATCGGCTAAGACGAAGCCGATTACCATTGGCGAAAATCATAGTTCAATTCATGAAAAATTAACTGGGTGGCAGTGAAATTAACTATGGGGGGCAGTCTTCGATCAAGGATAAAACTAGATACAACATAGAACTCTGAAATGTGTCTGGAAAAATAGATGCCCAAATTGCCTTTGGGAGCTTATTTGCTCGTAGTCTATGCAATTAAAGTAAAACTGTACACGAATGCAATAAGGTTGACATTCGAATATTAGACGTATGGTCGAAATGATGTTTCGTATTGTTCTATTGCTGATATCATTTGTTTCTGTGAGGACAAGTTTTTATTGTGATTTTATACGTAATGCGGATTCTATGGGATTTAGTTCGGTGGGGGCAGTACATTTTTATAAATCGAACTTCGATTTTCGCCAATGGTAATCGGCTTCGTCTTAGCCGGTAGACCCCCCGTGCTAGGGAATATTATAAAAAAAATTATAAGGTTAAAAAATTATTTCGGGACAGGACTCAATTAGTAGAGCGCCTGCACGGTATTGCAAGAGGTTGCGGGTTTATAAATCCTGTCCCGAGCGATTTTTTAAACCTTATAAAAACATATTTATATGGTAAGTCTTATTTTGATTTTGAATACCTAATTTTGATGTCTATATTTTCTCTATTTCAATCTGTTTTACTTATTTCTACCACATCCCTACCCTTCCAGCGAGCACGTGTGGGCCCCCTCCACAACCACCACCAATCACGCCCACCTGGTATCAATGCTGAGCTAGGGCTGTCAGAGACCTACGTGACAGCATTGCACCTAGCACAGTATACAGGGTGTTAAAAGACCGCCAACAGACCCGAAAGCCACGCATACTAGAACCAAAACAAAGTACTTTTTCGATAAATTATTGCTGGGAAATGATTTTGGTTTTTTAGGTTATAATTTTGAAAAATATTTTACTACGCAATGGTCGTGTGACGCACAGAAGTCATATTGCGCAAGCGTAGGTATAAGTTTTTGTTACTTAAGCTTGGAGTGCCGATGTTTAGAAAACACTGCGGGTTGCAATTTTAATGTCGTTTTTTGGAAGAAATATTCATAATTTTGATATGGCTTCCTGAGAAGGTATGTTAAGAACTAGATACTGAATACATTTCTGCAAAAGAAAAGTTTTGAAAAGTCCGACTTTGAACCTCATTATCTCGGAAACCCTTGATTTCCCAGGCATAGTTCCATGGACAAAGATATTCATTATGATGAGGATAATACGTGGTTTCCCGCTTTGTTGGCGGTCTTTTAACACCCTGTATACGGCCTTGGCCGTGTCGTGGAAACCTGGCTGGGTGGATGTTTAAGGGTGGTATTAATAGTCGTCTGAGATCACCTACTTGAGATCGAACTCGAGTAGTTGAACTCAGAAAAGTAAAATGCTAATGTCAAGCCTTGGCTAATGTCAAACTTGAGTAGCTGTCAGCATATTAATAGACGCTATCTTGGGATTGACATCGACATTAGCCTAGGCTTGACATTACCATTTTAAATTTCTGAGATCACCTATTTGAGTCGACGACTATTAATGCCACCCTATTGTGACTAAGGTGTAGAGTTTATGAAGTTAGGGCTGGTAGAGTTAGGGCGTTTAGAGCTAGAAGCTTGGCTCTACATGAGATCTGATAACTTTTTGACAGTGCAGGGTCTCGTCTTGGCAACATTTTACATGAATAAGTTTTTGGTGGGATCTATTTTTCTTATTTATTATTTCACCCTTTTTATTTCCTTCTTCCTAATCATCAACGTTTACGTGAACCCAGTTCCTCTCACAGATCGCCGGGGCAGGTTTCCAGTCGCCAGCTCCTCAGTGGTCATCACCGACAGCATCAGCTGGCTCCTACCCTTACGCCAGATCCTCCAACATAGCTCAAGATGCCAACGACCTGGCCTATAAGACCCAGATACCGTCGTAAGCTTTAAGGTTAATTTTGAGGTTATTTATTGTGTGAATGTTGAGTACTTACTGGCCAGAAAAAAAATACTTTGGTTGACTTTCTTCTGGTTGGTATACAGTTAGGTATGTTTTTATGAGGTCTTTACATGGAAGTGATTTTTTTATTCATAAAATTGTTTAGTCAATTATTTAATCATTTAAGTTTTTTTTGTATACGACAAAGCCAAACAGATGCAAATATTGTTTAATCGACCTGACATTTTGGGTAGCTGCAATAAATTATATTATTTATAAAATTAAACGCATTTAACATATAAACAAAGCCAAACCAAGTTTATTGTTAGATAGCTCCATTCAACATTTTAATATATTTACAAGTCGTTATTGAAATAAAATTATAATAAGCAAATAAAATACATTTTCGATGATCTTATTAGTTTAGAAAACTAATTAGTTTTGTGCTGAATTAATGGTGCATATTTTATATTTATTTTAATGTCGTTAGAAAGTATAAGTAAGGAAATTTATAACTGTACAAATAGAAAAAGCACAAGGAACGTACAGGGTAAAACTTAAAGATGAACAAGCTAAGCAAAACGTAGCTCTTTGTTTGAATAAATTAATTCATATTTAACGTTGTACTATATTTTTTCATCATTTTCTTTTTATTACGGGTAGTTTTGTGTCATAGATTTATTTGTGTTCTATTATATTTTGTTAGATTTAGAAATATTTTATTTTCAGTTATTCAAGACTGTATTACTAGTTTTAAATTGTTTTATTAAATTACATAAAACTTAACATGTGGTACTTTTTTTCCCCCGATATTTACGCAAACCAAAAATTTCAAGTACCTACCGTTACGTACGACTGCAAGCACTGGCAGTTATTTCTCTAAATAATTTTACAAATACCTTTGTAATATTTTCCTTTTTACCTCAGGAGAAAATCTTTACAAAATACTGACCAAAAAAACGTACCTATTACAAAAGGTCATAACTCTTTTTGCAGGATGTAAACTACTGTCAATGTCAACAGGTTGGAATTTCTGTAAAAAAGTACATATTTAATTTTTTTTTCTCAAAAGGTTTTTAGTTGGATTTGGTTTAAATTCAAACGCAGGTTTGTGTGCGTAAGTGCATTAGCATAGTTTTAGGTTTTTAAAACGTTATGAAAATCAATTAAAACCAATGTTTATTTTATTTTATTTGGGAAAAAATTGGGATGTGATCCCTATCACCATGGGCTACTTATTACCCTGTAAAAAGAGTTTTATGACCTTTTTGTAACAAGTTGTACCGGCAACTCGACAAGCACAATGCGTGTTTTTCATTCCCAAGAGTCGGCCTTTTTTTACATGGTCGTAAGACTCGTACATAAACTCTAATTTTTAAATCGAGTCCATGGAATGACAGTTGTTAAAAAGGCTTTATCTGTCAGTAGCATACTAGCAACTGTCATTCCAATCGAGTCCATGGAATGACAGTTGTTACAAAGGCTTTATCTGTCAGTAGCATACTAACAACTGTCATTCCATGGACTCGATGTACGTAATACGTCATATCGCACCCCCCGGCGAATAAACCCGTAACATCAAAAACGTAATTGTTCAGGAAAAAATAAAAACTGTTTTTTCGTCACAACTCACTAAGTACTTATGGTAGAAAAGTCATTTAGGTATCAATTTACAGGTATTTTTTTTCTCACTGCATATTGAAACATTATTAATCTATAGATAACACTACGGAAGTTATTAAACAAAATGTATGATACCAATATTAAAATCTTGTTTTATTACTGCAAAGTGATATTACGGTTTTATTCGTTGGAAAATCGAAACCGAACATTTACAGCATCATAGTATTATAGGAATATTCGCTGATATTTTGCATAGATACTCTTTTAGGTAAGAGCACATTATGGCTTTATTCTCGGCATATGTAAAGTGACTGTGTTAGATAATGGCTCATTATCTTTTTATTCTGGTACAAATTTCTAAGAATATGAAATGTAAGTGTACATTACAATTTTTCATATACATTTTAATTCTCCATAAGTGCCCCTTGTAGCAATGACTTGTATAAAATAAGTAGGTAAAGGAGTCCAGGAAAATTTTAATACCTACCCAAAGTAGTTAACGAAACAAATCGTATTAAAAATCGACAGTATAATAGAAGAAAAAGACAATAAAATTAAAAACTTCCAAAAAGAAAGGCAAAAAAGTTTGCAAAAAGTGATTTTTTCAACTTTTTATGCCTTTGTTTTTGGAAGTGTTTGAATCATTAAATAACAATTTAATTCGAAATTTTCCTATTTATTTGATCTTTACGATCCATTTTTCATATACATTCACAACCGTCGTACATTTCTATAGGCTAGATGTAACATTGAAGCCTCCTGATCTGGATCTGGAGGTTATGATCGCATAGCAAATGGATAGAAGATAAACCTTTATTTGCTTCATAAACAAACTTAGGTAAAAACCAAAGTCAACCCTTATTAAAACAGAAGAAAAATACAAACTTGGTTACCTTAGAGCCTGTGAGTTTTACCAGTTTGATTGGCTTCTTCACAGACGATTATCACCGTGTTAGTCTGGCTCCAGTAAAGGTTCTGAAATTATTCGCTTATCTCTGCTATCAATTCTAACGTCTTGTAGACGACGCATTAGTACCTATAACCGGGCTTAGCATGATCAAAGGCCTTCTTGTATTCAATCAAGCAAATTAAAACGTCAGTTTGCAAGTCTCTGGACTTGTGGTCTAGGTAGGTGCAAAGAAGACTTATCTGGTTCTTAGTCCTGACCTGAAACTGAAATAGCTATTGGCAATACCTATGCTTATTGGACTTCACTCTGATCCAATCATGAAGAATGAAGAGAAACATACCTGGCTTAACAAACTTATTGTGCGGTATTCGCAGTATTTCTTCATGTCAGTAGAGTGACAAAGGTTGAAATTTAAAAACTTTGTGGTAATATCCCAGTGCTGTAAAAGGTTTTGAAAGACCTGGAGAGCGCATAATTATTAGTGTATGTTTTTAATGGGCTTGAATTAATCTGGTCTTAGTGATTTACCAGTTTTGGCTCTGTTTAGAGCCTTAACTAGTTACTTTTGATCAAAGGATTGAAGGACCAGTTTCATAGATCAGTATATTGGAAAACAACGTTTTCACGCGGATTTTTATACTTCCTGCGTACAGAATTAAATGTATGCAGAAACTTTGCTATTACTTAAGCCTTATGAGATCATTTATACATCGTTTAGTGGCAATTACTTACAAAGGCGTTACTAAGTTCAAGTACCTAGGTTTTACGGTAACTGATCCAAACACCCGAGAAGGCCAGATAGAGATCAGAATTAAAAATGCATTCCGATACTCCGCGGCTCTCCACAGTGATCACGTCCAAGCACCTAACAAGAAGAACGAAAATACGCATTTATAAGAACCATCTTTATGTACGGACGTGAAACTTAGACACTGACGCAAAAAGAAAAGATCAAACTCCTGGTCGCGGAAAGGAAAAATCCTGTGAAAAATATTTGGACCCAACAAGGGAGAAGACGGCACCTTTAGGATCCGGTAAAACGCCGGACACATGGCTGAGCCCAACATAATCGGAGAGACTAAAACTGCAAGACTCCGCTGGCTTGGTCACGTATAAAGAATGGGAGAGGATCGGGCAGCTAAAACAGCATACGAACGGCAACCTTGTGCACGTCTACCAGTTGGACGTCCCAAGTATCACTGTATTGACGAAGTCTCAAAGGACTTGCGCGAACTCCAAGTGGAAGATTAGAAAGAAGTGATGCAGGACGGAGAGAGATGGCGTCTTTTGGTTGCGGAGGCCAAGATCCACTTCGAGTCGCTGAGCCAGCGTAGTAAGTAAGTGGCAACTTCACTCACACCACATGGGTGCAGTGACCACTTGCTGCAGTGACTTGGAAATCAGTCAATGAATTCCGGTTTTATCCTTTACGCAACCCAGCCATCTCCTTTATCTCCAAATTCCATATCATGGTTGTTCCATTCTTTATAGAACTTCGAGCCCACCACTCGTATTTTACACAAGTTTTTTTTTCTTGTACAATATTGTCCGGTTGTAAGAGTTTGTGTAGCCGTTTTCTCTCCATAAGGTTTACTACATCATACGAGACATAAACTTAAGACATCTTCGTCTATCTATAGCTGTTTCTCGTTCTTTATTCCTCGCAAAATCGTCTTTTCATAGTGACTACCACATCGATGACATATTGTTAGATTTATTATTACATCATTACTGGAATAAATATATAACAACAAAAAGCTAAACGGTTTTACAGATATAGCAAAACCGGTTCCTATTTTGTAAACATGCATTACAGTCATGGTGATCAAAATATTTCCCGAGAATAAAGCCGTAAAGGCTTTTGTAATTTCTGCATACAATAAATGTATCAGTAAGGGATGACTGCGGTTTTATTCTTCGTTCAAATTGTTGAGTATGGTCAGACGAATAAAGCCATATTTTTAAATATCTCCTTAAATATGGTATTTCAGGGTCTGAAAAAAATTACACTTATGTATTCGGCATCGGAGATGACGTTTCTGCAATAACAATAAAAAAGCCGTAATAGCACTTTACGGGTTTATTCTGCGGGGGGTGCGATATTCACTCTACAAAATACCTGTGGCGCCATCTATTGGTCGTAGACCTAAGTAAACTAATTTTACACATTGCTGCAAATGGAAAGCCTATTTTATTACAAAGGTACCTATTCGTTCCGAACGAACAGTTTTCCTTCCTGGTAGAATTTTAGTACAGGCATTACTGTTTTATTGCTAAATCGGTACTAAGAAGTTAGCGTTCCTTGATGAAATATTTTACGGAAGTAAAAAATCAATTTCGATGCAATATACACAGATATCAATGCATTTTAGGCGTGTAACTCACAAATATTTGTTGAACCTAAGCTATGACCATTTCTAATCATTCAAAGTATATTATCTTTATCGAAATCTTTTTATTCAGTTTATTTGATCAACTAATATACGCGCAATAATTAATATAAAGAGCAGCAAAAAAGAAGATTAAACTTTATTCGATAAAGTTAACTCTAGATTTTACACTAAACGAAGTAAGAGTCTTAGAGAAATAGTATTATATGGCATACTCTGATAATCTATGGATAAGAGCTAACGGATAGAAAATCCCACTTCAGCGCATATACCTTCTCTCAGAGAGAGAGAAAATAAGAGAGTGAGGGTTCAAGCTTGACCACAAAATGGCTTTCAAGCAGTGAGTATGTCAACCATTAAACGTAATAAGTAAATAGAAAAATTGTAAGTTGTACGGTGACTGTGATGGAATTCTGAAGCATTATGTAAAGGCCCTTGTCAACTTAGCATTTAGGTAAATTATATTGAGCTTAATAAAGGCCTTCCATTTGATAAAACGAAACAGTGCGCAATTTAATGAGCTATCGAGGTAGAGTGATTGTCATTACGAATATATTTGATTAGTTCCATCCATATTCCAAACCGACATAGCCTCCCCTATCATCAAGCGACATCAATTCTCTCAACAAACCGTCATCACAACGGCATCATAGAGAGTATAGAACTCCTCTAACCCATTCCACGTGGTTATATACCAATTTTCACCGGCAGCATTCTATGCGCGAGCGCACCACGCACACTAGCGCCGGGAGTGTAGGCACGGGCGCAGGTGTGTACGGATATACCTTTCACTCACACACACAGGCAAATAAGGTTTCAGCACTGAGAAAGGTATGGAGTAGTTGTATTTTTATTTAAAAAGTTGTTATCAACTTTGAATAATAATTACCACAGTATTTTATTTTTATTTTATAAGTAGTAGGTACTTCTTAAACGACTTTAAAAAAAAATGCTACTGTTACTGGATAAGGTCATGTCAAACTACGAACAACTTCTGTATCGAGACATTTCTTAAAATGTCATAAAAAATCATCATTATTTCCTTAGAAAAAACTATTTATTTCAAACAAATATAAAAAAATACAATAAATCATAATAAAGTTCACAAAACACTCGACAATTTTTTTTAATATATTATACATGTCACAAAGAAAAAACTAAAATCACAATCAGAAACGCACACACCTACAATACACCCTCACACAACCTAACCATATAAACCACTCAGGGCCATCTCCAACCCGAAATTTTTTTTTTTTAAATATATTTTAGTTACATTCTGCTACATTTGACAAGACCAGCTCTCTACGCTACCGTAATCTATTAGCAAAAAATGATCATAAATCTACGTTTATTTCGTTAACTTTAATGTACTCTTTGTTATACGTTATTAAAATTTGAGCATAAGTATAAGTACGAGTATCAGCAAAAAAACTAATAATAACAACGTCTCCATAGAAGGTCCTAGTCTTGCAAGTAAGTATTTAACTTTCTTATTCAATACACCGGTAAGTTTGCGTCTGTGTGCGTGACACTTTCACTTGTTTATTTTTTTATTTATTTTACTTTCCAATAAATAACTTAATTAAAGACTTTTATTCGATTTTGTATTAAGTTTATCAAGAATATGACGAATTGTGAAATGGGAAACGTCCATAAAGTATTGGTATTGTTTTCACAGAACTCAATTAAACAATTTTATTACTTCTTCATACAGTTATATCCCATAAGCTGTAGCTAATGAAACACATGCCATTAACCTCCCAGAAAGTTATGAAAACACTTTTATGAACTTTACTATTTTCAGTCGTTGCTTATAAAAAACAAAAAACAAGATATCTGTGTTATGTTCTCATCACTTACGAGATTAACTTGCATTGATATGGCTTCATTCAATATTTTTGATCACGAAGACTTATTAATTATTAGCTTTCTAAAACTTTTGGACATACACTTGTAGTAGATTGGTAGGTAATCGTATTAGCTAGTGGCTACCCCTTTGCATATTATTTCTAATATTATTTGGCTTCTTTAAAATCGTTTAATTTAAGTAAATTTTATTCTTTTGGCTTTTTGGTATTGTCCACCATTATTTGATAATCATGGTGTTCATCCTATATTCATCCAGACTTAATAATACGCTTCAGATCATTCAGGATAGCAATAAGATATTTGCAGCAAATCTGATTGTTTTTCTTTTCCCTTAAACTTTTCCAACATCTGTTATTCATTCTTCGACAGAAATTTACAGCCTTTTCACGTTCACGAAAACTTAGCCTTTGCATTTATTGTAGAGTGATACCCATCACTTTTGATGGGTGACTTGACCATTTGTATTCAAGTCAAGAGTGCCTGGGATTTTATATGGAGTAGTCTTCCTAGCACTTGTACCTACTACCTACCTGTAGCTACTATCCTCTTAGCGTAGTCAGCCAAAACCACGAAAAGACAAATTTTTCCACCCGGTGGAAGGAAAACCTTTAACGTAATAGTAATATGGCTTATAACTTTGCAACTAAAGCCCCTAAACATATGCCCCGGATATGTTTGCAATTTTGTGGATATGGCATCTACTTTCGCGTGATACATATACGAGTGTATATGTTACAGGGATGCTGTGTTAATCATCCACAAAAGATGTAAAAGCCCTTGGTGATCATACATGGTTTTCCCTGTTCAAAACCTTGTGGTGGTATAAGCTAAGGAAGTTACAGGTAAAACACTCCGTCAACAACATTATTGGAAAATAAAGAAGAATCATTCACCCACAATTAAGTATTTGGCTCCCGCCACCACCACTCATACGCACGCTTTCCCTTAACTTTCTCTCGACGACGTGAGAGCGGATGCAATGGCCTCAATGTTCTTTAAACACCTTGGAACAAACCGCCATATCTGTCCTTCACGTTCTGAGCACAATAACTTTTAAAAAGAAGAAGATAGAGACGGTTTTGCTTTAAAGGTTTGCGGAGATTAAGGGGAAATTGTTGTTAGTGAAGATGGTAAGAGCAGGTGGTCAAGATTTCCCTTTTTTTATTTATTTGGGTGCGGTTAAGGTTCGGACGCCCACTTGTGTAATCTCTTCATGTCGATTCATTCTGGTTTTCCGCGTTTGGAGAAAATTTCAAGCGAACGAAACAACCTGGGTTATATCTTTCGAGATACTTACCTGAAAATTATGTTGAAAAAATATTGATGATTTAGTCGGATACTGTAATTTTCAGTCCACAATATACAACTCGAAGTGAGGAAATACATTATTATAAGATTTTTGTACGGAGTGAAAACTCGCTAGAGATTCTTCATCGAAAGAACTGAGCTGAAGAAGTTTCATTGATTTCTCCAAGGTTCTACAAATGTGACCTAGTAAGGCCCTTCGAAGTCTTTCTTTCCAATGCTTCTTTACACCTAATAAAATAAGTTGCTGGAAACTTTATGACAGTATTTTGTGCCAAACAAAAACATTAGTAATTTTGCACTGTCAAACGGTTCACACCATTAAAATTTACTAAACAAACTGAAGTTAGCACATTATTACAGCCTTGCCAATATTAATTGAAATTTATAATCAAAATCGACGAAAACCGGCCAATAGGAAGAAGCCCGACATATCCACTCCAACTCAATAGAAATTCTACAATTCTTTACTTTCTTGCAATTATAGGAAACCACTGAAATATCTGGGGTAAGAATACTCCAAATCCAGATAAATAACAACGATCCTCAGTAAATATGGTGACAAATGATTATATTTTAGGACTATCCATTTTTTCCTATAAAACAGTATAATAAATTAATTAATCAGACAAATCAGACATAAATTAATTAATAAACGAAAACAAAGCAATTTAGGCTTTAGGGGTTAATAATAATTTTTAAAAAAATACTCTTTTCTTAAACTGAGCCTATTTAATTTTTCCCGCCATGGGTTCCGAGGGATCTCGGCTACATGATAAATCACAGTTTAAACCAAAAAGGCGTCAAACAAATTATTAGGTTAAATCTATTGTCGCAATTTTAACTGTAATTTATACGAGTCTTTGTCCATCAACGCAAGAATTAGGGCTGCTAAAATACGGTAAAAATGGCATTCTAAATTAATGAAGAATTCCAGAAAACCATCCTACCAATCGAAATGCCGTCGCATTCCTGCGCAAGTATGCCAATACCGGCTTCCAATACACTTGCGCGCGCGCAAGGTCCGCGTTTCGCAAGCGATCCCCGTGCCGGATGTCTACCGGTTGGCGGTTTTCAGGGTTCTGCACGAGCAAAGTCAAAGTCAGCATGCTATTGACTGTGCAGCTGTAATCAAGTTGTGAATCAACTTTTAATTTCTTCTTCTTTTCGTGTCGATGGTTCTTTGCTATGTTTTGACTATATTTGACAGGTAGGTACAGAAGAAAAGAAACTTAAGTGCGAGGCCCCATTGGTGCGTTGCGCTGCAATGCGTCGTCGTTACGGACACTTTTTTATCTGTCCATTGCTAAGGCTGAACTGAGACGCAGATGCGACAGCGTGTATACCCTCTTGCGTCGCGACGTCGTGCGTCGACGCAACGCAGATGTGGCATACAATGCGTCGATCCGATGCGACGACGCAACGCAACGCAGCGCATCGCACCAATGGGGCATCGCCCTAAGGAATCAAATTTTTAATAAAATACATTGTATACGTACGACACAAGCTTATGTTCCCACTACCTGTCTTCTCTGAAACAGGTGTTCTCTTAAACAGAGAGACCTATGCGGATTAAAAAAAAATCCACTAAAAAAAATTGTTTTCAAGTCTCAGCGAAATCTACTCTATCAGCTTACCAACTCCAAGCCTTGTACGATAAAAAAAGTTGAATGGTCACCAGCACTCCAGCTAAGAGTGCATAGAGAGTGCTGCACTGACAAGAGTCAAATTTTTTATATATAATAATGATGAACTCTCTTTATTCAGGTACTGCAGGGTCCGAGTGGCCAATTCTCCCATCTAGTAAGAAATAAAAAATATGACAAGGACGGAACCCTCTCCGAAGTCGAGCTCGCGCATTGCGACGACTATTTTTTTTGCCAACAGTCCGCAAGTGAAAGTCACGGATGTGGCAGAAGCACACACTCGGAAAGTCGAAAGTTACGTGAAAGTGACTGTTCGGTTTCGTGAGGCCGCGATTGTGCATGGGTGTTTCATAAGTCGCGTATTGGTGGTTGCGTGGATGTTATTTTTTAGGTGTTTTTTTTCTAGTGTACTACTGGACGCTGCACTGTATTAATCTTCTCATTACGTAGATGCAAAGGCCTTTATTTTTTAAATTATTTATGTTTTTGTGATTTTAATGGGAGTTTCATTGTTGTTGTCCTTCATAAAACAATGACTTTTTTAAAAACCTAACAAACTAAGCATTCCATCAAATCGCTTAAATCAAATACTGAGGCACGCGTTTTCAAATCTGTTTTAATTTCCGCGAGACTCTGCCTTCGGCCTCGTGAGTCGGAGCGGAAATTTCTAATCGTATTGGGATATCTGATGGGAGCATTCGGCCTGCTCCGAGCTTCGATCTCCTCATGCCTACCTCCGCCTCCTGCCTCCGCGTCTAGCATAATAAAAAGGCTTAAATAAAAAAGGTCGAATTCCCATACAATTTGTACTAAAACCCGAGAATCGGTTGAGAAATGCGACCTGTAGAAGAAAACATAGGGACATCCGGACATACGAAAGCGTTTTTGCCCAATCTAAAACGGAGACGCTTCGCTTGCAACACTCGCTCGGTCAAAGATAAAAGCGCATTTCTGCTTAAAACTTGATGTTTTGAAAACTTGTGCATTCATCAGCGGAGAAAATCTGATGGAAACCGCAAAGAAATTGTAAGTTATGTTGCTTGCTAGTTGCGACAGAATTTTTCAGCCAATTAATTCAAGACACAGGTATTTT
This sequence comes from Zelleria hepariella, assembly GCA_949319315.1. Taxonomy (NCBI): domain Eukaryota; kingdom Metazoa; phylum Arthropoda; class Insecta; order Lepidoptera; family Yponomeutidae; genus Zelleria; species Zelleria hepariella. Next base: position 4,543,671 of record OX439378.1, on the reverse strand, counting down.
TTAGTAGTGCTTTCACATTTTTGCTCTACGCATCTATGCATCTTACGAACAATTTCTGCACAGAATATGTAATTTTTATCAGAAACTCATAAAGTTTTGTCAGACATCACTAAGTTTATTAATAAAAGTAATTTGGATAAAAGTCGTAGAAGGTTATTATGTAGAATTACCATACGTACCTACTATGGATAGCTTTATGGCAATATTTTCCATCGACCATCAATCGTGTAAATAGCGTGTGAAGCCCTATATCCCTAATTTTTTATCTCACCATCCATACCTAGCAAGAGCAAACACAAAATTTCTCAAAAAAAAAAATACACTAGCACCAACCTCCAACCAAACTTTCTATTCGGCGCTTCGTTTTTTCGAAAAGTGACATCACTGTAATGACAGCATCCTTGTATAGGTTATATCACGCGCGGTCACGATCCAAGATGGCGTCGAGAAAGTCGGTCATCGAACCCGCCAGTATGTCGGTCAGCGACGGCAACCTTCCCCGGTGCACGTACAGATGTGAGGAGCATTTTGTTTCACTAAAATAAAATAAAAATTAAGGCGCGGTGCATAGTGAAAAATGCACAAATATGATTCCTGTATCAAATACACTAAACAAATCGAAAATGTTCACATATCAAACACTAGAATTAGGTGAGACCTATGTAACCGAGCTAGTTTCATGTTGATATCCATAACAAATTGCAAGATATTTTGCTTGAAAAAAAGTGCGCCGCTTATTTTTTTTCAGCGAAAATATCTTCAAAACTTATATGAATGTCAACACGAAACACGGACCTTTGGGTCGGGGATGGCCTGGAGTGGTTTATTTGGTTAAGGTATGTGAGGGTGTGTGTTTGTGTGAGGGTGTGTGTGTGCGTTTCTGATTGTGTGAGGGTGTTTTCGTGCGTTTCTGATTGTGTTTTTTGGTTTTTACTTTGTGACATGTTTATTTTATTAAAATTTTTTGACGAAGATTTTGTGAATTGTATTATAATTTTTATTGTATTTGTTGACATTTTGTTTGCATGAAATAAATATAATTTCATCGAAACGAAACTGGCTGTGTTAGATAGGTCTCACCTAATTCTAGTGTTTGATATGTGAACATTTTCGATTTGTTTAGTGTATTTGATACAGGAATCGATTTAGAGCATTTTTTTTGCGCGTGGGCGATTCACTAGCCACGGCGCCTTAAGTAATCATTGGCCATAAAACACCACACTGGCCAGTGCGTCTTGGTGAGTCTTCCTGCCACGTTGGCCTGTAGTGAGTTTTGATGCATACTACAGTTACCAGGAGCGACCGCGAGGAGGTGTGGCCAGGAATTGGACTTCCAACAAGCCATTAGCAAGCTCAGCACACTTTCCCCAGGATGTCTTGTCCTCGCTCCCATGTAGACCGAGGAGGATGGCATGAGGAGGACAAGGCCTGATGCCCAGCAATGGGCGAATTTGTGCTGAAAATAATGAATCATTGGTCCGGTTCCTGAATCGAGAATTTTACTAAGAAAATACTTGAGTATCGTTCTGTCACGGTCTTTTGTGAGAAATCTGCAGAGACGGAACGATACTTACGTATTTCTTTAATGAATTTCTCAGTTTAGAAATCAGCAGATTGACCAGAAAGCATCATTTACATTACCCATAGCGAAGTACGTGTAGAGCCAACCAGCCGATGTGTTGATATCAGTTTTTGTACTTAATTTTAAAAACAAACAATGCCATAGGTAATGCCTTCGCCGGGAATCGAACCTGCGTATTGAAAACGCTTATCTTTATCTCCAATACTGTACGAACATCGACATTGAGCCAACAGCAACAGTGTGCGTGGCAATGATCTTAGGAAACCTGTACATAGAGTGCCTGAGTCTAGAGTCTAGGCACACAACCACAACAAGATAAACTGACTATTGTGCTTGTACGGTCGACCACAGTCACAGATACCCCATGGCAGCTCTTACCGCGCGCGGTATAAGGGCGCCAATCGAACAAAAAGGGGTATCCTAGTGTATGGCCGACTGTACCTACCGTTATCATGATACCAATGGTTGGACAATCCATGGCTTTGCTTGTATACAATAAAATTATTGCAAAAAATTCAACTCTACCTGGAAATAAAATTGAATAGACTCTAGAAATACCTAAACAGTCGTACAGAAAATCAACAAATTAATTATTTCAATAAAACCAGTGTAAATAAAAAATCATAAGTTGGCAAAAAACCACCAGCCCGATGGTCCGACGAAATAGCCCAAGTAGCCGGAAAATAGTGGTTGCGTCTGGCACAGGATCGTAAGAGGTAGCGTGAGCATGAAGAGGCCTTTACTCAGCAGTCGGTGTTAACAGGCTGATGATGATGATGAAATAAAAAATAAAGCAAAACGTAGTATCACATGCGCTGGGTGGGACCTCCTAGTAAGTAACTCGGTACCTACCTATACAATATCAAAATGCCCCTAAGAAAAGGAGTGCTTATAAGAAAATACAAAAGTTTATGTAGAGAGTCTGCTGTTATAGGACTCTCTGTTGAATATGCATTCAAAATTTCCAACCAACATAGTAGCTAAACCGTTTATCGCGTGGAAGACTTTTCCATGCCATTGCTTCGTGTATATGTACACACGACAACACGTAGACGCTTACATGCTAGCACTCTACTCGGTTATGTTACGGGCGACTTTACAACAAAAGTGTACAGTCTGACGTGCTGTCGTGTGTACATGCCGTTAATGGTATGTATTTGGTACATGACACTGGGAGGAATGCAGTAGGTTGAGCCTATTGACACTGGCTTATTAGAATTATTGATGCTTCAGATTTTTCCTTTGATATTTTTAACAAAACCTATCTTTATTATTACCTTCTCGTAACTCATTGTCCTATTTCAGCAACCGAGTTGTCATTTCACCTCTCTGATGTGCGTAAAAGCACCACTCTAGACGTTTGCTAGATACAAGTAGAATACTCAATTCATCACATAACGTAGATGCATCTTGGTAAAGCTTCTACTAGGTAGTTTATATTCTAAAGTTATCAAACCATTTCTACTATTTATTGTAACCATATTTATTGTAACCACCGCCAGAGTAGTTATCAGGTTAAGGGGTTTAGACGCAAAATATGTCAAGTAAATAAATTGAAAAACTACCGTTTACTTGAAGATTTCAAAATTTATAGAGAAAGTTAAGCGAGTTGTAAAACAAAAAAAAATATCTAAATCTGCTTATTTATACTTATTTTCCTTTGCCTTGACTTTGTCTGCGGTGCTTTCTTTTATTTTTTGTTACAAACCAAACTTGTAGCGCCACCTATTGCGGAAAACATAAAACTTATCAACACCGCCATCTAGGGAGAAAAAAGGTAACGCTGAATGTATCAGCCAGCATTGCGAAGTAAAAGGAAAAAGAAAGTAAGACTGGCTGCTACGATTCACGTCACAGCCGCTAGAGAGTGCTGCTTTTTGTTCTTTTTTTGAAATTTATTCGTGTCGTTGTTGGTTTTTGCACCGATTTCATGTGTCATTATATCTTTAGCATTTACGCACGGTAAAAAAAATAAAAATAAAGCCTGAGTTAATACAGGCAGAGCAAACGATCTAATACCACTTTTAATAGACAACCATGGATAGGAATAATAATGTACAGCGTACTTAATGATAGCATTTTCTACCAGTCAACCTTTGGTGTCGGTCGTCCATTTCACTGCCGCATGTCGCAACGACATTCGGTTTCAAGGGAGACATTGGTAGAGTAGTGTAAAAGTAGAGTTGGAATAGAGCACGAAATGAAACTGGTAGAACAGAATAGAAAAACGTTTATTATCTTAAAACATAAGTGGGTCATTATCAAAAGTTGTGTTCTGGCATGTTATCTTACAGATGTGTGTTTTTTTTACCGAATTCGATGGACAACCTTCACAAAAGTTAACCAGTATATCTGGCAGAGCTTAATGACCTTTAATTTTTTTTTTAATAAATTTTGAAAAAAAATCTGGCCACGTCTGTGACATATCGACCACGTCTGTGACTTATCTACAGAAATTCAGTACATTTCACGACCACGTTTGTGAGTTTTGTGACGTTTGTCTTTAGAAATGCACTTAAAACACACCTACAACTACTTAGCATTGTAATTTTTATGAACGTCATAGCTTTTGGGATATTATTCGCAAATAAAAAAAGTGTTAGATTCGTCCTTCTATTAAAGTCAAATCAAATATTATCAATATTTATCAACTTAAGATATTATTTCAGATCAAATAAAGTTTATTTTTTTACGATTTTACTTAGTTTCATTATAATTGTGTGTACATAATTTGAATAAAACCACGTCTGTGACAACTTTTTAAAACCACACCTGTGACATTTTTGCATCATGGCCATTATAAACTAACCTAAAAACTACACTAACAACGCGAAACTGATTTGACGGCATTTACACACCAAAACCTTATCAAATTATAAAAGTCGTGAAGATCGCTCAGCCACCTGATAAATGCTGATGGCCACATCTAATACGAGTTATGCTTGTCGTTTTCCAGAATTCAAAACAAAACATGTTCTCAACTTGGATCAGTACTCCTGTGTGTTCCGCTGCCGCAAAAAGCAAAATGGCTGATGTTCGCTTTTCTTGTCGCCAGTGTTTCCAGAGCTTGAAATTCATAATATACCGAGATAGTGTGCGAAATGCTAAGGACCACATCTGTGACAAAAAAAAAAGGAACAAGACTATCCGTAAGCTAGGACTCCAAAAACAAAGCCATAAAATGATTCAAAACTGTATTCGTAAAGCCATAATATTAAGTACAAACGTGGGTTACATATCACTACAGGTCTACCGGCAAAAATAAGACTATCGAAAATAAAATAATAATGAAAACTGGAAAAGGAACAGCCACGAACTGTGACATTTTAGGGTTTCAATAACGCATAGTTTTTTTAAATTGCTATTTAAAGGCATGAAAAGTGCTTTCCGGTACTATAAAAATACTAATCTAGCTGTTATACTAGTTGTAATAATCAAATTAAGTCTAAAGATGTCTGTTTTCACTATGGCTCACTCAAAAATTTAAAATGAAAATGACCCAAGTAAGCACTGCACATTTTTATATCGATTTAACGGTTTCTCTTACCTACTTATATTTTGTCGGAAATAAAAGTAAGTGAAACCGTTAATTCGATATAAAATCGTTTATTATCATTAAACAACAACATAAAGTACGAGTATACAATAAGATATTCGATTATTGAGATAAACATTAAAAAGATGTTGATAGAATGATAAAGGGTGACAAACTCATGCTGCGCTAAAGCTTGTAATTGCACAGCTCTGCGTGACAATTAATTTAATTACTCGGAACTACTAGAATAGTGTTATAGGTATTGCTTAGTTGACCCTACTATACAGGGTGGCCCAAACATAGACGTCAAGCGAGAAAATCTAGATAGCTGACACCGTGGGCTACCCGAATCACCCCCATGGATGTTCAGCCATCTTTTGTCGTTTGGAAGTTATGAGGCTTTTAAGGTTTTTTTGAAAAAAACAAGTTATCATTGGATTTTATTTTCTAACTTCAAATCAGGACTTCTAACTTCAAATCCTAGCATTGGATTTTATTCGAAAATAAAATCCAATGCTAGGTAATTTTTTTCAAAAAAACCTTAAAAGCCTCATATCTTCTAAACGACAAAAAATGGCTGAACATACATGGGGGTGATTCGGGTATCCCTCAATGTCAGCTATCTAGATTTTCTCACTTGACGTCTATGTTTGGGCCACCCTGTATGTATTTTGTTTACTCTACGTGTTTACTCCAAGCTGAAACGATTTTTGTATTTCATAAGACGCGTTAACTGGTTACTCTTTCTCAGTATTTTTTTTTGCCCGATCTCGATGTTTTTGTCACGATTTTGTGAGTCGTTGCACAAAGTTCTCATAAATTACCTCTATGTGTTTCAATTAACAACTAAATAAACTAAAAAAAAAAACCCTCGACATTTTAAACGGCTTTTTTTCCAATTCCACCAATTTCCAAACCAATTTTGATGATACATATGTCTTAGAACCATCGCTGAAAAACCTGATTAAAATTTAAAAAAATCTGCATCAAAATCACTTCACCCGTTCAGCGGTATACCCGTTGGTGGTTAAATGTTTTCAAACTGGCCCAGAGATTCGCTGACATTTGCAACGGCCTCTTCCGAGAATAACAAGCTTCTCTACTCGATAGATAGGATTTCTAAGTATGTAACTACCACTTAGGTAAGTGTAACAACGAAAGTAAAAACCTTTCTAGCAAGTTTCAATACAATAGGTAACCACTGCGATGTCCCATAATTTGATATTGAAAGGGACAAAATTTCACTGATATGAGGTTACTCGCATTATACTTGCTATGGCTAGTCTTCTATTTTTTTTTTCATCATCATCATCAGCCTGTTAGTGCCCGCTGCTGAGTAAAGGCCTCTTCATGCTCACGCCACTTCTTATCCTGCGCCAGGCGTAACCAGTTTATTTAAATCTGAGCAATCAATGTTAACGTAAATTTAAATATCTTATTAGGTACTATTTTTGGTGCAATAAAATAGAGGTAGATAGAGACTTTATTGCAAAACACGAAAATAAAATATTTTAAGAATACCTTCCTACGATTGTAAACAGAGAGGGGTTCAACATTTGTTTTTTTCTAAAGCACTAACCCGTGCTAGGGAAAATTTAAACATTTAATAATAAGTTGAAAAAATTCGCTCGGGACAGGACGTGAACCCGCTTGTAGCTTGTAGCTCAATATTGGTAAAGCGCCTGCATGGTATCGCATGCTTAACGTCATCGAAGGGTATAATCCGTGCGGGATCAGAATGGGATAATACCTTTTGGAACTGAGAAGCTCGCGGTCCTGTAGCGTCAGCATTTCGGAAAACTCTAGTTGTCTATGGCAAACTCGCGTCGAAACTTGCTTGTGTTTTCTGTTCTCGTGGGTGTCTGCTCGAGTTTTATCACGTTTTATTCAATTAATGCAATAACATTGATTCCTTTTAGATTACAAACATTAAACATTTTTGTGTATTTCCAATTTCATAACCCTATGATAGAACGTAGAACAATTTTTTTTTTTATACAACGTGTTACAAAAGATACTAACTCTTTTTACAGGGTGTAACCTGCTGGTCAACATAATGACAAATCTGCAAAAAAAAGTTGAAAAATACAACATTTTTTTTATAACCTCAAAATTGTAAAATTTTCAAAACTTTTTTGTTTTTGGATTTAGCTCCAATTAAAAAATATGGTTGTTTGCTTAGCTGTATTTTAATAGCTTCAGGCTGTTAAAACATAGTAAAAGTCTATGGAAACAGTATTTTAAAAATACTTTTCTCCTGTCACAGCGCTTACATTTTAATTATTTAAAAATCAACCAAATGTCATAGAGCTAAAAAAATATTTTGGTTGTGATCCCTATCATCAGGTACCATGACCCTGTAAAAAGAGTTAGCATCTTTTGTAACACCTTGTAGACTCTACTCGAGAACTGTCATTTTCGATTCAGTTCCAAAAGGTATTATCCCATTCTGATTCCGCACGGATTATAACGCAAAAAAGTTATATTGCGCAAGCATTGAAATAAATTGTTATGTTACCTACTTCGCTCGAGGTGCCGATGTTTAGAATACATTGCGGGTTGCAATTTATAACGTCGCTTTTTGCAAGAAGTTTACAAAATGTTGATATGGCTTTTTGAGAAGAAATATTTAGTACTCGACACTGAAAAAAGAAGACAAAAAAAAGACCGACTTTGAACCTCATTATCTCTGAAACCGTTGATTATCCAGGCATAGTTCCTTGTGGCAAAATGTTCATTATGATGAGGAAAATACGTGGTGTCCCGCTTTGTTGGCGGTATTTTAACACCCTAAAGATTTAGAAGTGAAGGAGAAAAAAGAAATAGAAATAGATTTTGAATGAGGATACTTTAATTTTCTAAAACATAGAAATCTTTTAGGTTAACAAGGTTTCCGCTATGTTTTTTTATAAAATTAATACATCACTTGTGTCACGAACTTAACTTATATTTTTACCATTTATCTAGATCAAATGCACTATCCATATTTGTAGTAGGTACCGAGCTCCCACCCCCAGTATCATTAAAAACGGTTCACGCTTCACGAATACATATCTTGATATGACAAGACTTGTCATTAGACACACACTGATGCATTCTCTCTGTCAAGAATACGAAAAAAACTGCCACGATTCCGCCATTAGAACGATACCAACCTAGACATTAATTACATAGGTTTATACAATGTGTGTTTTGGAAACGTAGGAATTTCACTTCGTTGAAAAAAGAGACATCGAAAAGCAGCGACGCGTTTTGTGTGGAATTTAATGGGAAAATTGTTGATATTTATTTGCCAAAATTAGATAATAGATTCAATATTTTTGAAAAGTCTCAGAATATCATGTTCAATAAAGAAAATTAACTGAATCTGCGCTGTAAACTTAGGATAAGAATGAGCTAGGACTACCTAACCCTAATAAGTGGGTTATACCATATCTATCTCACTCTTTTGATATATGTAGAGTGGGATAGAGTTATTTAATCGAAACAAAACTGCATCATACTACTGGTGCTTTGTATGAAAAAAGCGAAAAACTATTAATACGGTAATAAAATGCAGTACGTTCAAGCGAGCTGGCTACTTTACGAAAAAAGTGGTCGTTATTCAATTTGTTTTGCAAGTTATTTGAATCGTCACGGTTTAGCAATATTTTTATTATATTTTGGGTAAGAAATATTAACTACTATAGCTTTGGAACTAGTCGGCTACAAGTTCGCTCAGATAAAAATACAACGATGAGGCAAAAGTGGTCTCAAATTAGGCTCACTTTGATGATCTTTCGAGGTCTATAATTACAAATATAAAACGTTTTTTAGATTTTCTGTGCCTATACCGACATCGATATACATCATGACAAGATAGAGGAGTAAAAAAACTGGAAATTACCTGTAGACGACAGAAACAGCCTAACACGTTTGTATGGAGATTTGGCTGTGAAGGGAAGCCTTAACCCTCTACGAAATACAATACTATAGTTTTGTATTATTATACCTCTAAGTGGCGTACATTTGTGAAATTGTAGTAGCAGTACCACTTGCAACCGGTGAAAGAAAAACATCGTGAGGAAACCCGCAGCTCAGTTGGCTCCACACGTATTTGACTTTTCTTTCTTGGCTAGGCCGTAGGTGTTAACAATGTCTTAGGCACTGCGCGTTCGAGTGGTCATTTCATTGCACCCATCTATGGGCTACTCTTGACACTATTGCGTTCCTAATGACAAACTTTTTAAATTAATTTATCTTTGAATTGACCATGTGAATTCAAAGATAAATTATTTATTTTATTTAAATACTTTTATTTTATTTACTTTTTCTATTTTCTAAAGCACTAACCCGTTTTAGGGAACATTATGAAGATTTTTATAAGGTTAAAAAATTCGCTCGGGACAGAACTTGAACTGGCAACCTCTTGCATACCATGCAGCCGCTCTACCAATTTGGGCTAACGAGTCAAGTAACCGTCGATGCGAATTTCCCAACATCTCTAAATACTTATAATCCGTGCGGGATCAGAATGGAATAATACCTTTTGGAACTGAACCAAAAATCACAGTTCTCGAGTAGCGTCAGTAAAAAAAATTTTAGTTCTACGTTCTATCATAGAGTTATGAAATTGAAAATACACAAAAATGTTTAATGGTTGTAGTCTAAAACGATTAAATGTTATTGCATTAATTGAATAAAACGAGATAAAACTCGAGCAGACACCCACGCGCACAGAAAACACAAGCAAGTTTCGACGCGAGTTTGCCATAGACAACTAGAGTTTGCTGAAATGCTGACGGTACAGCTGACAGGCGGACCGCGAGCGTCTCAGTTCCAAATGGTATTGTCCCATTCTAATTCCGCACGAATTATAGTAATGTTTATTTATACGATACAAATATGAAATGCGTCTTAACACGCTACCTTTTAATTCGATCGGCGCCCTTATGCCGCGCGCGGTAAGAGCTACTATGGGGTCCTACTACATGGTGGCCGATCGTACCTTAGTGAGTAAATATTGCAAGCCAGCGTGTGTCAATATCCTTACCAGCTAGGGAAGGACAACTTCACGATAAAAGTATTATCCCACTATCGGCTAGCGCCCGCCATCTTCTTTATTTCTCCGCGTAGGTAGGTAAAGAGTGATGCGACTACCCGATAGCGGGATAAAACTTTGATCGTGATATTATTATTTTGCTCCCTTAGAAAGTTTATTACGAATTGTATGAATCTACTAGCAATATACATTAATCTAAGCATAAGCTACTTAAAGTCTAATTCTTCATTCAAGATAGTACACTGACGTTTACGGTGTGACCAGTCTCTGGTGAAAATTAAATAGTGTGGTGACAAAAAGTTTGACATGAATTGAATTGGGTAATCGATATAAATCGATTTATAGGCCGATTGATGAAAAGCTATTATACGAAATTAACTAAAAATTTGTTAATTAGTAATAAGAAAGTGTGTTTTGGTCCACTTTTTTGAGGAGTGTTAAATGCGTTAAAAATTGTGTTTTTTAAATGATCTATGAAAATATTGCGTCCCGAACGTTTTTTTTCGTCCGGAATTCCTGACGCACGGGCTACCATGCGGAATTTCGTACTTTGCTTTTTTTTGTGACTGAGCTGAATCGCACAACGAGTGGAATGCATCACTATTACAATAAATATGGCAACATTATTTTGCAAAGTGACAGTTAGCATCTGTCAGTTTACTATCTTGAATAAAGAATTAGACTTTAGCTATAATCAAGTTTTCGACAATGAGCTAAGTAAAATATATATTAGGCTCATATAAAACTCATCAATGTATCCGAAGGTGCCTGATTACTTTCAATTGATTGTACAAATAGTAGACAGCTAAATAACCCATCACATCTTCTTTTTTATATTAATTTCACTTCTACCAACGGAGGCAAAAAGACAAATCACCGAGAAAGTGCACGCAATGTGTCTATTTAACAAAACGTTCCTTTGCATTTGCAAAAATAAAACCATGTAAAAGCTTTTGAAGATACCACCGAGCCATTGACATTCTTATCCCTTGAAAAACAAGGTAGAAATTGGCTTATCCAGAGCGGAAAATAGACATCAGCTGGCTAACGATCTTACAGAATCGTAGGAATAATAAACTGACCACAAAACTCAAAATATAAAATGGTGACAAAATATTTTCTAAACCAAAGTCTCGACCAATTTGGAACGACACAGACGCGTGCGAAAATGTTCCTTCTACTAACAGTTTTAATACCCGTAGTCCTATCATTACCTAACCCCGAAACGATAGAAACAAAACCCACCCCGGCCAAATGGAAAGACTGTGCCCACGGGATTCTGAACCCAACGTGTGTGAAGTTAGGAGCTATAACTCTGCTGGAACGGCTAAACAGCAAGGACGAACTGCAGCTGTTCCCTGGAGTCACGCTTACGAAAGAAGTGAAGGAAGACGGAGACAACACAGAAGATGCCATCGCAGCGTTTAAGTCGATACCAGCGAGTGCATCGGAGAAGCTCGATAAATTCTTCCTCTACCGCCTTGGCAACTACTTGGACTCTCATTCGTTGAAGTTCAAGCTAGTTGATAACAAGGTGGTGAAAGAAGCGAGGAGTATGCTGGGTGAAGCGAGGAAGAGAGATCCTCTGAGCATCGGAGGCAAGAAGGGTGGGATGGGCATGCTGATCGCAATGGCGATGATGATGAAAGGTATGTGGTGTTTTTAAGGGTGGTATTAAGAGGGAACGCGGGTAAACTCAACTCCATACAAAAGGGTAGACCTGTTTCCTCCCTGGATAATTGTTTTAGAAAAAATATGTTTATGCCATTCCATCTATATTTACCTCTGCCATGTAAATGAAAACATAGGGACATGGCAGAGGTACATATAAATTACATGAATGGCATAATATTTTTTTTCTAAAATCCCTCTCCCTTTTTGTATTTTTTTGTATGGAGCAGCCGGCTACCCGCGTTCCGTCTTAACAATGTCCCAGGCACTGTCTCTTCACCCATCTATTGTGCGTGAAGGTGCCACTGGACGCTGTATAAATCATCTCATTACGTAGATGCAAGAAGGCCTTAGTTTTTAATAGTCGTCTGGGATCACCTACTTTAGGTAGCTCGATCTCAAGTAGGTGATCTCAGAAAAGTCAAATGCTAATATCAAGCCTTGGCTAATTTCAAACTTGAGTAGCTGTCAGCATATTAATAGACACTATCTTGAGATTGACATTGACATTAGCCAAGGCTTGACATTAGCATTTGACTTTTCTGAGATCACCTACCTACTTGAGTTCGATCTTGAGTCGACGACTATTAATGCCACCTTAGTGTCTTTTTACGCCTCTATGAAAACATTAACATTTTCATAAAATGTATCACGCACGGCCTCGTAGATTGCAGATATGGAACCTGTTGAATAAATTACAATGCCTTAGGTACTATGTAATATTCAGTGACTAGAACGCGCTGAATTTTGTTTTGTAGTCGAAAAACCAGTGGTACTGCCCAAAAAACTAGTTTTATGACCAGGCTAAACAATCAGCTGAATTATTGTGGTTTAGAATAATTAAAAGAATACTATTTAACTGTCGTGAAAGAAAAATCACTAAACAAAAATAACTCAATTTAGCTTCAAAATTGAAAAATCCGGGAAAGTTGTGCTTTTCCCGCCAGGCTTATTAAGTTGACTCTACTCATCAATACAAACGACTTGTACCTATACAGTCGGCCACAGTCTAGGATACCACATGGTGGCTCTTACCTCGCGTGGCATAAGGGCGCGAATCGAATAAAAAGGGCTATCCTAGCGTGTGGCGGACTGAACTAAGTAAGCATGTAGCTGAAAAAGGGAGCAAAAATGAATCCGTCTTTCCCTACTTTACAGTTATACAAAGTCCACTTAAAGTTCCGCTATACAATTCGAATGCATCCTGTATTCAAAGTCTAGCTAGGTACGGAGATAGTGCAACCAACGGGATTCAAACCAGAGTACTTTCATTTGCTTCATAACCGCTGTTCCAGGCACGTAAAAGATTTGATGTCAAATTACAGTGAAACTAACTCATACGATGCTAGCCTCGCGAGGATAGAACGGTTTGGTCTCAAGCATGAGATATCTAAAGGGTGCATTTTAATTCTTTAGCCTAGGAAAAAATATCAGCTGTTTTATACATTTGGTGCAGTACTGAGTCTACCTTACGTGTGGAGCCAACTGAGCCACGGGTTTCCTCACGATGTTTTCCTTGGGCTAGGTCGACTAAGCTGTCAGGATTGGTATAGGTGCTGGGCAAGCCTACTCCATCTAAAACAATGTCCCAGGCACTGCAGTGCCGAGTGGTCTCTTCACCCATCTAGTGTGAGTGAAGGTGCCACTGGACGCTGTATAAATCATCTCATTACGTAGATGCAAAGGCCTTAGTTGTTTTTTGAGTCTACCTTATGCATTGTATGAAACAACAGATTTATTTCGCCACTTAGTAAAAGTTGTTTGTATTGATGAGTAGATATGCTACTAAACTGTTTCCAAAAATAAAAGTGTTATTGTGTAAACAAACCACTTACTGGAAGAAAAATACGCATTCCCTGTTTAATCAATCACACACAATAGCTAGTAGATCATTATTGTAGCATCTGAGTAATCACATGCAATACCATTATTTGTGTAATAATACGTCCATTTCATTGTAAAACTAATATTTTTTTTACAGAAAACCGAATTCTCTGTAACCTCAAACTTACAAGTGACATTTCCATAAGTCACCAAAAGGTATCAAACATTGTTTGCTAATGTGCTTTGTCTAAAACAATGTCCCAGGCACTGCAGCGCCGAGTGGTCTTTTCACTCATCACAGCACTATTAGTAGTCTATGGTTACCCATTCCGCCATATTTGTTTACACAATAAGACTTTTATTTTTGGATACACTATAGAAGTTCCGCTATCGAATTCGAGTGCACCCTGTAGTTGAAGCTGGGTGGTGCAAGCTGACTATTGATTTATTTTCAAAGTTACGTACAGTTATGAATTTGTAGCAGATTTCTCGCCAACATTCGTGAGAAAAGCTGAGCTGCGAGGAGGATTAAGGGTCAAAGACAGTAGCGGGAAAGCCTTTTTCAGGGTTTTTTCAATTCTGTAGCTAAGCTGAGAAATTTTTGTTCACTGATTTTCGTTCCACGACAATAAAATAGTGTTTTTTTTTTCATTATTCTAAACAACAGAACCTTCGGTCTCAGCCTTCGTTTTAGCTTGTCCATCAAGGGCTGAAATGCTGGCCTGGAGCCGCTCTACGCTGTGCTTTGTCGGCCATCAAAAGCGCGCCAGAAACGCACCCATTACAGACCGCGGCAGTAATGTACACACGACAGCACGTCGATCCTTACACGGTAGCACTCTACTCGGTTACGTTAGGGGCGACTTGTGTGTACGACTTTGTGTGGACGTGTGTACTATTCCTTCGCAGTTAGCGAGTAGTCTGGCTACAACAAAAAAACACGAATGTATGTTAGCATGTTGTAAAGACAACATAATGAAGCTACACAGAGAATTTCTTCCGTCTAAACGAAGGTGTTTGGAAAACGCCATGCCATCCGCACATAGTAATTAAGGCACCTAGTTTTCAAAGCCAGACCAGATTACATCTTTACCATCTGCAATTTGTGTTCGCCGCTAGGAAAGCGCACGAGCGTTTGAGGCTACATTTTATTAGATTAGTATCAGGATTGTGCGGTTTATTTTCATACTTTTTTCTTTCGATATTTTCTTTTATTCGCCTTAACTCGACGCCTTAACTTATTTAGAACCTTTCGCGTGGCTGTAAAAGCTGTGTAACGATCATAGGACGATAAAGCACTCTTTTAACGATTTCGTAAGCTTTTTCGATTTTTAATGGTTTTTGTATTACTCTCCTTTTCTTTTCGTAATGAAACGCAGTTTTGGCGGGCAATGGACTGAGTTTTTAATGACGTTCCGATACAAAATAAAATCGCACACTTCACGGTTACCCACGAGAAAATAAAAACTACATTACCCTTTCGTAAGCACTGCACATTTTGTATTTTGAAAAGGTCTCTGAATGATAACTGAAACTAATCGGCTATCCCGACATCAATTAAATAAAAGTAAATGAAACCGTTTACAAAATAATTGTAAGAGTTAGTGGCCAACCCAGGTATTCGAATTTTTAATCCGCCTAGTAAGTATTTCGTAAGGGGTTAGTTAATACCTAAATATGTTTTTGTGTATAGTTGGTACAGAAATTTATGTTGACAAATCCATTGCAAAAATCACACAAAATACCGATGTAAAATATTAGGTTATCCAAATATTTAGCAACAATTTTATTTCGTTTTCGCGAAGCGAAACGTTTGATCAAAACCCATCAACGAACCGCAAATGCATCCAATCACTGCGCCTATCCTATCACCAAAGAAAAACGACAACACTTTTAGAAAAATAATGACACCACCGAACGGATATCAATAAATAAAAAAAACGACATGAAAATGATCCGCAGAAGCCTTTGCCAGCCGTCTCTTTTCTTCGCCGTTTCGATAATAAGAGGCTTCGCGGCGAAAGGCACCAAAGCAAAAGGGGCTGTACTCCAAGAAGCCAAGGCTTAATTCTCCATAGCGGCGGCAGCCGTATTGCGATCAGTCTACTATGAAAATATAATAGACCGACACACGGCTAGTCACCACACTAATAGTTCATGCAGAGTAATATAAAAAGCTGAGCGAAACAATTGCCTTATCAAAGCGTAACAACTATCGAGGCCTAGCAGACGTATTGGCAGAGCAAACATGCATCGTTTTATATTCCTTGTCTTCCTGGCTTTGGCAGCCGCCTTGCCTAACCCTGAGACCAAAGACCCCACTGAAAACACCATAGACGCGAAGATCGATACTGCAACGGCCGCCAGAGCCATGGCCAAGGATTGCTCCAACGGCATCTTCAGCCCTACCTGCCTGAAAATAGAAGCCATATCAATGATCGAAAAACTGAGCTCTAAGGAGGAACTTCGCCTTTTCCCTGGAGTCAGCGTCGTGAAAGAAACCGATGGCGAAAACGGAAGCAAAGCCGAAGAAATTGCTGCTGAACTAGCAAGGTCTTTGCCTTCGAAACCTGAAGAGCGTTTGGATAAATACCTGCTGTATAGGCTTGGGAACTACCTGGATACTCACTCAGTGAAACTAAGGCTCATTGACGACAGTGCTAGTGAGGATGCCAGGGCGTTGATCGGTGAAGCGAGGGCTAAAGGTGGAGTGCTTGGTGGCAAGAAGGGCGGCATGGGTGGACTGATAGCTGCTGCCATGATGATGAAAGGTACGTGGTGAGAATTTGGATTGTTTTAGATGGTTTACTCCTGATGTTGCGGAGCGTTTCAGTATATTTTGAGAGAGAAAGTGGAAAAAACAAAGGACTTTCTATCGACGTAAGAAAATGTCCAGTGTCATCTGGATGGGTGAAGTGGCCACTAAAACTCTTCAGTGCCTAGGAATAAATGGATCGTTATTTATATTGCTACTTAAAACATTACAGTTCTTCAGTCCTGAACCCATAAGGCCTAATTTAGTGTTATTTGTTAGTACTTTCAGTTTTTCTATTAAATCACGGTTTTACACACTAGTAATTTGTCGGTGTAGCCGACTAGTTTCGGTTCTCATTCGGAGACCTTCTTCATGGAGAACGAGACGGCCCTCGCGACAGTTCTTCAGTCCTGAACCCATAAGGCCTAATTTAGTGTTATTTGTTAGTACTTTCAGTTTTTTTTTTTTAAATTTTATTATTGATTGTTTTATGCTGCGTGGATACTACGTTCTTATAATGCCCGCCCTAGAAATTGACTTTAATTAAGAAGCTATCTGCAATTTGTGCCTGTCAAACAGTGGATCAAAACGTTCTCTAAACCGTATGTTTTCCACTCTTTTCCAACTGGGGCCAATTCCTGCACAAAAAAGCATGCGCTTATGAGAGCAAAAAAGTCCTCGTAATCAGAATCATGGAGTAATTAGAATACACTCGCGCGCCTAATAATTTTGCATCACACTTGATTATTTTGTTTGAGTGTGAGCGAAGCTCAAAAGTATTAGGTATTTTGGACTTGGTCAAAGGAGTGAATTTTGAATATGTGATTTTGCAAGTACACGTCGTCGCTACAAAGTTAGCGATTATATCCGTGCTAGTAACTAAGGGTTATGAAAGAGGTACGTCTGGGAATCATTTCTGGGAATTATCCCAGGCATATCAATGCCAATACTGCCAATCTATGCACTAGCAATGCCAATATAGGCTTCCAATCGTAATTTTGGTATGTCATATCTGTTTGGCAATACAAGGAGCCAGTTATCAAGCAGCCAATCAATGTCCTAACAAGATGGCTTTGCCAGTGCATTGGTCCAACGCTTTGAAATTACCTCCGAGAGTTGTCTCTCGGAGATTATTCCAAAGCGTTAATATAGGTACCTACTGACCTTATAGATCATCTTAGATGAAAGCTTTGTCAGTCCTTAGAAGTGGCCTGTATAGGAGAGAGGGTGATTGTGGTACTAATATAATTATAAAGGGACATTATTCCACTAGCCAAATGTGTACCGGCCGGGTTCAACTGACAATGGTTGGTCGTTGCACATGATCTAGACTAGAAGATCTTAGAGTAAGCCTAATACTGTCTATCAAGATCGACTATACCGAGCTTTATCGGCTCGATACACCACTACCTAAATATCTTGCAGTAGGGAGATAAAGGAATGAAAGATAGCAGTACATCGCTCAATATTATTGTCCCTCATTATAATGGGCATCGTCAAATCCAATTTTTATTCTATAAATCGAAAATATAGACAAATATAAGAAACTAATTTGAATATTTTCTTAATTTTTTATGTAAATATTTTTTTATTAATTATTTAAAATTTCTAAAAGTTTTGTGTATGACGTCACCACTGGCATTATGTAGTAGTTAATTGCATTCATTCATGCTTTTAAAAAATAAAAATATGTTGAAGTTTGACAAATGTCAGTGTCAAGTCAACAAGAAGGTTAATTTCTCAGTTATTTGACACTTTTGCCAGTTGTTGTTGACGAATGTATATTTTTAAATATTTGTAGGCAATGGAACTACCGCATTAGAGGCTATGATGACGTCATCGAAAGAAAAATGAAGTAAACATTTTTGGCGATAAATATTAATAATCCGTTTTAATTTTACTTATTTATACCCCTATTAGTAATCAGTATCCCTATTCCTCGAAATGGTTTTCAATTTACGACAATCGATGCCTCACTGATCAATGCCCATACCCATCAGACATGCCTGAGAGCGTGAATAGGTTCATAACATATCAAATTCCTAATGGTTTAGACAAGTATTTGTTGAGCATTTGGTACACAGATTAAAGAGCCCTCGTCCACGGCGATTGTAGCGATGCGGTCGCGCGTTTCTTTAGTCGCATTTGCAACGCGCTACAGAAGTGATGCCAACGCGCTACTAATGCGCTACAGCTACAGCATCGCGACTGTATCAATGCAAACGCGCAACCGTATCGGACGATATCGGGGAGAGAACAGAGGAAGGGTGGCGCGCGAATTGCGTTTAGATGTGTGATGCGAAACCCGACGGTATCGAATCTGCATTGCGACTGAATCGTGGTTACGGTGCACCAGGGGACACAGCTAGCGACCGCATCGTGACTGTATTGATACGAACGCGCGACAGCATCGCTACAAAAAGTCGCCGTGGACGAGGGCTCTAAATCATTCCAAAGGCGCATCGCAAACATGTTTGTATAGCAACCACCACTAAACCAGTTTGTTGACCCGTTTGGTGAGCTTCAAAGTATATCACCCAGAGGTCAGATCATGTGGTTGCAGAAATGCATGCATAGAGGTTTATTTAGTAGCAGAATTTGAAGTTCGACGGTGAATTTAGAGCTCAGTTTCCTATTTGATTTGCATCTGAACAAATATCACAAATTAATCGATACTGAATATTTTATTTGACACGGATAACACAAATATAACTGTGTTGATTTAATAGAAAAAACTGCATGAAAAATGTTTAACTGTTAAAAATAAATTTCTAGTCACATGACGATGGTAAAATGTTGAATAAAAAAAAAGATTCATGCACTTTGAAATACTAATACCTCATGCGAGTGCCACTACGGTCATCAAACAAAACTGAAAGATTGTTAGAATAATATGATCCAGTAAATCATTAACAATTTTCCATCTGTGAGTTTGTTCTCAAGTCGACATTCAGCTTTCATTCGTGTCCCACGACGAAAATGGTCTCTACCACTGTCGTACTAAGACGTCTTTGGGTTTAGCAAGATATTCTAATAAGCCCGAGATAGCTTGTTTCTGATATTTCCTTAAATCACTGACTAAAGATACAGAAGTTACACCTTACTAAAATTAATTTACCCAGACTCAAAAGTCTCTTCGAGCAACTTTTAATCAGTCTTTTAGTTGTGATAATCAGCTCTTTATTCCTTTTTATGAACAATATTTCGCACATGAATAGTCAGAGGGTATTATCTCAAAAAAGTGAGTTTCGAGAAAAAGCGTTTTGAATATTTGAAAATTCGTAACCTTTGATGCAGGCCACATATTGATAACTTTTTGTATTTGCGTTGTAGGTTGATTCTTTCTCTGCATGATTCATGAAAAAAATAGAGTTGAAATGAAGTAGATTAATAGTTATACTGTTTTTCCTGACTCTCTATCAAGATAATACTGTATAGCCCGAAAAAATTTAATTAATTTGTATTTATGACTCTATAGCCAGTTTTTTTTTGCAATTCTTATGTATTATTTCAAAATAATACAGGTCTTTTTACCTGAATTTGAAAATTATATCTTTTAAAGTGTATTAAAATTAATTTAAAATCATGAAAGTAGACTTTTGTTATCATTGACATTAGTTTTCTTAAGTAATCATGAAGTAAATAACAAAATAAGTCACATATTTCCCAACAAACAAAAATTGGTATAAATAATTGGGTATTTCAGTCTTCAATAAAGTACTTAAACTAATACAATCTAATTTAGTTTTAGGTCGCTTATATTTTAATTAAATTAATTCATTTCAAATAAACTACTTCCTCTGTGCTATTTACTTTAAGAAAAAGTTATTAAAGGTAGTCGTTTGTAATTAAAAATCTAGGAACAATCAATAATTCTAGCGAGGAAACATGGAGGCGACATACAATCAGTAATTTTAGACCTGCCCCCTTAGCACGCTACCATTTTGCCTACTCTTAACTGTCACCTTAGCCACTTAACACTACTGAGGTGACAGTTAACAGTGGCTAAGGTGACAGTTGAGAGTAGGCAAAATGGTAGCGTGCTAAGGGGGCAGGAATAGCTGGCACAAAATTATTAGTCAATTGGTTTCGAACTCAATTTATCGAAGTGCGAGCTTAGAGAGAACCTCCTTGACGAAGAAAAACATGACTTGGCCTCATATTTTTACTTACTCATCACTGTGCCTCATAAGATCCCCAGTGCAGGACGATTCCTACGAAAGATTAAATTCATCAAATTCGATGAATTTGCCAAATATGACAGAATTTATTATGTTTGTGAATTTGTAGTAGCAATTACCTCTCGCTGACTGTGAAGGGAAACATCGTGAGGAAACCTGAGCGTATGAGGCATTATACCAAAAATAGCCAATCCGCATTGTGTAGCACGCGTAGAGAGAGAAGGCCTTTGCCCAGCTAGTGAGACATGTACAATTGTTCAGGCTACATCTTACTTTTTTTCTTACTCATAAATTATTGTACGTATTACGCTGTTCAACATTGAGGCAAAATTATAAGATTAACCTTATAAGCAGTCCTAAATTGCCCTTTAGAGGATAGATCCAGACCAAATTGTCGATCCGTCACGGTTGCTTGGGCATAAGAATGCCTTCAAGCATCTCGCTGCCAGCGTTCCTGTCCTCGGTCGATAGCACGATCGACCTAATCGGCCAGGAGCGCTTGGCCAGACATGGCAGGCCCAAGCCAGGATCTGCGGCTGAATCTGTTCCGGGTCCCTGCTTAGCCTAGCCTAGCATGGCATAGCCAGAGACAATGGCAATAGGCCTGATGGGGTGACGCTCACTGTGGCGGTCGCTGCTTTGGGACACTACGTAAGTCGACATAGTAGCACAGTCTCTTATAAAAGTGGCCTCCTGCCGCTCCGGCGGCGTTGGTGCGGCTACAGCGGGGTACAAGAGGCACAAATATGCAGTCCTGGTACAGGGCTACATTTTTGCGCCCTTCGGCGTAGAGACCCTCAGGGACTAGGTGCGCGAAAACTCTCTCAAGAGATTTCGTTGTGCTTGGTTGACGCCTCGAGTGTACAGAGGGCTGGTGCTTACCAAGGGCAAAGGCTGAGCCTCGCCATCCAGTGGGGCAACGCCGCCAGCCTACCCTACCGAGCGTCGTTGGCGATCTGGCTCAAATATTTTACCTATGTTAGGTTACTCTTAAGTTAGCAATGCAAAAGTTGGTGATCTGGCATAATATCCGGGGAACTTAGAGGCAGAAATTCTCCAGATGGACGATAAGTGGGGTCGGCTTATTCATCATCACGGTCTTCTTACGCTATTTCCAGGTCTTCAGCACTATTATCTACTTTGATAGCGGGATTGGCAGCAAAAACCACCTTCCTTGCACAAGAATTTAGAATTTATTATCGGTCAAAAGGGTATTATTCGGTTTACAACAAAAAAATATTACAAAAAAAACTGGACAGAGAGTAGTATCTAGAAGAAACCGATGGCAATATGGTATTAAGTCATTATAAAACCAATGCTATTTAGAAAGTTGTGAAAAAAAATCGGACTATAGAGTATTAAGTCAAAATAATACAAATGACGAATTATTCAAAACGGGCTAAAGAGTATTAACTAAAAGATAATACGCTCCAGACTGCTCACATTTTAACTTTTTATAATAATTATTGACAGAGCACCTGTCATAACTTGAAATAACACGAGTGACCCGTCAATTTCGGATGGCGCTTAGTGGCTAACTAAAATGTGATAGTCTTGCCTGCTCGAATATATCGCAAACCAAATTGGAAGACAGTCGTAAAGCTCCGTTTCTCGGCTTTAAACTAACCTACAGATATGGCTGTCTTGCCAGATTGTAGAGAAAAATTTTGCGAACTCGAATCCGTCGTAAAAAAAAAATCATTTTCCGAGATAATACCCTCTGACTATTCATGTGCGATGTATCAAACCGTTTACCAAAGTTACGTACATTTGTGAATTTGTAGTAGCAATACCACTCGCTGACTGTGAAGGAAAACATCGTAAGGAAACCTGAGCGTATGAGGCTTTATACCCTCAACGCAAAAATCGCCAACCCGCATTGAGCACGCGTGGTGATTAAGCTCGAACTCTCTCTCTCTGAGAGAAGGCCTTTGCCCAGCTAGTGGGACATGTACAATTGTACAGGCTACATCTTACTCTTACAAACCGTTTAAACAATATTTTTAAGAAGGTCAACCATTTTTTTTAATACAGGGTAATTTCAATATAGGGTAATTTTTAAATAGCTTTATTCCTGAAACATATCAACTTCTTATGTGATTTGCAACAACTTTGGTTTCAGTATTGTCACACGATTAAGGTACCTAATATAAAAATACAATTTCTTTACGACGTAAAGATGTTAAGCCGTAGAGTACAATGTTCTTCATTGTACGGTCGGCCACAATCTCAGATACCCCATGGCAGCTCTTACCGCGCGCGGCATAAGGGCGCGAATCGAACAAAAAGGGGTATCTGAGACTGTGGCCGACTGTACAACGTTACGTTTAACAATGTTTTATCTCAGGTCTGAGGAGGATTAGAAACAGTACTTCTGTACAACTTTGTTTGGTGCTTATAAACGTTTTAAATAACGTTGCAAAATGCTGATTTTCTTCCAAGTGAGATCTGAGATAATCCAATGGGCGTTGCTCGTCATAGTATGGTTTTATACTCTTTCTGTGGTGAAGCAGAGCGCGACTTTAATGTTATGGGGACAAATGACAAGTTTGTAGGTACCTAGGGATTGAACTGAGTGGTTTGATAAAGGAAAACCTCTTAGTGGATATTTCACCACTTTGGGATCTTTTGGGGAGGTTTTGATTTTTACAGCTCATTACAAACCATTTTCTCAGTCAAATGCTGATTCTACAATTGTGTAATTTTAGTATACTTTAAATTCGTCCTTTCCCGGTAAGCATACGTTCCCAGAAACGTGATTTGATAATTTTCGCTCAATATATATTTTTATCAAAATCTGTGCTTTTTTTCGTCTATTATCAATTTTAAACCGAGAGTACAACTTTTTCTCTTAAACTTTAACAATATGAATAAAATGTATCGTTTAGTAATCATACGTCCTTTTATTTTATTCAAGTTGATCTGTCTTGAAGTAAAAACAAAAACAATAAAAACAGGAAGGAACTTCTAGCGCGATTGTCGTAACCGCCACGCTGCAGCGCAACATATTTTGAGTGTTATTTCAATTGTGCTTCGTGTGACATTTGCACTTGCGTGAATGAAGTTGCTAATCAAAATCAAAGCTTCGTCTTAAAGGCCTGACGATCCCGATTACGCTTGTCAACGCATGCAGAATCAGGGGGCTAAATCTCGGGAATGTCGCATTTGACACATCTCGAAGGAAAAATCTTATTTGGCGGCAAATATCAGATCTCCTATTTTCACGAAGTCATCCTCGATATAAGGCACGAGATTTCTGCGAGATGTTTGCCATTTTCGCTCGACATGACTCGAGTGGTTGGGACTCGGGAGTAGTCGAGATTTAAATGACAGGGGTTTTTCATTCCAGATTTGTCGAATGCGTGATTCCCGATAATTACCCCCTGAGTTGATTGCCAATCCCGTAACGGAGAAATTTCTACTGAGTAAGAAAATATTATGATAGAAAGACATCGATCCAATAAATATATTGTAGAATTGTCTTCTACTTTCGAATCTCCATGGCACAATTAATTCATACCTTTAATAAGGTTAAGAGGGGGCTAATCAAATACATAAAAGCAATGTAAAGTTTGCAAGAGGTAGGAACGGCAGCAAGAGTCCGAACAAAAAATGTATACAGATCGCTAGAGATGAAAGCAATAAAATTGTTGTGGTTGATTAATAATGATTCGTTTAGCAATTTCAGAGGTCCTTCGGGGGGCCTAAAACTCTGAGATTTACGAATGACCTCTAACTCATACATAATATATCTACCTTTTTTATTTGGTAGTAACCAAACACAATATTATCAAACATTCTCAAGGTTTCCTCGGGTATGAAGTAATGTAGACAATGTTTACGAGCTTTTTTACGAGATAGTAACACAAAACGTTATAACTCCAATTTTACTTCTTTGTCCTTTTTCCATCTCCCATGAGAGAAATAGGGTAGAGCGTGTAGAAAATGTGTTACGAAATATGTATTATAATCCCGAGTATAATAAATATTTAAACCAAACAATAATGTTTGAGCCCATGACCAAATATTCGAGAATTTCCAATGAGACCTACAAAACGAATGAACGACTAAATTAGGCAAATACCTATGTAAACTTTTGCATTTATAGAATTGTACGGCATTCCATTTTTGCGCGGATAAAGGCCGTTACGATAATTTTGTGAAAACAGAAACGAAAAAAACAGGTCGACAGACAATGTTATTAGTTTCGCTTTTTACAACCAGTTACAAAACAGAAAAAGTGAACACTGTTATGTTTACATCGAAAAATATTGTTTGCCTCCATTAAAAATGAAGTAATAACCACTTTGTCTATTTTTCATTTCCATTTATCCCAATTCGCAGAACCAACGTTGGTTGCTCACCGTCCAGATTATCATGGCCTGCACTTCTCTTTTCAGGTACTCTGATGTCACTGGGTCTTGGAGGTCTCGCCATGCTGGCTGGCAAAGCGCTGATGACGGCTATGATGTCTCTTCTCCTCTCAGCCATCATTGGCATAAAGTCTCTCACTTCAGGAGGTAAATCGACGACATACGAAATAGTTTCGAAGCCAGTGTATAGCCACTCACATTCGCATTCTACAGGGCACGAAGATGTTGGTGGCCAGTTCGGACATTCCGCGTATGGAAGGAATTTGAATGTCAGAAGGCGTTAACATAAAAAAGAAGAAAAAATTCGATTTTCGAAAACGGCAAGGATGTAAAAGACAAGCTTTAGAACAGGCGCGTAAAGAGATTTTTGAAAATGGAACAGTACAAAGAGGTATATTTGTTTTTCTGTGACATTAGCTAGATTAAACGGGTATTATATTATTTATTGACAAGATTATTTATTGAGTGAGGATGTTGAGTTGTTGTATCGCACGATTTTAATTTATTGACTATTTATTTCTAGGTTACGTAAATTAATAAACTTTTATTAATCTTCATGTCAAGCTCACTTTATATATTTTATTAACTTTATTATTTGTAAATACTTTCTGTATGTAAACTTCTTTGTATTTTTTATGTAGCGTTACGCCTGGTATATTGATTTATAATATTTGTTGTAAATTCTTTATTTAGAATGTGTTTTTTACTATGACTGTACGTTATTGTATTTATTCTTACTGTGTAGTAAATTATATGTAGTAAATTGTTTATATACTGTATAAAAATAATTATATATTCAATAATTATGCATTTTCTCTCACCTAAACCAAAACTCTTACAAGTCACTAGGTATTATAATATTATTTATTTTAAGAATATGGTATTTTCACATAATATCTGTAAAAGATTATAGGTTTTTATTAATGAATTTCTAAAATTAATTAGGTATTTATGTATTATTTAACTATAACAAATTATATGTTTATTACCATGTTTATTTGTATCGTTATCATGGGCATCATCTTGTACTTTTCTTTATAAGCACGAAAAATATGCAACAAAATCAACAAAATATACAGATTTTCATGAGATACATATTTTTATTTTATTTTTCTCGTAAAGTTGTATGGTACAAATTCAGTGTTCAAGATGGATCTTTTTTATTGTGATGCATATTTTAAGACGACGTACGTCTCACAACTAGCGCCGCCAATGGAAAAAAAATCATATCTTTTTTTTGGATGCGTTTTTAGCAAAAAACGCTCCTGCGATTCCTCAACGCGAGGCTTAACTATTTTTAGGACCTAAGGTTTGGATTCCAGGATTGGATTTCCTACGAATGCAATCGATTCTCGCCAAAAGTGGCCACTTTTGGCGAGAATCGATTGCATTCTTAAGTTCTAGGATCTGGAATCCAAACCTTAGGTCCTAAAAATTGTTAAGCCTTGCGTTGAGGAATCGCAGGAGCGTTTTTTGCTAAAAACGCATCCAAAAAAAAGATATGATTTTTTTGCCATTGGCGGCGCTAGTTGTGAGACGTACGTCGTCTTAAGAAATTACCTTTCTTTTCTAAGCTTTTTTAATTTTTTAAAAAGATATCTGGTAGAAAAATCACAAATATATTTCAAAATGAGGATAGGAAACCCATCATCTAGAATTAAATTTAAAGAATTTAAGATAAAAATCAAGGGAAACAAGCATAAGGCTGGGTATTGAGACCTCAGATCCTTTTAGAGGTTAATAACACAGCTGTGCCCATTTTCAAATAGTCAAAAACTAAGATTACCTACAGTAAAATAAAAACAATACTGGCCGGATTGGTTATTAAAAAAAAGCAGAACTTTCACTCATAAATAGATGAACAAATAGATAAATACGTAAGTGGAATATGAACTATATGTATACCCATCTCTGAGGTTTTTTTTTTATTTTTTAGCTAGTTTTTTTACGCATGCTAGGGAAACATGAGATTTATTTAAAGGTATGCCATAGGTTACGGGTTCAAGTCCTGTCCCGATCAAATTTTTAACCCTATAATATTTTTTTATAGGTACACTTTATGACTATAATATTATTATATTTCAGAGACAATTGAGTGTAGAATTGCAGATACATAACTAATGGTTAAAAAAAGTCATGTCACATAGGACTTATGTCATTATGTTGCAAAACCTATAATCTGGGACTTTGTGGAAAAATAGAAAACGCTCCATCATAATAATATATTGCAACGGAATAAAAAAGGGCAATTTAAAGTAGTTATCCAAATAGAAAAAAATAAACTAAACGAGCATCTTCTATCAAGAATGAAAAGCGCTGAGGTGTTCCTATATGCTTGGTTTTATTACAATAAATTGTGTCATTAAGATATAATGTATTGGTCTTTTTTGTGACATTCACTAGAATACTCTACTTCACTTTCATTTGGTACAGTATACGGAAGATTCAGAGAGTTATTGGTTCTCACTTAGATATTTTTTGGTTTTACGTGTTAAGTAATTGATGACATACTACTTTTTGTCAACAAATTATTACATTGACTAAACGCGGGATTCTTTAAATTTCAAGTTGGTTCACCAAACCCGTAACGTGTAACTTCGACGTAAAATTACACACTATTATTTAAATTATTTTTTCACATATTTTTTCCGCAGTGCTTGTTTTTTTACTATTGCGTTTACTACATCACATCAATAGATTACCAGTAATCAACAATGGGTTACCGAGTCTTTGTGTACCTTTTTTTATCGAAAGCACTTTCAAGATCAATGTTGGGCGTTTCTTTGGCGGAAAAGTTACTTGTTTCCATTCATGCAAGCTGCTAAGCTTGATTTTTTATTTTGGTATTAATACGACAATTGAAAAAAAAAGAACAGGAAAGTCTTTATATATTTACTTTGGGTTTAAAACAATCAAGTTTGTTATATCCGGAATAATGTCAGGATCTTTTAGTTTATCACCTTATCCAACTATAAATAAGAAACTATAAATTTTGGCTTTTACGGTGTATCACTTTCTGTTTTCATCATTATAAACAGGATAATGTTAAATACTGTCTCAGTTTGACACAAGTAAAGCAGGTCGACGTTAACAAATCAAAGTTAGTCCTTAATTAGTTAAGGGTGGCTTGCAATTATTTAGTAAAATGTTTACAGATTTTGTATGGAGAACCAGTCACAGTTTTACAAAATCGAGCTTAAGTTCGATTTAAGCAGTATCTGCAAGCCGCTCTATGATTGTCATAATATGCGACCTAATAATCCTCTAATAAATATAAATTAAAATAAAGGAGTCACGTCTATGCAAACATTAATATAAGCATGATAGAAGAAGCAATAAATTTAACAGCAAAATGAATAAAATTATTTTTATTAAATAAATTTTTTCATGATCAATTTTGTGCACAGCTTGATGCACCCTCAATTTGACAGCAATTGTTTTTTTTAAACAATCATATCATTTGTTTTATTCCAAGACTTAGAATAATCACGTATCGTCAAAGTACAATGGAGCTTCGGTGAAAGTGTGAACAAACTAACATACTTCAACACTCTAACCAAACGAGTATGTGACGCAACAATGAACGGATGCCATGCCGCTTTATGCGTGTGTTACCTTGCACTTGAGTGTAATTGAGAAGCTTCTATATTTGGACTTCACGAATTACTTAAGATGTTACATAGATGGTTGCCGTAGGGCTTTCCTTTCCACTTTTAGTTTAATTCAAATTCTAGTAATGAACTGTAAAAAGGACCTCGTATCAAAAGTATAGTAAACATGAATAGCTTTATAATTTCGCAATTGAATAACATTTTACAAATTGCCGTAATATTTGATAACGTTCCTGCGTAACGCATTTCACGA
Organism: Zelleria hepariella; assembly: GCA_949319315.1. Classification (NCBI taxonomy): domain Eukaryota; kingdom Metazoa; phylum Arthropoda; class Insecta; order Lepidoptera; family Yponomeutidae; genus Zelleria; species Zelleria hepariella. The sequence continues at coordinate 4,514,845 of OX439378.1, read as the reverse complement.
TCAAATTTTTCGGTGCCTAGTTACTTGGTCTTAAGTTGCCATTTCATTTTTACCTTTTAAAGACCACTAAATTGAAGCGTAACTGGCTAGTAATGGAAAGTTCGATTTTGTTACGAACAATAAGTACCACGCTTCAAACGATCACTCAATTTTTGCTCTTTTATCATTTCTATCGAGTTGAACTTTTTATAGTTTACTCAACGGTATAAAATCCAATCACAAGATAGTGATTGCACCAGTTGAGTGCAGTTATCCGGCGAAATGTGTTGACAGCATCAGGGGTGATAAAGGGACCGTTCAATAAAACAATTTGACCAGTGACGTGTAACAAAATGTTCGACCAAAATGCGGCTGCAACTGCCGTCGTTTTAGTGATAGTGTGTTTCTTACACCCTTCTTCACAAGCCATCGATGGATCTGAACCAAATAAAATAGCTGACAATACCCTTAAAGATAGTCCCACACCCAAAGATGAACAAAGAACAGGACGATCGTTGCACAAAGAGTGCATAAGCGGAAGTCTTACCGCGAAGTGCATAAAAATCCATGTCTTATCCTTATTAGAAGAATTGAGCTCTCGCGATGAGCTGCCTCTTCTATCTGGTTTAAGCATCGTGAAAGAGAACCTTACCTCTGCTAACCCAAGTCCAGAAGAAATGGCCGCGGAGCTCTCCAGACAATTTCCGGGAAAACCAGACGAAAAACTGAACAGATTTCTCCTGTACCGTCTTCAGAACTACCTCGACGGGCATTCCCTAAGATACAGGCTACTAGACCCGCAGACGACGAAGGAAGCTATGACAATGGTGAAGGGGGATAAACAGGCCACGACGAGTGCTAGAGGTGGCGGTGGCGGCGGTGGAGGACTCGGAGGCAAAGGGGGTGGCGGTTTGCTAGCTGCTGCTTTGATGATGAAAGGTAAGTCCTAGTCTTTGTGTATCCTCTCAAAAAAAAAAACATACCTTTGCATCTACGTAATGTTTATACAGCGAACAGTGAGTGGCACCTTCACTCACACTTTATATAGCTATCGAATTCGATTGCACCCTGTAGATGGGTGAATAGACTCGGCGCTAGGTAAAGAAAAGACAAAAGGTAAGTAATAGAGAAATCCACAAATTACACGCACGAGTGGCGGACCAGAAACTAAAGCAACGAGACTTATTTTAAGATCGTTACCCGAATGTGGCACTCTACACCAAGTAGGACACCATCACCAGTACCCTAGGGCATCGTCAAATCCTATTTTTTATTCTATAAATCGAAAATATAGACAAATATAAGAAACTAATTTGAATATTTTCTTATTTTTTTATGTAAATATTTTTTTATGAATTATTTAAAATTTCTAAAAGTTTTGTGTATGACGTCACCACTGGCATTATGTACTAAGTTCATTGCATTCATTCATGCTTTTAAATAATAAAAATATGTTGACGTTTGACAAATGTCAGTGTCAAGTCAACAAGAAGGTTATTTTCTCAGTTATTTGACACTTTTGACAGTTGTTGTTGACGAATGTATTTTTTTAAATATTTGTACGCAATGGAACTACCGCATGATGCTATGATGACGTCATCGAAAGAAAAATGAAGTAAACATTTTTGGCGATAAATATTAATAATCCGTTTTAATTTAACTTATTTAAACCCCTAATAGTAATCAGTATCCCTATTCCTCGAAATGGTTTTCAATTTACGACAATCGATGCCTCACTGATCAATGCCGATTGGTGTAGTGTGCCATATTCATAACACAGCTGTATTCTTATAGAATTATCCAATAGAAAAATAAGGTAAATACTCGTAAATACTTTCTTTGACTTTTTATAGTGTGTAATACAATAATTATTATTCATTTTGTTGATCTAATTAGAATGCGATAGGCGCAGTTCCACGCGATAAAACATTGACAGGCATATAATAATAACTTTCATCTGAAAAGGTAAGCAGCGGCACCAAAATATTTATTGGACACGTTTGTTTTATTTAGTAGCCTGACGGCAGCCGAAGGCTTTTTTTTTCAACACTTGCAAAAAAAAATATCCTTTCTACTGCAATGTGGTGGACATTTGTTTCAGCCATTGACTGTTTATAGAGCGTATTGCGTATTGCAGCGAACTGTGCAGGGTGACAGGAAAACGGTCTGTGCCACACACAGCTTGAGAAAGTTTTCTTTCCTCGTAACTTTAAAAGAGTTTTTTTTACATTGTGTCAATAACCTCGCATATACGGCTGATATCTTAGCTTGGCTTCATACAGCTGAATGTCTCTCTGAATTCAGACACGGAATTGCATTATAATGTCTTTATGCTCCATACACATTTAGATTATTTCAGATTAGGTTTTTTTTTTTTGTAGACATGGTGATGAATAAGGTAAATTTTTTTACGACACTAATTCCGTAACTGAATTCAGAGAGACATTCCAGCTGTATTAGATCAGACTTAGCCTAACATAACCAGGCTAAGGCTGACTTATAAGTTAATAACCAAGATAACACATCCAAGCTCTTCTCTTCCAGGCGCACTAGCAGCGGCGGCCCTCGGCGCGCTCGCCCTTTTAGCCGGCAAGGCCCTGATGACGGCTCTCATGTCGCTCCTTCTCTCCGCCCTGGTCGGCCTCAAGGGTGGCGGTGGCGGTCACAAGACCACCTACGAGATCATCGCCAAGCCTGAAGTGTCTCATCATCACTCCCACAGTCATGAGGAACATCACGAACATGAGCATGGCCATCACGGTGGTTACAGGAGGGCGTACGATACGGACTATAATAGTTACATGCCCTATGATGCATCGTACCCCGCCACTAATGCGAGTTAAGGCCCAATTATAGGCACACCGCACAACTAGCGCCGCCAATGAAAAAAAAAACATATCTTCTTTTTGGATGCGTTTTTTGCCAAAAACTTTTGGCCACTTTTGGCGATAAAGGGGTAATTCTACGGCAGAGCAATTCCCGTGGCATTTTTTTATTTAAGGGTTTTCAGATAATTTGATGTTTTCACATTACTTTAGAACACGTTAGTAACAATATTATAATCATGTAACAATAATAGTGTTACTAATGTGTTCTAAAGTAATGTGAGAACATCAAATTATCTGAAAACCCTTAAATAAAAAATGCCACGGGAATTGCATAATGCAGTTCTGCCGTAGAATTAACCAAAGGATTTTATTCGTAGGTTCTAGGATCTGGAATCTAAACCTTAGGTCCAAAAATAGTCAAGCCCCGCGTTGAAAACTTATAAGAGGATATATTCACCTTAAGAGGAGAGTACCCCGTCCACCAGAGCCGCCAATGAAAAAAAACATATGCATCTTCTTTTTGGATGCGTATTTTGTTAAAAACGGGCCGTCAAATGAAAAGTCCTAGGGTTAACTATTTTTAGGACCTAAGGCCTACATTCCAGATTCTAGAACCTACGAATAAATCCCGCAAAAGAAAAAAAACGGACACCTTTGATGGCGCTAGTGTGGCTTGAGCATCACCAGGTGGTCCAAAAGAGTAGGGATTGGTGACGAAGTGGCCCAAGTACGGTTGGCCACAGTCTAGGATACCCCATGGTAGCTCTTACCGCGCACCGCATAAGGGCGCCAATCGAACAAAAAGGGGTATCTTTGGGTGAGGCCGGCTGAACCTATATTCCTAGTTTGGTAAAAGATCCAACAAAATATGGCCGTTAAAAAAAAACATATTTTATGAATTCATAAGTTTAGTAAAGTATAACCAAGATTACACTTGTAACAAAATAATAATTAAGTTATTTATTGCTTGTCTTAATTTATTTATTTGCGTTTATAAGGGATTATTTAAATCAGTACGGTTGTGTTGTATTATTGTATTCATGTATATTTGAATAAATATTTATTTCATTGTAATATTTAAACCAGTATACATTTTATGTAAGTATGTACTTATTCATATAACTTATACATTCTTGTTATCTCTCCCACCGTTTTATTGAGTTTTTCTTTTTACTAAAAAATACTTTTTTTCTCTTTTATTTTTATATGTACTCTTCATAATTTATTGATTATTTTTATGTAAGTAAGTATTCTTTGCATATTTTAAAAGCGGTATATGTAGCTGTGATATTTATTGTATGGATTTCTTTAATATTTAATTTATCTCAAACCAAATATTACTATAATGAATATTTTGTTGTGTACTATTTATATTTTTAACTTTAAGTAATTTATTTTTAATAGCTATTTGCGTTATTTATTTTGAAAGAAATAAAATAAATTTAAAAGATTTTTTTAATTTATTTTCTGACTTCGATTAAATATACCCCTAAAAACCAAAAGGGGATGAACTCTCTCTCAGAGCCTCAAACTTAGTTAATATTTGTCTTCAAACTTATTATTTTTTAGGACATTTAGTTACATTCCCAGGCGGATGACTAGGTACTAACTGAAACGGTACTACAAAATTATCACACTTCATTAAAACTCGAATGACTGAATCCACATCGTGAAACCACGTGCCCTTTCTTCTATTAGGCCTTTTTAACTTCAACTTTACTTTCTTGTTTTTACGGTAACATGCGCAGGAAGCACGCCCTCGGGCTACCGCAAAATATCAATGTTTAGATCCTAGTCAATGACAAAATTACATGTTTTCCCCCGCATACCATGACATCTGACCCCAAACCCTATAAACGGAATGAAAATAAATAACCTTGCCTTCCGTTATTGTATTCCATTTGGGATTTGCCTGCGAAGATGGTGCTGCGTAAAGTCATTTGTAAGCTCCTCTGCTTAGTGATTGTAGATTCATACATTATCAACCACGGTATTGGGCAAAACGTTAACAAAGTATACCTTAGTGAGGAGGCGTTCAATCAAAGTGACCACCACGCTTTAGAGATCGACAAAACGCCTAAAGTTATCGACGAGCAACAAGCAGACAGTGTCTTCAACGGAGTTTACACGGAATGCTTTCTTTACTTGTCTTATTCTTGCATTCAGAGGAAAACGTTGCTCTATTTGCAAAAGCTAAATGACTTGAATGAGGTGTCTGTTTTTGGTGATTATTTGAAGTTCGGTAAGTACATAAATTTGCATTCTAGAAACTATTATTGTACGTTTTTTTAGATAATTGCATTGTTACAAACATTCTAATATCAAACGACAGATTTATCTCATAACAAGAAGTAACTAAGTAATCTAGAGAGCTGGTGACCATTTGACCAATTTTATCGTACAAGGCTGGGAGTTGGTATGCTGATAGAGTAGACATCGCTGAGTCCGAGAAAGATAAATTTTTTTCTCGCCGCGGATTAAAGTACTACATAGTTTTGGAAAGTGTAAATGTATGGGTGGAGTTTTATTTGTCGTACAAGCCTGGTTTGTAGGCTGTTTATTTAGACCCCGCTAATACTCTATCAGCATATCATCTTTCAGCCTTGTACAATAAAATAAGTCAGATGATCACCAGCTCTCCAGCTATAAGAGAATAAAACAATACCAGAGACAAGACAAAGCATTGTCAACGCTCTTGCTAAGTAAGTAACTAAAAGTTTACCAATAGTTAGGTACGGTCGGCCAGTCACAGCTAACCCATGGCAGCTCTTACCGCGCGCGGCATAAAGGCGCCAATCGAACAAAAAGGGCTATCCTAGCGTGTGGCCGACTGTACCAAGTTTACCAATTAAACTGCAAACTCTGCTTCTGTTTTAGTGAAAGTCAACACAACAGAATTCAGTGAAAGGTCGGAATCCTTGGAGCCATCAGCAAACGAAGGTTCGGGAGATCTTTCCTTCATAATAGACAAGACGGTGGACAAGTTTTTTGAGAACCACGTCCTGAGATTTAAGGCGATGGGGAGAGACATTTCCATACCGAGGACCGGTGAGTGGATTTTAACACCTAAGAAAATCAGACATTTAAACATTGTAATAGAAACATTTCTCAAGTGAAAATTATATGTTTCCTAATGGTTCATCCACACCAATTTCCATTACCAAGGGCGCAAACGCGAGTGTGGATGAATGGGTTTCACGTCTGTTCATAAGGGAGAGGGCGTACCATAAAACGGGATTAATTTGCACCTAGCGAGGTGACTTTGCACCACATTCGTGTAGCAATTAGCTACCTACCTCTATAAACTAACTTTACAACCCACTGATATGTTATCATTGCAGTCACGAATCATTAAAATACAATCACATTAAAATAATATGTATTTATAGTAATTTAAAGATCATTAAGTAACCCCAACCAAGCAAAGTAACTCCACTAGGTGCAAAGTACCGGTATAGTCAGTTTATGAAGTCGTACCGCAACTTCCCTGAATATGTAGGGGGTTTTTGATCATCACAATGACTGTACCTATAAAGTCACGCAAACTAGCGAAGATCGCGCAATCGTGATCTTGGACGACCCTATTAGGGTTTAACAAAAGGGCAAAAAAAAAAACTGTCACAGGATTTTGCCGCCATCCGCAATTTGTCGTCTTATACTTGGGGTTCGTGAGCCCCGGATAAGGAAAAGCTATTGCTCGATAATTGGGGTCGGCAGAAAAATGATAAGTTTTTTTTAAATAAAGAAATGGACCGGAAACTTGCAATATTGTAGAGTCCACCGGACCCAGCACCTATACCATCCTGACAGCTTAGTCGGCCCAGCCCACAGGAAAGACAAGTCAATAGGGGCAAACTAAACCGCGGGTTTCCTCACGATGTTTTCCTTCACGATTAGCGAGACGTACGGTGGACGTCAGCGTACCGTTCACTGTTACCTAGAGTGCGTTTCACGAAAGAGTTCCCTTGACGAAACTTTTATTACCATGGGACTATTTTTGATCAATCCAAGGGAATTCTTTTGTGAAACGCACTGTAAACGCTGAGATACTCCATAGGTCCTTATGCCGTCAGCCAAACAAAGAGGGGTACCTCAGCGTGTAGCTCTAGGCTTTTACTCACTCGCGAATGTGTCGCACATGTGAGGGACCCGCATTATCCGCATCCATATGCGCAAGTTGTTCCCTAGGTACATGCTCTCTCATGTGTTTAGTAGACGAATTCGTGGGTCGGAAGAAGCGGAAGGGCGGTGGCGGTGGCGGCGGCGGTGGCGGTGGCGGCCACGGCGGCGGCCACGGGGGCGGCGACGACGGCGGCAAGAAGAAGATGATGATGATGGCAATGATGTGCATGAAGATGAAGCTTATGGTGGTGAGTCTCACACGAAATGATTTTTTTAAAATTATTTTTTATTTATTTCCTCTGTAGGAGGTCGATCTGTCATCGAAGGAAACAGGAAGTAAACCGTCTCGGGATGAGCATATCCGCGTTTGAGATAAAGGTGCAAAATCGGCCAGAATACCAAATCTGTAAATTCCACTACCGTAATATTGTCGAACTCAAACGCCAGACATTCGAGCAGTGTGTCCTGCCCGTCATGGTTTATGGAGCCGAGTCATGGACACTCACAAAACAAACCATTAATAGGCTGCAGGTTACCCAAAGAGCTATGGAACGGGCTATGTCAGGTATCTCTCTCCGAGATAGAATTAGAAATACGGAAATCCGGAGAAGAACGAAGCTGACTGAGATAGCAAAGGTGATAGCGCGAAGAAAGTGGAAGTGGGCAGGCCACATAATATGTCGCAGACAAGATCACAGATGGGGTAAAAAGGTATTAGAATGGAGACCCAGAACGGGGCGTAGAAATGTGGGCAGGCAACCAATGAGATGGACTGACGACTTGGTCAAAGTGGAAGGAAAAGACTGGATGAGAAAAGCCCAAGACCGAAAAGAATGGAGTGAAATGGAAGAGGCCTACACTCAGCATTGGGTGGCAACAGGCTGAAGAAGAAGAAGAAGAAGAATATCGTCGAAATTAAATTGTGTAAGAAAGTGTTCCTGAAGCTATAAAGTTTCATGATGCTGCCCTTGCAGCCCTATCTCTAAACTCTACCTTGTATATCTGCGCGGGAAATCACTGTGGAACTTAGGTGATGTAATTATTGTATTCGAAACGGGTCGAATCGCGATTGGTTTTTAGGCAAATTAATTAGGTGATGTAGTGATTTTCTTCCAACGGAATGAAACCAAATCTTTGCTGGGCAGGCCGGCCTTTTACTAATTAGTCCAAAAATGTATGAAACGAAAATTATCTCCTTTCAAATGACAGTTCCAATCGAGAAACCCCAAAATAATGTCAAACCATTTTTAGTAATTTTAGTGACTCGCTTTATTTCTTAGTCCAACTATCCACTGTTCTCCCTTCTGTTGGTATAATCAATCACATCTGTCTCTACAGAATAGACAAGCTTTTAAGGCCCGAAAGCCTTGAAGCTAATTACAGTTGGCACTTAGGTTAATCTTCTTTCAGGACTACGTGTCGGAACATAGTTACTTCGAATACCAAAGTAGGCCCCTCGTCTAACTGATTAAGTTTGTATTTAGTTGGAAAAAAGTTGTCTTGGCCCGAAAGAGAGGCGGTGGCCTATTAAGAGTCCCCTTCAGGACCGTGGGAACTCAATGACGACCGAGCGCGTGAAACGCTGTTTTCTATAGCTGTTTCACCCAGAGCGAGACGGGGCGTGGGAAAAGTGAGAGGCAATGCGGCTGTATGAGTCTACGTGTGTTCGTGTCCTTTTGCGAGTAACTAGTTGTAGTTGTAATGTAATAGATCTATTTTCCCAAAATGTTTCGTAGTTCAGCTGCCACATCTACATTTTATTAGGTATTTCAAAAATACTTTTTTTCTGACAAGTACAACACATTATTGATGTTCCCAAGGTAGTTAGACTCCAATAGACAGTGTAATAATGTAAGTAAATAACAGCTGAAAGTAACCCCTTTTTCGGCGCGAAAAACGCATCGCTCTAATTTCTTTCAGGCAATTTTTTTTATTATAAAAACTATTTGCGAACCTCCATATTGGTCATCTACTGATGTAAACCAAGTTTCAGCAAAATCCAGCCTGTAGTTTAGAAATTAAACCGGAACTACGTTTGTATGGGGAAATGGTGCTCTAGCACCCTCTTAAGGCTCCTACACACAATGCTTTTGCCGAGCGGCTCGTGCCGCGGCTTTTTACAGGCGTTTGTGCCGCCGGCACGTGCCTCATAAACTTGCGCAAAACCGCCGAGCATTATTCGGGTTGGGAGTGACGCTAGTGAGTGCGCTGCGCACTATGTGGTTGGTGTGCTTTGTGAACTACAATGAACAGGCCTTTGCATCTACGTAGTGAGATGATTTACAAAGTCGTCAAATGCTGTCGCAGCTGTTTAAAACGGAACACTAACCTAAGTCCAAGTAGCCGGAAAGCAGTGGTTACGTCTGGCACAGGATTGAGAGCGGTGGCGTGAGCATGGAGAGGCCTTTACTCAGCAGTGGGTGTCAACAGGCTGATGATGATGATGATGAAACACAACACTACCTCGTGAATGCCGGGAGCAAACTGATATGCAACCAACACTTTTGGTACGACTTCTATTCCTGATTTTTCCCTAATTCATTTCGGTCAAGTTTCGTAAAGAAAACGGTTGTTGAGAAGATAATCTATATTCCACGGAAAAGGGTGATTTTGCAGTTGGCCTCATTGAAAAGTGGCTTGTAGGTATTGATGAGTTATGCGACCCCTTTCACTATGGCAAGACTTTACTGTAACACCCTGTGGAAATCAATGTTTTCTTTCGCGTATTTTCAAAAGTAATCTCTAATGACCACAAAGGTAGGAACCACTCTTCAACGAAAAAAAACTCGTTTCAATTTGATTGATTCATTTGACTTTTCATTTCAGATGGTGCCAGCAATGATGGGAATGATGGGCATGATGTCTTTTAAAGGAATGATGTTCAGTATGATGTCATTTATGATTTCCAAGGTAAGTATTATAATACACACACTACAGAGTGTAATCGAATATATCAGCTGTGTCGTACATTGGTGCTGCACTTTGTAATAAAATTCTTGTCACCTTCGAGATTAAAGGTACAGTTGAACTTACGTGTTATGTTTCAGATGATGCTCTTGATGAAAATTCTAGAAAAAAAGGGTCTAGGTGGCGGTGGCGGCGGTGGCGGCGGCGGCGGCGGTGACGGGGTAAGGATGAGCTAGTTAAGGCCCTAGGTACATGAATTTAGATAAGCAACATAACATTCTTTCAGCTTAGTCGGCCTAGCCCTAAAGGAAAGACAATACAATACGTACCTACTTAGCTAAATAACCAACGTGAGCGGTTTTATTCTATCCAAACATAACCATTGGAAAACGAATCTGGGCCTCTTGCTCCGCTTTAATATAAATCATCGTGAGGAAAACACCCACCTACCCTTGACGCTATTGCGATCAAATTGAAAAAGTTTTAAATTTAATTTCTCTTCGAATTTGCATACCTAGTAATGCTTTGATTTTAAATACTTTGTAATGTTTATTCAAAGGTAAGGCTGTTTTATCCAATAAAAGCACTCTCTCTCTTCCAAGCTGTAGTCCCACATGGTGGTGGGGTCAGCTTTCCTTATTTTCTCTCTCCACTTCGCCCTGTTCTTGGTGTCGTCTTCGGAGGCTCAGCATTCTATGAGGTCTTTGTTGACAACGTCCATCCACCTGGTTTTCGGTCTTCCTCTGGATCTCCGCCCGGGTATGGATAGACGCAGCGCCTCGTTTCCGATGTAGTCAGGTGGCTTCCGCTTTACGGGCCCAAACTTACTTTCGTTACGTTACTTTCTTGCACTTTATCGGCGATGTCGCGCACTCTAAGGCTTCCTATTCAATAAAAACACAAAATGCGTAAAATATTAGATTTTGTAAATTGCGCCATATTGCGGCCGTATTGGAAAAATGCGTCAAGGGTAGAGGGGCTGAGCGTCTGAGGCCACTAAAAGGGTTAAAATCGCCAACCCACAGTGGGAAAGTCTCTCTTACTCTCTCTCTCTCTTTCTCTCTCTCTCTCTCTCTCTCTCTCTCTCTCTTTCTCTCTCTCTCTCTCTCTACCCGGCTAGTTAAGTTATACAGGGTGTCCCAAAAAATAGTTTCAAGCGGAAGTCCAGAGATAAGGCACCCCTAGGCGTACCCGAATCACCCCCTTCCGCTTGATACGATTTTTTGGGACACCCTGTTTAGGGTACATCTTATTACTAAATGTTTTCTAGTACAATAAATAATACCTATTATATTCTATTTTACTAGTGCAATCACCTGTATTAATCAAAAAAACCTGATACGACTTTGAAGTCACCAAAAAGCGAGTATTTCCTATAAAGAAAGTCGTTTTTCGTAGATGCCTGCGTAAACTGTTTGAGTAGCTGCTTATGTGTCAGTTGAAGCTCAGTTGAAAGTCACAGGCGTTGCATTGTTGCCCATTTTGCCGCTGAAGCGCCTTTCTCTTTACTATCTCCACTTCAACGTACTGTTAAATATTGCTTTGGTTATAGTAATCCCACCAAAAACATTTTCATGTAAAAAATGTTTCCAAGACGAGACCATACACCTCGCACTGTCAAAAGCTATCAGATATCATGTAGAGCCAAGCTTTTAAATCTACACCCCCTAACTCTACAAGCCCTCATTTCACAAACTCTATACCTCTGTCAGACAATATGTGGCTTGGTCGTTTCGTTACAAAAAAAAACTTGTAATAACAGAAAAGTAATGAACGTTGAATACATTTTTCATCTTTCACCCATATGACGGTAGCGAAATGGCCAAGCCACATATTTTGGCAACTGATTTTGCAACCTAGTAGTAGGTATCTACCTACTTCTTGCAATAGAGATAAAAATTCATGGCTGTTCCATAAGGCGAATAAAATTTTATGAAATAGCCTGTAAAGAGGAGGTGAATATCAAAAGGTACTTTTGTCCCCCCTTTGGAGCAAAGTGTTTTTTTTTTCACAAATCGCATCTCCAAGATAATTTGTACATCTTGTGTTTAAGTTGAAAAAAAAAAACGCAGGACATGACTGTCACCTTTTGATAATCACCTTTAGCTTTATTTATACGTACATTGGCCCCACGAAAAAAGTTGTTTGAGTTGGAGAATAGGACTGAATAAAAACAACTGTATAACAAAACGTCTATTTGTTATACAGGGCTGGGCAGCCGGCGGCGGTGGCGGCGGCGGCGCGTGGATGCCGGCAGGTATTTTTCCAATATAATGTGAAATACCGAACCTAACCCTAAAAGAAAAGAAAATATAAAAAAAAACCTTTGCAAACGCAGGTGGATCGGATTACGGGGGAGGCGGCGGCGGCGGGGGAGGCGGTGGCTATGATTCCAACGGCCAATGGCAAAGTCGAACCATCACTGAACTGGATCCAGACGAAGAACCAGATAATGAAAAGGAAAAAGAAAACCAGCCAGTAATTTCTTACGTCACTCCTCATATCAGATATGGCAACAATAATAACGCGTATACTGTACTTCAAGACTACAAAGAAGACAGTAAAGTAATAAAGCCCAAAGTCAAAAGAGATATAGCTGTCACTAACGGTGATCAAACAGTAGACTTGAATAAGATAATAAGAAATACAGCAGTTTCTTACATAACTCCAAATGTCAGATATAAAGTATTTGCAATATTTAAGAATTTCAACGAGGTCGATGCCAAAGAAGATCACAGATATAAGCCAAAGTCAAGAGCAAAAAGAGGAATCGTAGATGTCCTACAAAACGCTTATATCTATTGGCTTAACAGAATCCTAGGCAATCTTCGCTTCAGCAAGACGAATCAATACCCCAAATACAAAATCATAAACGGCGTCAAATACGTCTACAGTCCAATGAGGAACATCTACAAGTACAAAGCTCCCAAAGCTATACAACCTGATTCAGCAAATGCCATCAAAGCCGAAGAGTTTAAGCCTATAATAACAGTGCAAGATTTTAACAAGGGAGAGATAGTGGACGGACCAGAAGAGAGTAGGATGCAGAAGAAGAAAATGCATAAAATGAAAGAGACGATGGCCGAAGTCGATGCGGCGCTCGAAGATAATCCATGGCAATGACTATACTATTTAGTGAAACTTGATGAATTGGACTCTTTGGTTTCACCAGAGTTTAAATCGTTTTTGTTCTTTTAGAAAATGCACCATTCAGATGTTTTACTTTGTACAGCGTTTGTAAAAAGCCGTGTGTAAAGTAAAACAGCTAAATCTGCATTAATGGACGCTTTAACAACTACCGATGCTTTCATATAGGTCAGTGTAGCTACCACGAGTGCGAAAAAGCTGTGCCGGACGTCTGCCGGACGTCTGTCATGTATCCTAATACTATAGTAGTAAGGTTGTTTATCCAACTTATCACTTTCAGTGACAGTGACAGTTAGCACTCGTGGTAGCTGTACAGTATAATAATAAAAACTTACTAAGTAGGTTAATAAGCAACATATGAATTGTAATGTTGTCATATTAAAATAGTTTAAACAAATCCATTGTTGTAAGAACTTTTTGTAAGTCAGTCAATAAACACATCATTAAAATAAAGTGGTTTACTTCCGAAGTTTGTATAATGTGGGGCCCCTACTCTATAACTTTATGATTATACAGCCAGAATGAGATTGATTAATTAATAATTTCACTAAAAACTTTGACTATCCAGATATCTCAAAAAGCGAACGAGACTTTAAATTTAGTCTCTATTCATATTATATTGATATACAAGGTGTTACAAAAGTACCTAACTCTTTTTACAGGGTAATAGCACCCGGTGATAGGGATCACAACCTAAATATTTGTTTCGCTCTATGACGTTCCGTTGATTTTTAAATTAATAAAATGTGAACGCTGTGGCGGGAGAAAAGTATTTTTAAATATTGTTTTCATTGACTTTCACAATGTTTTAACAACTCAAAGCTATGTAAATGCACCTACATCCACAAACATATTTTTAAATTTGAGCTACTACCAAAAACAAAAAAGTAATGAATTTTTTTCAATTTTGAGGTTATAAAATAAAATTTGTTTTTTTCAACTTTTTTTTAAAGAATTTACATTCTGTTGACCAGTAGGTTACACCCTGTAAAAAGAGTTAGGATGTTTTGTAACACGTTGTATAAACGATCATATTTGTTTTTTGATATTCACACATAATTTGGTTCAAACAGGATTCGAATTAATTTACCTACAATACTTCTGCGATTTGACCCGTTTTGGACCAACTTATGAATCATCAACAAAGCCTAAAAATATCCCAATTTAAATAAGCAGCCTAGAAACTCCCAGCCTTATACGAAAAAAAATACTGAACCCAAACATTTACACTTTCAAAGTAAAAAAATCGTCCTTTGAACTGCGAGCGGCCAAAAAAATGTATTTTCGTGATCAGCTAACCAGCTTAGATGCTCCCAGCCTTGTATGACAAAATATGTCGATTGGTCACCACAGCTCTCCAGCCATCTGTGAGTGGCTCGAGGATCTAAAGTAGACTCCAGCTCATAATGCAAATGTGGTTGGTGAAAGTAACACGCAGCCGCTAGAGACTACTTACATACTTATAGTTTGACTAGCCTTTCCTTGCGACTCTATACGGACGTGCAAACTTTTATACATGGGATGACTTTTAGGAAATCCTTTGTTTTCGCTAGAGTGACCAAGTCTATCATCGGCTTAAAGCCTCTTCCAGCAATGCAATCACATCTGAATCACAAGCAATCGATCGATTGGTAATTATCTAACCTTTTTGCATCCAGCTGCTACCTCTTTGTAAGGGTTCCGCCCTTTTCTTTCATTAAATGTTCAAATTACATACGTTTTTCTCTTTCTTGTTGTGTGACCCCATCTTGTATGCCTAATATGTTTTTCCTTTGAACTCAAATTCCTGTAGGATACCTCTATCACGTATGGCCTGGATATTATCTGGATATGCGTATTTTGTTTGATCAGTAGCTTGATTTACAAAAAATCACATAAAATCTCACAATAACAAAAAAACTTTTTAACATACCTAATCTTGGGAGATATACTATGGATGGACCTTTGGTAACGATCTACTTTTCGTTTTCCATTCCCATTCAACATTTTTCAAACAAAAGACCTTATTCGCTGGAAACTGGAGTACGTCTTTTATGTAAAGATTGGGTTTTTGAGAGGTCTTCGTTCGAGGGGCAAATTAAAACGTTGGAGTATGGATGCAAACTTTTGTGTAATTTTAAAAGAAGACATGTTGCATGAGTGATATTTTTGTTGCTCTTCATTTGGAAGAATATTATTCATCTTTCAAGCCAGCTTTAAATTTTGTCGAGTTTTAAAGAAAACGTAGTGCAAAAACCTAAGCAGACGAGTTGACAACAACGGGCCGCAACGGCACTTCCACCACATCGCCCCCAACTACGACCAACCGGTAAAAGTACGTCCGTACCCGCGGGAGCTCCTCGAGCTGCAAGACTCCAGCAGCTCGGAGCCCCATTGACCACATCGCGAGGATTGTCCGGGGGCTGATGCCTCCGAAGAAGACGCACAAGCCGAGAGTGCCAACGCAAGTACGGTCGGCCACAGCCACAGATACCCCATGGCATGGCAGCTCTTACCGCGCGCGGCATAAGGGCGCCAATCGAACAAAAAGGGGTATCCTAGCGTATGGCCGACTGTACTTACTACTACGAGATCACGCGAGCAGTAGCAGGCGACCACACTAATGATGACGCCTAGGTTTTTTCAGGACGTTTTCTTTTGAAATACTTTCCTCAACGCAAAAATCGCCAATGAGCACGCGTAGTAATAAAGCCCGAACTCTCTCTCTCTCTCTTTCTCTCTCTGTGAGAAGGCCTATGCTAAGTTAGGAAGCCATGTCAGAGGCCCTTTTGGGCAGCCTAAAAATTCTGATATCAGGGGTGGCCAAGTGAGACGTTTCTAGGCTACATCTTACTTTCTAGCTATGCGACTAACTAAACCATTGTAGGCAGCAAAGGTAGAATATAGTAGGAGTAGAGTACGAAATAATAATTTTTTTCACATGAGTTTTTTTTTCGTTTCCCAAGTCGTGTCCATAAAAGTTACGCAGTGATAGATTTTTCTTATTTTGACTAGTTAATAATCATTTCCTACAGAAAATACAAAAATATGATCATCATCATCATCATTGACAGCCTCTGTTGGTCCATTTCTGAACATAGGCCTCTCCAAAAAAAATCCAGTGTTAACGGTTCGCTGCCTTATTCATCCTTAAAAAATAAGATACTTACTAATTATCAAATTCTAGAATGCTTAATTCTTAGGTAGTATTTTATTCGACCGATAACACTTCAATTTTGGTGTACCTATTATGTAGAAACTTCTGTATGTAACTATTAATACTCACTTACATCGAAACTTTGCGCTGCACTAATAAACGCCAAACATTTACTAGTCTTTGATTATGCTCGAGACATTTCAATGGATGGTACACAGAATGCGATACATGAAATAGAGCAACAGCCGGAACGGTACGCTCAAAATATCACTTTCTGCTTAGGGCCAGAACACACTGAGCGTATCTAGCGCAATTAATTTTGACATCGCATTACGTATTGTTTGAATATCAAGCTGTAGATTGACAAAGTATATTTTGACTATGAGTAACTAGTGGTTCGCCCCGAACTGTGAACTCGCGACCCGATATAAACTTAACAACCCCATATCTCGGTAACCCCTCGACCGACTTAGCTCATGTTCGAACTTAAAAAATATCTTTGCCTCATTTACCCGTCTACCAAATTTCGTGACGATCCGACTTAATTTACTCAAGTTATCGTCGAACGAACATACATATAAACATACATACAAACATACAAACGCCGGATTGTTCCAGTAGACTCGAAGAACTTCGCTCGCTTCGCTCGCTCGTTCAAAAAGGCTTCGTTTTCGATATAACAAGGCAGTATAATTTAGATCGGTTAAAAAGGGCAACGACCAAAATGCGTGCGATCGTGGTTGTGTGTATGAGAGAGTGAGGCGATGGTATACCCCGTGATGGAGAGGCGGGAGGCTTAGTTGACTGGCTCAAAGCCCCGGCGGCGGCGCCCGTGCCTTGGACCCAGGGAGCACCCTCCAGCTAGTGACGCCAGCAAGGGTAGCATAAGGCTGGGTTAGAGCGTATCTATGAGTTTATAACTCTGTCTATCCCGCTCTACGTCAAACGAAAGAGTGAGAAATATAGTTATAAGCTCAAAGATACGCTCTAACCCAGCCATATGCTACGCTTGCAGGCATTGCGTTTCATACACATTATTCTGCGCAGCTTCACCATGCATATTGGGTCATTCTTTGAGAGGTCGATTTTTTTGGTCACACCCTAGTATCTACTAAATTATACATCACACAGTACTAAATTAGCACTTAATTGTCTACTTAACTAACGGTCCATTGAGGCATATCAAATAAAATCAATATTTTATAGAGGAAATTGCCTAAATATCCCTTTGAAGGTCAAAAAATGGGTGATTTTGCGAGTATTTTGCATGTCACACGCGTGTGGGCCTGGATGTTTTTGTTTGTGGTTTTACTCATGTGCCCACTACTATGCTAATTTAGATCTTTCTAAATGCCCAATGAGTGCCTCTATCCAATCGTATATCCAGCATTCTAATAGAATGAAAACTCTTGTGTCTGTAGACATTCCTAGAAATGTCACGCGGCGAGCAAAGTTTCAATCGTGCAACGAAAGTATGTTTTTATACAAGCTTAAATACGCGGCAAGTTTCTAGTTACTGGTGCAAAATATTGTCAAATGGTCCTTGTCAACTATTATGATTCGTATGTGTCGATATCTTTCATGCCTAAACTTTTACGTAAGTTCTTGACTTTTTTTAAACTTTGGTTCGGTAAGGTAGCTGAAAGTGGTGGCACGTTTTGCTAGTATAGTAAACAAGACTACACTAAACTATCCTAAGTACATGAATGCGTATATCCCTGAGTAGGTATTGTCGCAAAAATAAATACGATTGCTTCTATAGTTTAAGAGAAATTGCTACATTTTAGTTATTTCTGAGATCGGTGGCACTGAGATCGGTGGATTTAAGCCACCGATCTCAGTTATTAGCCAAGGGTCTCAAAGAAGTTTTCAACATATTGTATAAATTTCACAGATTCTTTAGATACCATACCGAACGAGATGCTATGACTAATTCAAAATGTATCAGTTTGTTTCTATGGACTAAAGTTTAGACTTCATTTAAGCTATTAAGGTACTGTTTTTTGCAAGGAAATGTAATTTCACGCAAATAAAAAGCTAAATCCGTATAGACAGACAATTTTAGTGTATAATTATTACAGTCACACATATAATAGAGCATTGGTCGCCGATGCGAAAGAACCAGGTTCGATTCCCAGCGCAGGCATGTAACATGACTTTGTTTCTTTTCAAAGTTACATAAATTTGTAAATTTGAAGTAGCTAAACCCCTCCCTAATGTGAGGAAAAACATCGTGATGAAACCCGCAACTTAGTTGGCTCCACACGTAATGACTTCTCTGGTGGGCTAGGCCGACCAAGCTGTCAGGATGGTATAGGTGCTGGGCGCTGGGCAAGCCTACTCCATCTAAAACAATTTCCCAGACACTGCAGCGCCGACTGGTCTCTTCACCCATCTAGTGTAAGTGAAGGTGCCACTGGACGCTGTATAAATAGATGCAAAGGCTTGTTAACTATAATTTTGCATGTTTAGCTTAGAAATTGATCTTTTACAATGATTTTATGAAAATAAAGATATGATTTTTTTGATAATTTTTATGATGTTTAATAAAAATGTTTTATCTGTGTCAGTTCATAAGTGACGTTTAAATTTAGAAAAAACGTTTATTATTCACTGTAATTACTGTTTATAATAATTTTAGACACTATCTGAGATCGGTGGCCTTTTTGCTGAGATCGGTGGCTTGTCAAAAACGAAGATTATTTTTTCATTAATCTATAAAGCTTACAGGTGTGCCTCATCGACATATTGACTAGTTTTTAAGCCATCTTTTACGGTGTATTTTTAGTTTTCACCTATCTTGAAAAAAAAATAAAAGCTACCGATCTCAGCGAAGAACGCTTTTCTCAGGAATGACCCTATTATACTTCGTGGATGCTCCAATCACTTATCATTGAGGACAGATTTATATTTACTAGTGGTTCACCCCGAACTGTGAACTCGCAAACTCAGTTACATATGTGTAACTTTGCTAACGCCATTCGCGCAGGCGCGCGCGCGCTTTGGATATAAACTGTACAACCCCATATCTCAGCAACCCCTCGACCGATGTGGATGTAGCTCATGTTCGTTTTTTTTTTAATTTCGTTTACTCGCCTACCAAATTTTATGACGATCGGACCAACTTTACTCAAGTTATCGTTGAACGAACATTCATACATACAAACATACAAACATACAAACATACAAACATTCAAACATACAAACATACAAACATACAAACATACATACATAAATACGCCGAATTGTTCCAGTAGACTCGGAGAACTTCGCTCGCTCGTTCAATAAAGATTTAAAAAAAACAATGCTCGATACAGGATTTGAACCGGCAACCTCTGGCAAAAAGCGTATTCTTCAACCTTTATAGAGGTATAAACCTGAGGAATATTGTTTGAAAGCCACGCTACAGATTTAGAAAATGCTGTCATATTACTCTATAAGTAACTGGTGATTGGAGTCAAACATGAATGTATTTTGCGTCGCGTATCTTGCGCATGTGACCGAAAAGCATGGAGAATGCTGCACCGACAAGAGGATAACTCTTAAATATAATACAATGATGATCTTGCGCCAGCCCCGGATCTAGGATTTATCCGAGGGGGGGGCAAAATATTGACATTGGCGCCCCTCCTCAGAATTTGAGACTAATCAATCAAAAAAGTTAAGTTAACTTTTATTAAACCAACATGGCTGTCAACCGGTTAAATTAATTGTAGGTACTCATTTGGGAAGAGGAAAGTGGTAGAAAAAAACTGAACTCCATTTCTCCCAGTATATAAGAGTAAGACTGGAAGAGCGCGCGACGCGAAGTGCGCCCGAAAATTCACCGATTTTCTTATAAGGAAATAAATAGCTTGTTGCTGTGCATTCGAAAGTTTTTTTGTTATATGTTTGATCTGAAAGGGCATTATGTTTTTCTGGTGTTGTTTTTAAATGTGCGCCCGAAAAATTTTAAACTTCAGACTTATAGTATCCTAAAACTCAAAAGTCTTTTCTTCTTAAATAAAAGCAAAACAAAGTAAGATTTGAGTCCCTTAACCCCCACCCTAAATTCACTACAGATCCCCTTTTCAGACTAAGTCTATGTCTTGACTACTCTTGACTATTATTAATACATTTAATTCAAATTTTAAAAATACATACATTTTGTTAGTAGTCTTACCCTACGTTAGCAGTTGAAATTAAATTAAATTTGATAAAATTGAGATATTGACATTCAAATAAAATTCAGCTTTACATGCTGGTTGGAGCAGTGACGCATGTAAAGCGAGTCGTCGCGATCCGCTATCATTTTCAGGATGCTATTGGAGCTGGCCCGCGCCCTGCAGAGCAGTAAGTAGCAGCGCTTACGGATTGTAGTGTAGAAGCAGTGCATCCGCGCTTCGGAGAACATGCCAGATGCACTGCAGAAGCGGGACAGCCCCAGCACCCTGATTGACCAGTACTATCACTGTTTGAAAGTTCGAAACCATACTTATCAATATTGGTCCGAGTGAAAACAAGGCGCGCGTCAGCGCGCCCGAAAAATACAGATTCACCCTAAAATTATGGCTTGAATTTGCCGCTCTTTGACTTAGCCCCCTCTAGATCAGGGGCTGATTTTGGCGCCCCCTGAAACTGCCGCCCGGGGCGGGTGCCCCGGTTTAGCCCCCCCTAGATCCGGGCCTGTCTTGCGCATTACGCAGCGAAAGATACGCTCACAGTGTATTGATACACTAAGTTCTCTCTTTATAATTAAACCATGTTAAATAAAATGGCTTCATTTCAACGCAATCTTTAATTCAAAGCAACAATGAAACGTGTCAATATTGTCATTTAATCAGTACGTACACAGGAGGATATCACAAGGAATCGGCGTGCAATCGGTGACAAACCAAATAATTGAATGCACATACATTAAGCGGCCCAAAGATTTCCTCGAGTTTATTAACGTTTTCTTTTGTCGAGCGACCGAGCGGTGGCGTCTCAAGTCTCATAACGCTAAAATGATGCTCGCAGCTGTATACGCGAGATGAAATTAGGCTGCGGCTTTATTAAGACGACGTACGTCTCACAACTAGCGCTGCCAATGGAAAAAAAATCATATCTTTTTTTGGATGCGTTTTTAGCAAAAAACGCTCCTGCGATTCCTCAACGAGAGGCTTAACTATTTTTAGGACCTAAGGTTTGGATTCCAGATCCTAGAACTTAAGAATGCAATCGATTCTCGCCAAAAGTGGCCACTTTTGGCGAGAATCGATTGCATTCGTATTAAATCTAATCCTGGAATCCAAACCTTAGGTCCTAAAAATAGTTAAGCCTCGCGTTGAGGAATCGCAGGAGCGTTTTTTGCTAAAAACGCATCCAAAAAAAAGATATGATTTTTTTTCCATTGGCGGCGCTAGTTGTGAGACGTACGTCGTCTTAAAGAGTGAATACTTTTTTTTTTAATTGTCAATTTATAATCGGAGCCAAAAATAGGCTGCTTTGATTAAGCGAAAGGCAGTATTGCCGCAAATATAACAGATACATTTTTTTGTCAAATTTTTGGCCCCCTAGTAAAAGTTGTTTGTATTAAAATGAGAAGAGAGACTGCTAAACTGTAATTGGCCAATGTTCGTAGGTACTATGTTTTTGTATGTTTAGTATTATTGTTATTTTCTACGATTGTCCTACCTATTTAATTATTCTGTGTTTTGGCAATTTAATAAATCTGTCATCTATCTATCTAAACGCTTCGCTAACGAATTTAATTTTACCTCCATTCACAGCACGTGGGAAAAAATCCCACTCTCCACGGAGTGATATTGTGGAGCCAAGCTTTACGCCAAATTATCCTACTTTTTTCAATAGAAAAGCGACTGTAAGAAGGAATAACTTAAGGTTGGACAATAGCAACGTGGCGGGAAATCAAAATTTTCACAGTTTTTTTTAATTTTGAAGCACACGGAAAATCACTGAACAAAAATAGCTCAGTTTGGCTTAAAAAAAAAAGTGATCATTTTGAATTTCCCGCCACGCTGCTATTGCTTGAAAAGCCCTTGCTTTCTGTCTTGCTCTCGTCATTGTCATAAATTATACATAATATTATGATTATGTACCCTTAGAGGTTTATTCGTGACTTTCGTGAGGGCCTAGATGGCCCAGAAGTTCTGTTTAGCTGGAAAAAAATAACTAAATAGGCAATATCTTTCCCACTCAGTCCGCACCCTTGACTGAACAAGAAGATGGCATCTTTATTTATAAACGTAGTCATCTCTTTTAACTTCGCTTCTATCATCACAGTTACCACGTTGATGCCTCAGACAAAGGAGACGCAAATTGTTTTAGGATTCACAATGGTGTCCAAAGATTTCATTAACGCGTTTGCCTCTTTAGCTTTGCCGATCTTGGCAGGTCGGTACTTTGTAGCCTGCAGGTTGAATTATGGTCTAAGCTGGCTATACAGGGTGTTGTTTTGATTAGTGACACCCGACTCAGGGAAGTTAGTTTTAGGGCCGGTTTCTGAATTGAGAAACTCACCAAGTTAATTCTTAAGTATCGTTCTGTTACGTTCTTTCATGTGACATCTGCAGAGACCTATTTGATTAGTTAAATTCTCAATTCAGAAATCGGAGCTTCGCTTGAAACTAAAACCATGTTTATTTCTTTAAACAATAATTTGATTTGCAAATTACCATGTTCAATTTTTTCTATAGACGCTAATTACTGGGGAGGCATACTGTTTAGGCCAGTCGGCACGCGTTTTGTGTCTCTCTGAGAGAAGGCCCAGCTAGTCGGACAAGATACTCGTACAGGCCACATTATTATTTATTTTTTTCATATTTTGTTGGATGAATTTTTGGGTGTATTTACTTACATTTTGCACTAAGCCATGTTAGGGTTTTGTTAGGTTACAAATTCGCTCAGGACAGGATTGAACCCGCAACAGAATTTTTTAAACATATAAAAATTATTGTAATGTATTTACTTACCTTCTTCAAGATTGATTGTGAGTTAAGCTATTGGAGCTAAAGTTGAACAAAGGAATTAATAAAACAAGTAAACATTTCAATATTTAATTATCTATAACAGTTTGTTCAATAAATTATTTTAATAAATTAAATTTGTGACACCATTTCATTTCATAAATTAATCACTTATTTTATAAAGGCACATAAAAAGGATGACATAAGTTAATGTAACAAAAACACGTAAAAAATAACAACAAAACAAATGATAAGGTAATGCATGAAATAAAATTGTGGGAGGCAGGTACAAATCCATGCTGTGAGCGTAGGTTTTCAAGATTAAAAAGCATACAACTGTTTTTTAGAGGGTCTCACATGCTTTTGGGTGCGGGGGGAGGGGGGGCATGGGGGCATGGTACATTTTATTAAAACTGAAGAATCTAAGACTTAGCCCTAAGCCCTAATATTGGGGTATCTCCCGCACCCACCCCTGGTACGGCAGAGGGGTATCTAGGGTTACGTTTGTCTCCTCCGATGATGTCCTTTGTGGTCAGCGTAGATTTCATGAAAACTGAAGAATCTAAGACTAAGCCCTAATATTGGGATATCTCCCGCACCCACCCCTGGTACGGCAGAGGGGTATCTAGGGGTACGTTTGTCTCCTCCGATGATGTCCTTGATGGTCAGCGTAGATTTGATTAAAACTGAAGAATCTAAGACTAAGCCCTAATATTGGGGTATCTCCCGCACCTACCCCTGGTACGGCAGAGGGGTATCCAGGCGTCTCCTTCGATGGTGTCCTTGGTGATCAGCGTAGATTTGATGAAAACTGAAGAATCTAAGACTAAGCCCTAATCTCTAATATTGGGGTATCTCCCGCACCCACCCCTGGTACGGCAGAGGGGTATCTAGGGGAACATTTCGTCTCCTTCGATGGTGCCCGTGGTGGCCTGCGTAGATGACCTGGTGGTCATCGTGGTCATCGTGCGAGGACAGCTTCTTGATTCCGACGATGGCGGAGAGCATCAGGGCCAGAGCTGATGCTGCGAGGGCCTGAGGGCAATAGAAACGGTTTGGTTAAAAACTAAGGCCTTTCCATCTGCGTAATGAGATGATTTATACAGCGTCTAGTGGCACCTTCACTAGATGGGTGCAGTGACCACTCGGCGCTGTATTGCCTAGGACATTGTTTTAGAATTAAGATGGAAAATAGCCTTGCCCAGCATCTATAGCATGCTGGTTTCCCCACGATGATTTCCTTCACCGTTAGCGAGTGGTTTTGCTACTTAAAGTTTACAAATGTACGTAACTTTGAAAAGAAATAATGTCTTAGACGGATGGGACCGGGCGTCTCATCGGGGCGGCGGAAATTGATTCTTATGATTCCAAGATGGCTGCTTTAGTATTTTTGTACACAAAAGTTTAAGGTATGAAAAAAATATTAGGGCTCGTTTCACCACTTTCCGATAAGCTTCCATTAGCTTATATGTTGAACCTAATGAATTATCTGTTTATCTATAAGACAGCAGAAATATACAGATTTTAATTTTGACTCCAAAATACCCCATCAATCTGGAGGTAGGTATACCAGGAATTTAAGAAAAAAAAACAATTAAAATCGCCCATTCACAGAAATTTTACATTTTATATTCTTTCGAGAATAGGCTTAAAAACTAAAATGTCTATTACAAGTATTGTCATGTCGTTGATAGAGATGCCATAAAATACGAAACAAACACACTCGTAAACACTTTATTTATTGCTCACGCAGTGCGGTACTTAAACTCTACATAAATGCCGTTACAGTGATAAATGATTTGCTAATTGCTAGAAGCACCTGTAACATAAGCGAGAAAATAAATCAATCCTATCACACTTCTATTAACTAGCTTTCGCCAGCGACTTCGTCCGCGCAGAAAAGATAAATAAAAAAATTGCCCTGTATATTAACTTGGAGTTTAATTTCTGCTGCTAGGCTGCACCCTCAAAGTGGGACCCCATTCAGTTCTCTTAAATGTTATTCTGATGTCGAAGCTATGTTCTTTTCAAATAGCCAAATCCGTCCATCCGTTTCAGAAAGAATCCTTTTCAAACATACAATTATATCAAATATACAAACAAATTTTGTGAGTTTGTGTATGTTTGTTACTATTTCACGCTCAAACGGCTAGATGGATTTTGATACAATTTGGGATGCATATTATTATAGCTTATAAGCTAGAATAACATACAGACTGCGTCCGCGCTTACATCGATAATGAAGTATGCGGACAAGTTCGTGGGCAAAAGCTAGTGTTGTGATAGTTCAATTGTAAGTCCTTTTGGGACACAGCAGTGTAAATCACTGTAATAATAGTCGAATAGTGTCTGGGTTGAATCATGTTTTAAACATCAAAGCACGTTCTGCTATTCTCGTTCCCGATGCTAATAGAGATCCTTTGTCCTTTGAGACCCAATTAACTATCACCTCTAGCTCTATGCAAAGACTTGAACTGGGACAAAGCCAATAAGACAATAATTACCTACCCTAGTAGTAACACCAATAAAATGTTTTATGACTCTTTAAACTCTCTTGGTTTTGAGTCATAATTATTGTAACAAAACAGGATTCTCACCACGACTTAGGGTGGCATTAATAGTCATCAGCTCAAGTTCGAGCTCAAGTAGGTGATCTCAGAAAACAAAATCACCGAAAAACAACGAGAGCTTGAGTAGCTGTCAGCATAATAATAGACACTAGCTTGAGCTTGACATTGACATTAGCCAAGGTCTTAAGCCTGTGATTTTGTTTTCTGAGTTCACCTACTTGAGCACAAGCTTGAGCTAACGACTGTTAATGCCACCCTTAGTAATGATGGTGCTATTTTTGGTGTACAATAAAGTGGTCTCTATTTATTTCCACAAAAACGTTATATCGGTCTTTTGAGAATCGAAGTCTTTGTTTTTAAGCGCGTTTGCCTGCATGATAAGGAAAATAATAATTTATCTCAAGGAACTAAGGTTGAAAATCAACTGTGAGGGTATGATGTAATAGCTTTTGCCCGTGACTTGAAGATTTGGAAAAGTTGTTGAAGACTTGGGGAAGTGGTTTATATTTTTACCCGTTATCGATGTTAAAAAGCTAGTACTTTATGGCCTATTTTGTGTAAGCTCTATATCTCTATACTTATATCTTATAATTACAGCGAGAGAGAGTAACAAACTTCCATCCAAACAATCTTCTATTCAAGTGTAGATAATAATAATAAAGGCCTTTGCATTTACATAATGAGATGATTTATACAGCGTCCAGTAGTACCTTCACTCACACTAGATGGGCGAAGAGACCACTCGGCGCTGCAGTGCCTGGGACATTGTTTTAGATACATGACATTAAATACCTATTGGCTATTTTATTGGAGGATACAGAAATATTACCAGAAAGAAAAGCTGACAGCCTTTTTGAACTAGCCGTTCTTTATCGATTAGCAAAGTAAAGCAATAACGGCCACGGTCAGTCCATGAATGAGTGACCTCTACTGGCAATATCTGACTGAGCACTTCCGTGCTTCGGAAAGCACGTTAAACCGTTGGTCCCGGTTGTTGTTGATTGATTAATAACAATCGTTAAGCCATGTCAGAAGATTTTTGGGCGGCGTACAAACTCTGCCACCAGGGGGTCTACCGGCTAAAACGAAGCCGATTACCATTGGCGAAAATCGTAGTTCGATTTTTTTTAAATTTACTGCCACCTAGTTCATTTTACTGCCAACCAGTTAATTTTTCATAAATCGAACTTCGATTTTCGCTTCGTCTTAGCCGGTAGACCCCCAGGGGTGGCCACTACCTCATACGATTGCCTACCTACCAGAAAGATTATAGGACAAACTTCACCACCATGGGGGCCAAATCTTGATTATATTTTGATGTTTGTAACGGAAAAATATAGAAAACATTTAAATTTCCATTGTTACTTACAGCCCAGAGCAGAAATTCTTAAGACATGAAGATATTTAGGCTGGTATTAATCGGCTGAGATCACCTACTTGAGATCGGTCTCAAGTAGGTGAACTCAGAAAACAAAAATCACCGACTTGAGACATTGGCTTATTAATAAACCTATCTTAGGCGCGAACTTGAGTCCTCGACTTGAGTAAAGAATGAACTATTTGAACGAATGATACCATTTAAAGTTCAAAATGTGGTCAAAAAGCTTAAACCCAACTCAAAAGTACTAGGCGCCCATACATTATAAAGAGACTATTCGAAAAGGCACAACCTGAGTTTGGCCTCCTTTTGGTCCATAAAATTGTCCATGGTCCGGTGTTATTCAGTTGTCCACTTGTCATTTCTATAATAGTCCAGGATTCCACAAACATAAAAGTGATGTTACAAGATATAACACGAACTCTACTCCAAATAGGTACTCGATTATAATAACTAGTGGTTCACCCCGAACTGTGAACTCAGGATGACTAACTTTTTGCTAACCCCATATCCACTCTTCGTCCGATTTGGATTTGGATATTAGAATTTTAAAATTCTTTTAATTCCATTAAGCCGCCTTTATATTTTTATGACGACACAATCATTCATACATACAAACATACTTCGATCGCTCGTTCAATATGACGACACAATTTTGTAGCGGCACCCTGGTCTAGACAAAAAGGAACAGATCTGACTCGCTTCAGCCATTTTTATTCAGCATTGTTATTCGTTACTTTGGCAACAGAGAGCTTGATCTTGAGTGAGTAACTCAGCATATTAATAAAGCAGCGCTTACTTGAGACCGATCTCAAGTCCTCGACTTGGGTCAAGAATGAACTATTTCAACGACTTGAGTAAAGAATGTACTAGGCTACCATACATTAGAAAGAGGCTAGCCACAACCTCAGTTTCACCTTCAAAGAGGTTCGTAAGGTGAACAACTTTTTTCACTGTTTTCAGAACTGTCGAATAAAAGAAAAAACTTTTTCTATTGTCAAACATCAGTCAAACTACGAAAATAATTATTATAAAAATGTCTCGTAAATTCTTGTGATTTTCAGTATATTGAACGTTTTAGTCGGTTATGGATAATAAGTGGCGCCAGAGAGGTTATTTTCAATATTTTGGCCGAAAAATATCATGCCGGAAACTTCCAACAGAGAGCTTCAGTTCATTCGAGCTTCCGTTATTCGAGCTTCCGTTTTTCGAGCTTCAGTACCTAGCGGACCCAGTTGGATGACCTCTACAAACGAGTTGCTGACAAGACAGGTATTTATTCACTATAATTGTATAAAATATACATAGTTCACGATACAAGTTACAGATATCGTCTAGTTTACGATATAAGTTACAGATATCGTCAGTTAGGTCTTTAAAATACCCCATCATCAACGTTTTTTGCGCATTTAATATAACTTTAGAGGTTATGTTTACGTAGAGAAAGTAGTAATTAGCCAAGCGAATTTATAATAAATTATAGAGCGACTGCAAACCTAACATTTGATCGCTGCGCACATCATTCTACTACATTAATGTTTTATTTTGATTACAGGAAAATCAGAAAGTACCTACTGTCCGACGCATAATCGACGAAGTTAGGGCGTTATGATAGGAGGGATAAAAACCAAGGCAATTTTAAAACACCAGCTTTGGTCCCGAAACCTGGAATAATGTGTGGAGAATGAACACATAAAATGAGGGGAAGAATACTCGACTCAGCGCAAATTCATGTCAGGTGTAGAAATTTTAGATGATGATTAGGAAACAATATTGTATTAATAAATATGTTACAACTCTCCCAGGCTAGTTTATTTTCCAATTAGAAAAAAAAATGATAATTATGTAACATTAATTAAGGTCTTCCCTATTCAGATTTATCTTCAAGTATCAACTTAATTTACTAAATACCTACTACTCGTCTGAATGATACCACACCCTCAAGTTTTCCCTACTATATCCGCTTTATATTTTATGCATGCCTAGTAACCTCTATGGTCCAACTGGGCTTTGAAAAAAACTAGGTACGAGTAAAGAGGTTTGAATTGTATGTTGTGCTGCCATCTACATGATATGTATCATACTACATGAAGCTTTCTGTCACCAATCGCCATATAAGAGATTCCGGATGTTTATGCACGCCTAATACCTTCAGACCATTGACATGACGTCATTCACGTTACAGCACTCAAATTCTATTGTACACACGACAGCACGTCAAAGTGTACACTTTTGTTGTAAAGTCGCCCGTAACGTAAGCGAGTAGAGTGCTAGCGTGTAAAGGTCGACGTGTTGTCGTGTGTACGTGCGTTTCACGAAACAATTCCCTTGGATTGTACAAAAATAGTCCCTATTACATCGTAATAAGAGTTTCGTCAAGGGAACTCTTTCGTGAAACGCAATAGAGCCCGGATTTTCAGTAAGGAAAGAGTTGAAATATACTTTCTGCCTTTTTATTAGTGTGTGGTGTAGTTTCTTACAAGATTATGGGAGCCTGCAAATAGTAGTTTTTCTTTGAAATTAAAACTTAATTTTGACAACACTTCAGTATTTGGCCAAGTACAAGCTCGTAGCTTCTGATTCTACCATGCCTTTATAGGTAGTATTTGAGTTTTAGATGGTGACGCGGTGGTGGCATAATGGGTAGAACAATAGACTCGGAATCGACGGATCCTGGTTCGAGTCCCGATGAGGGCATGTACCCTACCCATGACATTAATTTATTTCAAATCCGCATACATACCACTCCCTGACTGTGAAGGAAAACATCGTGAGGAAACCGGAGCGTCTGAGGCTATATACCAAACTAAACTCAAACTTAGTACCAGCTTATTTTTTAAAACCTCAGCTCTTCGGAGTTCTTTCTTGGTAATATGACTGTGGGGCTCTGAGCTGCTGGAGTTTTGCAGCTCGAAGAACTCGGGCTGGTAGAAACACTTTTCTGGCTAGTCATAGCGATGTGGTAGAGGTGCCGGTCGAATGACGACGACAAATTATTTCACACCACAAGGTCCCTTTCCACGTAACTTCCGATGTCGACTATGGTCCTAAGTATATTGTTAAGCTGCAGCTTCTTGCGGTAGGTTCGCTTTGGATGCGCGCTGACTAAACATCATTTTTGTATATTAATTATCAAAGAAAATAACTCCCCTTCTTGCTTTGCGTAGTCGGGTAATGAAAAACAAGAACTTGAGTCGGCTATCGCCTGCACTTGGAAATGACAGTCGCAAGTCTGGTCTCAAGTAGGTGAACTCACGTAAGATTGTGTCTATTAATAAGCCAGCGACTCCGGTCTCAAGTAAGTGATCTTACAGCTTCTTAACATTTTATGCATGCCTAGTACTCTAAACCACGTTGTATTGAAATTGAGACGTCACGGACTGTCAAAAGATGAATGACTCACTCAATTCCGAGCTCAAGTCGGCTCTATTAATATGGCGTCGACTCAAGTAAGTCGACTCACTCAAGCAAGTCGGCTAATGTCAATGTCAATCTCAAGATCGTGACTATTAATAAGCAGACAGCTACTCAAGTTTGACATTACCCAAGGCTTGACATTTACCTCCTTGAGATCGATCTCAAGTAGGTGAACTCAGACGACTATTAATACCACCCTTAGAGAAGCAAACATTCAAGAAATTAATCGAGAATTTCACTCAATACTCGCTATTCGCTGCCACTGAAATCGATTCACCAACTTCGTTAGGAAATAAACCTACAGAAAGCGCTCCCAGTCATATGAATGCAGCGAGCAGAAGAAAACATGGAGATCTCACTAGCCCTGAGAAATGACCTAATGCATATGGTTCTCGTATGGGCGGAGTTAACATAATATGGTTTCTCTCACGATTTAAGTAATTCGATAGACGTGACTTAGAGAAGACAGCAGTTTCACGCTGTCAGTATAATACGTCCAATAACATCAATAGCGCGAAAACTATCCACCAATGACGGAGTTTCTTGTTTTCTTATTAGTTTAAAATATTTTTTACAAAGCTGTCGGCGCGAGTAAATGCGTGTGCTGATTTTAGAGGATGGGGTAGCTTGAAGTAATGCTTCCATGTTTTTTTCGTTCGCCGCATGCATGGAGTTCAAGCAACCATCGTAAACTCTAGATAGATAAGATAAGATGAGTGTATCTTCGTATAGTGTAGATAAAATGACAATAGTCATTATGAAAAATAAATATCATCAGTTTGATATTTTTATTAACATAAATATGTGCAGTTACTAAAAAAGTTTAACTTATAAAATTATAACGAATTAAAAAAAAAATCAAGGCAACAGTTTTGTGCAATTTAGCTTTAGCATTCTTGGATGAGTACTCAAGTAGCCAAGAAAATATTACCTTTCACACTTTGATACATTTAACTGCTCGGTCTACGCAAAACAACAGAGCGAGAGACAGATACTAATAATTTATTATAGTTTTTCCCCATTTGTACTGGTTTTGAACCTTCACGACGTTTATTTCCCTAAAAACTGTACTTATAAACCTTACGCAAAACTTAAAACCTTATACATGAAAAATACCCAAATTGGTTCAGCCGTTCTCTAGTGATGCGCGTATCGAACGGGAGCATTTTTAATTCTATTCTCATTTACACGTAGATACCAGTAGACATATTTTTAATTTTTCGATACATTATTTACACTTTTTCAGGGTATCTACCGGCTAAGACGAAGCCGATTACCATTGGCGAAAATAGAAGTTCGATTTATGAAAAATGAACTGAGTGGCAGTAAAATGAACTGGGTGGCAGTACATTTTTCACAAATCGAACTTCGATTTTCGCCAATGTTAATCGGCTTCGTCTTAGCTGGTCGGAACTACTTTGGAAGCCCCGCTGCATCGGCATTTTAATTACACAAAAAACAAAAACAGAAAACCTACAGATTATTGGTTTGAAGCCTCGAGATAAATGATTTGGAGGTATACAATACATACAATTCTTACTGGATGGTGAGTCGCTATTTTATTTTCACTTTTGACAACGGACATCTGTTAAAAGTCGATTAACAGTCCGTTAGTGACCAGCAAATCGGGGGTAAGGCCTTGTTCACGTGAAACGCGCGTTTACATCTACATACATACCTAAAACTCGCGTCAGCATGTCTATTTGCAAACCTCCGTATTGGTTATCTACTGCTATACACCAAGTTTCAGCAAAATCCAGCCAGTAGTTTGGAAATTAAACCTGAATTACGTTTGTATGGGAAAATGGTGCTCTGGGATGAGCTGGCCTGCGTCACGAAGAGGCGGAAGCGAACACGGCAAGCGTTCTACTTAGATCTTCCTATTCCTACTAAATTCCGTGAACGGTTGAAATAGCTCCGAGCAGATATGTAGTATAGTCGCAGTTTAATTGGTAAAAGTGAATAATCGGTCGGCAGGAAGCCTTGTTGTTCGCGAATCCGTGTCAGACAACGCGTTGTTCCACCATCGTCCGGAAATTGAGCGCTTGCAGTTCAAGCGGTAGATGTAAGTGGTAGTGGCCACCCTATACAATGTATACAAAGTATACAATGTTATGGAATTGTTTAATTAACCCAAGTGTTTACCCAACTTTTGAGTAAACAACACAAAACTATTATTTATAATTGGAAAATATATTTTTTTAAATCAAATTCTTAAATTTTTGGCAAACTAGCGTAAAGGGTAGAGAGGTAGAGCACAGGTCCTTAGACAAGGCGAAATATAATAATACAACGTGTTACAAAAGGTGCTAACTCTTTTTGCCTTCGGAAAACGTATTCGTCTTTGAAGTGGATGTGGGAGGTCACCTGGCTTGACGCAAGTACGCAACTATGGCAGATGGACGATTGCCATTGCGGAATGGCGACCTCGAGAGGGGAAGAGATCTGTTGGCAGACCACCAGCCAGATGGTCCGATGACATAGCACAAGTAGCCGGAAAACAGTGGTTACGTTTTGCTCAGGATAGTGATAGGTGGCGTGAGCATGAAGAATTACTCAACAGTGGGTGTTAACAGGCTGATGATGGTGATGGTGGTGATGATAGTAATAACACCTTGTATAAATGAGAGTAAAATATTTCTATCGCACGACAAGCAATTTTGTCAAATAAGTCCAAATTTTATTGTCGTATTAAGTTTCAGCCGAGTGGATTTTCAAACTGCTTTACAACCGTTCACTTTTGTCACTTTGACGATTGCTTGAAGCGCTTACACGTGCTCCCCAAGGTGGTGCAAACCTGCAATATAGTGGTGTAATGAATAGCCAGTAGATTTACTTGTTACACTCACGCGATGAGGTGCCGCGCGGAATTATATTAGCTTACTTTGCTGTTCACAGAGCAAAGAGTAGAAATACGTCGCATGTTGTGAGAATACCTCGTTATGTTCATAATTTACATGACTTATATGTCACTGGTTCCACGTTCATTATCATTAGCATCATTATTAATTCATCACTCGGTGGACTTATGTACTTAACTATCCAGTCAAAAAATGGCACCATTAGTTATTAACAGTCGCTAACGGGTTTGGCCGTGTGTAACATCAATTTCTTTCAGAGATTTGTAAGCCTTTTTCAGGGAGAAAAACATGCCTAAAAAGATAACCAGTTCCTAAACCAGTACTTTTAGTTATTTCCAGATATTTTTGAGTGAAAGTAGTGTATTATTATTAGTAGAAAGGCATCTTAAAGTTTAGCTCACAAATAAAAAGTCACCCTGGAGGAAGTAATTGTATTTATAATGTGTATCATCTCCATAACAGACTTTCGAAGAACAAGAAAGTTGATAAAAGATTATCTCTTTGTAACACCACTGTTACGTTTTGTACTTCGATGAAACGAATGCTCTAGCAGATGTCAACTTTTATTTGCATCGTTGTGTGGATATTGTAAAGCTTGCATTTAAGGCTCGGTATAAGGCTAACTAGCGCCACCAATGTTAAAAAAATCATATCTTCCTTTAGAAGAAGTTTCTGACAAAATCCTAAGATGAGCTCATGCGCCTTGCTTTTCTAGATTTTTAAGTGTAGGTTCCCAACTCAATTTCTAGTCTTTAGCTAAAAATTTTTGGCGGTTATCGAAATTTTTTTAGCTTAAAAGTAAATTTCGAAGAGGGTATCTACACTTAAAAATCTAGAAAAGCATGGCGCATAGGCTCATCTTAGGATTTTTTCAGAAACTTCTTCTAAAGGAAGATATGATTTTTTTAACATTGGTGGCGCTAGTTAGCCTTAACTCGCCGAGTAACATGAAAGACCCGAAACACAGAATAGTTTTATTGGACAGTTATTTGCTTTTCCCTTTGGTAGTGAGAAAATAGTTCCAATTATAGTTAGAACCTTACTGCTTTTACTTAAAGTTAAAAACGAAAACGAATGAATGAAAAGTCTAGTGAACTTTTATGCCAGTTAAAGGGTTAACCATTGGTGCAACTTTTTATGTTTTTTGTTTAAATCACTAACCTGAGGATTTTTTTTGCCTTATTTAGATACAAACATTTAGATACAAAAAATTATATTCTTTTTTTATTTTTGAGGTTTAGGATTAGGATTTTTTTTTAAGTTAGAGCATTGTGTAATTTAATGTCAGGTGATTGTATAGGGTAGTGGCCACCCCTGGTGTCAGAATTTTTAGGCTACCCAAAGGGCCTTGAAAGCTTTATGAAAATGCATCAATAAAAAGCATTGTCAAAATTTTTGTCATCACTAGAGTTGAGAAGGGCTCGACCGGTTTGACATAATAATATTTTTTTATTGTATCTAGTTTTAATTACTTTGCATGAAATATTTGTTTTATGTAAATTCACCGGAAAAGCCGGCGGACCACAAGTGTTTCATAAAAAAAGAGCTTTAATAAAATACAGCCAAAGCAAATTACTTGGCTTCAGTACCCTGCGCTAATTAATGACTTACAAGTGATCAGCCTCGGGAGTGAGCTATAATGAATATTGTGTTGCTCAGAACACAATCTAGTTAGCATTTGCAAACATACGATGGCAGGTACGAGTATATTACACGCAAGTCTTCACAGGAGCTGAAATTGAATGTCATGTGAAATTGAATGTCATAAAGTTTGTCTGGATTCAAGGTGGTAAAGGCCCACTAGCGCCACCAATATCATAATAATATCTTCTTTTTGGATGCATATCTTTACATAAGTGCTTGTGGTCCCTATAACCAGATTTATAGAACAACATTTTTATTTGTTACATATCTCATTATTAATACATCATACTCTGTGAAAATGTCTAGTTGGCTACCTATTTACGGTTTCAAAGATACTACCCTTAAAGGCAGAAGAGACTCACAGACTGAAAAACAGACAGTGTAGGCAAAGTAATAGGGGTGAACCCTTTTTGCACCTTTCGGGAATGGAACCCTAAAAATGGATCTTAAAATTCTCAATGGAGAATGTCCGTGGGTCTGTTAAATCACTTGAAACTTTATGACCGTGTAGCCTAAACATTTAGAAATACACCTGTTTTTGTCAAAGTTGATGGTATTCTTCATTTGGGAAATATATGTCACCGATTTTTTGCAAAAAACTCATCCAAAAAGAAGACAAATAACTTTTTCATTGGCGGAGCTAAAGTGGACGGTGTACCAGGCTCTTAAGGGTCCGTATAAGGCTAACTAGCGCCGCCAATGTTAAAAAAATCATATCTTCTTT
Source organism: Zelleria hepariella (assembly GCA_949319315.1). Classification (NCBI taxonomy): domain Eukaryota; kingdom Metazoa; phylum Arthropoda; class Insecta; order Lepidoptera; family Yponomeutidae; genus Zelleria; species Zelleria hepariella. Next base: position 4,479,185 of record OX439378.1, on the reverse strand, counting down.
TAGAAGAAGTTTCTGGAAAAATCCTAAGATGAGCCTATGCGCCATGCTTTTCTAGATTTTTAAGTGTAGATACCCTCTTCGAAATTTAATTTTAAGCTAAAAAATTTTCGATAACCGCCAAAAACGGCCGTTTTTGGCGGTTATCGAAAATTTTTTAGCTTAAGACTAGAAATTGAGTTGGGTACCCACACTTAAAAATCTAGAAAAGCATGGCGCATGAGCTCATCTTAGGATTTTGTCAGAAACTTCTTCTGAAGCGAGATATGATTTTTTCAACATTGGTGGCGCTAGTTAGCCTTATACGGACCCTTAAGAGGGCGTTAGAGCACCATTTTCCCATACAAACTTAGTTCCGGTTTAATTTCTAAACTACAGGCTGGATTTTGCTGAAACTTAGTTTATATCAGTAGATGACCAATATGGAGGTTTGCAAATAGTTTTTATAATAAAAAAAATAGCCTGAAAGAAATTAGAGCGATGCGTTTTTCGCGCCGAAAAAAGGGTTACTTTAAGCTGTTATTTACTTACATTATTACACTGTCTATTGGAGTCTAACTACCTTGGAGACATCAATAATGTGTTGTACATGTCAGAAAAAAAAAATTTTAAATCTATACTTATAATAAAACTCTAGCGAAGTCAATTCTGTACATTAAATATTTTTAGAAAAAAACTAGCAGGGGTTACTAAGTAAACTATACTGAAAACAAAAATGCAAAAAAAATGGTTTATGTCTGTCTGTCTGTCTGTCTGTCTGTCTGTCTGTGTGTTACCTCATCACGCGAATACCGCTGAATAGTTTTCAGTCAAATTTAGGACCGTGATAAGTCCTGGTTCTGGGCACAATCTAGGCTATCCGATGTTCAGAATACATCGCGGGTTGCAATTTTAACTTCGTTTTTTGTAAGATTTATTCATAATTTTGATATAGCTTCTTCAGAAGATATGTTAACAACGTGATATTGAAAATATTTAAAAAAAATTAATAAACGAAAAAAAAAAGAAAAAAAAGTCCGACTTGGAACCTCATTATCTTGGAAACAATACATATATAAATGTATTGTTTACATTAGGGTTTTTATTCTATTTTATTATATTGCTTTATTTTGAGCCCTGCTACCGCAAGTTAAGAAATAATAACTATTAAATTAAAATACCCCCGACATTTTAGCTTCAAATAAGCATATTTAATAAATAGCTGAACCAATTTTGACAAAAAATAACTAAGAACATTCGCTAGAAAACCTGATTTCAAATTAAAAAAACCCTAGGTTCCAAATCGTTCACCCATTTAAGAGCTACGGTGCCACAGACAGACACACCCTCATAAACACATACCTATACAGACACACTCACAAAGCTGTCAAACTTATAACACCCATCTTTTTTGGTCGGGGGTTAAAAAACACCTTCCTTTTGAGTTTTCCTCCACAGTCGAATTTAAATTAAATGTCAAATATGTAAAAACGCGGGCACACTAGTACCTAATAAAATGTAGAAATGGCAGCTGAACTACGAAAAATTTTGGGAAAATAGATCTATTACATTACAACTACAACTAGATACTCGCGAAAGGACACGAACACACGTAGACTCATACAGCCGCATTGCCTCTCACTTTTCCCGCGCCCCGTCTCGCTCTGGGTGAAACAGCTATAGAAAACAGTGTCTCACGCGCCCCCTAGCTGTTTATGACGTAGTTACGGTTACATTATTACGTGTCGGTCTGGTCTCACCAGATTACCCTACAGCTTTATGAGTTTTATGCTTTTATGAGATTCCCGAAAATTAGCCCCCTGATGCAACACGCGTTTTAACTATCGGTGTAAACATTGCAGGGGTTTTCTTTGGGTTGTTCCTTGTTTATCATAGTAAAAGTTGCTTGTATTTGTGAGTTAAGCTATCCCTTTCAGTTTCACAGGATCTTTCTGAACCACCCTGTAGAAATACTCAATAAGGAACGAAACTCAAGATTTTTATACAGTAAACAGGACGTAAACACTTACACTATCGTTGCAAAGTCATCCGTAAGTAACGTAACTGAATAGTGGTGCTGTCGGCTGTACCAGTTGTTGTTAAAAAAAAAAAAAATTGTAACTAAACAATACATACTATGTATAAAGGGTGCTATTAATAGTCGTCTTAGATCACCTACTTGAGCTCGATCTCAAGTAGGTGAACTCAGAAAAGTCAAATGCTAATGTCAAGTCTTGGCTAATGTTAGCTGTCAGCATATTAATCATAGTTAATACACACTATCTTGAGATTGACATTGACATAAGCGAAGGCTTGACCTTAGCATTTAATTTTGACTTTTCTGAGATCACCAACTTGAGTTCGATCTTTAGTCGAGGACTATTAATGCCACGCTTAAAGATCTACATATATTTTCGACGAGGGTACGCTTGAGCCTAAGGCAGTGTATATCATTAGTTACTTTGCAAGGGTGATTCTGAACTTTAATTTACAAAGATTTCTTCCAGAACGAAAAGATGTGAAAAATGTCTATACCCAGAAGTGGGACTTCCACAAGTTACTTCGCAAAAAGTAAACGATCTGTGTGTCTAGGACAGCGTTTCTCAACCCACAAGAAGATCCATGGATTAAATAAAAATGTATGCTTACATAATATTCCAATTTAAACGTTCGTAAGCACTGAACATTTAAAACTATGTAACTAGTGGTTCGCCTCAAACTGTGAACTCGCGACCCCATATAAACTTAACAACCCCATATCTCGGTAACCCCTCAACCGATTTAGCTCATGTTCGAACTTAAAAATTATCTTGGCCTCATTTACCTGCCTACCAAATTTCATGACGATCACACTAAATTTACTCAAGTTATCGACGAACGAACATTCATACATACATACATACATACATACAAACATACATACATACATACATACATACAAAGATACAAACGCCGGATTCCAGTAGTTCCAGTAGACTCTGAGAACTTCACTCGCTCGTTCAAATACCACCCTTAAAATCCTAGAAAACCAAACCCCCTGGGATAAGACTTGCGGACCCTAGGTTGGGAAACACTGATCTAGAAAAATGGGGGTAAATAAATCCGAAGTTGGGGCTCTCTCCAGAGTCTTCCAACGATTACATAACTGTGACGGGAGTTACCGCCCTTTGGAGATGAGTCTTTCGCTTTTTCCTCGACTGTGGTAAAGTAATGTTGTAATATTAGTGCCAGGGGCACTAGATCTAGCTAAAAATTAAGGCCTTTTTGCATCTACGTAATGAGATGATTTATACAGCGTCCAGTGGCACCGTCACTAACACTAGACGGGTGAAGAGATCACTCGGCGCTGCAGTGCCTGGGACATTGTTTAAGATGGAGTAAGCTTGCCCAGCACCTTTACCATCCAGACAGCTTAGTCGGCCTAGCCCACAGGAAAGACCAGTCAATACGTGTGGAGCCAACTAAGCCGCGGGTTTTCACACGATGTTTTCCTTCAAATTCCTTCCCGGTGAAAGGAATCTAGCTAGAGCTTAATTAACTGGTCTGTTCAAGCCTAAAATTAGATTAGTAATTATTATACTGAACATGACCGACCGTCTCATGTCCAACCAAGATAGACGTATAATTATGTACATTGTACAGATGTGTAATACAGTTAAACAGACATCCCAAGTAACATTTTAGGTTGTAGAAAGGTTTTGAACAGGTTCTAGAACCTTTGTATGGAAATCTGCTCGTAAGTCTTATAACTCTCAATAAAGTTATATTAACCTTGTAATTACCTTCTGAGTGCCAAAAGGGCCCCGGTTTTAGAACCTTTCTGAGAGCTACAGCACAACCTATAGCTCAAATCCAGAACCTTTCCAATACTTGCATAGAACCTAAATATAACCTTCACAACCTTAATTTAACGTTATTATAACCTTGCAAGACAACTTATAAGTTCTAAATTAGTCTTGGATGTAACTCTATGACAACTTAGAACCTTTTTGATGGATATGAATAAATACCTTTCCAGGACTTACAAGTTTTAAATAGCTTCTGTTTAAGATTTTTTACACAGATTCAAATACTTATTTACAATGGCGTCATTCCTTTTTCGTTCGGCCATCTTTCAAAATGGCTAGATAAGCAAAGTGTTTATAAAAATAATAAGTAGCTTGGTAAAGTCAGGAAATAATCAAAATATAGTGCGATTGGCACTTCATCGTGAAACTTTACGATAATAGTGCTGTATACAAGACGGGCCTTTCATAAGTTAAACATTTCGGATATTTTTTAATAAAATAAAATAAAATAAATTGGTGATCGGTGGTAAGTCACATCAGAAATCAAACTACTATTCATATGAAAAATATATATTATAAATCGTGTAGCACATGGTATTTGATTACGCTTTATTTAATTAAAATATTGGTTTTGTTTCGTTTTTTTTTTCATTTTTTAATATTAAATATGGCTGACGTTAGGAAATTACTTGAAAGTATTATGTTTTTCCTTTTCAGAACTGTAACAGCTAACAGCTCTTAAGATTTTCCAAAATAAGAGCTGAAGGTAATCTCGCGGAGCTACCTCAAACGACAAGGCTGTTTTCAACGCTTCAAGGTTATTACCAGGAGTTGTCCAAGACTTACCAGTTGCGAAAACCACCACTGAGCTAAATTTGTTGCTTTTAAGTTTTGGTTGTAGGGGGACATGCGTTTGACCTTCGTTCAACAAACAGCTACAGGCTGCTCTAAGGGTGGTCATGAACTGAAATCAAAATTGAACTCTGTTTAAACTTAGTATAAAGTGAGATCAATTTTGAACTAACTTTAAACTGAGTTCAAAATTGATCTCTGTTTATATTTAGTTTAGTGAGATCAATTTTGAAGTTACTTTAACCAACTGGTATTACTGAGTTCAAAATTGATATTATTATTATTCGAATCGAATCGAATCAAATCGAATCGAATCGAATCGAATCGAATCGAAACGAAACGAAACAAAACGAGTCGAATCGAATCGAATCGAATCGAATCGAAACGAAACGAATCGAATCGAACCGAATCGGCTATTGCTAGATTCATAGTACACACGACAACACGTCAGTTGTTGTAAAATCGCCCGTAACGTAACCGAGCAAAGTGCTAGCGTGTAAGGGTCGACGTGCTGTCGTGTGTACTGATTCAAGTATCAAAACTTTAACTGCCTATATCTCCTAAACGGCTAATGCTAGACCCATGTTTATGGTACTCAAAAAAAGGGTTCAACGAGCTCTACCTGATGAACGCAACAAAAATAATAAAAAGATGTATCAAAACTTTAACTGCCCATATCTCCTAAACGGCTAACGCTAGACCCATGTTCATAGTACTCTAAAAAAGGGGCTCGACGAGCTCTACCTGATGAAAGAAACAAAAATAACTAGTAGTTCGCCCCGAACTGTGAACTCGCGACCCCATATAAACTTAACAACCCTCGGCATCCCCTCGACCGATTTGGCTCATGTTCGAACTTAAAAATTATTTTAATTTCATTTACCCGCCTACCAAATTTCATAATGATCCGACCGAATTTACTCAAGTTATCGTCGAACGAACATACATACAAACATACATACATACATACAAACATGCAAACGCCGGATTGTTCCAGTAGACTCGGAGAACTTCGCTCGCTTCGCTCGCTCGTTCAATAAAAAAGAAGTATCAAAACTTTAACTGCCCATATTTGAACGAGCGAGCGAAGTTCTCCGAGTCTACTGGAACAATCCGGCGTTTGTATGTATGTATGTATGAATGTTCGTTCGACGATAACTTGAGTAAATGTAGTCGGATCGTCATGAAATTTGGTAGGCGGGTAAATGAGGCAAATCGGTCGAGGGGTTACTGAGATAGAGGGTCGCGAGTTCAAAGTTCGGGGCGAACCACTAGTATCTCCTAAACGGCCAATGCTAGACCCAAATTAGTAATTTAATTTAAATTGATGCGATTCGAGTCGCATAGAATCGAATTTAATCAATATCAAATCAAATCAAATCCAATTCAATCGATGTATGTATGTATGTATGAATGTTCGTTCGACGATAACTTGAGTAAATTTAGTCGGATCGTCAGGTGGGCAGGTAAATAAGGTAAAGAGAATTTTTAAGTTCAAACATGAGCCAAATCGGTCGAGGGGTTGCTGAGATATGGGGTCGCGAGTTCAAAGTTCGGGGCGAACCACTAGTTAATAACATTTTATTATTTTTGTTGCTTTCATCAGGTAGAGCTCGTCGAACCCTTTTTTTGAGTACCATAAAAATGGGTCTAGCATTAGCCGTTTAGGAGATATGGGTAGTTAAAGTTTTGATACTTCTTTTTTATTTTTATTTTTTTCTTTTATCAGGTAGAGCTCGTCATGCCCTTTTTTCAGAGTACCATAAACATGGGTCTAGCATTAGCCGTTTAGGAGTTATAGGCAGTTAAAGTTTTGATACTTATTTTTTATACATTTTTAATAACTTTTTATTATTTTTGTTGTTTTCATCAGATAAAGCTCGTCAAGTCCTTTTTTTAGAGTACCATAAACATGGGTCTAGCATTAGCCGTTTCGGAGATATGAGCAGTTAAAATTTTGATACTTGAATCAGTATGAATCTAGCAATATCTGATTCGATTCGATTCTATCCGTTTCGATTCGATTCGATTCGATTCGATTCGATTACATTCGATTCGATTCGATTACATTCGATTCGATTCGATTCGATTAGATTCCGTTTGATTCGATTCGATTCGAATAATAATAATATCAATTTAGAACTCAGTTTAAAGTAAGTTCAAAATTGATCTCACTAAACTAAGTTTAAACATAGATCAATTCTAGGGTCGGCGGACATAACCACATAAGTCCTATAGAAATTGTATAGGACTTATGTGGTTAAGTCTGCCGACCCTAGAATTTTGAACTCAGTTTAAAGTAAGTTCAAAATTGAGCTCACTTTAAACTAAGTTTAAACTGAGTTCAATTTGGATCTCAGTTTAAGTATCGTTCATGAATACCACCCTAAGGCCCGGTTTCTGAATTGAGAATTTCACTAACCAAATGCTTAAGTATCGTTCTGTCACATTCTCTTGTGTGACATCTTCAGTGACAGAACGATACCTAAGCATTTGGTTAGTGAAATTCTCAATTCAGAAACCGGGCCTATGGGTGGTATTCTAAAAGTATAAAAACATGTTTGTGGTATATGGTCCTCCCTTATTTTTCATTATTATTATTTTGTTGTCGTATCCTCCATTATTACACATACATTCTGTAAAAATTGGTATTTGTATTTTTTTTAGTGTGAAAAATGTTTTAATACTTTCCAAAAAAACCTTCACCAAAACATCTATTTCATTAAAAAAAATACATATTAATTTAATGTGTACTTATTATCTTGAATACCCAGCTTTCCATTAGTGTCACTAAATGAAAAAAAATGGCTTCATCGATTTAAAGGAACAGCTGAAAATTACAAAAAAATAAATAGCGAAATCGAACTGATACGAAGTTTACAGAGAACAGAAATTTACAACTAGTAAATAATAAAAATAATAAAACTTACCGTTGTATTAATCATTCATAACATTTTTACGCACTTTACGCTTAAATTTTCCACTCCTTTTTTTGTATCACCCTGTGTCGGTTCATTTTTCAAGACGCGTAATGCTTACAATGTATACCTATTCTTTGAAGTCGCGGAGACAACTGTCGGGTTTTGAGGATGCCTCTCAAGCTTTAAAATATTCCTGTAGGAATTGAATCATGCCTTCAGCGCAAAACAACAGCTTATTGGTTTTGTTTTTCACCACACAGTCCTAATTTGTTTGCCTAGACAACTCTGATCTAACCTCAAAGTTGTAGGTAGGTTTTAGAAACTACTTATAAGCAATTTCAACTTTTCAAAACCTTATGGTAATATCAAGGTTAAAAATTTAACCTTTAGATCACACATAAGTTAAATGACAGCCTTTCCAGAACCTTATCAGTAGCTTACGACAACTATAAGATCCTGAGGCTGTAAGCTCTTGAAACACAAGTCATAATAACGTTAACGTTAACTCTTGTCAGCAACTTCAAGGTTTTAACAATAAACTATTAGTTTTAGGACTTAGTAATCATTCTCAAATACTAAATTTAACCAACTAGCAAATCATTAACCTTTGTACAACCCTTCTAAAACCTAAAGGCAATTTTTACAACCTAGGCCCAAATGAAATGTTACTTGGGATATCATGTAGTGTAATTACGTAATTACAATATCTTCAAATAAAAACCAGAAAAAAAGTCCTGAACAAAGAGTGATAAAATGTTTACTTGTACAGGCAGAAACTTTACTATTGGATGATTCATGTACTATCATCAAAGTCACAGGACAGTGACTTTTGGTTAACACCAAAAATTCTGTGAAACTTTGATAGTCCTTGTAGTATGTTTGGAGCAGCTGCTGTGGCTGATATTTTTCTACGATTTCAAGAATAAGTAGAAAATTTAAAAGATTTTTATAAGGTTCAAAAATTCGCTCGGGACAGACTTGAATTCGCAACCTCTTGCATACCGTGCAAGCGCTCTACCTATTGAGCTACCGAGTCAAGTAACTGTCGATGCGAATTTCCCAACCTCATTGAAGTTGGGAAATTGGAGTCCTGTCCCGAACGAATTATTTAACCCTATAAAAATCTTTATAATGCTCCCTAGCACGGGTTAGTGCTTAAGAAAATACACGAAAGAAATAGTAAATTGTTTATAAAATGAATATAAAATAATAAAATAGATATTTTATAAGATAATATCGAGGGCTATATTTAATCACCCACATGAACATTCTTCAAGGGGATCTTCATACGTCTAACCATATCCAATAAATTCCAGAGCAAAGTTATAAAGGAAACATACAATATTTTTATTCATGAAGCAAAACATACCTACTAGATACGGGACCGACTAAGGGACGGTCATATCGAAAATTAAAAGACTAGTTCTGATTGTTTTATGTTGTTAGGACCACAACCGAAAAAATACATGCTCTTCAAACTGATTTTTTACACATAGAAGATTGGCTGAGATGGTTTGGGCACATAAAAATGGAAGCCACCTGACTACACTGAGGAGACACGACACCCACCTAACCAAGCAGGTGCCAACCTGGCTGCCCGAGGGCAAACGGCGAGTGGGTCGCCCCAAACCCACGTGGCGCCGATCAGTCACCAGTGAGGCGCGGAAGGTCTGTCTGGACTGGAACGACCTTGAACCAACTGCGCAAGATCGTCCCAAGTGGAGAAAACTTCTTCGAGCCCTGTTATCCCTCAGGAAGGACATAATGTCCTTCCTGAAGGATGACAGGGATTTCCTTAACAGGATTCAAGTCAAGTAGGTAAGTCAGTCACCTGACTACATCGGAAACGAGGCGCTGCGTCTATCCCCGGCCAGAGATCTACAGGGTGCACTGTAAGTCGATAGCGGAACTTTAAGTAGACTGTCTACTAATCAATACAAACAACTTGTACGAGGTGGCGAAAAAAATGGAGCGAAAAAAATATCAGCTGTTTCATACATTTGGCGCAGTACTAAGTCAACCTTTTGTATGGAACAGCAGATATTTTTTTCGCTCAATTTTTTTAGCCACCTAGTACAACTTGTTTGTAGTGATCAGTAGACAGACAGCCTAATTAAAGTTCCGCTATTGACTTAGAGTGCACCCTGTAGAGGAAGAGAGAAAACCAGGTGGATGGACGTGGTCAAGAAAGACCTCAATGAAAAGGTTCTGAGGCAATACCAAGAATAGGGCGAAGTAGAAAGATACAATTAGGAAGGCTACCCCGCCACCATGTGGAATTAAAGCTTGGAAGAGAGTGAGTCTTACGTCATTGGATGCATGCTGTATACTGTGCACTAGGTAGGTAATCGTATGAGGAAGTACTCGTAGCCACCCCTGGTGTAAGGGTTTTCAGACCGTCCAAAAATATTCTGTCTACCAAATTTCATGACGATCCGACCTGAAACTTGAATCCTGTACGGTGTCTCGTTAGATTTATAAGTTGGATACCAGGGTTGCCACTCTTCTATACTCAAGTTATCGTCGAACGAACATTCATACATCAAACATACAAACGCCGGATTGTTCACGTAGACTTGGAGAACTTCGCTCAAATCGCTCACTCGTTCAATTAAATGAAACATGCAAATTGCAAACTACTATGTCGAGCCAAGAATTATTGCATTAAGGGTAGGACTTAATTACTAGTAATTTGTCGAATGCGTCACTGTACGAGTATAAAATATGTGCCCTATATCCAACAGTAAATGGGCAATTAGTTACTCATGTCATTTTCATAAATACCTAGTGGTTGTTTTAATGAAATTGTAGGCTGTTTAAAATAATTATTTTACAAGGCTTTAGTCGGAATACCTAATTCAAGTAATGAACTAATGACTGAACATACTCATTACACTGAAAAACAAATAATAGTCCTAAATGTTTGTATGTATTATACAACGTGCTAAAAAAAAAAACAATCGGTATAAGGTACGTATAGTATGGCCATATCTAGCGTCAGAATTTTAGGCCGCCAACCTGGACAATGGACATCAACCGGGACTAATGGTTTAACACGTGCCCTCCGAAGCACAGAATCGCTCAGACATGACGATGATTCCACATTACCTTCATAGTCAGTAGGCCGAGACCGCCGATACCCAGAGCTCCCAGGAGATTAGCGAACATCATGCCAAGGGCTGCCAGGCCGCCTCCACCACCCTTCCCTCGGCCTGTCGCTGGAAGTTAGAGAAGGAGTTTGTTATACAGGGTGATTTTTAAATTGCCTTATTCCTCCTGTGTTCACAAAGTAGGTACTTTGTTCAATCTGTTGTTATATAATAACCGCGACATACGGACACTCCCGACGCGCGCGCGATGTGGCCCCCGATATTGCGAGTGCGGCCGCAAGGGGAGGCCACAATTGAATAATTTTTGGGGATTTTTTATTTTTTACAATAAATATTACCGACGGCAAAGAACACGCTCTTTTTGGCCGATTAAAATAGTACTAAAATAACTAGTTCTATTTATGTAGAATTGTAAACAGAGTAGTTACCACGAGTGCGAAAAAGCTGTGCCGGACCTCTGCCGGACGTCTGTCATGTATTCTAATACTAAGTAGCTTTTTTTGGGGACAAAAACAATTTTGGGGTGCAAAATAAGATCTCTGTTTAAATATTTCAGTTTTTTTAAGGCGCGGTGCATAGTGAATCGCCGGCGCGCAAAAAAAATGCACAAAATCGATTCCTGTATCAAATATTATACTAAACAAATTGAAAATGTTCACATATCAAACCCTAGAATTAGGTGAGACCTATCTAAAACAGCCATTTTCGTGTTGACATTCATAGGCGGCGCACTTTTTTTCAAGCAAAATTTCTTGCAATCTGTTATGGATATCAACATGAAACTGGCCGAAAACAAAAAAGGCATTGTTCCTAAGGATGCTTGCTGATAAATGGGTGATTCTGTGATTGGTAATGAATTAAGTAGCTATCATCTGGCTGGCAGTACTCTTTACGTCCTAAGGCTGGCTTGCGCTAACTCTATCTGATAACCCTAACTTGCTGCTACCCTACAGTCTACACTTCTTATTTACATCAAAATTGTGAGCTAGATATAGTTATAACCCCATACATACGTCCTAACTAACTCATGCTTGTGCTAAGCCAGCTGATTATCCAACGGTTTGTCCTTTTAAATTCTCTAATGTGCTCATGCCACTAGCAATATTTGAACCATGAAACTTCATTTAAAAAATCCTAACTTAGCACTTGCTTCAATATTGGTAGAGTCGTATCAAGAGGTGGAAGATTGTCTCAACAATATTAAAATAAACTTTACTAAACGAATGAAAACACCAAATATTCACCTGAATTCTCCTTGTACGTATCATCGATCGCCTTCAGCGAACCCGCCAAGAGTTGCTCCAACTTCTCTTTCTCCACCAAATTGGGGAGTTTCACATGCAGCTCATGTCCTTGCAGAAACTTTGCCATCCGAAACAGGACCGTATTCTCACCGAAGGACCTCCCCGATTCTTCCTCAATGCTATTTGACACTGGCACGCTAACCAACCGCACACCGTACGCTAAGTCCAAATCACCATCGAGAAAACTGTGCGAGCCTAAAACCGCGGTTGCTAGGCAACAAAACAAAACAAAGCCCTCCCGTAACATTTTCCCTTTGGCACTAACCGTCGACTTTCGAGCAATAAAGCTGAATGGGAGAGCGAGATGTTTATATAGTGATACCTTTCGAAAAAGTGACAAATAAAAGTCGAGCAATTGCTTCGGCTCTGAGATGAATGAGAAAAGGAAAAAGAGTCGCCGGGCTATTCTTGGGCGATGAAGCGTGAGGTACGGAGTGACGTAGGTTATTGTTGTAGCACTTTTTAACCGGATACAACACTTGTTACTTACCTACTATTTAATTTTAAAAAAGTAATTACTACTACCTACTATAAGAGATTTAAACACTTATACGTACGTATGTTGTAAAAACAAAACAATAAATTATGTTGTGCTATATAAATCAAAACAATTTTAGTGTACTGTTATTAAAAAGTTTGGTTCAAGTAATTAATAATCGCCCACTGGGTAATTTCAATTTTAATAGAAAGTTTAAACACATCAATCCATATTTTTAAGCCTGGTTCTCGACTTTTCCTTTGATGTTTTCCTTTATTTTCATAAAATTCGCCTTTATATGCACTGCAGCATTAAGTTCTGACTGTTTACAGTATGTAAAGTTTGTACTTTGTGCAGCGTCTAGTGGCACCTCGTAGAGTCATCAAAGATTGACACAATTTATGTTTTTTATGACGTCACAAAAACAAGCAGAATAGCCCCCACTAGCATGTAGCGACAGCATCGACATTGAAACACATTGCTGCTGACGATAAAATAAAAACAAGACAATAGATTACTTACGCTAAGCGTCCCTCGTCATATGCCGAATATCTACTTACAGAAGGATAACTCAAACACAATAATGTAGAGACAATGCAGAGCTTAGCCAATAAACAGGGTGCAAAAAGACCGCCAACAGACTGGAAAGGCACGCGTACTAGACACCAAAAAAGGACTTTTTCGATAAATTATTGCTGGGAAATGATTTTGGTTTTTAAGTTATAATTTTAGAAAATATTTTATCACACTATGGAAGTATAACGCAGAGAAGTCATATTGCGCGAGCATTGACATACCTATATTTATTCTACTTATGCTCGAGGTGCCGATGATTACAATACATTGCAGGTTGCAATTTTAACGTTGTTTTTTGCAAGAAATATTCAAAATGTTGATACGGCTTCTTGAGAAGAAATTTTATAAGTACTTGATGCCGAACACATTTCTGAAAATAAAAAATATATATAAGTCCGACTGAACCTCATTATCTCAGAAAAGGATTCAGTTAAACTTCTGTATTAGTCATTTAGTTCGCAGAGCGCCAAGCGATAGTGAAAACGGCAAGTAAAACCGAAACGTAACCGCTGCGGCTGAAGAAATGTAACTTTTTACACTTCGTTTTAATCGTTTTTTAATGACACTTCCTCTGAATCGTGAACTTGTCCTCGGAATGTACCTACTTAACAAAAGAAGCGTACTCACCACAGTTTATAAAATATTTAAATTTTAATTTAACGGCAAATTCAATAGTGCCTCATTTTCCAATTAATTTACACCAAACAAGCGCTAAAAATGATTGTCTTAATGAAATAACCCCTCAACAAAAGCCAATACTGGCGCTGAGGCGTCAAAGAAAACGAAAGCGTTTATAAAGAGGCTTTTCTTCATTGCTATTGACGATGCGATGGCGTCTTCAGGGTTCAATATCCGCTGCTGAGATGAGTTTTTGGTTAAAACCACCTGAGCGTAAACACTTGGGCGGATTCTTCTTCTATTTTTAAGGCGATCTACACAGGACAATTTTTAAATACCTATATTCCTGAAACACGTCAACTTTAAAATGTGATTTTCAACAACTTTTGTCCTACGATACTTTTTTAATAAATGAACGTTTCTTATGCTTAGAAAGTTGGAATTAGTACCGTATTATCTGCGCTACCTGCGCGGCGCGCTTTCGTGGCCCTCAACTCTCTACCGCCTTTTCAGCCACTCCGGCTCATATTGGTTACCCTAAGCAAAAAAGTCGCTATAACCAAAGTCGTAGAACAAAAGTTGTTGGAAATCTGGGGGCACGGCAGTGCCCCCACCAAGTCGAGCTAAAAAGCGGCACGGCCGTACCATACTTTTCTCGAAGCAATTCAGGCCATTTTCGACCCCCCTATAACTTCGTTTCGGATAAAACTAGAAGCCTGAATTTTCTGTAACCAAGAAAGCATTGTATAAACACGGAATATTTCAAATTTCATTCAATTTGAACCAGTAGTTTAAGAATTATAACTAGTCAAAGTTTCGTATTTTGTCACTCACTCACTCACTCACTCACTGACTGATCATCAAAACTCTAAGGCACTTCTAGCATACATAGAAGCTTCAAATTTAGAAGACAGTTAGTATTTAGTGTATAAATCAAGGAAAAACTAAAATATTTTGCAATTTCAGTCCAGGTACCTAGAAACACCAACTGGGTAATTCTAATTACAGCTAATTACGTAATAAATAACTTAAGACAGAAGGACCCTTAAAAAAGTAGGGACTGAATAAATTAACCGACTTGGTATTACATGGATCTCAAAACTTTTTACGGTAGAAGAACTGAGCAGCGAGGCTTGGTTTTTTTTTACAAGTTTTGTTTTTGATGGCATCACATTTAGAGGTTGTGTCTGAGGAATAACGTTATTTTATAACTACCCTGTACACTACATAGGTTATTCGTAATACGAGTTTAAGACGCAAAAGGTGTCACAAATAGGCGCTAGTGCGCGCGCCAATGAAAAAAAAAAACATCTTCTTAGGTTTGCACGAGCACTATACATAATTTAAACACAGATTTAAACGTTGGAAAATGTAAAAAGTTAATAAAACGAGTGTTAAATCCGTTAAAATCTGTGTTTAAATTAAAAACATCTTCTTTTTGGATGCGTTTTTAGCAACGCTCCTGTGATTTCTCAACACGAGGCTTTACTATTTTTAGGACCTAAGGTTTAGATTCCGCTAGATTGGCGGCGCTATTGTGCGTCGTATTTCGTCTTAATAAGTATAAAGGTTTTAGGTTTTAATACGAGTCTGATATGTAGTTATTAGGTAGAAAATCCTACAGCACGTTTTTTCGCCAATTACACTCAAAATTATCCGTGGTGTAAAAAAGGTTTTATTTAAGTTGCTTTTGATTTTAGCCTTATCCAAATTAACAACAGAAATATAAAGATACGACACATTTTTTCCTCAACCACAATATTAAACTAAAAGCATCCTTAAACCTAAGACAATTCCATTTCGTGGAAGAGGGTTTCTTTGTCACGCGGGAGTCGTAATATTAATTAAATTTTATGATAATTACGTGATAATCACGCTCGTGTTCCCTTAATTACATGAAGGCACTGTGTGACCTAAATTAATAATAATAAAGGGAAAGATATAAGCTGGGCTTAACTCAAAGGAAATATGAGGATTATCTAGGTTTCCGGACGTGTCTAACGGTAGGCATCGTTTTCTGTTTTCCATTATTTTACTTCTTATTAGTATTTGGGACTAACTCAGAAACAGTTCCACTAAACTTAGGATGAGATTCAATCAAAATTAAATCTTTGTCAAAGTAGCAATGGTCTGTGATACAACCAGCTACGATCTATAAAATAGACTTAAAAATAACGATGTTTTCGAATTTAACAAAAATATAAACAATCCTGTCAATAGAGTAAACCTCAAATGGCATCGATACATTTTTGCGTACCACACAGAGAGATGTGGGGGTGATAATAGTTATTTGTTATGCAAGAATGCAAAATTATTGTTTGCGGCGAGTGCTTGTATTGAAAACCGAGCTAGCGAAGGTTTCTAAAATTGGGCCACGAGCGTAGCGAGTTCGTAATTGTTTATTTGTCTACTAAAATTTGGATTTTACTTACCTTCATGCATTAAAAGTGTTTATTCCTCAAGTGGTGAGAATTAAAGTTTTATAAGTAATATTAACTCCAGAGAACATTTTATCGGACGCCGACGCTAATAATTATTCTTAAGTTCCAGTCACTTATTTTTTCATAGAGGTTGATAAAAAGTTGAGTGTTCACCTCGGGAATAACACTTTTTAAAGCTCGGGTACTTTGAATCTCTTGCTGCGCTCAGGATTCTACTTTAGAATCCTTAGCTCCGCTCTGGATTCAAAGAAAATCTCCCGCCTTAAAAATTGTGTTTTAGTCCCTCGGGTAACAATCTACTATTGTGTCTCGTGCTTCTAAATACCTCGCTACGCCCAGGCTTCTTTTTTTGAACCATTCGCTACGCTGATGGCTCAATATTAGAAAACGCTAGTTCGGTATATTCAATACAAGCACTCGCTGCAAATAATCATTTTTTCCGATAACATCGCGAAGAATCAAAGTTTTCCGATATTATGTCAGAAAACTTTGATTCTTCGTGATCTAGGTTCAAGAAGGTTTTTACCTATAGTTCCCTTGAGTGAGGTTTTGCTCCCATCAAACCGGTTTTTAGCCAGGTTAAACGTCAAGTCAAAACCAGATTATACCTACGTAAACCGTTTCCAAGTTCTGAAGGGTACAACCATGAGTCGCAAAGGGGTCCATTCTCAAATAGAGGACGAGTGCCCTGCTTATCCATTTAAAAAACCACTCTCCAAATCGTATAGCTAGTTGTATTTACGAGTATCTACGCACTTCAGATAATCTGTATTAGAAGTTTTTATGGGACGGCACTTTTACGGACTGGCCTAAGAGGCTTACCGTTTTCCCACAAAACCATCATTTCTCGACCTTATCTTGCGCGCCTATAGATCACGAAGAATCAAAGTTTTCTGACTTATCGGAAAACTTTTATTCTTCGCGATGTTATCGGAAACAATAGTTATTTGTTACGCGAGGATGCAAAATTATTGTTTGCAGCGAGTGCTTGTATTGAATACCGAAATAGCGAAGGTTTCTAAGATTGAGCTACCGGCGTAGCGAGTGGTTTAAAAAGAGAAACCTAAGCGTTGCGAGGTATTCAGAATAACGAGACACAAAATTAAATAATAATCGACCTACGGTATTATTTTACTTTCTACACATAACTCACCAAACACTTTTGACGTATAGGCTAAACTGGTGACCTCAGATTTCATGAAATTTGTGAGTAAAACGGGAGGAACGGAAAGAATCAGGGATCTCGAAAACGTTTACAAGTTAACCCTTTTGACACCGGAAAAGCAAAGTTGGCTCAAAAGGGGTTACGGGAAAGTTAACAAAAGGAACTTTTAGTAGCACCTGTGCCTAATACAACGTGTTACAAAACATACTAACTCTTTTTACAGGGTGTAACCTAGTGGTCAACAGGATGGCAAATCTTAAAAAAGAAGTTGAAAAAAACAATTTTTATTTTATAACAATAAATTAATTGAAAAAAATCATAACTTTTTTGTTTTTGGTATTAGCTCAAATTTTTTAATATGTTTGTGTGTGTAGGTGCATTTACTTTGAGTTGTTAAAACATTGTGAAAGTCAATGAAAACAATATTTAAAAATACTTTTCTTCCGCCACAGCGTTCACATTTTATTAATTTAAAAATCAACGGAACGTCATAGAGCAAAAAAAAATATATTTAGGTTGTGATCCCTATCACCGGGTACTATTACCCTGTAAAAAGAGTTAGGTACTTTTGTATCACCTTGTATATTGTAAAAAAACAGAAAGTCATCAGAGGGTCATCATCATCAGCGTTAACACCCACTGCTGAGTAAAGGCCTCTTTATGCTCACGCCACTCACGATCCTGTGCCATACGCAACCACTGTTTTTCGGCTACTTGGACTATGTCGTCGGACCTTCTAGCTGGTAGTCTGCCAACCGATCTCTTCCCCTCTCGAGGTCGCCATTCCGCAATGGATTTGGTCCATCCGCCGACGGTGCATCTAGCCAGATGTGCAGCCTACTTCCACTTTAGTGACGTATTTATGCATTTTCCGACGTCTGCCACTTTTGTGCGGCTTCTTTGGTACACGGTCCACCGAGCATTGCTCGCATATGGCTATTTATTTTTGGAACAAGTGTTTCTATTGTAATGCGATTTTTCCCAAGCTCAACTCTTTTTCTCAAGCCCATAAATAAAGCCCACCGCTGGGCATTGGCCTCTTTCTTTTCACGCCAACCCCCTCGGTCGCTTGCCAATCTCATCCATTGTCCTCCCGCTGTTTTGACAATTTCATCGACCCATCGTGTTGATTCAACTTTTCACTCATGTGAAATGGATTCTTGTAAGCTTACACTACACACGTATTTTATTGATGCAAGTCGCGAATTTCTTTTCAATATAAAAACCCACACAAGCGTGTTTTTGCGTTTGCGTTATTGCGTTTCTATTAGGATCGCCATGGAGTAACACACTGCTGCGGTAAGAACGCAATGGCATTCCTAATACAAAATGTACGGAAAACAAAATATCGCAATAATGCCTTGAGCCTGTAAGATAATGAGGACAAAAAAAAAATACGTTTAATTATTTGGAGACACGTTCGTTCTAATATCATAAAGAGGAAAAGTTTGTAAGAATGTGTGTATGTGGGAGGTAATCACTAAAATATCTCATCCGATTTTTTCACTATTATGAAGCTACGTTATCGCTGAGTGCTTTAGGCTATTTTTTATTGTGATAATGGGAAAACACTAAGTCTGCGTGGACGAAGTCGCGGGCAAAAGCTAGTTTTTCATAAAGAAATTAGTTACTGTTCCAAACATAAAGGTCTTCTGCCGTGATATAAAGCTCTCATGGATTCGTCCCTTTTACTCTTATTCCAATAGGAAGAGGGTAATATGTTGTTGTTATGTTCATGATGCGTTTCAGGTGTTACGTGGAAGCTATTATGGGATATTTTCCTGTTAAGCCTGGCGTCCACCAGGCGGATCGGGCCGGGTCGCATCGCAACGCAAAAATCCGCCTGCCTGTATTTATATGAAACAGCGTCTACTAGCGGCGGATCGGGGCGGGGCGGGCCGCAGCGCAATAGTCCGCTGTTTCATATGAATACAGGCAGGTGGATTTTATTTTGCGGCCCGACCCAGCCCGACCCGACCCGATCCGCCGCTAGTCGACGTCTAGCTTTAGAGGTACTTTGAGAAACTTTTAAGGAAATATACGGAGCACTCTGAATAAAGTACCTACTCAGTAAGGTATACGCTGAACACACAAGGGTGAGGTGCTAGGTTCAAATCCCGAAGCAAGCATTTACAGTGAGCCACACGGTAGGATACTTTTTGTTTCCTTGGCGCCTTTATGCCGCGCGCGTTAAGAGCTACTATGGGGTATCCTAGACTGTGGCTGACCGTACCTATGACTTTGTTTATTTTCAAAGTACTTTTTTTTAGCAATAACACTCGCCAACCGTGAAGAAAAACATCGTGAGGAAACCTGAGCCTCATTGGCCTTTTGAAGCGCTCACAGCGTAGTTGTACTAGCCGTTCTTAATCGATTGGCAAAGTTAAGCAACAACGGCCGCGGTCCGTCCATGGATGGGTGACCGCTAGTGGCAATAATATCTGAGCGCTTCCGTGCTTCGGAAGGCACGTTAAACCGTTGGTCCCGGTTGTTGTTCATTAATAACAATCGTTAAGCCATGTCAGAGACCCTTTGGGTGGCCTAAAAACTCTGACACCCAGGGGTGGCCACTACCTCATACGATTACCTACCTACCATTGGCCTTTAGCATTAGCCTTCAACGCGAAAATCGCCAAATCGCAAGTGTCGAGATTAAGCCCGAAAACCTCTCACTGAGTGTACATGTCCCTGGTTTGCCCAGCTCGTGGGACAGGTACAGTTGAACAGGCTATATCTTACTTTTACTTGCCAGCTTTGTATAACAACCTATTACCACATGACAGTAAATTGGTTTGCTGTTGCTGCTAATTGAGTTAGTTAACTACCTAATAAGTTTTAGTATAACTTCAGTTTAACAATAACAACAATAATCATTAGCCGGTTGTTAATAAGTCCGTTAACCATCAGTGAAAGGCAAGCTAGTGTGCGTCCATAAACTTTACATAATATGCTTAACCCACGAACGTACCTAATACACTCAAGATTATTTTTTTAAAGAGGGGTGTTAAGAGTTTGACCGCTAACTGTGTATGTATGTGCGTCAGTGTGTCTGTCTGTTTGTGCGTCTGTCTGTGGCATCGATTTGGATGCGGTTTTTTGTATTTGAAAGCATATTTTCTAGCGAGTTTTCTTAGATATTATGTTTTATCAAAATCGGTTCAGCTGTTTATGAGATATGCTAATTTGAAGCTAAAATGGGGGGGGGGGGGGGGGAGTGGGGGGAGTTATTTGTGCAACGTAATTTAGTAACTAATTAAGTAGTGTTTTGTACAACGTGTTAAATTGCAATCGTGCCATATCCACGGAGGTAAACTGATGAAACTGAACACAAAGGGGCCAAGTGTAAAACTCGAAAATAATATCAGCTGTTCCATATAAATTATACAGCGCCCATTGCCATCTTCACTCACTCTATGAATCGAAAACTCGGACGCTGCAGTACCTACCTATGACATTATTTAGATGTAGCAGGCTTGCCCAGCACCTTTATCCATTTCTTAGCTTATAGGTTGAGAGCTGGTGACCAATCGAGATATTTTTTCGTACAAGGCTGGGTGTTGGTAGGCCTCAACAACTAACCTCAATAACTAAGTTTCCAGCCTTTTACGACAAAAATAAATATACCTAACCCATACATTTACACTTTAAAATTCTAAAAAATCTAACTTTCAACCGCGACCGGGCCAAAAACTTTTTTTTCCGGACTCAGCGAAGTCTACTCTATCAGCCTACCAACTCTTAGCCTTGTACAAACAAATATCTCGAATGGTCACCAACAGCTCAACCTATTAGTCAAGAGAGGCCTAGTCCTCAGGAAACATAGGCTTCAAAGAAAAACATCGCGTAACTATGACAGAAAACACGACAATATTCGGCAACGCAACTTTGTAAACGTATTGACAAGGAAAGACTGCAAAAACTAAAAAGTACGTCACTTAAAAACTGTTGCATGCAATAGATAAAAACGCAACAATTGATATACAAACGGCCACTTTTCGGCTACTTGTAACTTCTTACTTATTGTTCGCCTCGCTGGGTAGCCAGAAAAGTGAGTGGTTTGTATCGGTAGTAAAGGAAATGATAGAGCAAAGTCAGGGTTACAATTATAGGCGCACACGGCTAGAAACTGGTCGTCACGCATTGATTCGGTGCTGTAAGCGTAGTGTAGTATTGGGTATAGAGCGTGCAGTATAGTTAAAAAAAAATATTCATACTTTTTTCAGATGTTTTTTAGGCCAGCGCCTTTGTAGGTGCACAAAACAATTTGCTTAGATAGAGCCAATTTTACCATTTCATAATCGGCGGTGAAGCTCCGGGTCTCGCTCGTCAAACGAATGTGTTTGGCAGGTGAGATCCGGGATTTCAGGCGTTTATTGTCGATCCCAAAGGGATTCAGTTTCACCCATTTCATTGTCACCCTAATGAAATGGGTGAAACTGTCATTAGTGTATAACTTCACATCTTAAGGATTTGTTTCAAACACATTTAGTTCTAACATAAGAGGTTTGGGGTGTGTGTTTGTCAGTCAGTTACGTTTATGTTTTCTATGTTTTATGGACACACGATAGCACCTCGACCCTAACACGCTAGCACTCTGCTCGGTTACCTTACGGGCAACTTTACAACAAAAGTGTACACTCTAACGTGCTGTCGTGTGTACCGCTTGTCTGAAACCTCAAATATCGATCATATTTTGTGGTCATGTTGCAAATTGCGGACTTTACCGCAGCATTAAATGATAGTTGACTTACATTTAGGTTACATAATTTTGTTTACAATAACGGCAACGACATAAAACAAAATTAAATATAATGCTGGAATCCATGGATTAAGATGTTTTTCTTCAACAGATTAGTAAAGCCTTGGGGCATTATTCTTATTTATATGAAACAATTAATTTCAAAGTTACGTACATTTGTGAATTTGTAGTAGCAATACCACTCGCTGACGGAGAAGGAAAACATCGTGAGGAAACCTGAGCGTATGAGGCATTATACCCTCAACGCAAAAATCGCCAACCCGCATTGAGCACGCGTGGTGGTTAAGCTCGAACTCTCTCTCTGAGAGAAGGCCTTTGCCCAGCTAGTGGGACATGTACAATTGTATTGGCTACATCTTACATCTTAGATATGAAACAATCTCACCAAGCTGTAAAGCAGGGGGCTAATTCTCGGGTATCTCGCATTCGACAAATCTCGAAGGAAAAATCCTATGTAATTTCGATTTCAACTGCTCACGACCACTCGAGTCATCTCGCAGAAATCTCGTGCCTTATGTCGTGGATGACTTCGTGAGAATAGGACATTAGCCGCAAAATGAGATTTTTCCTTCGAGATGCTCTCGAATGTGAGATTCCGAAGAATAAACCGATGGTTGACGACGATGGGCTCTGATATGACAATTTTTATCTTTCTGTCATTATTGAACGAGCGAGCGAAGCGAGCGAAGTTCTCCGAGTCTACTTGAACAATCCGGCGTTTGTATGTATGTATGTATGTATGTTTGTATGTTTGTATGTATGAATGTTCGTTCGACGATAACTTGAGTAAATTTGAAATTTGGTAGGTGGGTAAATGAGGCAAAGAGAATTTTTAAGTTCGAACATGAGCCAAATCGGTTGAGGGGTTGCTGAGATATGGGGTCGCGAGTTCGTAGTTCGGGGCGAACCACTAGTTACCTTTAAATTCAAAGCTAAGTATAAACCGTCTCTACACATTTCCCTACTCTACGCCGGTAGGAAACTAATTTCTATGCAGGTGGGGTCTTCCACCCATATGCTTCAGCGCACCGGGTTTGCATTGAGGACTTCCTATCGAATAATTAGCGTAATCGATTGCTTATCACTTTTGTTATACTTGCAAGTGGAGCAAGATAGTGAAATATTTCTCTTTATGTGCTTTGATAATATTTATTGTTTAATGCATTTTTTTTTCTTCGTCCGTTAATAACTGCTATCTGTGTATCTGTGTGTAAATTTTTTGAAAACCCATAAGTAGAAGTAAAAGGGTTGGTTCCGTAGGCATGAGGGGGTTCCAAAATTTCGTTATTTTTGCGCTAAACCTCTTAGTTTACGAGATAACGTAACATTAATTGGACATCGTACATTATACATATATTGTATCGGTCATTTGAACGTAGGTCTTTTGAATAAAGGTGTTATGAATTGCGGCGATTTGAGCAATAGGGTCAAATTCAATAAAAAAAAAAAAAAAAAATCATGTCTTCGGATTTTTTTTATTTGCGCTTGATTGTCTATTGATACCAATAAAGTTGATAATTCAAAGTTATTAGCTTTTATAGAGTGTTTACGACTCTACATTACGATAGTCACTTTAAACTCATAAGTACCCATACAATGAAACAGCCCAGCTGTTTACTTTCATAATCAATTGTTGTTCGTTTAACATGCACACTTACATTCTTCCAGTTACATGCTTCCGTCTCATGACGTCTATTTCCTTTGCATGTTAATGATTAACAGTCAGAAACAGTCAGGTTTTTAGTACCTATATTTTGTTGTACGATTCGATTAAAGTTGTTTTTATTGCAAACTCTTTGCATTTACGTAATGAGATGATTTACAAAGGCCCAGTGGCATGATCACTTACACTAGAAGGATGAAATCACACTGCTCTATGTGGGATAATAATACCCCTATGTTTAGTTAGATGGATCTCTGCTTAGAGAACTGTGTTAGCCCAGTGAGTAGAATGTTAGACACACCAGCGCGAGTTTTTAATCCCGATGGGTTGGGCGTACTTCACATCCTTTGTTATCGAATTACCTACATCTGATTACATTTCTTTTTAATCTAATTCCATAAATTTCTATTATTTATTTTCCTACTTTGATATTGAGGAATTTGTAATTGGACTTGAAAATTCCAAGTAGTAATTGTAATTTGTAATTAATTTGTAATGGCCCAAAACTGGTACGAAGGTACTTATCTTGTTGTATACTGGACACTGTAAATCCTCTTGTAAGTATTTGCGAAACCTTTGTAGTATTTGCTAACCACGTACCTACTTGCAAAACGGTGATAGTGCATCGTGTTTAATGAAGCCGTTCGGATAACTGCAACGGTACAACATTACTGTGAGAGCAATTTTCAAGTTTCTTATTAGCTCTTTTTAACCTCTAGACGCGGGCGTACTTTAAATATCTTCTTACCTTTAAACAAATAAGAAGTAGCCAGAACAAGGTGTAACTTTCTTTTGCCTAGCTACTGGCACAGCTGGGCAAAGGCTTGCTCTCGGAAAGACAGTCGGGTCGTGCGGGGTTGAAGATTTTGGGTATTTATGCCTCATAGGTGCACTAAATTGAAGTAGCACAAAGAGCAATGGGGCGAGGGTGGATGATATTGGTGGGTGACCGAGTTGCTTGTCTTAGGCAAGGCGGGGAGACTTTAGGTGGTCCAGGGTAGTAACAGCCGAGAACTGGACGTCAGTCGGTAGGCAGACCAGCAGCAGAGCGCCCGTGGATGCAAGCAGCGAAAGACCAAGAAGGGTGGTGTGAAGAGGAAAAGGCCAACCCAACAGATAGATAGATAGATAGAGAACTTTTTATTGCACAACAGAAAGAATATTACAGATACATTTTTCAACAAAATTTTGTACAAATGGCGGTTTTATAGCTAAAAGCTATCTCTTCCAGACACAGTGGGCTTAAGTGGGCTGAAAATTATGCCTAATACGCTCATATTGCCTTGCGATGTTTTGCTTCTCTAGTCTATGGCTGTTATCTTAGGCCCAGGGTATCTGCTCTTTTTTACCGCCGACCCATGCTAAGCCAGCTAACCGATCGATAGGGACATAAAATTGTATGGCGCACGATGGAACGAAATACAAGCACCCACATATTGCACCCCATTCGTTTTTATCTCACAACGCTCCGTCTTCTTGCTATATCAAGTCCTTTAAAGTAGGTTTTATCTACAATTCTAGGTTTTGTTATTCAGATTTTTAAAACAGGACGATTATTAACCCTTTCGAAAAATTTTATATTATTCTGTATTTTTCTGAATTGTTAGGGCGCCATGCTAGGCAGACAGGTTCCAACTGTCATCGAATTCGCTTGAAACGCCTTATTTTACCGAAAAACTCAAGTTGCAGTCCACAATAATCTAACGTAGAATCATATAGTTTGGATAACCAAACGATTTTATGGTCAACGCAATGTAGGCGCGCCTACTAATATTAACTTAACTAATATTTCAACATATTGGGTGGAGTTAGGGATAGTATCGAAGAACGTTGCAAAATATGGGTGTGATCAGTAACTGATGACTGCATGCAAGCTGACAATGAAAAGTGAAACGTCTGAACGATCTAAAAACATGCTAAAATGCCTATTAGATACAAAAAACAATCGTAAAACAGTAGATTCGAAAGTAAAACATATAATTTCACCGAACTTGTTAGAGCCGATTGAGTGAAAAAAACGCGCGACCGACTACGTTATATTGAAGGCACATTTTTTTCCTTCCCAACATTGTACGAGCGACATGACATGTGGCCTGCCGACCGAACTTAGTCTCTAAATCCAATTACGGTAAATGAAAAATCAACCAAGCGCCGTGGAGGCACAAGAAAGAAAAGTGCTTTGTGTATACTTGTAAATCAAATATGTAGTTGTAATGTGGCGTGCGTGGATAGAAAAAAAACTTGCGGTCCGCGCCCGAGCATCATGGCCAGTGCAGCGTGACGACAAATAAAAATGATTTGCAGTCCGTACGAGGATCCATTGAAGACCCAGCCACCACGGATGGTGGTCAGCGTCGATAGCCGGTGACCCACAAATGGATTGGTGATAACAAGTGCTCGAGTGCCCTAGCTAACAGTGACCTACCGTGAACTTTCAAACAAACTGTGCCCAGCAAAATGACTGCTTTAACGTACTTGCTCGCCCTTGCGGTGATAGGACAGGCCACGGCTGAAGTGGTGGACTTAAGCTGCAGTGATAACGCGACATGCATAGAGAATTTAACAAAAGAGTTCGTGAGAAATTTAAGGCAACAGAAGGCTGTGAGACTGTTTGACACGCTGACCGTTGAGCCTTTGGGCAGGACGCGGCAAGCGAGGAGTTACCAGAGTCCTCTGGCGAGGTTCTTCGAAGGACACGCATTTAGCTTCGACGTGAGTGACTACTCTGTTCGATTGAGCAAGCCTGAGCACCGAAGCGACGCTATCGAACTGGAAGTCTTCCAAGGCAGAAGTACTAAAGGTGAGTCTTGTTTTGTCTTTGAAAAATACTGGCCAGTTTTCAAGCCTATATTCTAAAGTAAAATTGACTAATTATATATTATTCAAAAGTTAAAAAATGTTCGAGAAAAAACAAATGAAAAATGGCTTGTCAAACAAATTGTACGTAATAAGATTTCGTGTTCCATTGTTTACGTTCCATTTTCGAACTTGACTCGCTAAAGAAAACACATTCCGAACTCGTACGCACTCGAGATAAGCTAAACAGCAACCCTAATAAAGGGTGCGTAGAATAAACAAGGTCCAAATTGCTAAAGAAAGTTCTTGAAATTACCTTAGAAACATCCAAATAACTAAAATATTATCATAACAACTACTAAATCACACTTTGAAATAAATGAAGCAGCACCTAGAAATGGTAATTTTGTTTGCGTTCATATTTTTGTTTGTGAAGAGAAAAATATTATGCAATGGAAAAGTGTTTCCAAGCATTACCTATAAATAAACCTATAAATTAAGTAGGTCATTCGTGTGGATTTAGTAATACTGCCTAGAAAACAGACCCAAACTGAGCAATATTTTAAATAACTTATTAGGGGATATGAGTCCTATAATACAATATGAGCCCAATAATATGAGTCCTACGATAATCTTCAACTAAATTAGTTCCACACTGCAACATTACTGAAATGACCTCTTAACTAGGCATTAACAGCAAAAAACTATTGTAAACAGCAGCAAGAATCTTTGACCTTTTGACCTTGACCTTTATCTAGGTCAAGGTTTTGTTTTCAGGTTGGGGTCACTTAGTAGATAAGAGTACTTAGGTATACTAGATTTTATAATTTATCTAGTGTAAAATGCTAATTTTTATTACTTTACTAACTTATTACATCTCCATATTATTATATTGTAGTACTCAAACAAAACTAAATCAAACTTTGTAGTTGCCTTTGTAACCCCGATCTGAATAAGATCTTGACCTCCAGTAAGGTCACGGTCAAAGGTCAAATACCTTATTGATTCTTGCTCCGGTTTGCAAAATGCAAAGCATCTAGTAGTGTCCCACTTCTACTAAGCTGCAAAATTTTTGCTACTAAGAATATGTGAAGATGGTTTAGGTGTTGGGCAAGTGGTCACTGCACCCATCTAGTATGAGTGAAGGTGCCACTCGACACTGTATAAATCATCTAATCACTTAAATGAAAATCTCACGGATAGGGTGAAGGTACTATTCCATCCACAAATAAATTGTATAATGAGCTCAAAGAAATATCTACATATGTACGCTGTTACCTATTATATGGCAACCCAATAAGAGTTGGCCAGTCATCATGTTTCCAATGTCCATTACCTTTGTCAACCAAAATAACCATCGAATAAACAGTTATGTTATTACACTTTATTTCACAAAATAAAAACTTAAATAACAATGGTGAGAAATTACATAACGTCCTCTACTTCTGACACAAAGTGCGAATTGCAATACATATTCCGAGTGAAACTCACGTATAAATACCCACCAGAAGTTCACAGTATGAGGCTATGAAGTTTCGATTTCAAATTTTTCAGTTTACAGGTTAGGAATCTCTGTTGAGGCCCCGTGCATAGTAAATAGCCCGCGCGCCAAGAAAAATGAGTAGGCGACATCTCGGACAAAATATTTTCGGCCACTTTGTCCGAAATGTCACTTTGTATTTTTAATATTTTTGAGGCGACATCTCGGATACGGTCAAAATATTGAACCTGTATCGTACAGTCAGACACTGAAGTATTCAAATATAAAACACAGAGAAAGAGCGTTACCACAGCTGCCTATTTTAGGGTAGCTAAAGCGGATATCAAGGAGCGAAGGATAATCACCTCGCTTCTCACATAATTTTGTTCCTAACTAACCCCGCGTAATGATGTGAGAACTGAGGTGGTGATCCTCCTACCACCTTATGTAAGCCTAGTACCTACTTTTTCATCAAAAATGAATTGATTTAACGCTACCCTACGCTACGTCTTGCTTGATAAAACAATTTAAATAGTGGGACTTATTGGCTGTGCTTAGCCTTTGTTACTTGCGCAGTGACATGAGACGCGGGGGCAGATTGCCAAACGTTGGTACACGAGGCAAAACATTAAATAAAATTATTATCATTTTTTTTATATAAATAAATAATAATAATAATAACTAAAATATTGTCAACACAATATAATTAAGATACCTATGCTTAAATAAAATTGATAAAATAAAATCGGGGGAGAGCAAATGTTGAAGACTGCATGAGTTCACAAGATATTATTTGCGTGTGGGTATGTAACATTTTTGTTAGTCTCCTCATAAATAAGATGGTAGGGAGTTTTTTATCCAACTGTACAAAACAGCTTTATTTGTTAATGTAAATATTAAAATAATAAAGCGACATTTCGGACAAAGTGTCCGAAAATATTTGGTCCGAGATGTCGCCTACTCAGAAAAATGCACAAAATTCACTAATGCCCAGCGCCTTAAACAGTATTTTTGCCATACTTTTTTACGATCCATGACAACATTTGACTTTGACTCTATCATACGGCTATATTTAAACAAATAAGTTAGGAACGGGTCGAATCGCAATTGGTTTTTAGGCAAATTAATTACCTTATTTATCCTTATTATTATCCGAGTGGTCACTTTACCAATATAGTTAGAGTGAAGGTGCCACTGGACGCTGTATAAAATAATAATTTCGTTAAGTTGCAAAGGCTGTGGGTTGTTTTATTACAGTTCCTACCTAAGATACTTTGAACAATCTTGAACATCTTGAGTTTCTTGAACAATCAGAGGTAATGATGACGCATTTAGGGCGTACGCGTAACTAAGTGTCATATAAAATGCACGGCGTATCCGTTCGATGTATTTTTTTTTTTGAGTCAACATTGCAAATTTCATGACAAATCACATCGCATGCCAAAGTAACATAAATTCTGTGTAATGGGTTATCCCAAAAGGTATATGTTACCGGCCAATCCCGATTAAAGGATAAACTAGTTTCGCCTTGGCCAAACCAGTCTAACCTAAGCTCGTATGGGCCTTAGCATCAATATACAGGTACTTTATGCAGTTGCACGTTACAAAATAGCAACTAATGAACGTTAAAAGTGACGAAAAGGGCGTGTGCAAAACGCGATCAGGCAATTCCCCGCATGAACAGAAAATTACTTTACTCGCTTACCTAATCTTTCGTCAATATCAGCTCGGGCTAGGCCATGCTAGTTTATCCTGGAGCGTACATATTCTTGCTAGGCCAGACTGGATTGGCCTAGGCTAAACCGGTTTGTCGATACGAGCTTGAATAGACTGGTTTGGCCTAGGCGAAACTAGTTTATCCTGAAATCGGGTTTGGTCGGTAACATATACGAGTACAACAGTGAAGGTTTTGGAACCGTTTCAACTTTTCACGTTATTTCGCTGCACACTTATTTTGCCCCCAAATAAAAGTTAGATAACAGTTAGATAAGCTTCAAAATTCAGTTTGATGCATGGCTTTAGGATATTGGAAACTTGGTCTGAATGTTACGAATGTTTATGACAATACATGACATTATGTTTGAAAAGTGTCGGCTATGACTGGCAATAGGCCAAGAGATTTGGCGTGCCTACGACTAAGTATATTCACTTTTGGGGTAGCATTGCCGATATAAAAATATACTCAATACTGAAGACTTTTGAGGTTTTGAGGTAACAATTTGTTACCTAGATTTGAAAGAATTTGGCCTCAAGTAAAAAAGACGTTTTTTGATAGGATTGAAGTTGTAGAGTACTTTTTGTACGTACACACGCCAGCACGTCGACCCTTGCACGCTAGCACTCTACTCGGTTACGTTACGGGCGAGTTTACAACAAAAGTGTACAGTCTCACGTGCTGTCGTATGTACAACTGAAAATCAGCGTCTTGGTTGGTTGCATCGACCAAGGCATAATGCTGAGCCATTTTGGTGCCAAGACCCAATGTTATTTTAATTTTAGCTTGTAAGAACAATAATTTGGTACCTAATAAACATTTTACTTACTTACTTACTTACTTTCATCATAGGTGCAAAACCACAACACATTACAGACTTGCTGATTTAGTATTTTTCATGCACAGTTGTAACAAAGAAAAGTTGGTTAGGACAAGGAAAATGTTAATTTCGTCCGCAAGACGAGTGAGGTTCTAAAATTCGCATCGACTTGGCTATGTAGCTCAATTGGTAGAGCGCCTGCACGGTATGCCAGAGGTTGCGGGTTTAAATCCTGTCCCAAGCAAATTTTTACCTTATAAAAATATTTAATTAATTTCCAAATTAAATGGGCATTTAGGCCCTCGACGAAGGGACGTGCGGCTGCACTATAAAATATTCTTATTAAAAAAACCCTTCCAGAAATAAGCCAACGAAGGCAAACCCGCGAACAAAGGCTGTGTTTGCCATTAAGCCAATAAATTCCCATTATTGCGTCGGAACCCGTTTTATGGCACGAACAAATAATATCCTCTCGTAAATCCCTCATATAAGGCTTTGCGCCAGTCGTACGTTACCTTTAGAGAGCACAACAAGAGAAATGGAAGTGCAGCTGCTGCGACCACAGACAAACTGCAAACGAACATACAGAATATTTTTTATTTTACTAGCAGCCCCCACCTTGGCTTTTCACGGCAGCAATTTAGAAAAAAAGTTGCTTTATCCGTGAAAATTATTATGATCAGTTTTTTTTAATGTAGTGCCCAGACTCTCCATTCACGTGCACCACCGAAGACCTGCTGAAAGCAACACCCAGAGCCACAGCGGTCGTGAAGCACTGGCTTCATGCCTTGTAATTTTGACACTCTCACACGAATAAGAAGAAGTAAATGTATGACATCGTCATTGCGGCGGAGGGTCCATGGATGCGAATGGCTAGGGACCGTGAGAGGTGGCGCGAGGGAAAAAAGGCCTATACCCAGCAGTGGGCAGAGGTGGGCTGATGATGATGATGATGATGAAATGTATATTTTATTTACGTGCAATAATTTTGGGACCTAGGCAAATTGAGATTTAGGCCGGCCACATTCAAACGGAATTTTTCCGTAACGGAAAAACGAATGTCGAGAATCGCTCAGCTTTAATTATAGACGTGACAGAATTCAATGGAGAACTCTACTCTCCACTACCTTCAAGTGATGGTCACGATCCTCAGCATTGAGGGAACGACTGGATGGATGGAGGCATGAATGACTAAACAATTTACACATCATCATTATATTTAAGAGTTATCCTCTTGTCGGTGCAGCATTCTCCAAGAAAAGAAAAGAGAAAAAAGAAAAAGAAAAGAGAGGTAGAGGAAGGCCACGGAGAAGCTGCTTTGACCAATTAAAGAGAAGGTGGATGTCGTGACGTACCAGGCTGCAAAGGAACTGGCCTGTGATCGAAGTGCATGGAGAATTCACACATAGAAATCCTGAATAAGAAACTTTATTTTATTTTATTTTAGTTTTATTTTAGAAACAAACAGTCATACATTTGGCTATATTTAAAGTTTCTTAAAGTATATAGAGGCCTATAGTTTCTCATAATAGTTCTATAAATTTGGTAAGTGTACATGCATCAAAAAAAGTAAAAACAATGACAGAAAACAGAACAAAAAAGTAAAAACAATGACGAGTACTTTCTGGTACTTCTTGCTCTGTATCCTTACGGAGCCTTTATAGCTTACCAGTAATGGTTTTGCAATATTTGTCATGACATACCTTATGCATTCCGGGCTTCAATAGAGATAGTGGTTCGATAATAAAATTGACGGGCTCTGTACGTCGTTTTGTTCTGGTTTTGGCTAGATTAATGTTGGCTTTACACGCTTGATATACACGACACAAATTTTGCTAGGATGTGCTAGCAAAACAGCTTCTTCATAGCGTGTTCGTGACGTGTATAGCTAGCTATGTATAATATAGAGCTACAAATACCTACATACAGAGAAGCCGTTATTAATCCTGAAATAAATCAAGGATAAAGATTGATTTTAAGGCGCTGGGCATAGTTAATTAGCCCGCGCGCAAAGAAAAAAGCACAAAATCGATTCCTGTATCAAATACACAAAAAAATCGACAATGTTCACATATCAAACCCTAGAATTAGGTGAGAGCTATCTAAAACAACCAGTTTTGTGTTGATATCCATAACAGATTGCAAGATATTATTTTGTCTGAAAAAAGTCTTTTTTTTTTCAGCCAATATTATCTTCAAAACTTTTATTAATTTCAACACAAAACTGGCTATATTAGATAGGTCTCACCTAATTCTAGGGTTTGATATGTGAAAATTTACGATTTGTTTAGTGTATTTGATACAGAAATCGATTTTGCGCATTTTTCTTTGCGCGCGGGCTATTCACTATGCACGGCGCCTTAAGGTTTAAAAACTTGGGATAGGACTTGAACCCTCACCCTCCGGTATACCGTGCCGTCGCTCTACGAATCACAAAATTTCCAACCTGCATAATAATATCGTCTACATTGTCTCTCTCGTCGTCTACATTGTCATTGAACTCTCATTAGTCAATGAATTTGAGTTGGATCCGTTGATACGTTAGTTATATCATTGCTGTTTCGGTTACCATTTGTCACCTATTATTTGAAACTGAATTAAAAATAAAGATAAAATATTATTTATTGTATACCAAAATAAATACAACCTGCGACCTGCGTTGTGTAAATTGCACCCATTTGGCCTGGGGTATGGAAGGAGAATTGCGATATGCTGTTGATTTACTGAGCTATTTTTACACCAATGCCTGCGGGGAAATATGTCATCAATACAAAGCAATAGACAGAAAACTGAGATGGTGGTATGTAGTAGCCCTTTTAATTTAAACGTATGGATGAGTAGGAGCACTACATCATCTCGCTGAGACCTATTTTCGACAAGATATTATAATGAACCCATTTTACCACTGCTTTTTGCTAATAAGAACAGTAGGCCACACGATAGGATACCCCTTTTTGTTCGATTGGCGCCCTTTCACCGCGCGCAGTAAGAGCTGCCATGAGGTATCTGTGATCAAAATGGTGGAAATCAATTTCTGCTAATACAGTCATCAAAGTGGTTTTCTCCGCGACTTGATCCTCTGATAATCTCATGCCAATAAATACAATCCATTGCATCCCCTTCTGATTTCTTTTTCTTCTTGTAGTGTCATCTTCTTACGGAGGTTGGCATTCAGTTCTCTACATTTTGTTCAAAACTTCACGTGACGGTTTATCTTCAGTGGTTTCGGCCGTGCTTTGAGTTTTGGTTTCTGTCTAAATAACGTCGAAAATTTTACAGCAGAATGTACATAATTTAGATAAATTTAATGTATTATTTTTCTGATTTGACTAAAGCTGTAGAAATACTGAGTTATGTTACTTATTATTAAAAGGTATACATAAATTACAAGTAAAACTAAACCCACTCAAGTTCGTAATCATTCGTGAAACCGGGTATTGTTTAAAAACAATGTGGGGCTCTAACGAGTAACTTTTGTAGCACAAAGGCATTGTTCACTGTACGGCACCAACATGCAGCAGTTTCAATGTCATTTTTAATTGAGCTGTTTGGTGGAGACAATATTTCAGGCTACAATTACGGGTTGTTGTAAATCTGCAATAATGTTTTACAAAGCATGACAAATTAATTAAAATTGACCCAAATAAAATGCAGCATAACTCTTTCGAGTCATACATAGATAAAATGAAATAAGCCTGGTCCACAGGAAAGTCAAAGTCAATACGTGCAGAACCAACTACTAAGCCACGGATTTCTTCATAATTTTATAGGTACTGGGCAAGCCTTACCTCGTGTTCACTTCACCCATCTAGTGCAAGAGAAAATGTACCACTGGACACTGTGTAAAATAATCATCTCATCAAGTAGATGGAAAGGCCAGGCTTAATAAGTTGTGTACGAAAACGATACAAATTATTTCCATAAAGAGAAAGATACGCCAATCGTTTACGCTCTACGTTCTTTAGGTGCTGGGCAACCATAATCCATCTAAAACAATGTCCCAGTCACTGCAGCGCCGAGTGGTCTCTTCACCCATCTAGTGTAAGTGAAGGTGCCACTGGACACTGTATAAACCATCTCATTACGTAGATGCAAAGGGCTTAGATTTCTTTACGCGTCTAAGACATTTTTCACTTCAAAAGAAGAAGAAGAATTCAGAGTATCTACCACGAGTGCGAAAAAGAATTCAGAGTAGCTACCACGAGTGCGAAAAGGTTGTGCCGGACGTCTGTCATTTATCCTAATTCTCTAGTAGTAAGGTTGTTCAAAATTATCACTTTTCAACTTATCACTTTTAGTGACAGTGACAGTAAGCACTCGTGGTAGCTGCTCAGGTCGCAGTAATTCGCAATTCGCATTAGGATTAGATAAAAATTAAATAAAAATTATCCTTGTGATGTTTTCTTCTAATTACGAGTATGTCACCGTCAGGTTTTAATCTTTGTCACGCACGCCTCTTTAGGAAAAAAACCTCTGAACTCCTACCCCAAGAGCTCATCGTGGCTTCCTTATCTGTAATACCTAGTTCCGTGATTTAGTTCACATACGCTTTGACTCTATCTAACCACTAATTTCCATGTAATAGCAAACTGAATTATAACTTTTGCATATGCAAATAACAAACTAAATTATAACTTTTTAATTAAGCGCGGCTAACAGTTCCAATTTTGGGTTGGTAGGTTTGTAAGCCAGTAAAATCCTGCAAAGCTGTGATGGCCTAGGGTAGATCAATAGACTCGGAAGCGAGAGACCCAGGTTCGATTCCTGGTGCGGGGCATGTACCTATGACTTTAATGAGCCGTTTTCAACTGACAGTTAAAAGCTGATTTTAAAATTCTTGCTACCTAGATGGCGCAAAAAAAACGGCTACATAACGGCAGTCAAATAACGCTTTTTCCCACAGATTCACAGATTAGAAAGTACTAGTACTAAAGATACACAAACACCACAGATAATAAACAGGCTTGCCATGTTCAATCGGTAAAAATGCCGTGTCATATATTTGCAATTTTTATTCTTGAAAGCAAAAACATAAATGGTTTTGGCTAAATATATGTAGAATAGGTAGGTAGGATACTGACATCAACTACGTGAAGCGATAAAATTTGCAAGCAATGAATTGTGTTTCTGGTTATGATTATTACAGAATATGTAAAAAGTAAATATTCTGTTCTGACTGCCGTAAAGTGCCGTATTATGAGCGCCATCAGTGGAAAAAAAAAGAAACGCTGCGGAAATTTTGTCCCTTTCATCAGCGTAAGACTAAGGTCGGAGATGTGGCGGGAAAAATGTAAAAAGTAAATATTCCGTTAAAAGTATTATTTCCGGTAAAATTGTGTTTAAATTATGCAACAATATTTATCTTTCCTTGCTATGCGTGACTCGAAATAGTAATGCCGCATTTTATCTGGGTCACTAGCTAGAGAGCTGTTACTTACATACTTAGCTACTTCGATAATAACATCTCTCGATAAAATGATTGACTGCGTAAAAAAAACGTTAAAAGCCATTAATAATACCTTTCAAGAGCATGCGAGTTAGCATTGATTAGCACCGTTACGTTGGCTGCTCTGCACCGTTGAGTTTTGTACATAGGGTGAAACAGAAATAGCACTAGCTGCTCTGTTCTATACTAGTGGTTTGCTCCGAACTATGAACTCGCGACTCCAGTTACGGATGTGTAACTTTGCTTACGCCATTCCAGATTTTTTGGGTGCCAGTTGTCGCCCAAGCCAAAAAAATTTGGCTTGGGCGACAACTGGCACCCAAAAAATCTGGCACTAGTGCTAGTTCACACTTCCAAAAAACACTAGTGGTCATTTGGCACACATACAGCACTAGGCCAGTTGTCCGCTTAAAAAAAACACTAGTGGTCAAATGGCACACATTGTGTTACAGGTGGCAGATATGTGATTGTTCAACTGGGCATCGAACTTGGACCTATGTCTAAGTACTATGTAGAGTTGTAGAGTCAGTTTACACTTCATTGACGAATGAACTCTTTATCGCCTCTACATTAACTTTATCACTCTACGTTGACTCTATCACTCTACATTGACTATATTACTCTACATTGACTTTATCACTCTACGTTGACTCTATCACTCTAGATTGACTTTATTATTCTGATTCTAATTCTAGAGGATTAGTTCTCTAGTTTTGTGCTATGGACGCCATTGCGTTACAGGCTAAGGCCCATGGAAAAGTTTATTTAAGTTTATTTATAAATATTTGCACCACTCTGTTTCTCTTTGCGTCCAGTTCGATAAAGCAGCCATCTTTTTAGGGTTCCGTATTTGATAAAGTTATTATGAAACAAATAAGTTTAAATCGATTCGGTCAGGAACGTGATTGCTTTGTGTCCGCTCCCGATCAT
The DNA here is from genome assembly GCA_949319315.1 of Zelleria hepariella. Classification (NCBI taxonomy): domain Eukaryota; kingdom Metazoa; phylum Arthropoda; class Insecta; order Lepidoptera; family Yponomeutidae; genus Zelleria; species Zelleria hepariella. The sequence continues at coordinate 4,442,348 of OX439378.1, read as the reverse complement.
AATTGATTTGGGTTTGTGGATCGCAGAGAATGTAGCAACTATGTTGTTTTTCTCGAACACGATTTTAAAATTAGTGGAGAACGTACCAATCTAGTGATAATTCAATCGAAAGTTTTAACGCTACAGTATTTTATTTTATTTTGCTTTTGCCGTTTTTAATCCACTCTTTTGCGTTTCCACCGGTGTTGGTGTGAATTCACGTCTACGCTGAAACTGCTCGACGGATTTGGCTGACAATCGGAGTAGAGACAGCCATGACTCTATTCACGCTAATGTGGTGGCCACCCTGGTGTCAGTTTTTAGGCCGCGCAATGAGCCTCTGGCATGGTTTAAGGTGGGACGATAGCAACGTGGTGGGAAATTCATAATTTTCACGGTTTTTTACATTCTGGAGCTAAACTGAGCTATTTTTGCTATTTTTGCTATTTTATATTTCGCGGCAATAACAGTATTCTTTTCACTATTGTAAACAACAATAATTAAGCCGATTATGTGTTCTGGTCTACGAAGCAGTGGCACTGCCCAAAAAACAAGTTGATGACCTTAAGGTGCCGCACACACCACCCTGAGTTCTGTATTCCGCGTTCAGAGTTCTGCGTTCCGCGTTCTTTAGTATGTATGGGTTTGCTTGGAACCGTTCACTCTGAAGCGGTCAGAAGGCGGAGTTCTCGTGAAGCTGATCTGAGAACTCTGACTCGGAACGTGGAACTCCGAGGCAGTTTCCGGCGCCTAATGGTTGTCATTCATCAACATTAATTTTAATATTTTAATTTAATTAATTTTAATATTTTAATTTAACGTAATTTATATAAGTAATTTAAACTAAATAAAACATAGAAATTTATTTCATTAGTTCTGTTTTGAAGCTTATTCAAATAGATCTAAGCCTACCATAATATTGTAATGAATCGGATTTAATGTATAGATTTAACTCACTTTGATGCAGTCTGTAAACATAAAATGTTGTATTTTCCTGTAAAGTTGTTTCACACGGAATAATAATTTAAGACCTATTTTTAATGATTGTAATGTGAAAAACTGTTGGAGAATCGAAATTAATAATAATAATAACAACAACCAGGACCAACGTATTGACGCGGAAGCGCTCAGATATTATTGCCACTTGCCCATGTATTCATATTCGCGGTCACCCATCCACAGACCTGTATCTTCATCGGTGCCTGTATCTTCATCGGTGTTGAATTTGACAGTTCGATCATTAAAATTATTATCATGGATGCCACAGGTATTATGAACAATTTCCCGATCAGGGCTTGCAACGAGACTTTTTTTGCGGTGCGAAAAGATCCCGACCTGTGAAATATGTCGCAGACGGCTGCTCTCCGCGCCTGATTGGGCAATGATAAAGATATTTTCGCTGAAAAAAAAATAGGCGGCGCGCTTTCTAAGATATTTTCAACGAAAATATCTTGCAAGTTGGATATTAACATGAAACGATCTTTGTTAGATAGCTCTCACCTAATCCTAGTGTTCTATAAGGTATGTGCACTTATTCGATTCGTTTTGTGTATCAGATACAAAAATCGATTTTGTGCATTTTTCTTTGCTAGTTTTAATTCACTATGCACAAACTAATTAAATTTTTTGTATACGCATCTGTTGCAAAGTCGGACTTCGCCCAATCACCTTCGTGGATTTGTAAATTAGTAAATTATTTTGTACAAAAGTAAATTTTGTACAAAAGCAATACCACTCGCTAAAGGTGAAGGAAAACATCGCAAGGATAGTACACACGACAGCACGTCGACCCTTACACGCTACCACTCTACTCGGTTACGTTACGGGCGACTTTCCAACAAAAGTTTAAACTCTGACGTGCTGTCATTTGTACCTACATCAATTTGTATAAAAGTACATTTGTGATTTTGTAGTGGCAATAGGTATCGCCAACTGTGAAGGAAAACATCGCGAGGAAACCCGTGGTTTGGTTGGCACCGCACGTGTTGGCAACCAACCTAATCAATAAAATATCACTCCTATTACATTACTTGGCTAGGTGTAATATTGAGCACCCAACCCACATCCGAGTAATTTATTACAAGACTCACGTAATTTTTCTGAATTATTCATACCGAGTGTCCAGAACACTCCTTTAGATTACAGCGCTACCGTCCGTGCGCTACATTTCAGGGGCCGGAGTCTGTAACGCAATGGTGCCTCGATAGGCTCCCAGTTGTAGGCTTCAATTACAATTTACTAGTGGTTCACCCCGAACTGTGAACTCGCGACCCCATATCTCAGGAATCCCTTGACCGATTTGGTTCATGTTCAAACTTAAAAAAATCTCTTTGACCCATTTACCTGCCTAAAGAATTTCATGACGATCCGACTAAAACTTAAGTTATCGTCGAACGATTATTCATACATACAAACATACAAACCTACATACAAACATTCATACATAAAAACGCCGGATTGTTCAAGTAGGTAGACTCGGAAATCTCGCTTCGCTCGCTCGTTCAATAAATATTAACAATAAAGTTCTCTGTCCTTTGAATGTTTTTCTAGGATTCTAACTCTAGAGGATTAATTCGCTGGTTGTAAGAGAAATAAGAGGAAAACCCGGATTTTTTCCTTCTACTGGGAACCTATCGATACGCCATTGCGTTACAGACATAAGCCCCTGTTTGCCTCTTAGGCCTGTTTCAGATGAATCATAAAAGTTGAACATACACGCGTGAGGATGCTGGTTCGAATTTTCGTTGCAAAGTCGACCGTAATGTAACTGAATAGAGTGCACGCGTGTAAGAGTCACATGAACCATGACTTAATGAATGTACAAGGTGTTACAAAAGTACCTAACTCTATGACGTTCCATTGATTTTTAAATTAATAAAATGTGAATGATGTGGCGGGAGAAAAGTATTTTTTAAATATTATTTTCATTGATTTTCTCAATGTTTTAACAACTCAAAGCTATGTAAATGCACCTACACACACAAACATATTTAAAAATTTGAGCTAATACCAAAACCAAAAAAGTTATGATGTTTTTTTAATTTTTTTTTTCAGATTTGACATCCTGTAAAAAGAGTTAGGATGTTTTATAACACGTTGTAGTGTTTTTTTCGGTTTCCTGGCATAGTCCGAATCAAACTTTATGAAGTCTGTGAAGCTAGTCACAACACAAGTCACATCGCAATAACAGGTAGTTTAGGCTGTTAGGTGTCAAAGTACTATGTAGTTCTGTCAAAGTGCAGCCAAGCTCATATTAGTTCGGAGTTCTTGTGTGCTTGTTATTCTTTTGTTAAGTTTTTTTATTGCTATGGGCTGTTTCGGTTATCATTACGTTAAGTTTTATTGATTAACGGAAGAAATAATTATTCATGTCACAGACAATGTCTCTGAATTAGATTCAAGTGAAGAAGACAGCGACATCTCTTCCGAGAAAGATCCAACCACGAACAAGGAAGTTTTTATAGGAGTAGTCCACTTTGAATGCCAAATATTTAGTAAGACAATCCCTAAACATTATCGCCTAGACTGTATTTGCGTGGACCAGCTCTTGCAGCTCAATTGACTTCACTTGGTGGTATTCCAGAACGCTGTTTAAACTCTTCCCGCCCAGTAACGTGGCGGGAAATTCAAAATGTTCACAGTTTTTTTGCATTTTATAGCTAAACTGAGCTATTTTTGTTCAACAATTTTTCGTTCGTGACAATAAAATAGTATTCTTTTCATTATTGTTAACAAAAAACAATAATTCAGCCGATTATGTGTTCTGGTCTACGAAGCAGTGACACTGCCCAAAAAACTTGTTGATGACCAGAACACACAATCGGCTGAATTATTGTTGTTCTGTTGTTTACAATAATAAAAATAATACTATTTTATTGCCGCGAACGAGAAATCGTTGAACAAAAATAGCTAAGTTTAGCTACAAAATCTAAAAAACTGTGAACATTTTGAATTTGCCGCCACGTTGCTATCAAACGCTAGATAAACGCTGGATTGTTCAAGTTGACTCGGAGAACTTCTCTCGCTTCGCTGTCTCGTTCAAGTATCGTCTAGCTGCAGACCAAATTGTGCTGCAACGCTAAAAACGCCCCAGACGCAGCCGTCTCCGGCAAGTCTCGACAATTTTTCACCCCACAAGGGAGCCGTCAACAATCACTCACGGCATCAATATTGATTGCGTCCGGATGCCAAATAAGAAAGGCCTGAAAGAACATCTATTTATTATCCTGACCTTTTTTTAAACAGTACCGTGACTGACATACTGGCATACTGACGGACAAAAAGTTTCTAAATAAGAAACGGCAGAAAGATTTTTTTTTTTTTTATACTATTTTTTATCCCTTCCTTTTTTAAACAGTACCATGTGTGACTGGCATACTGACGGACAGACAATAATAATTTTTGAATAACACACCCCAGTAAGAATATCCCTTTTCTATCACTACCTTTTTTAAACAGTTCCGTGACTGATATACTGGCATACTGACGGACAAACAGTTTCTAAATAAGAAACGCCAGAAAGAATATTATTTTTCTATTCCTACCTTTTTTTAAATAGTACCGTGCGTGACTGATATACTGTGACTGGCTTACAGACGGACAGTTTTTAAAAAATAAGATACGCCAGTAAAAATATCCCTTTTCTATCCCTACCTTTTTTAACAGTACCGTGACTGACATACTGACGGACAAGCAGTTTCTATATATGAAACGCCAGAGAGAATATTATTTTCTATCCCTACCTTTTTTTAAACAGTACCGTGCGTGACTGATATACTGTGACTTACTGACTGACAGACAGACAATTTTTAAATAAGATACGCCAGTAAGTATATCCTTTTTCTGTCCCTACTTTTTTTAAAATAGTACTGTGACTGACATACCTACTCTGGCATACTGACGGATAAACAGTTTCTAAAGACGAAACGCCAGAAAGAATATAATTGTTGTATTCCTAACTTTTTTTAAACAGTGACTGACATACTGGCATACTGACGAACAGAGAATTTCCAGCCGAATCTGATCACAAAAACGGAATATAAGTTGCAACCAAAAAATAATTAGCAATATAAAAGCAGTGGACACAACCCCTATTTTTCCAGTACCCGTGACTATGAAAGAAAAAAAAGTTATTGAGCTCTCTGAAAGCCAGTCCAGGGACAGTATCCAGCAAATAAAGCTGATAAATCAAAATAATTTATTATTCTATCAATATCTATGCATACCATAAAAATAACGTTCAGCTGCAATAATGATGACGAAAGTGAACTTCTGTTGTATTTATTTTGTTGGAATTTTCTCGCCACAGATAATTTTTCGACATCAATTTAAGCAGCAGCTTGCGCGCCGATATTTTTAATATTGAATCTAAATCCTCAAATACTGGCCATAAATTCTGACAATATTATTATGCAATTATCATTATTTTGTTTTCGTTTCACCTCTTGTTTAATATAATTATAGTAATATTATAAAGAGAAAAAATTTGTAAACATTTAAGTAGGTATGTATGTAAGGAGTTATAACTTATCTCCAAAACGACACATCCGATTTAAAAAATTCTTTCACTAATGCAAAGCTATATCGCTGAGTGCTATAGGCTATTTTTATTGTAATAACGGGAGAAAAAACTAAGTCTCCGCGGACGAAGTGGCTGGCAAAAGCTAATAACCTAGAACCACCAAAAAAAGAAAGTTTCGCATATACAGTGTTTTTTTTTCTAATCAACTTCCAAAGACTGTTTGAGCGTTGTTTCTTATTTTCTGGGTCGTATTATTTATTTTATTGAATGTTTTCTTTCAGATATTTCTCCAATATTGACATCTAAAAGAGATTTTTAAAAGTAATTCCGTCAGATTCCTTTTTTAAATTTTGAAAACAGTTATCATTATACTATTTAATCTACTGTCTATTTCTAAATATTCATCATCAAACACCCACTGCTGAGTAAAGGCCTCTTCATGCTCTTGCTCACTCCACCTCTCACGATCCCTTGCCAGACGTAACACTGTTTTCCGGCTACTTGGACTATGTCACCGTATCATCTGGCTGGTAATTCTAAATATTATGTAAATACAATTTATTTGCCAGTAGGTCAATCAAATTTAAAAAAATCCAGGAATTAATTTCAACAAAGTTGGATATTATTTTAATACCTTTATTTGGTCCTAAATGCCTGTATCCGAGTTTGCACGGTCCCAGGAGGTGAGCTCAACTTTTGGGGGCCAAAAAACCGCGAAAGGGTATAGCAAACAAGATTGGCCCACGAAAGCGATCTGGCAGATTTTTATGGTGGTGCACCGGTTTAAGCCAAGGTTACTGTGTGCCAAAAATCAGCCCTCGATCTTCTTTTGTTTTAGAGATATTTGACATAATACCAAATCATCAAGGTATTTTTTAAACTAATATTTTAGGTAATCCACGCAAGCTAGAATAACCAAATAAAATCAATTACGGAGGGCAATTTTTTACGGAGGGCCCTACTATTAAACTTCAGTCAATACAAATATGTATTAAAATGGTATCCAGCTTTCTGGAAATTAATTCCTCAAAACGCTTTTTTTGAATTTAATTTGCTTCGTCTACTGGTTGATTTTTTGAAGAAAAAGTACCTATGATAAAGAAACTCCAAGGATCTCTTTTCAACATAATGCATTCAAGGTTTGTTTCCACGATAATACTGGAATTGAAACATTTTATGAAACGTATTACTTTATGCATTTTCCAGAAGTTGCGGAGAAAGTACCAAAGAAGTCAATCAGCAGCAGCAGTAAAGTGGAAGATGACGACGAAGTGGAGGAGAAACTACCGAAACGAGCAGGTATGTACAAAACCTACGAAAGGACATTGCCAATATTTGTATGGAGGTTGGACCAAGTGCTGCCCATAGTGCATTTTGTTTATCAGATCGAATTATAGTATGGAAGCTCACTGGTGTCAGACTCATCTTATTTGCAATCAAACATGGATTGTTACTCTTATGGACTTGATATCGAAAACGCCTCAGGCGCGCGGTTGAGTGCCATACATTTTACAGGGCGCGCGGCGAGCGCCATACATTTTACAAAGCGAGCGCTGGGCGCGCGTTCGGGCCTGGCCGCTTTGTATATCAAGTCCTTAAAACCTTTGCGATGTAAAATAGATGCAAATCATAATAATAAGATTATGCTCCAATATACTCAAAATATGTATTGGCAGCTGCGTTAAAACGTTTCACAAATTGAATTTTGAACTTTGAAGCAGACTACATGCATAAAACGACATGTTTAATTACTTAGTACTAACAATTTACCCTCCAGTGTTTATTAAAATTGCCGTTTGCATAAGCTTTTACACCAACAAGATTTTTTTAACTCTATTGCCTCGAAACAAAATAAATACTTTTTTATTCTTTTGGATGGTTATGGGACGTCATCATCAGGAATTCTGATATCCAGTTTTACCTTATGATAAATGCATCTATGCAGTTTAAATTTTTTGTTAATATTTGTGCTTTATTTCCCTGCTAATCCATTAAAAATTTCCTCTTTGTATCATTATCTTTCAGGCAGAAAAAATAATAAACACAAAGAGAGCGTATGGAAATAGGTTGTAGTCAAAGAAAATTTTGTCTAACGACGTGCTATCTTTTGACATCAAGGAATGTATCACATATTGTCTTCACTAGTCCTCACAAAGTTTTCTATGTTAGGCCATAACAAGTCAATATATCCCTTATCCCATGGAAAGTCTTTATCCGGGCACAAAATTAGAAATTCCCTTCGCATTTTCCCCGTCCCATTTCAGCTATAATTATTTTATACCGGACTATAGCTAAATCAGTCAAAGTTCAGATTAATCTTATTGAAACTAGGACCAATTTAGCATCTCGACCCTCGAGTCACGTATGCCAAATGTTACTTTGAAGGGTCTTTATACCCTTCAAGTTTGAACTGAAATGTTTCTTTGAATCTAGGGGAGCCTTCCCAACATTTTTTTAAGAGCGGTCTCCCACCGGTTCAGTTGGCTCCACTCATCTTAGCATTGTCTTTCCTGATGGTTAGGCCGACTAAGCTGAGAGGGTTGTATAGATACTGGCTAAGCCTACTCCATTAGTCTAAACAAGAAAAGAAACAGTAAAGAGTTCTCTATTATATTCTATTCTATTCTAAACGTGTCTTAGGCAGTGCAGTGTTCGTGTGGTTCCTTCACGTATTTAGTCTAAGTGGTGGTGCCACTAGACGCCGTACAAATAATCTCATAATGCAAATGCAAAGGCCCTACCTTACCATGATTTGCGTACCTCTCTATTAATTTGTGGTTATTTATTTTGAACAAAAAGGACCCTAGATCGCAATAAAAATTTGCGGTTAAAAGGATAGCTTAACCTTATGCTTGAACTCAACATTGAAAGCATTGCTACAACAAAATTCCCATGACAAATACTTACTTAATTTATTTCTCGGTGGCTCCGTGACCCTAAGTGGGTCTTGACTTCAGTCAGACACAAGAAGTTGCCACTTGGTTTCTACACCGTGGAATTTTAGTGGTTTTAAAGCCGAAGATATTTAGTTGCACTCGTGATTCTGAGACAAATTCCAAATTTTTACTTCAAAACGAGCGAAAAAAAAAACACTTCCCAATATAAACGGCTATCGCCAATCGACACCATTTGTATGGAGAAGTGATTTTGTTTTCGCGCGTTTTGGAATGAAATTTTGTAATTTGGCTCAGAATCACCAGTGCAACAAAATACCTACCTTCGGCTTTAAAACCACTAAAATTGCACGGAGTATTACTGCGCGGTCTCCATCCAGTCAAAGTCATGCAGGTCGCGTAGGTCTTTGCCGACTATGTTCCTCGAGCGGTATTTGGGACGGCCAACACCCAGAACAAATAGTAGGTATAATTTGTACGCGGACCTCGGGTTCGGAAACGCTGCTCTGGGGTGTTTCGTTGGATACCAACTTCAAAATAGTAGGGTCTCGTTTTGCTCGTTACATACATATAAAATGGGGAGAAATCTTTATAAAGTCTGTCCGTGAGGCGTCAAGTAAACCTCTTGAGAGAGTTGCTCGTTTCACGTATTCTCTGGGACAACTTGTTAGGTACACAAGACAGCACGTAGACGCTTACACGCTAGAACTTTACTCGGTTACGTTACGGGCGACGTTCCAACAAAAGTGTACACTCTGACGTGCTGTCGTGTGTACCAATGTTAAAAAAAAAACAAAGTTGTAGCTCCGAAAATTTTATATCTTTCGTAAAAAGATGTCGTCTCAACTAACTAACTAACTTTCCGCTGATTAGTCCAGAAATAAAAAACTACGAATAGTATCAATACGAGTTAAGTAGTTAAACCAACATAGTAAAGTAGCAGTCTATCATCTACAGAATATTTAAATTTATCTTTTAGTTTTTTTCTAAAGCACTAACTTGTGCTAGGGCACATTATAACGCACGCGAATTTTTTAACCTTAAAAAAAAAACAAGATTAAGGGCGGCCTCAAAACTCTGACACCAGAGGTGGCCACTACCTCATACGATTACCTACCCCCAATTGGTTTTATCTACCTACTCTTGGCAACCGTTCCAGAAGCATAATATTTTCCTTCGCCGCTGATGCTAAGCACCATTATTATTATGTTCATGCTGTTCTTCTGGTTAAAACTAGGTAAGCAGCTATCATGATTTCTGCAGACCATCTCGTTCATTGACTATCATTAAAAAAAAAAAAAAAGTAAATACCAGCATTATGGAAAGTGCTAACTTTGCCTGCAATAAAAACAGCGAGTGACACAGTGAAAATCGAATTGTGGCATTAGCAAGTCGAACCGGCGTCAACTCGCGTGGCTAACATTTATCTCGAGCGACCGGGAGAAAAAATCATCTCGATTTAATGCTTTTTGCTCACCCACGCACTTTCTACTGTTGAAGATGAAGGAATTTTCTATTATAGCGTGTTGAGGTGTTCACTAACCGTGCTGGAACTCAGTCGGGTAAAACAGTTTACTTTTCTCTAAAATATTCCTTTCTGTTTGCCGTCATCGACTCTGTTACTCTCGTGTTAAGAGCTACACGTTGAAATACTTTATTGCATTGCCTCTAGATAGGATCTAATTACTTCTCGGTTATGCATTACCTAGGTAGTTCGCAGATAGTATTAAAAATAATATGCAATTGGATGCAGTTGAAACTAAGTATAAAATAGTGGTGTAACTGCCAGCTTTAATCTGCCTTAGAAAGTTTTTTTGCACTCTGCTTTCATTCATTCTTCGTGGCTCGGCGACCCCAAGTGGATCTTGGCCTCCACAACTAAAACACGCTAGGGGCTTAATTGTCTTACTTTTGAATCTATTGCCCTTTCAATTTGACTTTTGAAGGGTGCTGACGAACTTCACACTGCATCTGCCAGATTTCCGAACCAGGACTGGTCAAACATATTTCGCCCTTTCCTGATGCCATCCCTCCATGCATCTCTATCGTCGGCAAGGGTCTTCCAGCCCTTGGTCGGTTAGTACCAAACCTTTTTTGTAACTTTTCTTTTCTTCGGCTATGCAATGAACGGGATTTGAACAAATAAATGGCTACATCGAGTCCCATTCCAACCAACCAGCCCAGCCTCAGCTCTCCCTGTCCTGCGCTACCTCCCCCCAATCTTCCATCTGGGGCTCACGCAGGTCTCTTTCCATTACATCTTTCCAGCCTATTTGGCACTATGCTTGGCGATGCTTAAGGTTCGGTATAAGGCTAACTAGCGCCACCAATGTTAAAAAAATCATATCTTCCTTTAGAAGAAGTTTCTGAAAAAATCCTAAGATGAGCCTATGCGCCATGCTTTTCTAGATTTTTAAGTATAGATAACCTCTTCGAAATTTACTTTTAACCTAATAATTTTTCGACAACCGCCAAAATCGGCCGTTTTTGGTGGTTATAGAATTTTTTTAGCTTAAGTCTAGAAATTGAGTTGGGTACCTACCTACACTTAAAAATCTAGAAAAGCATGGCGCATGAGTTCATCTTAGGATTTTGTCAGAAACTTCTTCTGAAGGGACATATGATTTTTTCACCATTGGTGGCGCTAGTTAGCCTTATACCGAGCCTTAAAAACCTTGGTGGTGGTCTTGACGAAAGCATTTATTTTTAAAGTCCAAACGTAATCACAACAAAATTTTCATATCGTTTAAAGGAAATTGCAATGCGCAAAATCTGTTTGAACCCGCAATCTAAGTATATATTGTTTCTAAAACCACTGACATTAAAATAAAATAACAAAGCTTATTTTTATGGCCGACTTACCTTTCGATAAATATCTGGAACCATCCCAAAAAGGTTGTATTTAATAATCGAAATCACTCAAAGAGCATTGTTAGGAATCCAATAATCTACTTAACGGCTATAATTAATCTCCTAATAGTAGGTAATAATGTGAATGCCAATGAGAAATCGGTAGTTATAGTTGGTGGTGCTAAATACCTTTGCCATTTACGGAACATTAATTAGGAACCGAGGGGCGTTCCACATTGCTCCTACATCCCGTCTTCGGGCTGAAATACACCAAGATAAGTAAAATCAAAGTATGACGTAGCCAGTAAAATTCTACGTGTTCCACTAGCTGGGCAAAGGCCTTCTCTTGGAGCGAGAGTGCCTACTGCAGATTGGCGATTTTGCGAATTGTAGTATTTAGACATTTTTGTACCTATGCTGTATCCAAAAATAAAAGTCTTATTGTGTAACTTACCAGAAGAAAAATATGCATTCTCTGTGTGCATAATGTGTCACACAATAGCTAATAGATCATTATTGTAGCATCTGGGTTTGATCTGGGTAATCACATGCAATACCATTATTTTTGTAATAATACGTCCATTTCATCGTAAAACTAATATTTTTTTACAGAAAACCGAATTCGTACCGTAACCTCAAACTTACAAGTGACATTTCCATAAGTCTTCCATAAGTCGCCAAAAGGTACCAAATATTGTTTGCTAATGTGCTTTGTCTAAAACAATGTCCCAGGCACTGCAGCGCCGAGTGGTCTCTTCACTCATCACAGCACTATTAGTAGTCTATGGTTACCATCCCGCCATATTTGTTTACACAATAAGACTTTTATTTTTGGATACAGTATATCTACGTAATGAGATGATTGCATACAGAGTGGTACCTTCAATCACACAGTGACGCGAATTGACGGCAACATAGGATAAACAGTTAAATGAGGTTTCTAGACACTATAGGTATTTATAGTGCGTTTCACGAAAGAGTTCCCTTGACGAAACTCTTATTCCAATGTAATAGGGACTATTTTGGTTCAACCCAGGGGAATTCTTTTGTGAAACGCACTGTAGTAGTTCTAAGCGGCCAACCCAGGCCTTGCCTACAAGGCACACGGGCAAATTAAAAAAAAACCTTCAAAAACTTTCTCGATGGTCAATGATAAAAAAGAAATAATTTGAACACAATTTTTCCAGATTTTACACTCGTTTTATTTACTTTATAAATTTTCCAAACGTTTCGAGACCTTTGCAAGGCTCGTGGTTACGGTAGACTGAGGCGAAAAGGAAAAGGAAACAATTTTGTCAAACTACGACTTTGCCACAGCGAATGAATCTGAACTATAGCTATTAAATTAAAAATTTAAAATATCCTCGACATTTTAGCTTTAAATTAGCATAATATCTCTTAAAAGGCTGAACCGATTTTGATAAAACATCTAAAAACACTGGCTAAAAAACCTGCTTTCAACATTAAAAACCGCATCCAAATCGGTTCACCCGTTTAAGAGCTACTACGGTGCCACAGACAGACACATAGCGGTGAAATTTATAAATATAAGGCCTTTGTATCTAAGTAATGAGATGATTTATACAGCGTCCAGTGGCCGTTTACTCACACTAGAATTCACTAGATAGGTAAAGAGACCCCTCGGCGCTGCAGTGCCTGGGACATTGTTTTAGATGGAGTAGGCTTGCCCAGCACCTATACCATCCTGACAGCTTAGTCGCTTAGCTTAGCTTAGCTTAGCTGAAACTTATAACACCCTCTTTTTATCTCGGGGGTTGAATATTAAATGATGACGCTCTTCTTTGCTCTTGTTCGCTTGGTGTATATCAGGAATAGGAGTCAGTCAGAATAATCCTATTCACATGCGTGAATATTCATGACTCCTAGGGATTTATTGGTTCTCAGAGAAGGGGTAGTTCTATTACGATCCAATTTTCTTGGTCAATAGTTCCAGAAGGGAAGAAGCGTAATTTTTTTTAGTTACTTGTATGTAATACTATTTCATTCAGGTATTTAGGCATAGCATGCATTTATGCTTTGGATCATCAGTAAAACTAATCGATTATACAATAAATTGGATCTTACCTTAAGATAACACTATTATTGCATTGTGACAAACAATTATCGAACTTATTATCGAAACATAGGTAGGTACATAAGTAAACTTTGACACGTATTCTGCCGTCGTAATTGAAAACACAGTAACTCGACAAAAGTCGTTTTGAGAAAAACGCGGTTAAAGTTTTGTTGTTAAATTTTGTTATTAAGAACAAACCAATCAACAAGGATTACTGTTTGTATTTTTTTATGTTGATAAATAATTAAAACTTCAATTCGGCATCAAAATATCTCAAATATTATAGTTGTATAATTAATTAAATTAGATAATGTGTTTTGAACTAGGGTTATTAATTTAAACAATATCATATTTTTAAGCTAAAACACAGTAATTGATTGGTTACTGTGTTTTAAGCAAGTTTTACGCATTACTGTGTTTTAACCATGTAAAGATGATAGTAATAGGGCAATTGCAACACAGTAACTTTACACATACTGTGTTTAAGCTTAATACAAGTAGCTTTTGTGACTTAAATCAAATCCTAGTAAGTGAAGATGCTGGTTTTAAAGCTAATTTATAGTAAGATTATCATAAGTGCAATTATAGTATCTGAATATACTGTGTTCTAAGCTTGTGTTTGTACATTTTTTTATTACTTAATACTAGGGCGATTTTAGCCTTAACAATGAAATCGCCTTAGTTTTGCTGAAAATATATGAAATAAAACAGTAAAATGTCATCATGTCAATTAAATGTTATTTATTAAATCTTTCTTCTAAATCAACAAGGTTCAGTGTCTAAAACCAAGGTGTAAAATGAAAATATCAGATCAAATTATTCTCAAAATCAAACAAATCATCAAATAACGAAAAATTTTCCGTGAATTTCGAATGCAAGCCCAGCAAGCATTGCTGGCAGGCGATATTAAGCCTGCCTGCAATGATTTTTGCCCGAATAAACTAAAATAAATTAAAATCTATTGAAATAAAATTTCTTCCAACTCCAATTTTTCGACTTTGATCGCGAATTACTTGAATAAAAATCCCATAAAGTGACAAGTTTTTTATACTATTCTAAGCACTAAGGCTTTGGAAAAGTTATGAAATTTAAAAAAAGTCCTTCACACCTCTACTTAATTTTTTCTCCATACTAAGTATTTACTAACTATTTCAGTGATGATTTCTCAAGAACAAAATTTTTGAACTTTGGATCAAAATTGCAATGATTTCTAGGAGTCCATAGCTAATCATTATTTTTTCGGTAATATATCAATTATCTGAGACCATAAAGAATAAAAAATATCTCTGAAACGTCAAAAGAATAAAAAGTTACAAAATAAAATCCAATGCCAGGTTTTTTTTTTCCAACAAAAACCTAAAATCCTCATATTTTCTAAACGACAAAAAATGGCTGAACATACGAGTACAAGGGAGTGATTCAGGTAGCCCTTGGTGTCAGCTATTTTTATTTTCTAGATTTTCTCGCTTGACGTCTATGTTTGGGCCACCCTGTATAGGTAATATCCTAAAGAACCCAAGTGCAACCGACTTACCTTCGTGAGAGATTCTCGTTACTTTCCCCACGTGAGAGACTACAGAAAACGTGTGATACCAGACCTTACAGAACCTTACAAGTTCCACGTTGGAACCGAATTCTAATCGAACTCTTTCACGGTGAGTGCTGCTCAACTTTACTGTGGAACTCTCTTCCAAAGCCGATCAGAGACTGTGTCCCTCCGTAGCGTGGTTTAAAGTCAAACTCAAAGAGCACTTCCTTTCAATATAATATCTTAGCGTAAGTTTATGTATTGTAAGTCATAAACCGCAAGTAACTTTATTATTTTGTATTGCATTAGTCTATTAAATTATACATCTAGTTTTTTCTTTAATGAAAGTATTCGGGTATACGTATACCATCATGTACTTGTATGTTATCAATTACTGTATTATTTATGTCTTGTTTGTTTATGTACCTACTTTATTGGCCGTCTCCTGCCATCAAAACAATATTTCACAATTTATTTGACTGGCTGGAAGAAATTTCTATTGCTTACGTAATTTCTCACCTTTGTTATTTAAGTTTTTATTTTGTCCAATAAAGTTTATAAATATGTCTATAAAGTGCGAAGTATACTAAAGTAGGTAGGTATCCATCGTTTTTTAAACGGAAAGCGTATAGACATAGATTAAAATCTATAAAAACGACTGATAACCAAATAATCGAAATCGGATAATATTAAGGGGTAGCAAAAGTTTTTTCGTTTTCTTCGTTTGTATGAGCGTGACCGTGGCAGAGCGTGCCATTCGCAATCCTATGAAGACGTTTTAAAGTTTCATTTTATATAATTCCCATCGGACCATTCTGTATAAGTAAAGTAAATATTGCTGCCTTAAATATTGATTGTGCCGTGGTGTGGTGATAGCGCGGTGCGCCCGCGCCAGTTGTCAACAACATACCGCTCCTTCTGTATCCCCTTACCCAAAATGTAGTTTATAACACAGTAAGTTCAAACTATATTAAGCTTATAACACAGTAAGTACTTAGTTACTGTGTTATAGCCAAATTTATTCGAAAAAAAATTTAAACCTGTAGGCACTTAAAACACAGTAATTGAAATACTGTGATTTAGTCATGTTTTCATAAATAAACTTTTATCAATATTTTAGAATAAAACACAGTATCTGAAGATGCCGTGTTCTAACCAAGCAAACATATTTCTTAAATCCTTATATACTTTAAGTAAGATCACAGTAAGTAATAAGTTACTGTGTTATAACCTAAAAAACGATCAATACTGTGTTCTTCCTTAAAAAGATCTTGATTTTTCTAAAGATACTGTGTTTTCACCTAAGTTATCTCGGGAACTATCCATCGTACAGACAAACCGAAATTTTTCCCAGATAGTACTCGGGCTCCTGATTTTAAAGAACCAAAAAAAGTATGAAAGGCAGTATTGGAAGAGATCTCAAATCAAATCAAAGTCTGTCTTTTCAGTATTGTATTTATTTATACTATTTCTTTGCAAAACCAAATACATTATAATACAGAAAGCACAAAATAAAACCAAAGGCATTGAAAGACACAACAGAAAGACAATTTAGCAACATAGAGGCACAAAAAAGCAATAAAGAAGAGTTAGGATAAATTGAGTTAACATACAATAGACTAGGTTAAGGAAAGGAATGTAGATGTGGCAAGTGCAAAGGGGCTCTGACTCAGCATGTGCTGGAGAGGCGGACCACTCCAGCGCTGGTCTTCCATCAGTACCCAGCAGACGGTGGTGTGTTGTCGTGCAGGATTATATAGGTGCTTACAAATCCCTCTGAAATATAAAGGCTGATCCAGACTCACACAGTGAATTTGCAGTGCGAATTCACGCGGTCATGTTTGAGCGACGTAGCTACTTGACTCTACAATACAAAAATCTTAATTTTATTAGAGTTCATGCACTCATCCGATGGAAGAAATGACAAAATGTAGTGATACGCACGTCATAGGCATCATTATTTTGACTTGTGTCCTTTATTTTCCTAATTTCCTAGTGAGTTCCTAAGTTCTGGTTCGTTAATTTCTCGCATTACACAGCTACTACGCCACCGTAAATGTGAAATGAGTTCGCATATCTGGGCCGTAGATTATTTGAAACATACATATTATATAAATGTATAAACTCATGCCTGTATACCAAAGGGGAGGGCAGATACGATAATTTATCACCCGCCCGGATCCAGAAGTACGTCAACAAAACGCCAACTTATTTATTTATCCAAAGCATAGTTAGTTAACAGTTTTAATTCAGATGAAACCTGAAAAAACAACTGCATATTGGTAAGCTGCTTGCAGTTAGCTGATGATAGGAGATAATTATTGTACCTAGTGGCAACTACGAAAAAAAATATAACTGTGAACTTAGTGCAAACCGCTGTGAATTTCACACTTTTTCGCGAGTGTTAAAGTAAATAAAGTTGTTCATTTTCTCCGAGGATGTAGGTATATAAGCCGTGCCAATAGAGAAACGATATGAAAATGGCGGCGGGTACCTATGGTAAGGTCTGAAAAAGAGGTTACGAAAATACGATTTCGGTTCATACCTAAAACTTTCTTACATTTTTGGTTAGGAAATATTGTTTTACGATGCTTTCATTATTGATTAGGTAATTGTTCTACTTTGGGTTTGTGATTAAACAACAATCTTTATGAAAATAAGATCAAAAATATTAAAACGTAGTAAATAATACAAACCTCAACAAATAACAACCCTTAACGTAAACTACAATAATGAAATAACTCAACAAACATTAAAAAATCAATAAGAGGCGAACGTATTTTGGCGTGTTTTATTAGCCAAGCGTAGGTGACTAATTAGGACTGCCTAAAATGACTTTGCTAACTTTACGTGTGAGTATAGACGGAGATATGATTAAAGCGAGAGGGCGCGAGAGTGTCCGCCATTTATATATCGTTTCTTTAATGGCACGGGTTATACGTATAATCCGCGCGGGATACCTTTTGGAACTGAGACGGAGACGCTCGCGGTCCGCCTGTCAGCTGTAGCGTCAGCATTTCGGCAAACTCTACCTCTAGTTATCTATGGCAAACTCGCGTCGAAACTTGCTTGTGTTTTCTGTGCGCGTGGGTGTCTGCTTGAGTTTTATCACGTTTTATTCAATTAATGCATTATCATTAAATCCCTTTATATTAAAATCATTAAAAAAAAATGTGTATTTTCAATTTCATAACTTCATAATTTTTTTATTGACGCTACTCGTAAACTGTAATTTTTGGTTCACTTTGACAAGGTTCCATCCCATTCTCATTCCGCGCTCATTATACAATACAAGAGAGTACGTTACGAATACGACCGTATTGTGTGACTTGATTGTGTTGCAATACAATGGTATCGAAACTACAGAAACTACTCCGCTGCTCGGCTACACAATATGCTTGTTTTATAATAATGTGTCAACATAAATTGTGTGTTTGATTACTCTGGTTGGTATTGCTATGGTTTCCGAGTTACAAATACCTCAAGACTTTTTACCCAACTAGCATTTCGCCCGCGACTTCGTCCGCGGTGACTAAGATAAAAGGTTGCAGCTCTATTGTTCTCCCGCTGGCGACGACAGTAAGAAAAAAAGCTAGCGATCAAGAAAAAAAAAATCCTCTACAAAGTTTGGTAGCCCGTTTTACCCATCTAGGGGTGAAATTTTGAAAAGCATTTTCCCGCGGTAAAAAGTAGCCTATGTTCATCAGGGATAATGTCGGCTTCTCATGGTAAAATATTTTTTCAAATCGGTCCAGTAGTTTCGGAGCCTATTCAATACAAACAAACAATCAAATCTTTCCTCTTTATAATATCTGTGTAGAAGTGTAGATGTAGATAGATTAGTGTAGTAAGATGTAGATTATTCAATGACTACGGTTCTAACAGAACAACAATAATTAAGCTGCTCTCGTTGAACCTTAAGCATCGTTATTTGTGTCCTTGTTTTCCTAATTTCCTAGTAAGTTCATGAATTTCTCGCAATGCATAGCCACCGTATAAATATGAAACGGTTTTGATAGTAAAAACAACTACAAATAAATAACAACATAGATCAGATTTTTAGTTTTTACAAACAACAAACACCAATCCAGAAGTACTTTCAGAGAAATAGAGTCGTATTTTCAGACAGTAAATTATGAAGTGTCGATAACCAATATAATTTGACGTTTTTATGACGACCTAGTTTTATAGGCGCATAAAAACCAGCGTTTGAATGATGGCGTAAACATTTCCGTAAGAAAAATAATAACCAACAATTAAAAATAAAGTAATAAAGCATTGGTCGCTGTTTTTCGCTCATGTATTTATGTCCCTCGAAACATTTTCAGGAGTTACAACTTGCCTATGAAAACGCAGTTTTACAACTTTACTGTATGGTCGGCCACAGTCACAGATACCCCATGGCAACCCTTACCGCGTCCGGCGTAAGGGCGCCAATCGAACAAAAAGGGGTATCCTAGCATGTGGCCGACTGTACCTGCAAGTTAATCCAATAGAATTTTGACACCAAACCCTCATTCACCAATATCGTTTTTTGAATAGCTATACAGGGTGTTGTTTTGGTTAGGTAGTGACATCCGACTCAGGGAAAATAGTTTTAGTAACGCCTGAAACTAAAAGCAGGTTAATTTTATTCACGAATCACCTTATTTAACAAAAAATGTTCTATAATAACCGCGACGTGAGGAAACTCCGGCCTTCCCAATGCGCGCGCGCGATGTGGCGCCCGATAATGCGAGTGCGGCCGCAAGCGTTAGTAAGAGAGGCCACAATTTAATGTTTTTTGGGTATTTTTCACTGAATTATTATTGCAATTTTTTTTTTCTTCAATATCGTGTAAATAACTAGTGGTTCGCCCCGAACTTTGAACTCGCGACCCCATATCTCAGCAACCCCTCGACCGATTTGGCTCATGTTCGAAGTTAAAAATTATCTTTACCTTATTTACCTGCCTACCAAATTTCGTGACGATCCGACTAAATTTACTCAAGTTATCGTCGAACGAACATTCATACATACATACATACAAACGCCGGATTGTTCCAGTAGACTCGGAGAACTTCGCTCGCTCGTTCAATCACCCCTGAGTTGGGTGTCAAGTTACAAAACAACACCTTGTAGGTATAAATTACATAGTACGTGCAACTTTGTAATTTATACCTTGTAGGTATAAATTATAAAGTTGCACGGCACGGCTGTTGAATGACTAGGACTAAGGTCAAAAAGCTAACTTCCATTTAATTTTCACAGCAGAACCCCAAAATGGTGTAAGCCGTAAAACAAATTTAATGAAACTGCCTTGAGACAAAGAAGCTGAAAGTGATTGATTGCAACGATATTTTGCTGACGTAAACAACAAAAAGTCAATATTATGGGCAGGAAAGTTGTTAAGCCAAAGAGAGTTTCCGCTTGTTTTTATTAGTCTCTAAACTTTGATCGGACTTTTTTTGTTATAAACTACTAGTTTTTGCCCGCGACTTCGTCCGCGAAGACTTAGTTTTTTCGGATGAGTAGTTTTGGAGATAACCCCCTGCATACATACCTACATCCTTACAAACTTTTCCTATTTATAATATTAGTGTAGATTAAGAGGCTGTTATTAAATCGCAGAAAATGCGATAATTATTGCGAGTGAGCGAAGTAAGAGAAGTTCTTCGAGTCTACTTGAAAAATCCGGCATTTTATGTTTGTATGTATGGATGTATGTTTGAATGTTCGTTCGACGATAACTTGAGTATCGTTGATCGGAAACTCGAAACGTCATGAAAAGTAGGTGAGTAAATGAAACAAAAAAAAGCGATATCCAAAGAGATAGCCAAAGGTGCCATGAGACGGTTGGACCAAGTCTGGAAGGATCATTCCATTCGCAGAAACACCAAAATGAGACTTCTTTGGTGTTCTCAATTGCTATGTTTGCCAGCGAGACTTGGACCATAAAGAAAAATATGTTGAGACGTATATAGATGCATTCGAAATGTGGTGTTGGCGGCGACTGCTACGGATTCCATGGACAGCGATGAGAACAAATGAGTATGTACGCGAAGAGCTGATAACACGCACTCCACTCTCAATCTTAAGTCAATGACGTATCTCAACGTTCTTCGGACACAGCCCGTAGAGGACCTGATAGCCTGGAAAAACAAATTATCACGGGAAAGGTGGAGGAAAAGCGAGCTCGAGGCAGACCACCCGCTAGATGGACGGATATTATAACCAAAACCATGCAAAAACACCTGCACTAACTGATCCATATCGCGAGTGATAGAGCGCTATGGAGAACTCTACTCTCCGCCACTTTCAATGATGGTCACGATCCTCAGCATTGAGGGAACGACTGAATGGAAGCAACTAGAGATCATTGGATTCAAAACTGCGCGCTAACCGCCACGTTCTCACATATTTTATAACAGAGGCCTAATTTTTGTGTTCTGTATAACTTAGCAAGCAAACAGTACTGCGCAGACAAAAACCGGCGGCTTAATAAAATTCACCACCGGCCCAGTTTCTGTTTGATTCCGGTAAAAATGCTGGCGAATCGATCTCGTGCTGTCATTAGTGATGGTCTAATAGCGATAGGTGTCGGCTGTGCCCGGTTGCCGGAAGAAAGTTTATGTAGGTATGTATTACTACAGGGTGCACTCTAAGTCGATAGCGGAACTTTAAGTAGGCTGTTTACTGATCAATACAAACAACTTGTAATAGGTGGCGAAAAAAATGGAGCGAAGAAAATATCAGTTGTTTCATACATTTGGCGCAGTACGACCCTTTGTATGGAACAGCTGATATTTTTTTCGCTCCATTTTTTTCGCCACCTACTACAAGTTGTTTGTATTGATCAGTAGACAGCCTACTTAAAGTTCCGCTATCGACTTAGAGTGCACCGTGTAGTATACAACGTGTTACAAAACATCCCAACTCATTTTGCAGGATGTAACCTACGGGTCAACAGGATGTCTTTTCTGAAAAAAAAAAGTTGAAAAATAACTATTTTTATTTTACAACCTCAAAATTAAATTGGTTTGTTAACTTTTTTGTTTTTATTGTAAGATGTAGCCTGTACAATTGTACATGTCCCACTAGCTGGCCAAAGG